>OX344812.1:5015433-6258042 GCA_947034925.1 Eudemis profundana
ATTTTCGAGCAAGTGTGATGAAAAATATTTTTTTAAATAACTTTCATGATACCTAAATAAACAATTTTAATGGATCCTAGACTGAGTGAGTTTAAAAAAGCACTCAAGCACATTACAATCAAAACACAGAGGCTCAACTTCCCATGAAACATGAGTGTCATAAACAACGCAAAAAGCAAGTGCCGACGCAACTCCAAACAAAACGGGCGATCGCAAGTCTGCGAGATCATTTAGCGAAATATCCGACAATTCATACTCATATTTTATTCGGATCCCTCGTGATGTCGCAGTTGTGGTGTTGAAATCAGTAGCATCATGCGTGGTAACTTATCAACTCTTGTCATGTGTTTTATCGTCATTTACATCATATGTCATCCACATCAGGTAAAACTTCCGCAACTCAGTTTTGAAAAAGCAAGGGTTATTGCTATACTTATTATTTCCCTTGTAAAATGAATCAAGGTGGAAAAATTTGGTTAACCAAGCTATACAGCCCTCGACCCTGTCCCAGTAGGTGCCATATTTAATATTAAGTCATTAGCAATAGAAGTAACATCAGGGTGTGGGTATTAACGTGTCGAGCACTACGACTACTGGGCACCCTCCCTTATGGCACCGACCTGGAGCCCGTGCATTATTTATAGTTTACTAGCATTTTCCCGCGGCTTCGCCCGCGTTGTTCCCGTTATTGTCCCAAAGGGACTCTTTCCCGGGATATAATGTATCCTATGTTTCAATCCAGGACTTGGTCTACTTGCATGCCAAATTTCAGCTTGATCCATCCAGTTGCTACCCCGTTATAAGGTAACACACATTCAAACATCTAAACATCCAAACATCCAAATATCCAAACATCCAAACATCTTCACAAACTATCGCATTTATAATATTAGTGGGAAGTGGGATTTGTTACCTTTTTATTAACGCCATTTATTACATTATTACACAACTAGGGTGGTAAAACAAAGAAAGGCCGAGATCGTAGATATTTGTGGCCCAAGCTGCAAGCGAGGGACGTAAATATGCGATCGAGGACTTTCTTTATTACCTCCCGTGTTGTGTACATCATTTTATGCCTACACTTGGCCAGAAAACAGCATTTTCCGTACGCTTAGCGTGCGGTAAAAGCCACTTTATGGCCAGGTGTGGCATAAAAGTGTTTATTTTTAAATATGTTATAAGTAAATTACTCAATAATTAAAAAAAAGTATCAAATACCTTACTGGTTTCGTAATATCTACTGTGGCATTGCTCTCTAGAGGCTCTTTATTTTTACTGGGCGTTTCTCGCATACAAGTAAAAAGAATAATGGCGGCAAGAGGATTTGATTCATGATTTCCAATGGTCCGTTATAAATAGCTTCGATGCTTGGGAGTAAAATAAAATATCAGTTATGTATTTTATCGATATTGTGATAACTTTTGTGACTTCTGTGGAAACCTGTAATTTAACATTTTACGAATTCCTAAAATACGTCGCGATAAACGTAAATATTCAGTTATTGTTAAATCGTTTCCCATTTGATAAGGTTTCATTTATTCAAAAAAATTTGGTAAAACGCTGTTGTCTAGGTAAGGAAGAAAAGATGGTGTTATTTTGAAGATTGTGTGGGTGGCATTGACGGTAAAAAAATAAATATATATTTTATTTAATGTCACCCAAAGTTCAGTATTTCTGAAATTTGAGTAGGTATTTTCTAGAAATATACCTATGCAAAACTGTATACAAAATAATTGCCTCAATAGTAGGTAACACCGATACGAGTTTGATAAGTCAGTGACTTTGAGTAAAAAAAAGTTTTTTTTTCACAAAGTAACATAATAAAGGCCATTTATTGTTTTACCTTTTTCTAGGAAACTGATAGAAACAACCCCCTGGATTTCCCAAAAGACAGTGGCCATTACCTTTCTTACCGTATTAACGGTTTTCGCTTTCTTCGGGGCCCGTTCGCTAGCAAAAATCCACTGTTTTGACAGATTTTTTTGTCTTCAGCGTATATTATGAACCCAGGTTTCATCCACCGTCACGAATCGATGTAAAAATTCATTGGGATTCCGCTTGAATTTGGCTAAGCATTGCTCGAAAGTTCTTACGCCATGTCGTTTTTGATCGGCTGTCAGCAAACGCGGCACCCATCTTGCGGAAAGCTTTTTCATTCTTCAAATATTAGTGATTAGATTATTAGATGGGGATAAATCCACGTTTTTCTGCGCCAATGTAAACGCAGCTTAATGAGCGGGCGAAACGTCGAGGCATAAATCATTCACGAGGCAAATGAGCCCGATCCTAATGTCTATGTTAAAACGCGCTTGAATGATCGCGCGGAATTAGGCTGCCGGCTGTACACATTAGAGTGGTCCAAAAATAATAAATTCTTTCTCCATAAGGTTCCCTTCATTTGATAGGACTTAAAACGTTCTCCTGCAAAATTTGAGCAAAATGTAACTGTTCAACATTCGGCTTGGGCCAAACACCGAATTAGTACCCCGAATACCCCGATAAGTGACATTCCCAAAAACAAGCGAGCATCACGCTCATTTTTACCACGAGCTGGCAAGATGTGGAGTGAGCTCCCTCCTGAGGTGTTCCTGGAGCGCTGTGACATGGAGTGCTTCAAGAAGCACGTTTACAGGGCACTCAAAGTCGACAACGTATAGGTAACCCCTGTGGTGTTGCAGATATCCATTGGCGGCGATGACTGCTTTCAATCAGGTGGCTCGCCTCTCGTTTGCCACTTATCCAGAGTTTGGATCTTGGGTGAAATTGGGGGTATATGCGTTCCTATATTTTTAAAAAGAAATAAATGCATTAAAAGATTTTCTAAAATTCGCTTGTCTCACCCGGGAATCGGAACGAATTAAAAATTAAATAAGTTTTTGGAAGTCGGTTTTTATTTTTTGTTTTAAAAATTTACTGTATTTTTAAATTCTTAGTGGCGCTGTAAAAATATTGTGTTAACCAAATAGACTTAAGTCTATTTAGTTAAAGTTAAAAGAAAAAAAATCCAAATCGGTCTAGCCGTTTTCAAGTAATCGGGGAACAAACCTAAATTGCTCTTTGTTTTGAAGTCGGTTGAGACTGGAAACTTATTTCTAATAAGAATGCACGAGAAACTAAGAAAAATATCAAAATCGCGATATGTGTGCCTCTAATATTTGAAGAGTTCCCTCGATTTCTCCAAGATCCCATCATCAGATCCTGATTTGGTTGCAATGGAATCACCTCGGAAGTATACCCTTTCAGACATAAAAATAATTTTCCAAATCGGTCCAGCCGTTTTTAAGTAATCGGGGAAGAAACCTACATAGACATTTGTTCCTTTTTTGAAGTCGGTTAACACTAAAAACTTATTGCTAATAAGAAATGGACGAGAAACTACGAAAAATACCGAAATCGCTATATGTGTGCCTCTAATATTTGAAGAGTTCCCTCGGTTTCTCCAAGATCCCATCATCAGATCCTGATTTGGTTGCAATGGGACCACCTCGAAAGTATACCCTTTCAACCAAAAAAAGAGTTTTCCAAATCGGTCCAGCCGTTTTTGAGTAATCGCGTAACAAACATACAAAAAAAAATAAAAAAAACATACAGACGAATAGAGAGCCGTCCTTCTTTTGGAAGTCGGTTAAAAAATAAGCACTCACCATTTTATTCTCCTAATCGATAGAGCTATTGTTCAAGATAAAATTTCTCTAATAAACATTTGGTCTTACAAGTAAAAAAGATCGTGAAATCTATCATTAATTTTATTTTACCACCAATTCCACTACAAAGGCCAAGAGAATTAAAAAAAAAATCTTTGAATTTTTAAAATATAAAGGAATGTTTCCTTTCAGTAAAATGAGCTAACTAAAGGATTTAAGGTAGTTCCCCTCCAGGGCCCATAGATTTTTTCCACCCTGTATAAGTAGTGAGATTTTTTTGGCTAAACAATATGTGCACCAATCGATATAGACCCAATATAAATATTATTTCGATAAGTGAAACTTCCAAAATTTTGGCACCGCATTGTTTATTGGATTGAGTTGGTTGGCAAGCCATTTGTATGAGCGACTCTGCATCGGATTCAGCTGGATTATTAATTCCCACATCGACTGGACGCTCGCCAACTTATAATTCCCTGGTATCGTTGAGAAAATCTCCACAAGACAATTAGATTGCAGTTTTTTTCTGCAAAAACGAAGTACAAAACGGATTTGCTATTACTCCGCACGAAAACAATATTTTACGTCACATCTGGCGATAAAGTGGCAATAACCGCCCGCTACGCATGCGGAAAATTGCTTTCGGCTCGGGCGTCCAATACCTGTGATCTGTCTGAGACATTCATTGTTTTACCGCCCTAATTAAGTAATGTACTATTAGTTTTCAATACCAAGGAAATATTTTCACATATTATCAAACTACTATAAGTATATATCTTTTTATATCCGTTGTAGGATTAAAATCCGATCCCAATCCTAATATATAAAATCATCCCCTGTGTCCTTGAAGATAATTCAGACTAAATTTGTCAGTTTTCTCTACTCGACAACCCCTCTCAACTTTTTATTCAGAATCAGAATCAGTATCAGAAAATCATTTATTGCCACACACAGTAACTTAAACTAAACAAAAATAATAATATGCATTACAGTAACAAATATACAAAAAAAAATGAGCTAGCTAGAGAATATAAAAAAAAAAAAACTTATGTAGGTATTAAAACTAATTAATTATTTTTGTGAGGCAATGGGTCACAGTCTCAGCATGTGCTGGGCATAAAGTCCAGCGCTGGTTTTCAGACCGAACCCTAAAGGGGTGGTCGATCGCAAACTATTTATGGTATTACTGTGCATAAATTAAAACAGAAAAAAAATGCATGCAAACAAAGGAAGTGCCAGGGATCCGTAAGTAGAGTGTCACTTGTGTGTATGTGATGTGAGTGTCTGTATGTGTCAGTGTGCGTATAGGAGCGAGATAGGAGCGAGATATTCATGTCCGGCCATCATGCATCGGCAATCGTAGTTGGTTGTCATCGCTCTGACATGAATACACCTTCACTATCGATGCCGGTCAGTCAGCAGGAGTGGCACACTCGGCGTTTTTGGGGCATTTCTCCAGAAATATGTCTGCAACTCATTCATCTGTCTTCATACATTTAGTATGAAAAAGGCCAGATGAATGAGGTGACCGCAGACATATTTCTGGAGAAATGCCCTTTGGCGTACGGCTACTAACACCAAATTTTGCACCTTCGAAGGCGCTTAGCCACTAGCCAGTGACCAGAAAGAGCACGCGTTATGCGATAGAGACGGTCGGATTGGGTGCGTTCCGTCCGGTGATCGGACCCGAGCGTCAGTTTCGTTAGAAAGAGGAACTTCTGTACGTACTATTTTTTTTTATGAAATATGCGGCAAGCGAGCAGACGGGTCGCCTGATGGTAAGCAAACACCGTTGCCCATAGACACCTGCAATACCAAAGGAGTCACAAGTGCGTTGCCGGCCATTTAGGTGGGAGTACGCTCTTTTCTTGAAGGTTATTTGTTCTGTGCTGTCAGTGAGGAATTGTTCCCCACTGCGTCGTTATTTTCTGAGGGGCGCCTGCCGTTTTATCTACAAATGTTTTACCGAATGTTGTTTCCTGTCGACCACTTTTTCCGAAACTAGATTTTTCAGAAAATTTGTAATTTCTTATTTTGGACGTACAAAAGTTTTGCTTTTATAGCTTGGCAACTTTGTTGGTGACACTCATATGTGTGCTTTTTGTTATGTGCACCCGTAACTACTTACACAAGTTACCGCCAACACGAAAGGCGACCGACGGAGGCAGCCTCCGCAAGCAGCCGTTCTTGTTGGCGGTAACTGGTGTAAGTAGTTACGGCTGCACATAACCAAAATCACACATGTGAGTGTCACCAACGAAGTGGCCAAGCTATAACATACATATTTGAGCATATAGTCCCCGTACACGTTTTTTCATTGATATCTAAACATTCCGAATGTAACTTTTCTCTTTGTTATGATACTTAATTTGTTATTTCCCAATCCGTGTAACTGCATTTTGTTGTACAATCCAATATTGCCTGACCTGACCTGCTGCACTACTATTCATTGTGCAACTGGATTATCCTGTGACATAATTGAAGTTTCCAGTTAAAGCTGTGATTTCTAGTTACTGATATATTTACCAACTGAACTTTGTCTGCGCGGAAACAGAATAGGCGTGGCGAAAAACGGAACTAACCTAACCAGTATGGCTTTTTTTTTGCAAATACGGTAAAAAAGCATTACTGCGCCCCCAAATCTAAATCCTATTTTCTTTCCGCACAGACTCTAGGCAACGGTTTTCCTTCATCCTTATCATTTCTTCTCTCCTTTTAATACTGAATGTGGCATTTATCAGCTTAGTCTTACTGAATTTAAGAAAGTCTTACAAGATGCCTTGAAAAACTTGACCTATAAAGATACAGAGATATTACTGACTGTTCTAAAATAAGCATTGTATTATGTTCCTTCTTTTTATATTTAATGTAGATAATATTTTTACAAAGTTAAGCTGAGAATAACACAGATGTATTTTTAAAAAAATTAGTTGCAATTTGTATATACACTTACGGACAATAAATTAGGGTCATTTTCTGTATAATTGTTCATAGAAAATGACCCGAATTCATTGTCCGTGAGTATAAATAACAATATCCACTGTAGAATTAAAACCTTGTACACGAATTTATTTCATGTTTAGTTAATTTAGTCTAGCTGTTTTTCCTTATGTAGGTACTCACGTTTTCATTGACTGACAAGACAAGATTTTCCTAGTTCAGGTTTGGTGTAATAATTTAAGTACCTACTAATTTTAGACCCTCTTACCTTTTGGTTATGTTGTAACTATTCTTATTAATGAATGATTTTATTATTATTATATTATATTTTCATTACTCAGCCCTATGAATAGCATGCTCCAATTCCTTTCAGATCTATGCTTAGCAATTTCGTTCGTGACACTCCCATGGTCCGCGGGCGACGGGGGCGGGGCGACAGCGATGGTGCTATGAGGTGTGCGCGAGGTGGGGGTCGCCTGACAAGAGCTCAGTCGGCGGCCGACGCCGGTCGCGGTAATTTGTGTACATAATTATGGCTGCACGTAACAAAAAGCACACGAGATAACTTCGCAAAGATGAGTCTGCGGATCGGAAAAGTCATTGCATGTAGAACCAAGCAAATTGTACATAATGTATCATACCTATTTTGAAAATTGCTTTCTGGCTGCAAAAGTGCAGTTGGAAGGCAGTTCTTTTCTAGGTGAAATAACTGCATCAAAATTGTAAACCAACTGCGCAGGCCGCTTGCAGTCGGCGTGCCGTTATTTTAACTGTAAAAAATCTGCCTTCAAACTGCATTTGCAGCTAAAAAGTATTGAAAGACTGCTTCGGTCTTTAGGCATATCGGCAGATATATCCGTACGTAATTCGCATCGTGTGTAGCGGTGTTCAATACGTCATCGTTCCCCGCTCCCGCGCGGACCATGGGACTGTCACCAACGAACTTGCCAAGCTATAGGTCGTCCTGCCATCTCCTTTTCAATCTACTTCTGCTCTAGTGACCATCTCATTGCGTCTCTTTTCGCGCATCTTTTTCTCCGGATGCATTCGATCATAAATAATGTAATGTAATTAGCCACTTTTACAGTAAAATTTACTTTAATTTTGTGCCATTCAGTACTACAAATTGAATACACATTCAGTATGACAAATATGGACGTTCCGAATCAGATTTCCGCTGATATGACTGTATTGAGTTTATAATTGCTCGCGTGTTGTCAAATGGGAGGATTAAATCCGAATCAAATGGAGCGTGGGGCGCATACTAATACCCGGCTTTGGGTCGTTGTGTTGACCTACTGGGCGTGTGTGCATTGTTGAATTGAGTAAGTAAATGAATCATGGAATATAATCATCAAAATGTAATGTATGGAACGATAACGTCTAGCAAAATTGACTTTGAAAGTTGCCCAACAACGCCTACTTTTTATAGTACATTACATAACTAGGGTGGTAGTACAAAGAAAGGCCGAGATCGCAGAAGTTTGCGGCCCAAGCTGCAAGCGGACGTAAATATGCGATCGAGGGCTTTCTTTATTACCTCCTGTGTTGTGTACATCATTTTATGTCTACACTTGGCCAGAAACCGGCTTTTTCCGTACGCGTAGCGTGCGGAAAAGTCACTTTATTGCCAGGTGTGGCATAAAAATCAATACGTCTTATGTATCAAGTGGTATTGATAACCAACATAATGTTTAACGTGCGAGTCTAATATCATTTACCTATGACTAATATTAGTATTAAGTTTGAGAAGTCTTCATTTTTGGATAGGTCGCATATCGTTTAAAAGATAAAAATCTGTGAATGGTTACAAAGCCTACTGACGTGAGAATTTCATTTACCGCTACAGTTTTTTCTTTAGTGCTAAGTGCTAGCTCCGCCCCGTTAGTACTTATTTCGTGGGGCCGATTTTGAGCTTCAGTTACGCTTCCATGCTTATTATATTTCGATGGATATAATAGTACATTACACAGTAAGGGCGGAATGACCACGCTCGCAGGTGTTTCTAGCCCGAAGTGAGGGCCATAAATATACGATCTTGGATGTCTTGATTACCGCCCGTAGGGTGTTTATAATTTTTCATCTTCCACTAGCCAGGTAGTAAGATTTTTTCCACGTAGCGGAAAGAAAAGGCCCCATGCAGAATGGGGTGACTTACAGTCGTGGCCAAAAGTATTGATCCGTACCTATATTTTGCATGCAAAAGAACATTTGTACGAGATTTACTGTTCTTCTAATAAGAATTTAGGCTAGTTTCTGGATCTCAATGCTAGTTGTGTGTAAATACTTTATACGCATCCATCAGGCATCATTCCGAGTGGTCACGAATATTTTTGGTTTACTCACAGAAACATCTGTGGGTCTAGTGAAAAGGGATACAAGTCAAATTTATACCAGGACCAAAAGGTCCCAACTCTATAGTATGACTTAAACTCTTTTGCTCCTAGGTTAAATGTGAATTGTAGCCCTTTTCACTAGACCCACAGATACATCGAGATAGAAGGAAATAGTTCGGCGATTTGTATGGCAAAGAAGAGTGTAATGTTTTTCGTTTGGCGTTTGACGCCAAAAGTGTTATTTAGTGATCTTCTTCCTTGTCGTTATCACTCTTGACAGAGTGGTCGTGGTCATCACTTCAGGCGTTGGTGGCAAGCTTCACAACACGCCGCCACTCTTCTCTGATGGCCGCCTTCCTCGTGCATTCATGTAGTGATGATGAGCCATTTACTGCCGCTTTTATCTGGTCAGTCCACCTCATAGGCGACCTTCCGCGTGGCCTGGTACCCTCGACCTTTCCCTGGACCACAAGTCGCTCAATAGCCACCTCCCCTCGGCGGCATATGTGACCAAAAAAGGTGAGGATACGAGACTGTACCAAAGATGATAGACGCTGCTTGATGCCGAGTTCTCGAAGTATAGACTCGTTGGTACGGAATTCTGTCCACGATACTCCGAGCATTCTCCTCCAGCACCACATCTCTAGGGCGTCTATCTTCTTCTTCTCTACTTCCCGCAGGGTCCACGTTTCTGCAGCGTACAAGAATATGGGGAATACAAGGTTATTTAGTGATGGAAAACATAAATTTTCCATTTCATTTGGTGGTATTTGAACAATTAATTATATCATTATTATCAGATCTTCAAATCTGCTAATAATATTGACAGAAACTGAAGTTAACGGCATTGAAAGTAGGTCGCCGCCACTTCTTTTTAGCACGCGAGGTACATACACTTTTTCCTTCCTCTCTACCTCCTCTTACCTCGATATATTTCTGTGGGTTTACTATAGCTTGGCAACTTTGTTGGTGACACTCACATGTGTCCATTTTGTTATGTGCAGCCGTAACTACTCACACAAGTTACCGCCAACACGAACGGGGGCCTCCGGAGGCTGCTCCCGTCGGTCATCGTTCGTGTTGGCGGTAACTTGTGTGAGTAGTTACGACTGCACATAACAAAAAGCACACATGTGAGTGTCACCAACGAAGTTGCCAAGCTATAATGTTCGTCATATTTATATCTTGCATAATGTCGTTTAACAGAAATATCTTCAGGCAAAAATACGTTTGTTTGTTATTGTAGACTATTCGAACTCTTTTTATAATGGCTTAAGCAGCGTTTTAGGTGATATAACGATTTTATTTTTAGAGCATTTAGTTTTATTTATATCAAAATCTAATGATTACTGGACCTGCTGAATCTGACATTATAGTCAAAGGTTTTTAAAGGCTAAGACTGGCAAACAGGCAGATGGCCCACCTGATGGCTGTTACAACCGCGTATAAATATTTGTAACAATAGACGCATTACCAGTGCGTTGCCGATCTCGAAGGAATTTGATGACACCCATTTTAAAAAATGAGATTTTTTAAAATGGGTGTCATCAAATTCATCAAATTGTAGTGCAGTGGAAAAAGCTTAGCAGGAAGTTCATTCCGGATCCTTGCCAGGCGTATTTCACTCGATTTTGGCCTCCCGCGCGGTGGGCGTATCCGATCTGCACGCCGGCAGACGAAACCTCGAAGTGGCACAATATAATTATCCTGACAGTACGCAAACGCCGTTGATGCCGGCAGATCGACCAATATCAAAGGATGTACGAGTAGTAGGGAAACGTACTGTACTGCGTAAGTTTACCGTGCTGTGGCTGTGGGTGGGGGCTTGGTGAGCCCGTCGAACGACTCTATTGTTTAGTGGAGAGCGTGGGAATTCTTGTTTTTTTTTTTGTATGTAAACACGCGAGAGTGAAATATCTGGTTACATTCTAATCTGTGTCCTTGTTCCTGCCAGATCTCTGGAACGTCTTGGGAAAGAAAGGGTAATATATAAGGAAATTATTATATAACTGGAACTGTTTACCATAAGCGCCGTCCTCTCCTGAATATGCAGCAGTTGGCAGTCGTTATAGCGCCGTTGGCTATATTGTTGTATAATAACTAACCCTAAACCCTAAACAAAAACATAAGGCGGGATTAAACTGGCCTCTGTAAATCGTCGAACTCTGTCAATTAAGAAAAATTACTTTCAGCTACTGGTAATCAATATTATTTACTCTTTGTTACTCTCCAGTATTTTTTTTTGAAAGAATTTAATATAGATGATAGATTAATAAGTAATTAGTACGGCGTAATGGAACGATAATAACTGTTAAGAATAATTTTACAAAAATCATCGATTTGAGACAAAAAAAACTAAAATACAATACAATACTCTTTATTGTGCATCAAAACAAAAGATCACACAAACATAATCTAAAACAGCATTTTAAATGGTTACCGCGTACACAAAATGTCATTACTATTTTGTCTACGCGGTTAAAATATAGGATAATGTTTACCCTATACTGCGGTAAAGCAAAAGATCATCATAATCATCGTTTCAACCATAGGACGTCTACTGCTGGACACAGGCCTCCTCAATAAATTTCCTCATGGGCCGGATAGAAGCGGCCCGCATCCAGCGAGTCCCCGCAACCCTTACCAGGTCATCATACCGCCTTGCAGGTGGTCATGCTTGCCAGTAAGTGGTCTCCACTCGAGAAACTTTCTGCCCCAACGGCCATCGGTTCTTCGAGCTATGTGCCCTGCCCATAGCCACTTCAGTTTGTTTACCCGGTTTGCTATGTCGGTGACCTTGGTTGCTGATTCCATCGAAGCATAAGATATACTTAAATTATTTTACCCACATAAACAAAATTACGAACATCTTGTATTACCTCATACAATATTAAAGTGGCTATACATTCTCATTTCTGTATGATTTTGCAAAATTACAATTTAAATATTGCAATGTTCGCTTCTAAATTAACTGTCAAGCTCCGTGTATGTCAGCGTCAGTTTAAATTATGCGGCATTAAGCCAATGTTTACGTTTAATTCTAAAATATAAAGTTTAGAAAAACGAGGTAATTTCAGTTTTATGCCATTTTTTCTGCTTGTGTCATATCAAAATGAAAATGATAAATTATCGAATAAATCGTTCACACATTTTTTGCTACTCTAGTTGTGTGTCCCACTGCAGGACAAGATCTTCCCGTTTTTCGGCCACTCATATAATATGAGATGACATTCATTGGGACTGCCAGCCCAGTCCGACCGAACTCAGGGTGGTCCGGCTAGCGATCTGGTTCGACCCCAGGGAACGCCACGGCCGACCACCCGGTCCGACAATTGCTACGCCCTTATGGGTTGCGAGTTTTGTCAGCGTCAAAAAAAGGACTGCCAGCAAAGAGCACCTGACATATTTTACTCGTACAATCAGATTGACCAACATTTTTATTATTTTTGAGTAATTTCGGTATGAGCACCATATAAAACAGACTCCATTTATCAAAAATAAAGGTCACATTTCCCAAACGCATGTAAATGTTTTCCTTAGATGTATAAATGGATGTAATATTGCGAAACAAATATATTTACAGAAAATGTTTAGAATCCCTGCTTCTGTGTCCCCCTAGAGTCTATTGTTATCCAGTATGAACTATAGTTTACTAGTTATGCCGTTTCAATCGTCAATCGTCGTGACTGATTCAAGGCCTTGAAAAAAAGCAGAATCCCACTTCTACAGCTACGCTTAACTTACATTGATCGTAGCTGTAGCGTAGCACGTCTACGCCGTAGCTCCTCTACGAACGCGTAGCTTATTTTTATACTAAATTAGTAGGTATTTAATAGGTTTAATGAAGAGGCCACTGGAAAGTAAAACCTCGGCTTCAGAGTTTGACTGGAATTTACTCCAGAAAATCCAAATTTCCCACAAAGATTTTTTTTCACCTAAGGTCATACATTTGGTATACTCGTTTAGTCACAGTGTCATAAACAATATGGCAACCTTATAGTGGCTACTTTTAAGGTATCTAAAATAAAATACAAAACAAAAAAATAAGACTCTTGGGCAGTGTTATTGTACAGTCACATCTAATTACATCTTCGAACGTGTGTTTGAGGAATAAGATTCATAATCGTATACACGTTTTTAGAGTGACCGTACCATAGATAAAAAATATTGCTATGGTTGGCTGAATGACTTTAAAGGACCCAATTTAGTTGATGGTGACTTTTAACAACTAATATCGACTTCAAACTTTTGACAAAATTCAACAACAAATGCACGAATTACAATAAAAATGGCCAATTTGCTGTATGTGTGCCTATAATATTCGAAGAGTACCCTCGATATCTTCAAATAGGTCTTGACCTGGTTGCAATGGAATTAACTAGACGGTGTAAACTTTTTCCCATTCGTTCGATACACACGCTCACATAAGGACAGGTTGATCCGCTTCACCCTTCCCGCTGGTCCGCTGCTCACTTTGAGCAATCAGCGAAAAGTCAAGGTGGCCCTGGCCAAACGTGTCATACAATAGCTATGCCCAACAAGGGTCGCGAGTTAGTCAGACTTTAAAAAAAAAGTGTTCACTTTTAAACAACAAGATAATTTTATAATCGGTCTAGCCGTCTTCGAGTAATCGCGTAAAAATATACAAAAAAAATAACAATTGAGAACACCTTTCGTCTTATCGTTACATAAAACGTTATACAAAAGACGAGACATCCACTCGACATGTTTCGGGAGCATTCGGCATTCCCTTAATCATGAGTAGTGTTCGCAGACGCCGCTCGGCGAATACTACCGATCCCTTTTTATTTCAATATGTTTGAGTCTCACGGTGGTTTTCTAAGTAAAACAGTATTTATTTTGGAAGTCGGTTAAAAAGGTATTTTATAGGACGATGTCGAACATAATATCATTTTAAACACCGTTCGTCTCTGATAAATTTTCACATTGTCGAACCCTGATAGAATTAAAAACACCTTAATTGTAATCGGCTTCCAACTTTCCCGGCACAGTGCACCCACTGCAAAATGAACCTTATTGCCTGCACATACAGTTGCAATCAGGTCAGCACGTTTAATCTCGTTACAGTTAACGAAATGAACTCTTCGTACGAGCAGCACTCAATTTGTGTATTTTAAAGATAAAAGAGGAATAAAGTTATTTTAAAGGGAAAAAAAACGGTGTTGGTGTTCGGGAAATGTTGAAAGGCTTGTTATCAAATGCGGTTACGTGTTTTTTACCAGAGCATGTCATGATTACAATGTACAATCTAAACCAAGCAGATAAAGATATGAAATTTGGAACACGGGCATTTCTATTTATCCTTGTACCCAATTAAGTAAGAAATTGTTAGCGTGGAATAAAATTCTTTCTTTTTCCAACAAAATAAAAAAAAATACGTTACAAACACCACAAATATTAACAAAAAGTAAGGATTTGTACTGTTTGTTACGTTTTTTTTTAATTATAAGCATTAAAAAAGTGCGTAACCAAAGTGTTATGAAGTTAATCAGGAGTAATTGAAAATTAAATACGATTTATAAAAAGTGCAAACGTGTAAAGTCACATTACAATTTTGAAAGTGACATATAGAATTGAGCGCCTTACAAAAACAACTTACAACGTCACATGAGTGAAGCTGCTTGGCGCTTGTGGTATAAATTTAAAAATGCCCCCGGGGTTGAAAGCCAGCCTTTCAAACAGACTCGCAGACCACAGGGAGTGGACAAATCTTGCTGAAGGTTCTTTGGACAACTCCTGTCGAAGTCTGTACATCAGCCACGCGGGATATTCCATCGGATCCAGGATGAAGAGCGATTATTCTGCCAAGCTTCCACTTCAGCGGAGGGAGATAGTCTTCCTTCAGCACAACAAGAGTATTTGCCTGGAGGGAGTCCTGATTGGTTCGCCACTTGACCCTGTGTTGGAGTTCTGCAACGTACTCCTTACTCCACCGAGACCAAAAGTGTTGGCGAAGCTGCTCGATTCGTTTGAATCGAGACAATGACGAGACAATCCTGCAATGGCAACGAAGTTAGCGGGCGTTGAATAAGGAAAGGTCCAGGGATGAGCGGAGACAAATCTTTTGGATGCGACGAAAGAGGGGTGAGCGGACGAGAGGACAGCGCTTCGATCTGGACTAGTGTTGCGTTAAGCTCTTCGTATGTTAAGTGACAATTACCCAACACTCGTTGCAAATGGAACTTTGTCGACTTAAGTTAATACCTGCCTCCCATAGACTACTGAATTGTGGCGCGTGCGCAGGACTAAAATGAAACTTATTTTCTTCATTTGCCAGGTCTTCTGCTAACGAGTTGCAGTTAGATTTCAAAAATTTTGCGATTTCATTACTTGTGCCGACGAATGAGGTACCGTAGTCAGAATATATGTTTTCTGGCTATCTAGAAATCAATTATTGTGACAACTTTAATGTCAACGTGAGACATCTACGCTGGTTTCAGACATTGCATTACAAGGTTTAGGGCTCGGAGTCAACGGCCACTGAGACGCGTCTTCCTGTAAAAAAGTAGGATCCGACCACCACAATTGTACACATGCAAGTGCTATGAACTCAAGCCTAGGTATGGTTGTAGGTTTAACCGGAGCAACACGACTTCTTGCGAATAGCAATCGGACTAAAGTGTGGTTCTGATTGTCTCCACTACGAACATCACTAACTCCGTAGTTTTTATTTTACAGCAAGATATAGATTACACGTATGTCTGCTGACATTTAATACAAAATTGAAATAGATAAACAAAAATATTAAAACGTTTCCAGTCCACACCAAAACAAGTTTCATTTCCCCGAATCGTAAATACGTTTCGAGCGAAAATTATCAATAAAGCGCCGAGATGCTGTAAACAATTTGATCCCGAACGCTATAAAACGGGACAGGCGTCCTTCGTGGTACATTGACGTAATTTACCATCCATCTACATTCGTACCAAACCCGATTCAAACGATTTATACGAACAAGATGATCAACTCAATGTCGACCTTAATTTCTATTACATTTGGTTTAAAATCGCTTAACAACTTTACTATTTTCACGTCAATGCTATATTGATGAAACGCTAAGTTAAGTAATGATAGCTGCAATCTAAATATGACCTCAAAATCATTCACTTTGAATCTATTTAGGTTGCGGCTGCTTATGAGCAGTGTTTTGTTTTATTTTATACAGAACATCATATGTACATGACGAGTTCAATATAAATACAACCTAATTCCCTTGTAATAGGATTCAATTTAGCTTGTTATTGTTGGGTAGCCGCCGATTTAGTTAATTTGTAACTGTAGCGAAATTATTTGTTCTATTTGAAAGGTTGAGAAAGGTATGGGATAGTATTAGGGCTATCTTAATTGGATATCGCTTATCTGTACCTATCTTTTATACGAGACTTGTAGGTATTAACTTTGTGCTCAATTTTCAAGGTATAATGTTTAGTACAGTCAGTCTCAAAGAAAAGGTTCTTATTTATGTCATCACCAAATTCGTTGGGTTTCCGAAAGCATTTACTTCTTACTTCACCCACATTTGCAAGTTTGTCATAAGTATCTAGTATCGTCCTTGCGAATGTCTTCTCTGTCTATGAATCCACCCACAGGATGTGTCTTTTTAAACATCTCACAAAAATCATGCTACAAGAAATCAGAGATGCTGACGTTAGTTAATGTGGAAATTCATTAAGAACTTCCATAATTTAAGAGAGTGTATAACCCATACTCAATTATGAAATTAACGGCCCGCGAACTTATTTGCTTTTTACGTGTTATTTGTTTATTCAAGAAAAAAACGACCTAATTTTACAAGCTCAATATTCCTTTCTATTAGAAGCAAATAACTGAAGAAGTGCATTTTAATAGGATAATTTATTTATAGTAGCAAATTTTGCAATAATTCACGCTTGTGACGTCAGCATGTCCGAGGTCATCATTGTCAATGTCGGGAAAAACCTAGGTACAGACGAGTTCATTTACATCTACACATATAAGAGAACAAATATATCTGAACACGCTTTTCTGCTCCTGACAATAGCGTCGTGTTCAGATATTTTGGTTCTCGTAAGTGTGTACTCGTACATGTAAATGAACTCGTCTGTACATGGTTTTCTTACATCATAGAAGAAACAACTCTTCGACTATTGGAAGCGCATGTAATGAAAGTCAACAAGTTGAGAATGGTCCACATGATGAAGCGAAATTGTCCAGACGAAACGTTGACAAGATGTGAATGTCAACGAAACAAACTTACAGGTCATAAAACCAATAAAAAAACATTGTTGTCAACGTTTTTTGACACTTGACGGAATCGTAAAATTTTCAATTATTATTCCAGGAAACCCGACGGTCGGTTCCTCCCCGCGCTAACCATTAGTCACAATAACAAATTGCTCGAGGTGTTAAGTGAGGGACGATTCAAGCGGAACGAAGCGGCAAACTGGCTTTATGTCGCGTGTGATGTCACACCTTTTGTCTGTGTCTTAAAGTAATTCTTATGCGGCTTTTGAAAATCTTTAGGTACTTAGTCGTCAAATGTGCTTTCGGATATAGCACAGAATCACACTAATATTATAAATGTGAAAGTTTGTGAAAATGTTTAGAGATGTTCGTTACTATATAACGAGGTAACAACTAGATGGATTGAGATGAAATGTCGATACTTTAAAGAGTTCCCTTAGGGTAATAACGGGAACAACGCGGGCGAAGCCGCGGGTAAATAAGATAAAATGCTAGTAAGTAATAATACAATGTACAGAAGTCTCTCTCTCTCTAATAAAACTGTCGTTTAGGTCCGACCACGGGACATCGCGTAAGGCATAGTCCTAACGAATAGCGAATACGCGATTATCGCGCGAACACGCGATTGCGACCATCAAGTAAGTATGGTCACAATCGCGTGTTCGCGCGATAATCGTGTATTCGCTATTCGATAGGACGATGGCTAACGCGTGCCAACGCGTGCTCTTTTTGTTTGCTGGCTAAGGCCCCCTACAGAGGCCCTCAAGGCCACGCGGCGAAATCGCGAAGTGAGTCGCTCCTGGATTTAAAAAATGTACAGTCACGAGTTTTAATTTGGGACCCACCGAAGGTTTAGTATCGTGTAGCAAACTTACGCTATTTAGAGCTAATATTTTAATGCAATGTCAATGTCATAATGTTTACCATCGACAACTTTACGTTTCTAGGGCCAACTGGAGCCAGGGCAAACGATAATTTCCGATGTTTTCCGAGTAATTGTTACTCCGGTAAGGGGGGTTTTTGGCCCTGTCTTCTATCTATCTGGCAATATTAATGTTATTATTCTTGATACACAAATAAAAAAAGAACAATATTAAATTGTCAATTATAATATATGAAAGCTAGCAAACCAATCTATTTTGTGAAAATGTCACATTAAACTGTTTTCTTGACTGACACTGACACGACTTATTATGTTCGTAATTAGAGAACCGTAGTGATAGCTTTTTGCAAAGAGGTTATCATTTCAAAAATTGATTCCTTAAGACATTATATGTCTTAACTTGACGTGACTTGACATTCGACTATATCGAACTAAAATTTAGACCTTATTGGATTATGAATGTTCTAACAACATTTAATGGAAATGGGTCCCAAATTAAAGCTCGTGACTGTACCTATTCTATAATTTGACATGCGTCTTGATATTTCCTCTTTACTTGTCTATACATATAAGAATATTGGTAGCATACATTATACGTGTATGTTTTATACTCCATAGAGAAATATTGAGTAAAACGTGGGCCCGAATTGACAAAATTCAAGCCAATTATTTTTCCTTCCTACAATCTATGGCGGTATACCTGACGGGGATTTGTGCCGCTAGGCTAGCCGCCTAAACGAGCCGTCGGCATACCCGCGCAGCAAAAATCCACCGGCCGGGCTGCCGTATGTAGCTGCTATAATGCTAGTGTGTAGGAGTCTTAATGCGCACCGCGAAGAATGTAGTAGCAGTTTTGAATCTCGTATATCTGGTAAACAGTGCATCAATCTCTCGTCACTTGTGCCATAACAGCGCGTCCGCACTCTATGCGGATATTGTCGAGTGCCTGGCATCCGCATTGACATTGTAATTGGTGACTGACTTCACAACACGGAGACATTCAGATAGTAAAGATCTTCGACTATGATAAAGATATTGATGATATATATATGCAACACAATTTCGTCAGTTTCGATGAGAGTTTCAGTTCTATACCTACATACTACACATAAAGCAGTTTCGTGAATTAGGTATAAACAGAAATCGTGTAGCCTGAACCACTGTAGATAGCGGGGTACAATTTGAAGCACTTGTTCTTTCTAAAGATTGTATAAAAAAGTTGTAAATTCAGGGGGATAAAATAGTGGGACGGCATCTAGTTAAAAAAATTAAACTTGACTTTAAATTTTTTACCTATAAAGTAACTTAGGCTGAATGCGACCCGCTCATCGGTTCATTCGAATTAAGTACTTACGCTAAGACGGCTTTCACGGCGTGGAAGATATTATGTGAACGCCGGCTTGTAACCAGTAAGAAGGGAGATCGTCATCCCAATACTTTATAGGTAAAAAAATAGACTATATGTAATTAAAGAATGTCTATTAGTAACATTTGCTGTCACTGGCGTATCCGATTCAAACCACCAGACACATTAACCGGTAGCAAAAGTTGGCGCGTAGTTAGGCATTCCAGCGAATCATGACAACTCTCCGCTGGTCCGGCCAACTATCTAACTAATGAACGAGTTAGCCCAGTCGGGATTTCACGCCAGATTGCTGCATTTTGGTGGGTTTTATTCGCAATTGCAGAGCAGAGATACCTTCGGAAACTGTTCCCACTAACTTTGTAAGTATTTACGTTGGAACATATCAAAGTCCCTTAAGCCCTCGAAATCTGGCATGTAATTTGAAATTTATTCTTTTTTAGAAGTCAATTCCAATACAATCATGCATGGACTATTCTAATTCATGTCAAAATATTTAACGTAAGCGACGAACTACCTAACTAATGAATGAGCCAGCTTCCTCAGATCTTATTCCAGATTTGATTCACGCTGTACAGCAGGGATACTATTTAAAAGACTATTTTATTTTTAAGTTTGTTTTATAAATAAATGTCAACTTACTGTCGTTTTAAGCAATTAGATATGAGTAGTGTCGTGATTACTAGCCGTTGTACTCAAAAAATAACGCTGCTGTCGTTTTAAATATAAATGCCCGTAATCAGGGATTACTTTAACAATATGTTAATCGTGTTGTTTTGTGTAAAAAAAGTTACGTACCATAAAATTTATATGGATAACTTTTTTGAAAACGACCCGATTTGCGCTAGGCGCTAGAGCGAGTTGCGGTCGAGGTCGACCGCGGCGACCGCATTGATGACAGCCCTGTGAGTGTGCGGTCACCGTGTACGTTTCCACCGTAAAAATGTTGAGCACTTAAAACCCTGTCTCTTTACAGGTCACTTTCCTTATTCAAATTGACTTTCCTGGATTTTGTTTGAAGTTTATTACGACAAAGGACTAAGTGATCATAATTTTCACTGTATGTACTGGCAGCACAGGCTAATTCATAACCAGTGGTCGGCTGATGGATGCAAATTATGTCAAAATAATGTCGAACGATATACGTAATATGGATATGACTACAATTATTTAAAAAAAGAGAAGGGAGAGAGATTTAAATATTGAAGGAAACGCACATAAAGTCACAAGTGAAAACGTTAATGTTTTTGACAAGTCTAAGACGTAATAGATATAAACACTTTATAGTCTCAAGAGTTGACAATTTTGCAAGAGGCGAGTATTTTTTAATGTACAAAATATGTAATAACTGATATATAACATTTAATATATTTCGAAATTTAATAAGATTCTTATCCATCTTATGCTTTCGTCACCATATTGTATCCATCGGCCGCCCTTTGTTCATAACATTGTCCCTTATATATTTCGAACCTTGAACTGCTAACAATAGTCCGTAATCGAAGGCCACGCTGCTGTGATCCGTCAGTCGATGTGACATATTATGGATGGATGAATTTCAACAATCCTCTTTATAATAAAGACGAGATTTCCACTCGACATGTGGGAGCATTCGGCTTCCCTTAATCATGAGTAGTCGCGAACGTTGCTCGTCGAATATCTGCGTCTCGCCGCCCTTCCGGCGCGGCTCTCCGGCACCGGCGCGGGCGCAGCGTTTTTAATTCAATATGTTTGAGTATCACGATAGTTTTCTGAGTGAAATCCTCTTTATGTGCTCAATCAATCCTTTGTGTGTCTTGTCATGCTCTTGTTTCAACGTAGATCGCTGAGCTGAAGTTGCGCCAGCATTGCAACGTATACATTATGCTGATCAAGACTATAAATTGTTTTGTAAGTAACTATTAAGTTTTTTAAGTGTTTTATTATTGATGGTGTAAATTCATATATCGATGGCAAAAAGCAGAAACGTAGTAACCGCCAAAATACAAACTTTACACCAGAGCCAAAAAACTTTTCGATTTCAGAAAAAAAATCATAACTTCTTTATTTATTAACTAGTACTGGAGACTACGGGTTAGGTTGGAAGGTGCGCCACTGCCGGCAGGCAGAACAATGAGATCTCAGGGTTAGGATTCCGTATAAGTTTATTAGCAAACTTATGGATTACTGGAGAATAACAGTGGTGAACAACTAAGTATAAAAGAAAGGACGGTGCCGCGTCGCTAAGGAGCGTGGTCCGCGGCAATAGATCGATACGCGCGTTCGCCGTGACGTCGTGGCTTGACTGACTGTCGGCGCGAGCGCCGGCAGTTACCATGCGGCGAGCGTGCGACACGGCACACTCACTCACACTAGCAACCTTGCTGGTATGCGTCCGCGAGAGGCACGTTCGGGTAACGTGCGTTTAGGAAGTGCGATCGGACTACGGTTTGCTATACACTCCCCCTCTAGTTCAGGTATACGCCCTCGTTCCTGGACTAGCTGCTCTTTAACCTTTTTAGGTCGTCCGCGCTTCCTTACGGGATTTACAGGTTGGGGTGGGGTATCCTCGTTACCAACGAACCGAGTCAAATCTTGTACGTGGTACTTCCCTATAACCTCATTAGGCAACTCCATACGCGCAATGCTGTATGTTGTAGGGCTTACCTTCTTAGCGATGATGTATGGGCCGTCGCGTCTCGGCATGAACTTCGAAGTGAGCGCCTTTGAAGCCTGGCTCAACAGATGCGATTTGAGAAGCACCTTATCACCCACTTGAAAATCCACCTGACGACGCGACTGGTCAGCGTATTCTTTACGCTTATCCTGCTGCTTCTCGACTCGTTCTCTGACTGCCGATAAAGAATTCAGGAATTGTCTTAAATAGGGTGTTACCTGTGCGACAAAATTATCTTTGTCGAGTATAGCTCGTTGGTCATGTGTGACTTCCGAAGGTGACCGCATCTCTCTCCCGAATGTCAAGTAAGCCGGTGTTGTTCCAGTTGTACGGCACACGGCACTATTCAGGGCAAAACGTATCACTGGCAAGTTTTTAGGCCAGGTCCTATGGTCACCTTCAACCAATCTTGCTAACTGTACCTTAAGGTCACGGTTTTTTCGCTCTGCGGGGTTAGCTTCTGGGTGATATAGTGGAACCAAGTTCTGCTTCACACCCAGGACGGACATGCACTGCCGCATGACTGCCGAAATAAACTGAACTCCGTTGTCAGATATAATCCGGCGGGGTAACCCGAACCGCATGAAGTATTCCTCGATGAGAACACGTGCGCAAGCTTCGGCTGTAGCATCTTTAAGAGCGTACAATTCTACCCACCTTGTAGCTGTGTCTTCAATGAGAAATATCCACCTCTCTCCTTCTTCTCCTTCCGGTAATGGGCCGAATAAATCTATGGCCAACACCTCGTTGCGCTGATTCATCACGGGCGTCTGAAGGAGGCCTGGAGGTTTGCTATTAGTTGCCTTATACCTTTGGCAATGAACGCAGGCTTTCACATAGTCGGCTATTATCCTGCGCATTCCTGTAAAATAATACAGTTGGGATACTTTCCTGTACGTATTATCAATACCAGGGTGCCCTGCCACTGCAGAGTCATGACATTCTTTCAGGATGTCTTCCTGTTGACCAGCTGGAATTACAAGTTGTGGTGACTCACTGTCTGAGTCGGGGTTATACCGATACAAAACTCCTTGGTCCATCATATAACCCCGCTCCGTCCATCGCTGGGCTGCAACTTCGTCGGTGGCTTCGAGCTCCTTAATTATTTTCTCCAGGTCTGGATCTGCCAGCTGTTCCTGCCGTAAGAGATCCGGTTTCTTCACAGGTACGTCTATTATTACAGAACAAACGCCGCATAGATCGCGGGTTTCTCCCGTGCAGATCGGCCTACTTAAAGTGTCGGCTACGACGTTTGCCTTACCTGGGGTATACTGAAACAGTATGTCAAACGACTGGAGTTTGAGTGCCCATCGCACCAACCGACCGGTTGGGGACTTTAACGTCAGCAGCCAGCGTAGCGGTTGGTGATCACTTCCTATAATGACGGGTTGTCCATCGAGGTAGGTTCGGAAACGCTCAACTGCCCAGACCACCGCCAGAGCTTCTCGCTCGGTGGTCGAGTAGTTGCGTTCCGCTGAGGTAAGTAGGCGACTCGCGTATTCAATGGGTCTTTCCTCGTTACCCTCCCCCTGTAGTAATACTGCCCCTAAAGCGTAGTTGCTAGCATCCGTTCGTAGGATAAAAGGGCGGCTAAAATCAGCTTGGATCAAAATAGGGGCTGAGGTCAACAACCGCTTCAGTTCATGGAAAGCTTGCGACTGAGCTGAGCCCCAAGTCCATGTCTGGTTCTTCCGCGTCAAACGTGTTAGCGGTTCTGCCACTTGGGAAAAGTTTGGAATGAATTTCCTGAACCACGAGCACGTTTGAAGGAAAGTTCTCATGTGCTTGAGATTAGCGGGTTCCTTCATTTCGAGCACAGCACTAACCTTATCATGGTCGATGGAGACGCCTTCCTGCGTGACTACGTGTCCGAGGTACTTTACCCTTTCCCTTGCGAAGACACACTTCTCCCTGTTCACGTGGAGGTTATACTCGGTAAGGCGCTCGAAAACTGCCTCGAGGTCTGTGAGATGCTGTTGGAACCCATCTGAAATTATGAGGAGGTCATCTAAATAGGCCAATATGGTTACCTCCTTTAAAGATGCGCAGGACCGGAGGCGATCTATGAGCCGCTGAAATGTGGCTGGCGCGTTCTTAAGGCCAAACGGCATGCGTTTGAAGCGATATATTCCGAGAGGAGATATGAAGGCTGTCTTGTCCCTATCTTCTTCTCGAACGCTCACCTGCCAATATCCAGACCGAAGGTCAAGCGTGCTCATGTAGCAATCCCTCTTTGTTGACTGCAGCAGCTCATCAATTAGCGGCATGGGGTAAGTGTCCGACTTTGTGACCGCATTCAGGCGCCTATAATCTACGCAGAACCTGATGCCGCCACGAGCCTTAGGAATCATCAGCGCCGGAGCACACCATGCTGACTCGCACTCTTCAATTATATCTTCTTGCAGAATTTTATCTATTTCTCTTTTCATCAGCTCTTTTTTCGCAGGATTCAGACGGTATGGAGGCACTGCAATGGGTGGGCACTCACCTGTATCGATGCGGTGCTCAGCGAACGGTGTTGGAGCTCCCCCTGGACGAAAGATATGCGCATGCCTAACGAGGGTCTGGGCGAGTTCATCTCGCTCCGATGGCTCCAGTTGAGTGCCCTCGTCATCTCTAAGAACGTCTGCCGATGCGCAGGTAGTACCACGCGAAGCTGGTTCGAAAAATAGCTTGTGTTTGACGCTATCATGCTTGTCAAAATACCATAATTCTTTGGCGAGATTAATAACGACACCTGCAGCCCTAAGAAAATCAATACTGAGTAAAGTTTCGTTCTTCCCGGACTCTGGGAAAATTAAAAATGGTATCGTTATGTCCATTTGTTCCAACCGCACCTGCAACGTAGTCGTGAGAACATTCATCTCCCGTGCGTACCCATCGGCAAGTTTAATTTGTCTAATCGAGGGCGTAAGCGGATGGCCTTTACGTAGAAGGAGAGCGTATAGCGTGTGACCGGCAATACAGTGTTTCGCGGCAGTATCAACTAAAGCTGTACCATTTACTCCCAAAATCTCGATTTTGAAAATGGGGCGTAAGTCGCGACGTTTGACGGGCCTATCGCCGACGCTACATGCCAACAAGTCGTCATCGTCCTTAATACGTATATAATTATCATCATAACTAGATAACAAATTATCGTGATCCTTAAAATTACAATTTTGAACATCAGCCGAATTTTGTGAAAAATCGGGTTTATTACATTTTACCCTAGGGTAGGTCGTCATCACATCATTGACTTTATGTTCAGAAAATACTTTACAATTAACTGCAAAATTAGACTTACTACACTTTTGCATTACACCGTTACATGTACCCTTAAGGTCGCTATGCGAATAGTTATCACTTTTGGTATTAACACCAATTTGTGAAAAATCGGACTTATGACACTTCTGTACTACACCGTTACAGGTACATTTAAGTTCGTCATGCGAACAGTTGTCATTTTTGGTATCAACACAAATTTGTGAAAAATCAGACTTATGACACTTTTGTGTTACACCGTTACATGCACACTTAAGTTCGTTATGCGAACAGTTATCATTTTTGGTATTAACACAAATTTGTGAAAAATCGGACTTATGGCACTTCTGTACTACACCGTTACACGTGCATTTAAGTTCGTTATGCGAACAATTGTCATTTTTGGTATCAACACCAATTGGTGAAAAATCAGACTTATGACACTTTTGTGTTACACCGTTGCATGCACACTTAAGTTCGTTATGCGAACAGTTATCATTTTTGGTATTAACACAAATTTGTGAAAAATCGGACTTACCACACTTTACCTGCTGGCAGGTCATCGAACCGTCATTGAAATCGCGAACAAAAAATGTATTATTACATTTACATACAAAATCAGACTTGTTGCACTTTTCTATTACACCGTTGCAACAAGTACACGGAACGTTGTGTGATAAATCTGATTTACTGCACTTTCCCTGAGGACAGATATGCGAATAAGTTACGTCATTGGTTTTGTGACAGTGAAATTGCGCACAATTACACACAAAATCAAACTTGTGCTTTAAAATATCATTACCAGATTTACAAGAACACGTAACTTTCTTTTGTAAACAATTCGACTTAAGACATTTTTCCTGTGAACATGCATTAATTACGTCATCGTTATTTTCATAAGAAATATCAGATTGACTATTTTTCTCACTGAGCGAACGATTTCGTGATTTACGACCGCGCACGGGTAATTCGACACTGTAGAACTTTTCCGGTTTAAACTTGTTTACGGCACTATCACTCGCGTTATTAGAGTTATGATTCAAAGACTCACCTCTGTCCTCCAACTTACGACACTGTTCTCGCAGGTGCCCGTAACGCCTGCATTAGGCACAGTAGGGTCGCGCTGGGCCGGAGCTCGGGGTCGTCGGCGGCGGCGCACGCGGCGGCGCGCCGCGCGGCTGAGTCGGCGCGGGCACGGGCGCGGGCGCCGGCGCAGGCGCGGGAGCGCGAGAAGGCAGCGCGGCGACGTGCGCGTGCAACGCGCGCGCTTGGGGCACGTCGCGCGCGTGCGGGCCGCGCGCAGCGGAGGGGGCCGGCGTGGCGCGATGTGTACTTGTACTCGCGCCGGCGGTCGGCGATGGCCTCGCTGTTGATACTCGTCGTTCCTCTTCGCCAATGGAGTCCTCTATGTTTCTAGCGTGACATAATAACTCGGCGAATGTAGTGAATTCCTCTCTGCGGAGTCGTTTTCTTATTCGTACATTTAAAAGGCCGTAAATCATATCTAATTTCACCTTTTCATTCAAATCGTCGCTAGGTAGTCTAGATAGCAGGGCGCGCGCTTTGGCTACGAACACGTCGGTATTTTCCTGTTGTTGTTCGGTTGCGAATAAATCGCGGTAAATTCTATGGGGTGGCCGTCGGTCGCCGTAGGCGCTCCGTAGGTTGAGAACGACCTCGTCCCACGTAGTCACTTGGTTTTTAATACCCTGCCACCAGGTGGCCGCGTCGTGCGTCAGCAACATCGACATCCCTTTTATAGCATTATTGTCAGACACGTTGGCGCACTCTTTATAACTTTCTACAGCATCTATAAATCCGTCTATGGACTCTGTAGGTGCGCCGCTAAACACAGCCTTACAACGCGCAAAATTACCCGATTCGGAGGGCACCGGCGCGGGAGTCGAGGTCATCGCGCGGTGGCCGAGAACACTGCTTAGAATTTCCTTAATAGCGTCGGTTTGCGTTCTTTGTAGGCCTTCTAGGAGCATGGAAACACTCTGCTGAGAGAGAGTGGCATCAGCAATACGCGGGGCGGCGAAGGTCGCGCTGTCTCGCGCGGGCGCCGCGGCGTAGTAACTCCGAGCGGGGGGGAGGGGAATGCCTGTTGCATCATCCCCGTCGTCGTCGTGCTGGGACTCCAGGTGTTCGTGCTGATGTGACGCAGGGGTAAGGGGAATGCTAGATGCATCATCCCTGTTGCCGTACATATTTAATGTTTGATGGTCGCGTGTCTCGTGCGCGGGAGGCGGTCTTTGTACTTCCTCCTCGTCGCTGTGAGACTCTTGCTGCTGTTTCAGGTTTCCTTGACGAGTACGCGGCATTATGCGAATAGTTTTAACATACCGTCACTCGCGAACTCACAAGTTTAGGTACGGAGTCAAACACGTGTCATTCACTCACGTAAAACGTGTAAAAACTTGAACACGGGAACGTCGTAGGTACATTATTATTGTTTTACAGTTTTACACGTAATTTAATTCACTCGCGAACTGTTTTTTTATTTACCAATAATCCACTGTTGGGACGCCAGATATCGACACTGGAAATTTCAAATGTCGTAAGGGACATTTTGTCGTAAGTACACTAAATATACCATTGGAATCAGTATTTTTTTCTCTATCGATCTGTTCGATTGAAATTTTGATAACCCGTCAAATAAAAAAGTTATGAGAAGATTAAATTTTGTCGTAACTTCCTAAAATTTAAAGTTGACCCATACAACATAGTGCCATATAAATTTAGTATACAAATTTATATTTTCATACATTTTATGGTTACTTACTTCATTAACCTGGAAACCATAAATATAACTTACAACAGAAATTCGCAATGTACAAATACGCTTTTGGTAGTTACGACAATATGATAATATTTTTAAGAAAAAAACGGGTTATTTCAGATTCGTAACGGACATTTTCGTCTTAAATTCACTGCGTAAGGGACACTATTTCCTAAACTATTAAGGTTATAGATTTCCAATAATTAGTTCGGTGTAGATAAAGTTATTTGAAAATTATAAATCTGAGAATCATCCTAATCGGTTAAGAAACGACCGAGTTACGATTTTTTTTAAATTGAATTTTGTTTTTTGGCTCTCCTGAAAAGTCGACCTTTGTCCCTTACGACATTTGAAATTTCCAGTGTCGAATAGTACTGGAGACTACGGGTTAGGTTGGAAGGTGCGCCACTGCCGGCAGGCAGAACAATGAGATCTCAGGGTTAGGATTCCGTATAAGTTTATTAGCAAACTTATGGATTACTGGAGAATAACAGTGGTGAACAACTAAGTATAAAAGAAAGGACAGTGCCGCGTCGCTAAGGAGCGTGGTCCGCGGCAATAGATCGATACGCGCGTTCGCCGTGACGTCGTGGCTTGACTGACTGTCGGCGCGAGCGCCGGCAGTTACCATGCGGCGAGCGTGCGACACGGCACACTCACTCACACTAGCAACCTTGCTGGTATGCGTCCGCGAGAGGCACGTTCGGGTAACGTGCGTTTAGGAAGTGCGATCGGACTACGGTTTGCTATATAACTAAAATACTTACTTGAAACTTGGATCAAGGACTTATAGGTTACATTCAAATGTCCTACTCAGAATTTAACAGAAGTGACTAGTTTACGTTTTACTGGCGTTTACGCCACTGGCACTTTAATTTCGTTACGCATAAACGTTGTAAGTGAAAAGGGTAAATGTTCCTACACATTAATAAGAGAAGCGGCGGTTACTACGTTTCCGCTTTTTGCCATCGATATATACATTAATGTTCTCTCTTAACGCGACACTAGGAATTATTTTACTTGTCTTTATTCAAATTAAAGCAATATGAGCAAGGATATAACTAACCTAAAAGTAAAAATAAAACCTTTATGTAAAAAAAAAACAATCAAAACTACCTACTGCTAAAAACCTATTTCTAAAATGGGCCCCCGGGGCGTTGTGGCGAGAATGCAGGCAGCATTTGCTCGCTGAATCGCGATGCTTATGCGCTGAGCGAGGAAGCTGCCAGCTTTTTTAAGTAGATCAATGGTGAGGTTACCCTACGCGATCTCTATTCGTTGGCTAAGAGGGTAATACTGCTAACTCCTTTAAGATTTATTTTCTACTAGCATTTTCCCGCGGCTTCGCCCGCGTTGTTCCCGTTATTGTCCCAAAGGAACTCTTTACCGGGATATAATGTATCCTATGTTTCAATCCAGGACTTGGTCTACTTGCATGCCAAATTTCAGCTTGATCCATCCAGTTGTTACCCCGTTATAAGGTAACAAACATCCAAACATCCAAATATCCAAACATCCAAATATCCAAACATCCAAACATCTTCACAAACTTTCGCATTTATAATATTAGTGGGATAATAAACTCAATAGTTTCAAATTAAGATTCAATATTGTTTGTTAATTTCAAAGGAGGAGCTTAACACTCTTAGACAATGTACCTACTACATTTAAAAGCCACGTTTAGGAACTTATTCTACGAATGAATACTGTATTTATTAACCAGCTAATTTGAAGTTAGTAGACGTTGGCGTATGAGAAAATATGGCGCCAGTAACATTAACAAAGTATAAACGACGTAGATTGTAGCCCGGCTAGCAGTGGCGTGACGTAAAAGATATCCTTGGGCAAGCCGGTGCAGATCAGGCGTAGATTTTCCGCAAGAGCTGTAGAATAAGGTGGTCAAATGCCTGACATTAGGCAAGCCGGTAGGAATCGAGTTCTTTGGACGCCACGCCACCACCGGCTAGTGTCGGGAGTAAAACCGTGGTTTTACACAATGTAATAAAATTAGACAATAAAACTATTGGCGAAATTCTGTTTTTTTTTTACACATCTTTGTCTGATGTTTGTTTGTAATTTTTTTATAAATAGGTTAGTTTTATTATATTGTGAAATTATTGCATGTTTTTTTTTGTTTAATAATAAGTAATTATCCAATGCTTTAAATGGTATCTGTAATAATGCAAGTGTATTTATATGTTGACACAACAAACATGAAACTATATACAATATATGTAAAATAAAATAAAACGGCAATCGACTGAAAAATACGGAAGATAAAAACATTTTAAAGCACTAATCAGACAGCGATTAGACAGAGAGATCCGATATGGACTATGACGTCATAGTACACGGCCGCCATACAATCTCCATACTATATTCTGTTTTTCTAGAAAGAGATAGAGATAAATCTTTGTTGTCTTATATCTTGGTTATTTTTATAGTTATTCGAAAAATATTTTTTCCTACTGTTTTTTTATGAATGAGCTTTTAGTAAAGTAAATAAAAAATACCATGCATATTCCCTATTAATATTTCAGCATTGCTCAGTCAAATATTCAAGTATTCTTTTTAAATATTTAGGCATTATGCAGCATCAAACTTAATACCAAGCGGCTGAAAAATGTCTCGCAGAAAAAAGACGATCGTAAATGCATACATTTGTAAAAGGTTTCTAACCGGCCAGTACGGTGCCAAGGAGGTTTGTCGCGTTACAAGATATATACTGAAATTAAGCTACCTCTTCTAACATTTCGCGTCGCCTCTGTATGACACTTCGTACTCTAAAGAAACTAGAATTAAAATTGGTATGCAAAGTACACCGCGGCGTCTATTCAATCTAAATCTGCGCTCGATTCACATAAAAACGAAATTACTCGTACATTCTAAGAGATTTCATTCTGGAGTCGTGCTCAGCCAGGGTTGCCATAATGTAAAAAGGATATTATATAGTCCTGCAATTAATCGGATATTAATAGAAACGTCGTGACATTGCAACTGCCGCTTAAGTTAGTTTTACTACGCTATTTTATGTAAAAATACTCAATGCTCATACTGAAGCCCCATACTTTTTAAAAGTCATACTGTTAGTCAGAATTATCAAAAGTCATACCACGTCATACTAACTATTTTCTATGAAACCGTTAAGTTTTCAGAATTTTTATAAAACAAACCTAACCTAACGTATTGTTTTCTATACGCTGGCATTGTATAATATCCTGTAAATATTACCGTTTAGGAAAAACCAATACTGTATGACTTATAACTTTATGGGCAATAAGGGAATCCCGTGCCAACCCTACACCAAGCGTGATTTATTTTCATCGATCGCCTGACAAATTGGAGAGTTCCCTTCACAATTTCTACTACTCCAAAAGAGGCCTAAATGCCGTTCATTTACCTAGCACATAAGGCCGTTTGGATACTACAGATCATATTGAATGTGAGAAAACATTTCGTATTCCTATTCCCATAAGGTTTGGGATAACTTTTCAAATTTTCACCGTGTAAGTAAACATGATAGTCATTAGATGGATGGCGGCTCGAATGTTAATAAGATTCGTAGGCGAAGATTTGAAAATGATTAATTGTTATAGTATTTATAATTGCCTGTTGTCTACCATTAGATTTAAGCACCTATCTTGTTTATTTAAGAATCTCTTTAATTTTTTGGTGTGAAATAAAGAGTATTGTATTGTATAGTAACCGCAAATGATGAGAGTGAATCTATGAGATGAAAGTGTGTCTATGAGAGTAAGCCTGTGCGCAGTAGTGGAACTAGAGCAGTAGTGGGCAAAGTACGGCTGGTTATAGCATTAGCTGTTACATGTTGCGTCACACTAATACTGTATAAATAAACAAAGTTCTTGAGAAAGAAACCGGCTCTTCCCTAATTGAACTATCTGGGGAACTGTCGTAAGAGTCATTGACGTCACGGGCAGGTGACAAATCTCGCCCACTTTATTTCCGAGTCTCGATAGCTAATGGGTCGTTAGGTAAGATGAGTGGGGGTCAATTCTGGTGGCTTAATGATGATTAATGACCATTGTATGTATTTTACCGACAGTTTATTGGCTGACTGATTGGTGTAGCGGTAGGAAGCTGAGTGCATTCCAAGTGCGATTTCTAGTTAAGTCTATTGCGCATATTTTTTTCTTTTGTAATTACTATGACTTATATTATAGGTAACTGAGTAAAATGGAGTTATATGCGCGATTCATCCATTGAAGGGATGCTTACAAAAACACAATCATAAGTAAACTGGTTGACACCTACTAACATTGAAAATGTTTATCTAGATAAGTGTTAACCAGTCTTATTACCAGTTATGTTGTTTTTGTAGACATCCCTTCAAATGTCTCATTACAATCCATAGAAAGTCAAAATTTTTATTTGCATACATTGCGGTACATACATCGATGTCAATATTAATAATTGAACGGCACAATTTGCCAGTATAGTGGCATGCAAAAATATTTGTATGTATTACAATTGGTTATAATCCGTGTTCAATAAAAAAGAAAAGAAGAATAATTACAACATAAATTACACAATTACTAAATCATTAATATTCAATTTCATTACGGTAGGGGAGACCGGGTATGGTTGTCTCACGGGTTGGTTGTCACAGCAGCCATTAAATAATACGAAACGAAGGAATAATTGCATCGCTCGGTGTCAAAAGATCGCAAGAGCTTCACGTCCTTCCCTACTTCACCAATCGATGCACTTATTCCTTCGTTTCGTATTATTTAATGGCTGCTGTGACAACCAACCCGTGAGACAACCATACCCGGTCTCCCCTACATTTGATACAAGTAATTAATCATCTTAAAATTTAAAAAGTCATTTACGGAATAAAAACATTATATCAGCAGAACAGAAGTATAGGTAGTTTAACCAAAGTTGAGGCCACGCACACAACAACACTGTCATGTAATGACAGCGGGATTTTGAAATTACTGTTCGTTTTTCGTACCGATAGCAGGTTCAACAGTGAATTGCAAGATAGACCAAAAAGTTTGTTTGAACTACCTATAGCCTTGTGCTTATTTACTCATTCATTCATTTCATTCATTCACTTTTTTTGCAATGAGTACTTCATGTAACTGTGTGTGTAACCATTCACCTCAACTCTCGTGAAACTACCTATATGAACAGAAGTCCCCTGTCATTGATTCGTAGTATGGCATGGGGTATACTTATCTCTGCAGCAATGGTAGCCGAGTGGTTTGTACTACCTTTCAAGCGGAGGCCGGGTTTGAATCTTAGCTCGTACCAAAGAGTTTTTCGGAACTGATTTACGAAATATGATTTGATATTAGCTTTTGGTAAAGTAAAACTGCTGAGGAAACCTGTATACATTCGCAAAGAAATTTAAAGGTGTATGTGAAGTCCTCAACCCACACTGAGTCAGCGTGGGGACTATTGTCCATTCACTCTCATCTATGAGAGTTAGGCCTGTGCCCAGCAGTGGGACGTATTATAGGCTTATAATTGACCGAGTGAGCAAAGTGAAAGAAAGTCTCTGTATCATCATCAACATCATCATTTCAGCCATAGAACGTCCACTGCTGGACATAGGCCTCCCTCATAGATTTCCAATTAGTTCGGTTGGAAGCAAACTGCATCCACCGTGAGCCAGCAGCCTTAACCAGATCATCTGTCCATCTTATTGGTGGACGTCCGACGCTGCGCTTGCCGATTCGTGGTCTCCATTCGAGAACCTTTCGCCGTTGGGGCCATCTGTTCTAAGTGCTATATGCCCTACCCATTGCCACTTCAACAAGCTTATCCGTGAACCAAAATACTTTTGGACGTCTGGTAGATGTCTGTCTGTTCTCCTTTACAGGTCGCATTTCTCAACTTATTCTCGTGAAATTTTGTGAGCACTTTCGATAATTAAATTATATAGATTTTTGTTGACTCAATTTTCCGATTTTTTTCAATATGGCGGAACCATGGGGGACAAACTCTCGAGGTCTACAGCTTAAAAAGCCACTAATGATAAAAGTACGTGAATATTGCCACTAACCAACTATTCTTTTTGGTCATCCATTTGCAACGCATTGGTAATGCATCTAGTGTTGCAAATGTCTATAGGTGGTGGTGACCACTTTCCATCAGATGGGCCGTCTGTTTGCCAGTCTAAGGCAATAAAAAAAATCTACGCTGTCCACGCAGACGATGATAATCGTACTTATGATCTTGATCGACCCTGACAACTGAGTTCGTGTAAACAAATCATAAAAGAGATCGGAATAGTGAATTTAACTCCATTATTATAAGGTCCGGCGCACACGCCGTTAACAAGGGTCGCCGACTTGTGCCGAGCGCCGAGAGCTCTTCTTTGCGCCAGAGTGCTTGCATAACAGCGCCACTCAAGTGACAGGTGGAAGCGGAAACCGATCGCACTTTATGAAATTTACACACTGCTCATTTTTTTTAATTTCTCCTTAAGGTGTATAAGAAAAAAAGAAGCGACTGGTTGAAACTTAGCTTTCAATAAAATTATCATACTTTGGCAAACTATATTGAGATCAACACTTCTCAATTTACTAGAACACGAGAGCACAACTAATGTCCTTTTGTATAATGTTCATGGGCCACAATGCACTAAGTAAACAAGGTAAAAATCACCATGCTATTGTCTAAAGAAAAAACGGGATAGGTCTAGAGCTAAACCGAATAAAAATGATTCCTCACGAGAATTCTGAATTCTAAAAACCACTTATGTGATCCGTTATTGATTCTATAGGTCAATCTTTAATGCTGACCCTCTACTAGAGACCTGACCTGACCTGGGGAGCGTTAAAAATAAGTAATGTAACAAAAATAAATAATTTTTGAAATTTTGGTCTGTTTGTTTGTTTGCACATCAGAAATTACCAGGTTGACATTTAACTTATTTGACCTCCGCAAACGAATTTGTGACTAGTTTATAATAGATTTATTTAAAACAGTACTTAAGCGGGCTATATAAACCCTGCGTTGCATCTTATCAACCTTAGAATATTTGAAATATTGGCTAAGGAGTACTTATTGGCTCAGGCTAACTCTTCCGCCAAGTGAACCTTGCTTGTATATTAGGTGCTGCACAAGTGACAAACGAATATTTATAAAACTTGGGAACGGTCTTACCTGTGAACCTCAGCGATCTCAAGACACGTAAATTTATATTACCTATAGCATCATAAAACGATGCAAGCATTTCTCCTTATTGCCTGAGAAATACTCTTGCACCAAGCACGCCGAGAGCTCTTCTTTGCGCCCCAGTACTTGGTACTTGCATAACAGGAGGGACGCAAGTGACAAGCGGTAGCGAGCACAAACTTACTGTAACAGCTCGACTTGTATTAAGATCAACACACGTTAGTTTATAGACACGAACACAATATATGTAAAACTTTATAGTTATTACTATATTATGTCCGCTACCCAAAGATCCTGAAGAGATTGCTTTTTAGCGATAAGACCGCCTATTGTTTACCACTGTTTTTGTATATGTTTGCATTGTAATTGTTCTTTTGGTGTGCAATAAAGTATGATTGATTGATTGATTTTGTTGTGTACACGGATCTAGCCTAGCCGCCCATGGTATGGCAAGTTGGTATTTTGTGCAATGCTCGTAAAGATTATCTATTGTAGAAACACGTTCGAGAATCGTTAAGCTGTTATTCAAGCTAAAGTGAATAGTTGATTGAATCAGGATAACTCCTTTGCAAAAATGTATGTTAATTAAAACAAAAAAAATATTATTGTTTTAATATAAGAGAATTTGTGACACAGCTGTAGACATACAACTTAATTAAGAGGTGTGTGTGTGAGTGACCTCTTTCCGTATCTCAAGCATACCCTAGGTCTCAAATAAATTGTATACCAAAGTAAATCAAATCATTAATTTTTAACACGTAGTTCTCAAGGGCTCTTTTACGATTCTGTTTCTACTAGCGCTTTGGAAAATGATGCTCTGGTGAGAAGAAAAACCCAAGAAACTCACCGGTTTCTGCTTAAGTGTAAGAATCGGTTCTCTCTCGTCACTTGGACATCACAATTAAGACAAGGCACACAACGCCGAATCCACCGCGCAGATTTAAACCAGGCCCGAGTGGCGACGTTTAGTGCAAGTAGCGACTCGATCGTGGCGCGGACATTTCAGGGCTACTGTAACGACTCTGGGCTTAATTAGTTCTGCGAACAAAGGAGAGGAAATGAATAGAGCTCGTAGATGTACGTTAGTTCCTGAATTTGGACGCTCAGTTTATGAAACTGGTCGACTGCTTATTTTTGTAGGTATTAGCAAGGACCATTAAAACAAGAGGACTGTCGTTCTCCAAACAAAAAGCTGTTCCCCGATATTAAATACAACGCCATCTATGTATTAGCTTGGTATAAGAATTATATTATTTACAATTATTCAACTTTGCAAGCGTGACACAGTATTTAAATGTTAGAATTTATTTATTATTAGCTGTTTACAAACTTTTTAGTTTTTTTTAGTTTTTTAGCGCCATCTAGTTTTTGCCTGGATATCCCCTTGCGGTCGGGTTACGATCTAAAGTATGCAGAATAATAGTCCTCTTGTTTTAATGGTCCTTGGTATTAGTGATACCGTGACTATACTCACACTTGGACACTGATCGCGCATATCGTCGCAGATCGAACACACAGCTACTTCAAATAACTTTCTTACTTCCATAACATTTTTGAAGCAGGTCAATATTTCTTTGTGATAGGAATATCTAATTAGCATTTGACACCTGAAAAAATAATTTTAAAGGCAAGAACATGTGTCGAATAAATCGTTTCATTTATAAGAAGTGTATTTTCAAAAGAGCTTATTTCTTTTTGAAAACCAAAGAGCAATAAGCCAATTTGAAATGATACACCTCATATATGGTACGAAGTTCTTATTGCCACTGAACACTGGGGTGTATTTGCACATTCTTTTGAGATTTTGTATACACCCGTATTTTTAACACTTGACTGTAAGGGGATCACAAGAGATTTAGTGTGACTAATAAATAAAACCGGTCAAGTGCGAGTCGGACTCGCTCACCGAGGGTTCCGTACAAACTCGTAAGTAGATACGTGAATAGTTCAACAAAAACTGTATGGCCGTTAGCTTAGTAGGAGCAAATAAGTATGTGTACGATTTTTGAAAATTTCTAAAAAACGATGCAATTTAGGAAAACCGTTTTATTTTTCCTGTAATATTTAGGATGATATTAATAATTGGTAATTATTACAGATTTTTCTGTTTAGTAACTTCGAAGATAATAGGGGGGGAATGGTATTTTTTTGAACGTTTTCGGTCATAAATCAAAAAGTACAAAATTAAAAAAAAAAACAAAAATTGTTTTGGAATTTACAAATTAAGCCCTTTCATTTGATATCCCACTCGATGTAATAGCTCTACTTTTGTTTTTCCACATCCCATTTCGGACCCCTTTAAAAAAAAAGTAAAAAAGGTATAAGATTTTCTTTCTATCCAATAGGCTCGAATCAGCGACTTTTAACACTATTCCAAGTTTCAAGTCGATAGCATCAGTAGATCCTGAGATATCTTGCTGTGACAGACGGACAGACAGACAGACAGACAGACAGACAGACAGACAGACAGACAGAGTCGCACCATAAGGGTTCCTTTTTTACCATTTTGGTACGGAACCCTAAAAATTAAGTCTTTATAAAAACATCAATTTTGGGTCAATTGCAGAAAATAATGTACCTTTTACTTTTTTGTCTGATCATTACCATTTTACTCAGAATCATGAGCACTTTTCATTTATGAAATAAAAAAAAAGTTGTCCCAAATGTCCCAACTTTTCCGTACAAATGTTGAATCGCAGTTTCGTTACGCCCAAACCCAAAAGGGGAAAATAGTAACGGATCGGATTTTTTTTATCAGTCCATATTTATTATATTTCGATGGGATCCTAACTAGAATATTTTCGATCTTAGTTTTACCTTTTGCCATCGTTATACCGTACTCTGTTACAGAGATATATGATTGTCTCCCACATATTCGTCTAAGCGTCACTCATGGAGATTTAGCCCACGTACCACGCACAGACTGAGGGCCCTCCACTAGAGTGTTTGCGTAAGACGAGACTAGACTCGCAAATCCATGCCTACGAGCTTCATACGAATGGGAACAAGTTTATGAAGGTAGACACAATAATATGTAGTTTACGCTAAATACAGGGTGGGAGGGACTATACCGACAAACTTTAACTATTCTAACAACTATTAGGAGTAAAAAAAGTTATGTGATGTATAGTCGAAAAACGCTTACTTTCAGAGATATTCATTATTTTTTAAATGAAAACTCCCAAGTGTGTAACAAGCCCTAATAAATGTGACTAAGATAGTTTTACTAATTTTTTTTAATCCTTTAACTAAACAGCAATTAACCTTCGCAGTATTTGATGGTAAGCGACTACGAGGCCAAAAAATTGACCTTTCCTTTCCATTTTAGCTTTTTTTTTTCTTTTTGATAACTTTTCCTTTTATAACGAGGGGCTGAATTTACTGATTTATTTTGTTCCATAAGACTATTAATGTAAAATGACAATATTCGACCCATGTTGATATTACATTATTTACTCGTCACACCACCAGGAATTCATGGCTAAAGTATGTCGGTATAGTCCCTCCCATCCTGTATAAAGGGTTAATTACATAGGCCAAAATTCTTTCGTGATGCCTAAAAAAACGTCCCTTTTGGGTGTCCCAAATTTTGTATGGATTTTTTTCCACTACGTCACTTTCATACAAACATTAGAACAAAATGGTGACGTAATGCAAAAATAAATTTGTGACACATTTTTTCACGTATAAGGTTCGAAAGTACTAACGATTCTGAGCCAGAAAAACCTAAAAAATTCCATATTTTGAGAAAGTTGCTACCCCGAGATTTATTTTGGAAAACGCCCTTTTACATTTTAGCTCATAATTTCTTACTTGTTAGTATAATTTCCAAAAAACATACAGTCAAGGAATTTAATTTACAACCCACCTAAGGTCCAATATCGTATAGCATACTGTCATCATAAGAGCTAGCTGGAGTACGACGTTACTTTGACATATCACACGCATTGTTTTGTGTCAGTAACTAGGTAACAGATTAACAACGTTGACATGGTGAACTGAAATTTGGAACGTCAAGGCACTACCAAAAAAGGACGACAACCGCAGAATCGAAATTAGAAGAACGTCCATCTTTCTCGCTCTTGCAATATTCGAATGAAAGGAACGCAGATAACGAAATTTAGATTATCGTCGTTTGCGGTAGACTTTCCGGAGTCTGGATTCGGAATTATTTTAAAATTTTCTCTATTGACACTGACACCAACTGACACGTATTCATAATTAGATGAGCAAATGACTTTGCAAAGAGGTTATCTGTAATGTGCAGTGACAAATAATACGTATTGACATTTAAATACTATTACTGAAATAGAAATTTCGACCTTAATGCATCGTGAATGCTTAACAACATTTCAATGAAAAGGGTAGGATATTAAATTCCTTGACTGTACATACTATTTTGTAATTCAGACTAGCATATAATATGCTCACCCGAATGATAACTTTGATCAAAATAGGTGAGCTATGAGTATAAAAAACGCTTTTTTTTGGTAACGCAGTGGACTTTAAATTAGAGGCGACATGGGGACTGGTAACGCAGTGGTAATTTGAGTTAAAAATTGCGTCTATGGGGGCAAATGCGTCTTTTAAAGATTCCATTAAGCCGAACTCTTCAAAACTACCCCTACCCTACTTGCCTGTAGTATACGCTGTATTTTACGGCCAGCTAGGGTAGGGGTAGTTTTAAAGAGTTCGGATTTAATTGAATCTTTAAAAGACGCATTTTCCCCCTTTGATGCAATTATCCCGGTCGAACTTAAGGGTCTTCTCACACTTGCGATTTACGGGCGAGCTGCCGGCGAGATTCCATACAAAACCGGTCGCGAGTAGGGCGTGCAGTACCGGGAAATTTTAGTAGGCGAGCACCGGGAATACGGTACTGCCATACTAAAATTTCCCGTTACTGCACGCCCTAGTCGCGAGCGACATTTGTATGGAACTTCGCTTCTAACTCGCCTGCAAAGTGTGATAAGGCACTAACTTGATTTGTTTATAGATACATTTAAGTGGCGGACAGCCGGGAAATAAGCAAAACATGTCTGCCTTCTGAGGAAAGTTGCAGACTAAACTTGGAATAAAATAAAAACATACTATTTTTCACTACTCAGTCAGCAAATACGAACGTACGATAGCATTCGCTCCGAAGCCATTAAATTTCGTTTTGGCGGCGATCCAACTTGTTAAGAATGCATCTTATTGATAAAAACGGCGTAACGTAAAAAGAGGCTTGAATTTATGATAAATTTACTAAAAGAGGCGGCAGGGTTGTTTTATTGTGAAAGGCTGCAGACGCCTCGCTATGCCGCAATAACACAATCAAGTCTCCAGTATATCTATCTATCTGGCTCACTAGCGCGTTTTCCCATTTCATTCGAGGTTTGAATATGATCCTATTTTTTAACATAATGCCAAAGAGCAGTGTTCGCACTGTTGTGTTCCGATGTGTGTAAGACAGTCGATGAGATTACTAGCATAGAGACATTCTATCTTAGTCCTTAGGGTTGGCAACGCATTTGTAATATTAAGACTGCACATGTCCATGGGCCTCAGAACTCACTTACCATCAGGTGACCTGTGTGCTCGTTTGTCATTCCCATGACATAAAAAAGACCTCAGTTTTCCCAGGTTAGCTGCAGGGATCTAGCTATTTCGTATACGATCAGTCACTAGATAATAGTCTAATCTCGTGCCCAAAATATCGATTCGAAAAAAAAAACAGATTCCCGAACTATCAGATTTCTATCTTAGTGCATTCCCGTACCTAACACTAGATTATAAAATCGTAGGTCAGTCCAGAAGCGAAATTATTTTGTAGAATGTATTATTTTAGAAATTCGGTATGCTAGTACGGAGAATCTGGTAAATCGAGATAGGTATAATGAAAATCTCGTATTCCGGAAATACACGAGGGGTCTACCAATGTTTTTTAAGGCTTTAAGATACTTTAGGCATTCGATAAATTGACTGATATTGTCAAGATTGTCTCGACGGTCGCGTCTCAGTTTCTCGATACAAAATGTAATTTTCAGGCCGCTTCATATATTCTTCTGTCTGTTTAGGGTTTTGTGCCCAAAGGGTGTCAACGGAACCCTATTATTAAGCCTCCGCTGTCCGTCTGTTACAGGGCTCTATCGTTTAAACCGCGATAAGTTGACTTGAAACTTTCACAGAATGTGTATTTATATTGCTCGTGTTAAGAAAGGGATTGAAAAGTTTGAGGAGGCCCATTTGGCTGAACTTGACACGAGACGCCATGAACGGAAAATTCGGTCAAAGTCCTCCTACAACTATACCTAGGTATAACAGTTCCGGTCAACTTCAGTGCGCTTCTTGTGATCAGTTATTTTAGACCAAGTTTGGCTTCACCAGCCACATCAGGGCACACGCCCGTAATTAGCTTGGGTCGCCGTCGTCGGCTACGGCGTGGATAGCTATATAACAACAAATAATAAAAACAAAATAAAATCCGAGGTACCGGGTTCGATTCCCGGTCTGTACACAGTTGAGTACCATTTAATTTTTCTGTGTACTTTGATTTCTTGTATCAATATTAGAAACAAAATAAAACTCAAAATAAATGGGGTCCCCATACAAGAAATGCGTTTTTGGCGTTATTTTGCTCTAAGGTAGTACGGAACTCTTCGTGTGCGAATTCAACTTGGCCTGTTTTTTTTTTATTTAAGACCAGAGATTTCTCTTATTTTGACCCCCCATAAAGGATGGTGTTATGCACATAGTGGGATGCTCGATCGATGCCCGGTTCCCCGGTTTAGTCGTCAACCAGCTTCCCTCGACAGAATGGCGCCGACTAGGGAGTGCTCGCATGATTATCGATATCGATAGTTCATTGTTGTCGAAGATTAGGCAGGCTATTGTCGGTACTGATGTGCAAGTTGCGGAAACTTACTTGAGAAACAATCCCTATATTTGAGCAGGTTTTCTCATCGGTCGTCCAAGGAGTCTGCGTACCTACTACCTACCTGCTGCAAATGTGCAAATGTTTTATGAAATATAAAATAAGCTTTTCCTTAAAAACGTGAAGACGTTATATTTTTGGCCGGTACTGGCACCTGTCGTAAACTATTGGTTTCTGTGGTGATAGGACCATAGAAAGAAACCGATAGTTTAAGACAGGTAATAGTTCGAACACACAAGAGCGTGTACATTGACCTACGACTATAGTTCAAACTAATGTCGCATTGTATTTGTATTGACAACCTTTCATTTTTTCGAGCCTTTAATTTTATTGGTTCACTGTATTTGGTTTGAAAAGACGAATACGCTGAGAGTTTATTTGTTTCACCAGGATTTGTAATTAACTTATAATTAATATATTAATATTTACTTATTCTAAAAGGGCGTAACTACAGTTCTACGGTAGAATAAACCATTACTTTAGTCTAATCGCGATCGAAAAAAGTAAGCGATCTCACAGTATGCATTGACATTTGTCAAATTCAAAATTATGACAGCTTATTTTTTCTGTGGCAAAAGGCACTGGTATTTCATCTATTGTGCCGTAGAACTGGTAAAATGAGAACATATTTTTTATTAATTTTAATTTTTTATATTAAGCGATTTAAAAAAATTATAAAAATAGTGTAGTGTTCAGGAGACAAAATGCTTTCGAATCGTATATACATTTTAAAGTCTTCTTAAAATGAAATGTTGTCAATTGTTGTATATTCTTGTGTAAGATATGTAGATATGCTCTTTTTTAATTTAGTGTAATGAGGCAATGTACATTAAATTTTTGTTTGTGATTCAAACGGCTAAAAAGCCAGGCTAAAATAAATGAGGCGCCTACACAGGGGAAATCCACATTTTGGACGAAAGAGAAGAGAAAAATTGAAAAATTATATGTCTCGGGCAGGATTTTATTTAAATATTTAGAATTCGTTGGCAGTCGTTAATGCTTTAATAAAAAAAATCAGTAGAAACTTAAGTTTATAGTACTGCAAAACTATTGCACAAAGTGACATAATAAGTTCTGGCTTACTCTAAAGCAACACGCAGCATCAATTAGGCTGTTAATTAGCTTCGCTCGACGCAGAACAAATAACGTTAATTAATTAGTGCGGTATTATGTTGCAAGTGATTACGTGATCATTACGATGCGATGCTCGGCTTCCGGGGACTGGTCGTCAATCAAGTTTCCCTCCACTAAATAGGGCCACACTGCGGGGTTGATGAAGCGACTATTTGTATATATACAAAACAGTAAAAGTGAGGATTGTTTGTGGGTTCCTTTGTATGCTATGTGATATTACGGCAGTAACTTTATGTTTTAAGCCCAAAGTCCAAAGTATGTATGTCCGTTCCTATGTCCGCTCGTAACTACTCAACGGCACAACTGACTGAATTTGACAAATGATACATAATTAGATTCGTCTTGATGACGCGAGTGTCACTGGGTATGAAGTTTGTTAAAATAAACAAAATGGCGGATTTTATGCACTTTTAAAGTGCACCGCCTTTAATTAAATATTTAATTTTTTTAGTAAAAGTATTTAGTTATTTCTTAATAATGTATCGATATCGATAGCTATGGTGGCCGAGTGGTTCGGACATGCGCCTTTCAAGTAGAGGTCGTGGGTTCGAATCCTGGCTCGTACCAATGAGTTTTACAGAACTTACCTACGCTACGAAATACGATTTGACATTTACTATTAGCTTTATTAGAGGAAACCGGTATACGTCCATGAAGAAATTCAAAGTTGTATGTACCGCACTGGGCCAGTGGGGACTACAGCTCATTCACTGCCAACTGAGAGTAGGCTTGTGCCCAGCAGTGGGATATATAAATAAGGCTGACCATGATGATGATGAATATATATCAGATTGTAGACTTAAAAGTTTTTCGATTTTTTTCTACTTTAATTAACTAAAACACTTTATGTTTACATCTCCATGAATTTTTATTATCAATTTATTTCTATTATTTTAATTGTCTTGTTTTGACGCCTAGAGACCTTTTACATCTCTGAAAATGTAGTTATAAGTTTATTATAACGTATTAATGAAATCGAATGTAATAATGTCATACCTGTTTTTAAAAAAGAGAAACTGGTGAGTTTCTTCCGGCGCTTCTTCTCACCAGAAGGTCACTACCCGAAGCGCCAAAAGAAAAGAAATGAAATAATACATACATATTTAGACTCAGACTTGTAAAAGAGCCCTTGACTACTTGCAAAAATAAACTATTTTATTTTATTTTTTTATTTTATTTATTTTATGTAAAATTTTACACTTAATATAAGTAGTACTTTTATAACCTTACGAAATAAAATGAACCTGAACAAAGAGACACTTATAGATTTTAGCTAGGTTTCGACGTCTGATTATGTGCCTATTTTGCATGTTAGATTTAAGTTTTTAATAAAGCTTGACATTGATACCAATTCATCGATTAATTTCACGTGTCCCATCACTAGCCTAGCAGGAAAACTGAACTTAAATAATACATCCCAGCACTCGTCATTGGCGTTATTTGGCGACATCAGATCCAATCTGATCCATTATTCGGCGGGCGTAATTTAAAAAAATCCCAGCCGCACTCTCCTCACACAATGTCGTATCTTTAAAGGAAATTCTCCCCATTTATCTTAACTTAAGTCCTTCTGTCAACGGAGAGCAGTTTATCTCTCTTGTTTATGTTGATTTTCCTGCTCATCTCGAGTTACCATAGCTATCTTTTAAGGTTATTCTTTCGGAGGGGAAACGGATAAGTTTCGTTTGCTTAATTAGGCTGGATGTTTTTGTTTTAGTTTAAGGATTGACTTTGAGTCACTTCGGACTGTGCGTGGTGTTTTCCTGCCGTTACAAGAAAAGGAAATCCCACTTACAGGCCAAAAGACGTAAGTTATGCCACAAACGGGGATTAGGAATGACCCGGCGGCCGGCACATAAATGGGTCATTCTCAAAAAATGATGACCGTAGTTAGGGCTTTACAAAACAACCTCTTAATCTTGTTCCTTTGTGTAACGAAACTTACCATACAATTTATATGGTTAACTTTCGTTACACAAAGGAACAAGATTAAGAGGTTGTTTTATAAAGCCCTAACTATGGACAGAATTTTTTGAGAATGACCCAAATGGCCCTCACCTGCAGCTTGAGTTACAACCTGCGTCCTGGGTCATTCTTTCTTTTACCGCTCGGTGCAGTCCCAGTCGTGACCTCCTCTATCGCTCGTCTTCGAGTTCCTGATGAGCTCCGGCTATACCGGGTGTCCCAAAACTAAGCCACATGAAGAGAAAGTACCTACCTTAAATATAGGAGATAGGATATTTTGCTGAAAGGAGACTTCATTTTATTTTTAAAATTAAGTAATACTGCATTAAAAGATTTTTTTTTATTACTTGTTTAGTATGGGAAATATTTTTATTAAGATGCAAATCTAAATATTTTACGCTATTCCTTTCTTTTGAGATACTATATTACTTAAGAGGAATTATTTGTTTTTGTCCTCTCTTTCGATTATCATCGTAAAAATACGAGGTGTTATTTTTTCACATTTGAGTCGGTTGGATTGCCTGACGAAGCAAGTAATTTTTACGAAATCTTTGAATGCAGTATGACTTACTTTTAAAAATAAAATAACGTTACCTTTCAGCAAACCATCCTATCTACAATATTTGAGGTACTTTTCCTTCATGTGGCATAGTTTTGGGACAGCCAGTATACGATGTGCAGCAACAGGCCGCTTCATGTCAAAAAGAAGCCGCTCTGGGTGCGTCTTCTTCTTAGTCGCGTACTCTTGACAGAGTGGTCGTGGTCGTGTCTCGGTCAAGTCTTGCGCCTATGATTGGTGTAGTGAGAGTTGATACTATTTAACTGGTTACGTAATATTCTTAATATATGAATGACCACATTGTGAATAGAGTGAAGTATTAATAACAAAAATCAATCAATATATTTTCTGGACTTGAGGCGAGTTCGTATATTTTTTTCCAACATCCAGGTTTTCATACGTTGTTTTTTTTTGCTTACATCGTTAACTTTGCAGCATTGCTTCAAAACAAATCTATTTTGCCTCCAATTTAGTTATTAGGGTTAGGCTTACCATAATAAAGCATTGTCTTTCATAAATTTGTTATTAAACATGATCTTTTTTGTAATTAAATGTTCCATAAAATTGCTTACCTACGCTTTCTCATTGTTGCAGATGTCGAGTGAAAATTTCGAAAGGTTGTGCGCAAAGTATTACAAATACATAATGAGGTAGTTAACTTAATTAGTGCCAAAAGTGTAAATAAATTAAATTCAAGCCGGACTATTAAAAAACGTCTTTAATGACTAGTTTTCAAGTGAAGCATGAAATTGAGCGTAAGCGCGTACCGCGCGCACGCGTCCGCGCACAAGAAGATCCTGACGTCATCGTATCAGCAGCACTACGGGAGCACTGCGGCGCCACCTATCTGCAACCCTATGCCCAACTTTACACCCAAGGTAAGATTTAAGAAGTCATTAAAACGACTTAGAACCACTTAGGATGGATACGAGTATAAGGGACCATCAATGCCGATATATCGATAAGTGAGCTTATCGACTTACGAACTCAGTATCTGTTATAACTGTCATTATATTGTCTAAATAAATCAATTTATATTAATCATGCGACACACGTGCGAAAAGGGAGAAATCACTACATAAGCTTAAATGTTTTGTTATTGGTTAAGGTCAACAAGTAAAAGAAGCGAGTATTCAAGTATTCATAGTGTCTGGGAACTCGCGCGGTTTTCTTCAGAGCGGCAGAAGATGACACCTAATTGTGTGCGCGAGGCATTACACCCAACCAATGGGGTAATTCACTCATTTGGCCATAAATGTCGTCCCTAATATAATTTCATTTGCAACACTAGTGGTGGCCACTAGACGCGGCCAGAAGTAGTGAGCGCGCGCCACTCCCACAGCTAGTGGCTCGAACGCCGCCACACGAACGCTCTGTGTACGCCAATGCCATACTAAGTGCCTGTTCACACTAGCGATTCTTTTCGGCGATTTGCCAGCGATTTCTATACAAACTCGAACGCGGCGATCTCGAATTTGTATAGAAATCGCTGGCAAATCGCCGAAAAGAATCGCTAGTGTGAACAGGCACTAAATGTATGAATAAGCCCGCCCGCAGCATAGGTCGGCCCCCCACAAGATAGTCTGACGACCTGGTCTGGTTAGGGTTGCTGGAAGTTGGTGGAGGTAAGAGGCGTGCGAACGTTCTTTGTCGAAGTCTTTGGGGGTCCTATGTTCAGCGGTGGACGTATCAAGTTGTTAGACTTAGGGCATGCAATATCGGTATTATTTGTATGGCTATTACTTATGTTCCGGTACTGCCCCATACGAGTAATAATTACCTGTATTGCATGTACTAGTCAGACTGCGTCTTCCGGTTCTTGGGTTCCATTCGAAAACTTTTACGCCCCAATGCACATCGATTGTTCGAGCGAAATTCGCAGCCCACTGCCACATTAACGTGCTAACTCTAACAGTTACTCGTATGTAGATGTAGCTATAAGACCGCCTGTTATCTACCATTAGGTTTTAGTAATCTTGTTTATTTAAGGATTGTATTGTATGTTTTAGTTCTTCTTAGAACTACTAATAAAAACCAGGTCATAATTTGAGGTCACGCTGCTATAGTCCATCAAAGTCCAAGTGACGAAAGAACCGGTATATTTTGACTCCCAATTACGAACTAGTATTACTAGTTCACGGAATAAAATTACATTAGGGACGAGTTTGTCAGCGAAGTTATGAATTACTCTACAGTACGTAATGGGAAAATGATACTCCATTTAACGGGGGGCCTAAAATGGAAGTGGTCCCGACGTATTGAATGGGAGGGCTTTATTCCAGCTTTGTTACTATAATGTTTCGAGCAATGCCTAGCTGTCGACAGAACGATCCATCTATACATTAGCGCATTTTTTTATAAATCATCAGCAATGTAGAAATTCTTCAACTCTTCATTACCATATCCCTCAAAATACAACCGCAAGTAGACCATCTTTCCTTTCAATTAAATTCATTTATATCATTTTAGATTCTTAAAGGGCGTCCCTAGACTATGCAATGTGCAGAGCAAATGGAGTATTCCATATGAAAACATCAACTTTTTACCCGACTGCGGCGAAGCCCAAAGGAGGGTTATGTGTTTGACCTGTATGTATGTATGTCCGTTCCTGTGTCCGCTCGTAACTACTCAACAGCACATGCGATTTTGATAAATGATACATCATTAGATTCGTCTTGATGGTGCGAGTGTCACTGGGTATGAAGTTCGTTAAAATAAACATAATGGCCGATTTTATGCAGTTGCAAAGTGCACCGCGGTCGGGTTTTTTTTAGTAAAAATGTGGTTATTGTCCCTTACGGAACGCTATGGCAGCTACCGTAATAAAACGTATTAGCTGCTAATAAACACTACTAATCTTAAAGCCGAGTTATGATATGGGTATTTTTATTTTAAAATCTACGTTTAAGGCGAAACTTAAGCTATGTTCAAATACCGTCTAACCTGTCAGTCCGTGACGAAACATTGGTTTGCCATCAGATGATTCTGCGAAATGAAACTTTGGGAAAAATAGTTTGCGAAGTGATAATTTGCCTTATAAGGTTTACTAATATGTGGCCGAAAATTATAAGGCAAATTATCACTTCGCAAACTATTTTTCCCAAAGTTTCATTTCGCAGAATCATCTGATGGCAAACCAATGTTTCGCATATATAACATATCGCAAATTATTTTTTAGAATATTATTAGTTTGCAAAATACTTAGTTGGTCATGTTTCAAAATGTCTTTAATTGTTTTGTCGAATGTATTGAATGGCATAAGTTATTTTACTCATAATATTATGACGCATAATACTAATAATACGCTGTTATAAGGCTGTTCATTCCATCTTGGACAAATTATTTTCAGGTAAAAATTAAAAACACACCTAAACTTAACTTGTACGGGTATGTACACTACTACGTACCCATTTTTTTTCTATGGGGGTCACAGTTCTAACCTAACCTATGTTTCTGGTGACAAGTCGTGTCTGTGGGGGTCACAGTTCTAACCTAACCTAACCTACTTTTTTGGTGACACGTCGTGTCTGTGGGGGTCGCAGTTCTAACCTAACCTACTTTTTTGGTGACATGTCGCGTCTGTGGGGGTCGCAGTTCTAACCTAACCTACTTTTCTGGTGACATGTCGTGTTTGTGGGGGTCGCAGTTCTAACCTAACCTAACCTATACACCGAACAATGAAAAGTCCGAATCTATGATAACCCGATACTATCCATCAAAAATACGAATTCCGATAGTCAATATACCGATTTTTAAAATTCCAAAATTCAATACACCGAACAATAAAATTTCCGACTCAATAAAAGTGGGAGAATAGGCCTGAGATCTAGTTAAACTGCCCTATTAACCTAACTGGGCTGTGGTTAATTTCCCTTAGCGTCACAGTTTCAACCTGAAAGGGCTGTGACCAAGTCGACGAAGCCCCGCTGCGCGGGGCTTCTATTTCTTTCCAAGGGACGCAAGCGACCTAACCAACCTACCTAAATTAAACCAGATATGGTTTTAATGGTTTTTTCCATTCGGGGGGCTCCGCCCCCCGAGCCCCCCTCCTGGGGGGCTTCGCCCCCCCGTCCCCCCTTTTTTGCTTTATACCAACTCGTTTCCGTCGGAGTTGTCGTCTTTTCCAATTTTAGATAATCCAATGTTAATAAAAAGTATGCGAAGTTTAAATTTGGGCAAACGTTATTTGACAATAAATAGTTAGCTGTAATAAAACATTTGCTTAGTGACTATTTTTCTAAATGAATCTTGGTAAAATGTATATCTGCTAAATATCATTGTGATCAAATAAAAAGTATGCGAAATAATATTATGCTAAGCATTGGTTTGCCAACTAAAAGTACTGCAATAAGTTGGTTGGGAAGTGATATTAGGCGAAAAATATTTCGGCCAGATGGCAGTACACCCTTCATAGCAATTACGTCCTTTTGTTGAGAAGCGCAGTTTATCGGCAATAACTCAAAAACGGTTAATCCGATCTTGTTGAAAATAATTTTCGTTGAAAGTATTAATTGAGCGTTATCTTTGTAATTTTTTTTATATTTTCCGGACACACGGTTTAGAAGATAGAGGGGGGTTGGACACAATGTTCACAACTTTCGGAGTGATTATTTCCAAAGGTATTCACTTAATCAAAAACATTACTTAATAACCTTAAAATGTTTTCAAAAGAGCTGTCGAACTTTGTACCACACGTTGACATTTTGTGAAAAAAAAAAATTAACTTCTGTTACATGTATGGAGTGCCCCCCCCCCCCCCCCCAAGATTTTTTATTTTTATTATTTAACTACCAAACTTAGTTGCGGCATCTACAAGACATCTATATTCCAAATTTCATCAGTATAGGTCTAGTAGTTTTTGAGTAAAATGCCTGTGACATACGGACGGACGGACGGACGGACATGATGAAACTATAAGGGTTCCGTTTTTGCCATTCTGGCTACGGAACCCTAATAAAAAAGCCCATATTACAATGCTGATAATAAGCTTCCTGAATTTATTTCTCGGAAGTATTAAAACGGTGGTGTCCTTTACGAAATATTTTCATGGAACGCTCCAATATCTAAACCAAAGGCTCTGTGAGAAGTAGACCTCTGAGTCTGTAAACCCCCATGGTTCCGCCATTAAAAAAACTGAATCAACAAAAAAAACTATTTATTTAATTATCGAAGCTGGTCACAAAATTTCACGAGAATCTGTTGAGAAATGCGACCTGCAACCGCAGCATATTTTATACACAGCTTCAGTGGAAGAGATCTCTTAAAGGGATAAGTTCGCCTTCGTTCCTATACCATTATTTCGCAACTTTGGTCTATATATTCTTAAGCGAGCGAAGCGAAAGAATTGTCTCTGCTACAGCTTAGGCAAAAATGCTTTCGTATGTCTGGCTGGCGGATTCGAGTTCATATTTTATTTATTTATTACGGAATCCAATACATTTACGTGTATCCATCTATAATAATTCCTGTCAACTTCACTGCGTTACTTGCGATAGAGTGTTTAAGACCAAGTTTGGTTTCGCCAGCCGCTTCACTGCGTTACTTGCTACAGGGTGTTTAAGACCAAGTTTGGTTTCGACAGCCGCTTCACTGCGTTACTTGCGATAGGGTGTTTAAGACCAAGTTTGGTTTCGACAGCCGCTTCACTGCGTTACTTGCTACAGGGTGTTTAAGACCAAGTTTGGTTTCGACAGCCGCTTCACTGCGTTACTTGCGATAGGGTGTTTAAGACCAAGTTTGGTTTCGCCAGCCGCTTCACTGCGTTACTTGCTACAGGGTGTTTAAGACCAAGTTTGGTTTCGACAGCCGCTTCACTGCGTTACTTGCGATAGGGTGTTTAAGACCAAGTTTGGTTTCGACAGCCGCTTCACTGCGTTACTTGCAATAGGGTGTTTAAGACCAAGTTTGGTTTCGACAGCCGCTTCACTGCGTTACTTGCGATAGGGTGTTTAAGACCAAGTTTGGTTTCGACAGCCGCTTCACTGCGTTACTTGCGATAGGGTGTTTAAGACCAAGTTTGGTTTCGACAGCTGCTTCACTGCGTTACCTGCGATAGGGTGTTTAAGACCAAGTTTGGTTTCGCCAGCCGCTTCACTGCGTTACTTGCGATAGTGTGTTTAAGTCCAACCAGAACTAACTCGAAATATTCGACCTCCGTAAGTCGAAGTGACCAAAAACTCTCTACAAGACATTTTTTTACCTAAAAATTAAAATAGTAAAATATTGAAGTAGGTCATACGCATCTGTTATATAGTCAATTACGAGTATTACCTCTATAACTAAATTTTTTATCAATTTTACTTTTAAAATTCTACACGGGCCTATGAAAACTTTTGTAGGTCAAAAAACTCTAGCAGTCGAAATCGCGTTAACTCGAATTATCTAGTGTTTCCCTTGAGTTTCGAAATATCGAGGTTCCACTGTAAATATACGACAAATACAGTCCACATTAAAGCAGTAGAAAAATAAAGGCATTGCTCATTCCGGGCACCATAATTCTCGATCGGGGCGCGATTACCAAAGCGGTAGACATTCGATAGTACGCGCGACCGTTCGTAATAAATAAATTGATATTGGTGGCGCAGGCAATAAGGCTAGATAGCATTCCGTGGACGGGAATGGAAACGGAAATAGAATTGGAAGCCATCTCGTATGGCACAATCACCGGTAATATATGATTAAGCGGGGCACGCAAAATATCTGACACGATTTCATTACTAAACACTGTACCGTTTCTTCATATATAAATAATTGCGGTATTTTTGGGGAACGATTAGTTGTGACTGAGTATGGTAATATTATTTACTTTCGTTTCATAAGATACAGATACATTTGATGATAAATATTGGTAAGAAAACTATGAGAAAAAGTTTCAGTAATTTTTTTTTTATTTTTTTAGACATGCATGTATTTTTTGAATAATCCCAAACTGCACGTCAAAACTAATCCAATGGCTACGATCCGGCTCCATCATCAAGTCAGCTTCATGTCATAAGAATATTGCATTGTCATTTGATTTACATATCATAGCCAAATTCAGCTCAATCGAAATCCGGAAAGTAGGTCGAATTTGACTCGCAAGATTTGATTACAGACACACAGACAGACAACGGGACAGGTGAAAGTAAATAAAAGCGTGTATATTTAATTAAAAGTGTATAAAGTTTGGATGATTTTTACATAATTATAAACGTGTCAAACTATTCCGTGACCAAGGTAAACCAATGCATAACAGAATGGAATTTTAAACATTCATTAGGAGATGTAGACATTCCCTAAGAGAGGTTTTTAAAAATTCAACTAATCGCGGGCACAAAACTTAGGCACTTATTATGAACTGAGATATGCAAGCAGAAGCTGATTAGTACTATTTTACTGACTCCATTATCTATATAGCACTTTATTTCTGGAAACTTCTTCGCAATTTCCCCAACAAGCACATTACCTACCGGACGAGTGTCGGAATGAGGAACATCGATACTACCCTTTATCTACTACAGAATAGACCCCCAATATCACGCGGCCCTCCCTTGAGAAACAAGCAATTGGATAATTACGGTCCATGCTCGTTACTGGCAGTACACGAATTGTTGCCTACTGCGTGTTTATTGACTATGGTCTTATTACTTTACGTCACACCTGGCCATAAAACGCTCGCCACGCGTGCGGAAAATCCTACTTCCTGGCCTGGAGGAGACGTAAAATTTTGTACTTATCACGGGCGGTAATAAAAAAAGCTTCAGGTCGCATGTTTATCGCCCTCGATCTGAGACATTCTTTGTTTTACCGCCCTAGGTAAATAATGTACTACAAAAGGTTACGTCGCTCAGCAGGCACACGAGGAAGGCAAAAATCGACCATCGTGCAAACAGCTTTCTCGCTTAAAGGCACAGTATAATAGCAGTATTTTTTCTTTCCTACAAAAGGAACATCGCGCGCTTGAATGTGTGCGTGCCGCGTACGAACGCACTACAAGTAAAGAAATAAGAATACGTATAGGTAATTTCACGAAAGTTGAGGCCACGCACACAACAACACTGTCATGTAATGACAGCGGCATTTTGAAATTACTGTTCTTTTTTCGTACCGATAGCAGGTTCAACAGTGAATTGCAAGATAGACCAAAAAGTTTGTTTAAACTATAGCCTTGTGTTTATTACTCACTCATTCTTTTCATTCATTCACTTTTTTTGCAATGAGTACCACATGTAGCTGTGTGTGTAATCATTCACCTCAACTCTCGTGAAATTACCTATAAGAATGCTCCATGCAGTCGCACACGTATTCACACAGACGTGCTATCAACGCGTCAGTGTGAATACGTTTCGCGCGCTCCTAAACGGCCGAAGTTGGACTATTTGTGCCATTCCGCGGATAAAGGTACCTTATGGATATTGTCGCTTGCGTCCTTCTATCTTGATGTCCTATAGTAACGGAGTAGGATACGACGCAAGCGACAATATCCATAAGGTACCTTTACCTGCGGAACGTCACATTTAGATTAGAGTGGTATCCGCTACCTACCGCCGTGGGTAGCGGTGATAAGTGCCCCTTCTGATTCCTTCGCTTGGGTGTTACCCACAGAAATATATCGAGGTACAAGGAAAAGTGTATCTATGTACCTCGCGTGCTAAAAAGAAGTGACGGTGACCTACTCGCCCACGCCGTCAACTTCAGTTTCCATCAATATTATTATCAGTTTTCGACTTACAAGCTATAACCCACATATGCCTTGAGATATAAAAATCATAGCCAAAACATCAGCTCCAGTCATTTTTGTGTTGGGTTGAAAGTAAAACAATTTCGATCAAAAAATATCCTACCAAAGACCAATACCCACTATCGATGCTTATTAAAAAACTTGCAAAACTGGTTGAGAAACTTTCAACTTGGAATGGAGCGATCAATTAATATCGAAACGAACTTAAAGTTGCTTCAAGTGCTTTATACTTGGTCATAGCATTGCGACCAGAGTTAAATGAGGTAGGAGAGCGGTGTGCGAGGAAAAAATCCACCAATTGACCACCAAAAAAGACTGATGTTAATCCTTAGCTCTCAAAGATATGTATCACTCTTTTAGCTCAGTAACTCTCTTAGCTCAGTAGTTCCGTGGTGTGTCAACGGCTCACTAGCTCAGTAGCTCCCAATCCGAATATATATTTCTGAACGAAAGAGAGAGCAGTAATGAGTATAAGGGGACAAGACAGGGACGAAAAGTTCATGATGATCGTTGTCTCGCAGCTTACGGCTATTGAGCCGTAAGGTCAATAGCTCAGTAGCTCTATTAAGAGCTATTTGAGAGCGAGTGAAAGAGTAAGTTGAAAGATTATACTAAGTTGAATCAGAACTGAGCTAGTGAGCCGGTGAGCTAGACTAACTGATTATAGCTCTTTTGAATCACTCACTCGCGAGCTACTCATGTTTACTAGGCATGTTGATTGGTGGATTTTTCCTCGCACAGGTCTGGTGGTAACGCAGCCTAAAATGGTACTCCCAAAATGTTCAGTTTTTGCTCAGCTTGTTCAAGTCAGAGCCTTAATGAATTTTAAAGGACTTCCGGGAAGTCAATTTCGTTTTAATTATCTCTTCATTGTGTTTATTTTACCTGACGTTCATTAAAAGTGAGTAATAAGGGCATAACTCAAGCAACGTCCGCATAAAGCCACTAAGTTCTGAGAGATTTTGAACTTTAAATATATGGGGCTAAATTTTGTTTCTGATGTGTAGTTTGAGTGAGATAGGAGTTTCTGTTAGTTGTCTGTTTAAATGTTTTGTGCCAGTGAGATTAATGAGTCTGGTAGGAATTCTGAAATGTGCTAAGCGGAATTGAGAGATTAAAGGTCTATTCTACTTTGATATGAAAACAGCACGCTGTTTTGCACAATACTCTGTCCTGGATCCACGGCAGAGCAGCATCGTGACACTCACGAGCGCCGCGTCGTAGGTTCCATTTTTATAACCATGATACCATTAGATTCAAGCAGAGGTTAAGTGTGTATCTTAGTGTTCAAGGAATAATGGTAATTTTTGGTTCAATATAAATGTATCTTCTTCTTCTAAATTTGACGTTTCCCTGCACGGCTAATACAACGGCCGGGGCCGCAAACGCCAACTCGACTGTATAACCCTTAGAGCAACACGGAAGGGAGTCACTATAGTGCATTTTTCTAATACTGTCTCCTCTGCCACTATAAGCGGGGGGTGATCGAGGCAGCGCACACTTAATTACACACGCGGATATGAAAAATCGTCTACCACTACGAAACTAACACTTAAGAAATAGAACAGCACATTGACCAATTCACATTCACAAAGATACATTTTGCATTTAAATATTGTAATGACGTGACGCACAACATTGATAAGTCTAGCAGAACTCCATGGCAACGAGTGCGTGCGTTTTGTCAACTAGTAGACAAACTTAAAATAATATCAAATCAGATTTTTCTTTTTTTTTATGATTTAAAGGAAGTAAATAATGATAATGTGATTCTAAATACTTTAAGTGTGAAAGAAAACACCATCTCTTTGTCCGTTTGACGTGTTAGATCTCCTTTTGCAGTGAAATACGGAACAATTCGACACATTCACGGAGATCTCTTCAGGTGAATTAGATTTAATAGTTTGTCGACTAATCCAATTGCAACTAGTTGTAAATAGAACGAATACGATCACTGGCTCAAATTAATTGGCAGAGGGGAAATACTAACTAAGGCCACTACTAAGACCAATCAAATTCAAAATTTCATTGTACTCGTATTTGTATGTGTTTTTGTCATTGTATGAGATTGGCGACAACGGTTCTCGCAGTTATTGAAGTTTATGCCACTTCCATTGTTTTTTTTATTCCGTGGGTGTCACGGGCCGGAAGCGTCCGTCCGTTCGGTCCGGAGCCGGACGGCGGCCTTCATTACGTCCGTAATTTAGTTATTTGTCGACGCGTGTGCGGTTAGCCCCACATCCGGACAGGCGCTCGAGGCACTGTCTACTCCACTATTTAGATGCGATTTTAGGGGTCTATAGAAAATTTTATTTCGGTTCAGAAAATAACTATAGCACTTTTACATGTAGTTTCATTTTTGCTCGATACATTACTGACCTAGGGCGGTAAAACAAAGAATGTGTCAGATCGCAGGTATTTGATAAATAAAATATGCGATCTGAGGCTTTCTTTATTGCCGCCCGTGGTAATTACAAAATGTTACGTCTCCCCCAGGCCAGGAAATGGGATTTTCCACACGCGTAGCGTGCGGTAATTGCCACTTTATGGCCAGGTGTGTGGCGTAAACCAAATAACGATCATGTTCAGACTTTTTCTAACCTTGTTAATCAAAAATAGGTACGGTACACATAAGTAGTGTACCTATATTACACTATACTCGGGTAAATTATAGTTCTGTTCATACAAAACACATGGCAATATCCACTATCTCCTGGTCTAGTCTTCTTAAACTATAAGAGCCTTAACACACTGGTTCATAAGAGCTATTCACGCGATTTGCGAGCGAGTTGCGAGGGTGTTTTCATACAGATTTCGATTGCGGCAAACTCGCCGCGACAAGTTTTGTATGAAAACACGCTCGCAAATCGCAATTGTGATAGGCCATACAACTCAATAAAGTCGAAAAGTGGGAGACCACTTCCTAGGCTTACTGTAACTCACATCCGCACCTCTTTCATACCCCGGCACTCCATTAACTTCAATACCTATAATCATCACACTCTTCTGAATTAGTCGTAATCACAAACACAACTACAAAAGTCAAAGTCATGTTATATTCAGACAGTGTAGTTTTTGTGGGACGAATAAAATTGTCATAGGGACTTCCCAACGATATTAATTTATCGATGTGTGCTTTGTGTACTTTTTTCTGACAGTTATGACTATGAGATAACTTATAATATGAATACGCAATGTGCAATCCATGATACAGTATAAAGTACTATTATGCTGCACAATGTCATTTATTATACCAAAATTAGCCTTTATTGCAAGGCACTTTTTGTTTCAGTTTACTTTGTATGGAAATCGATTTAATAATATCAAAAGAAGTTTATGTGTAAGAAACACGTTAAAGATTAAAAAAAAAGTTGTTAAAATGTATGTTTATTTGAACTTTAACATCCCTAAAAAGTATACTTAAATTTAATATAATTATTTTTAAACCTCGACGTATGTTTTAGTTAATTTCTATATTATCCGGTGAACTTAATATCTACAATGAAATGTCACTTCAAAATAAGTACTTCAAACAGTTATCGATAAATTTAATATCGGAAGTCCCTAGTTAATTGACTGTCTGCCACCAAAACTTCTATGTCTGGTTATAATTCTTCCACAAACATTCGTCTCCCCTGAACCAGCGTATGACTTTCTCGCAAAAGAAATAAAAGGATCGGCACACAGGCCATGCAATCATTCAAACCAGCATTCATTCGAGAGCGTGATTGATCGCTCTGACTGATGCTAGTTTTAATCCAGTATCGATGTCTGCTATCTTTTTTCTTTACTCTTCTGATTCTTTGCGCTTTGCCAACTGAAATCTGCAACGATATAAAGATTTTTTGCAAAAGTTTTTTTGGTGGAAATGTTTGATATTGGATTTGTGATTTGAAGCTTGATACGGTAGGGGAGACCGGGTTTGGTTGTCACAGAGGTTGGTTGTCACAGCGGCCATAAAATAATAATAAAGGAAGGATTAAAATGCATCGATCGGTGTTAAAAAATCACTAGAGCTTTGTCTCCTTCCGTAGCCAATCGCACCGAGCATTGAAAACGCACTATACAAAACGATAGGAACTTATGACGTCATCCGTTCCGTCGCTGTACAAATTTTAGGTATATGCGAAAATTAGTACTTTGCCATTTTGAGCATGAAAATGTGCGTTTCATGGTTTCAGCACATAGTTGCCATACAATATTTTTCTCATTGATACTCAAGCATTGTTAAAATACTTTAGATTTTCTCTTGGACGATAACATTTTTTTTCAAACTTCGAGTTCTATTAGGTTTATTAATTTAAAATATATTTATTTATTTCTTCTTTATTATGACAAATTGGTAGTTTTCAAACTATATGACTATATTTGGTAGTAAAATTCAACATTAGTCAACATGCCTATTCTCCCTGTATATAAATAAATAATAAATAATAATAAATATTAGGGGACAATCTTACACAAATCGAACTAGCCCCATAGTAAGCTCAATAAGGCTTGTGTTATGGATACTAGACGACGATATATTTAATAGATACAAATACTTAAATACATAGAAAACATCCATGACTCAGGAACAAATATTCGTGCTCATCACACAAATAAATGCCCTTACCGGGATTCGAACCCAGGACTTCTATATGTTTATGAAACTGCTCATTCGTCTCCCGGATCATATTAACATTGTTTCATTACGTAAGAACTCGTGCATTGAGTTACATAATTACACATAACGGTCCAACAAATCAAGCCTGACCACGTGTTAGTCATCAGTACCTACGTTAAATAAGTGATATTTTGAAAACACGACTTATTTAATTGTATTCACGCATCATCGGGGTATGAAAATTTGTCAAACGAATTCTGCTTAAATGTGAATTCGATAGCGTAAATGAAACAAACCATTTTAAAACTAAAAATACATAATCCATTGACGTATACAAAGGACTTGGCTAAGCGACCGCGCAGACGGTTCCAACGCTTTGGCGGTAAAAATCAGTGCCAGTCAGTCGGCAGAGCGACTCGCGCACCGTGACTCGGCAAGATGCGTAGGACGTCCGTAGCACAAAATAAGTAATAGTACTACTTACAGAAGTCTGTCTCTCTAACAAAATTGTCTTTCGGGTCCGACCACCGGACGGAACGCACCGGATCCGACCGTCTCTCTCTAATGGATGCTATCGCGTTTCTCGTCGTCGGGAAAGGCCCCTTCGCGGGGGCCTCGAGACCGCGCGGCGAAATCGCGAAGTAACTTAAAACACTGCAGCTTTAAAAGCCCTATTACTCGATAAATGAGTTCCTGAGCGAAATTTGTATAATAATTATTAGTACTGTATTAACATAATTACCTATTTGACTAATTAATTGTAAATTGTATTCTGCCGCGTCATTGTATTAACTTATAGTAACATGCCGCATGTATTTATTTCTGACGATGTATGAATATTACTAAATAAATGAATGGAGAGTCGATTTTCGATCCACAGTGCGCCAGATTGACGCCCGGTAGCGTACACCGTGAACAGGCCTTATATTTCAGAAAGTTTAAGGGTACTATTTTTGTCACCTAGGTATTTCGTCGGTACTATTTGGGTACAATTTATTGGCTGCATCAGATTCTGAATATCTTTACGGTGTACGCTATCTTGACGGACACTGGGGCCCTCAGTATTCAATAACTTGCCAGAGTCAATCACCCCTGCAACTAGCTTAGTTAACTTTAAACACAAACTTAAAACTTGGCTTGTCGATCGGGCGTTTTAGTTATAGTGAATTTTTAGAAAATAGTACTTAAATAAATTAATAAGTTATTGTCTATTGGTTATAATAAACCTGACATGAATGTAATAGAGTCCTTTATATCTTTTTTATAATTATAACTTGATTCTTGATAAATATTGTAAATATGACTACAAAGTTATATATAGAATAGAATAGAAAATCTTTATTTCAGGTAAAACCCATATAAATTGTTAATTACTTATATAAGTTAACTTACAAACTATTATTAGTAAAACTTCCTACCTAACCTTTTTTTTTTTTTTTTTTTCAAACCTGACAAATTCACAACCCATAACCGGGCATGGTGATTGTCGGGCCGGGTGGTTGGCCGTTGCGGTCCCTGGGCTCGAACCTGGTCGCTGGCCAGACCACCCAAGGGCGTCCGACCGTGTGCCGTACACACAGTCGGCACGCACATCGGGCTGGGTATGTGCCGGGGGGTGCCTGGAGTCGAACCAGGTCACCTGTCCCGGCCTACCACGATAGGTGTCGGACTAGGTGGAGGCCTGTTCGCCTGGGGTCGAACCAGGACGATGGCCAGGGCCACCTTTGACTTTTCGCTGATTGCTCAGAGTGAGCAGCGGACCAGCGGGAAGGATGAAGCGGATCAACCTGTCCTTATGTGAACGTGTGAATCGAACTAATCTACCTAACTTAAACTACTTAATATATACAGATACAGGTTTGACCTGCCCCACCCAGTGGATAATGATCGGGCAGTCAAATCTGCCTGCGATTGTTTTTAGGATGCTGTTGCGGCTGTATATTATACCCTCGCCTGTAAGCAACTGACCTGAGATAACTAATTATCATCAATAAAGGAGTTTGAGTTATGAATATGACTATGAGCCACTCCTGTCCATAGGTAACGTGGAGTGGGTCATTCCGCGTAAATGTAACGTGAGTCACGATTTCATTGCGTGTTTTTTTCATTAAAGATACAAATTTTAGTGTTAATGTCTAGGGATGATAAGAAACTATTCTTTAGAGATATATGAACACTTTAATTTGCATGATGATGATTTAAAACTTAATGAATATTGTGACTCACGCTACCTCTTACCGTGGAATGACCCGAGTGACGATATCCGCAGAATGGCTCGCGGAAGATGGAAGAGAGTTGCTGAAAATCGTGTTCGTAATTTTTCTTCTGACAAAAGGTACATCGCGCGCTAGTATGTGGATCATTCTCATTTTTGTGCACATAGTCGTGGCGTTATTACTCTTTCTAATTGATAAAAAAAAATAATACTATCATGAATTCACTCATTTATTTGACAAAAAGAAATTCATGATAATTATTATGACGGTTAGGTCGATCGTTTAGAAAAGCCACGGTAGTCAACATCCACGATAATAACTGTGTGCACAAAAATGAGAATGACCCATGTGTGCGCGCCGTTGTGGCGCCGTGTACGAACGCATCACAAGCAAACATTTAGCACAGCGTAAGACTGCTTTAGTATGGATCGCAATCACACACAACACGTGTGAACACGTGTCGCACGCTCTTAAACAGCAACTACAGCAACTACTTTGGGTCAGTGGCGCACTCCTGTAGGCGTATGATGTTACGCTTTGTCGCGCGATAAATAAATTATAAAACGTCCGTCACGTTCTGACACGTGTGTAAGTGTGACAGCGACGGATGCTTTATCATTTATTTATCAGCATCATGCCTGCTGGAGAGACATGTCCGGCAGTGGACTGCGACAGGATGATGTGGTCATTATCGATCAGGGGTGTACCAAGAATAAAATTGGGGTTGCTTCGGAAGTCTGACGTTACTACCAGTAATTGTCGTCAACATTAAGACTCTGCTGAATTTCTGGTAGAATCGTATTAGAAAGAGAAGTTAAAACGCAAAATTAGCGCATTGTATGGCGTCGAACTGCGATAAAGTAACTCGCATCAACCAATGACCTGTGGTGGAAATATTGTATATAAATGCGGCATTGGAGCAGGAACATCTGCCAAGAGATTTCTGCCAAATGAGCTGATAGTATAGGTAAACATTCACGCCTCACCGGGAAATGAAAATCTGCCAAATGTCCGGTTCCCCGATAATATTATACAATCGAAGGCAATATTATTAATGCTCGGGGCATCTGAATATTCCCGAAAGGTTAAGATACCAAAGATATCATCACGTGTGTATAAGTATGAATAAAACGTTTTAATTAAGGAAAATTAAAATTTATAATATTGTATGTCTAAAAGCTAGACCACTCCACAGATAATATAATAACTAGAAAGTATCCGTAACTTAATGTCGTATATCCGCTATTAAATTTTTTTGTGAAATCCGAGTTGTAGAAAGTTGGGTGGGCCATCTGCATGTTTGCCAGTTTAAGGCAATCAAAAAATTAAGTTTTAAATTGTAATATAGTAAAAAAGATGACGTACTTAACACGGCAATGTATGCATATCGCAACTGAAGCACCTTTTGTAAACCGGTCACTTAACGCTGGTTGAAGTGCGAGAGCTGCTCGTAAGTACAAAGTGACCAGTTTACTACAGGTGCTTCAGTTATCTCTTTACGAGGCTAAGTCCGGCTTTATATTTTAAGGGCCTTGGTCATATATGCGCTTAGATTCTGCTGACGTGAGGGTCAGTTTGTAAGTCTTTTTTTAGTGAAGTACGGGAGAAAACCTTGTCTAATGAAAGCATTATGTATGTAAACTTTATATCTGTTTGCACAAGTTTCAAGGCATTAAAAGTATAAAAACTGACACATCTGTATGCAAAACCAGAAGTAGCACTTTTGTAATCCAGTCAGCAAAAACCCAGCACGACGCAATCCCATTTAACCGCTGACGGAGTAAACTCACACGCCCCAAAAAGCCTTTTTATAGGCCGCTGTAAAAACCACATAAGTGCAGAATCCGGGAAATCTGCCGCTTATGGTTGATTACTAAAATATGCGACGGAGTGAGACGACATTACTTTGATGGGTGAAATTATTAGGCCATCTCGTTTGCGCCAGACACTGATGTATGGAGTTGTTTTCACATTGTTATCCGGTTTATGCCAGTTTAGACAGTGAGTCATGGAGGAGTTCTAAGTTATTTGTGGGAGTGGAAAGCGCGGTTAGTGGAATTTCAGGATAATCAGAGGCTGGATTTATCATTTTCATTACTTGATTTTATTGCGAAGTCTACGTTTTTGTATCGGTTACATTTATCTGTCTGGATTACGTATTTAAATCTGGTGGAATTTCGACGTCATTGAGTAATGTTGTTCTCGATGAACCGTCGTTAAGAAAGAAACGCTCGTTGATTTTCGGCTAATTTTATTGAGTCGATAAATTTATCGTTTGTCGTCGTAGATAGCAATTCTACATAATTATTTTATCGTTATCAATGGCGATATATTTTATCTACGGCCAAATGACAAATTTATCGACTGCATAAAAAAATGTAACACTAATTTCTACTTGTGCCCTGTTCCTTAAATGTCATTTGCATTAAATCGTCCGATCCCTTGTCATGAGCAATATTTGATTATGTACTGCATCAAATAACTATAGTTAAAAAATTGTGTGTAACTGTCTAAATGAGAGCGCATCATAGTTTGGGCCAAAGTTTGTGTTCACTGGTCCATAAAAACCAAAGATTACGATAGCATTTATAGTAAAAAAAATGAATTTTCTCAAATGCTATATTAAGATTATTTGTAGGTTTATGATGATACGTTTTATCGTGCGATAAATAAATGATAAAGCATCCGACACTCTCACACACTATTGGTCAGAACGTGACGCATGCTTTATCATTTATTTATCGCGCGACAAAGTGTAGCATCATACGCCTACTGGAAGAGATAGCTTTTTAGCGATAAGACCGCCAGTTGTTAACTCTGGAATGAAGTAAGCTTTCCATTGTAACTATATTTTGGTGTGCAATAAAGTATTATTGTATAGTAATAGGCTACTTTCCTGACAGATCAAATCAGTTACTTTTTATAAAGTGTCAAAACGCTCAGATAGTATGAAGTTTGTATGGAATAAAAGTGAAATGACGTCATTTTACTCAAACATCAAATCATCTTCTTATTTATAGGTTTTGATCATTTAAAAATCGTTTAAAACGCTAAATAGGTGATGTTTAGTTCACTTTTGCAAATTTTCGAAAGCTGATTTAATGGCTAGCGTGTAGTAATTTATATTGACTACAGGCAAATACCCTATTTTACATAGTCTACAAGTGTTTCCCTAGGAAAAGGCTGTAGGAGTACAAAAATCACACACTACGGTACGGTACACGTATATTTTTTCACTAAAACAACATACAGACACGAACGCCGATATATCGTTGTTTCTCAATACAAACGGCAATAATATATAAATGCCGTGAAATAAAGCGATCCTCCAGAGCCCAGCTCAATAAAGTCGGAGCTTAGATCAAAACCAATGGAGATACGTGACTTATTTTTCTATTCTACAACGGAGATGCGTAACGTATATTTTTCAAGCTTTTTAGAAAATAATAGGATAGAAAAGTATTTATTCGGAATACACACCATTAGAGTCCTGTCCCACTAGGACGCCATGGCGTCGTCGTCGCTGGCTACGTATCCCGTACATAAAGATGGTAGCCAAACGTCGCCAAGTGAGTTCACTGTCATATTATTTCAATACGAATTATCTGACTACGGCAGTTGGCGACGTCGCTATGGCGTCCCGGTGAGGCAGGGCACTTACAGTAACAGTTAAGAAAGAAAGAAAGAAAGAAGGAAAGAAGGAAAGAAAGAAAACCGAAATGGTCTCAGCAATGCAGTTGGCTGGGCTAGGCATAGCTCTGCCAACGGCGCTGGTTTATTGAACTTGTTTGTTAGGGTCAAGTGTTGTTATAAAGTCCAATAAAGAAAGTTCAATAGACTTTGCTGGCATTTAAACGCACTGCTGTAGGCTTATGATGCTACGCTTTGTCGTGCGATAAATAAATAATAAAGCATCTGCCACTCTCACACACTATTTTTCAGAACGTGACGGATGCTTTATCATTTATTTATCGCACGACAAAGCGTAGCATCATACGCCTACTAGTTATCATCCACACGTTGTAGCTATACACACCCGTCGCACAAAGCGGTACGCTTTTAGTACATTTGTTATGCGAACCGTTAGAGCTCGGTACCCCCGGGTCGCGTCTGTTTCCAATTAATTATAACCCGGATACTTTTAGGACCAGAATGCATACGCATCTTCTGGATGACCTTTTTTCATCGTAGGTTTCATGATCGAAGTCTAAAGCAAACCTAATTATTTAAAATGCTCATAACTTGTGAGGCAGAAGATTATACAAAGCCGCCTAGTGCCGTATCTACTTTTATCATTTCATCTAAGCGGAGGCTCAATATTGCGTGCTATGGATACTAAAGGACCATCGGCTTTTCATTCGAACCTCGCTGTGTGCTGTTATCCTAGTTACCTTAGCTTATACCTACTAGTTATTATAGCGTTTCCACAGATATCGTTGCTGATAAATAGTTTATTTTTGACTTAAATACAGTAAAACTACTTATTAAACTACAATTAACTAGAAATGAAATCAAACCTAAGAAGCTTGTCACTTTTTGTAACCATTATAGTTGTCGCAGTGTCAGAGTTCTCCCCACGAAGGAATGTCAAGTTTGTCTATGCTTGAGTGTGTTTGGTTGCGATACAATGACGTTTATTCAAAATTGACTTAGTCCTGGTTTGTCAATCTTTGACATGTCAGAAAATTGGTGAATCGTGCTGGACAAGGAATTGGAGTCAGTGATGGTTGACCAGAGCCTTTTGGGCGAAGGGACCCATCCCGTAACGCAACCTACCACACTGCAGTTCTTCGTTTATTTACTAGCTAATTGATACTTTCGAGCTCCAACCGATGGAAACCCACGCTCGACTGCAAATCATCGCGGCAATCTGATGGGCATCCTGACGATGCCTACCCCTTATGCTTTGCTTTATGCTTTGTTTTTCAGAGATGTTCGAGAATGTCATAATAACATTAGATGTTTTAAATTTAAAATTTTAATATGTATTAAATTTATTATGTATTAAATTTTAAAAGCAAAAAATAATATTATTTTTCCTACGTTTCCTGTAACTTGATAGCTTGGCCAACTACACAAAACAACAGTAAAACAGTAAAAGCTATTTATGTTGTGTAGTTACGCTATAGTAGACAGTCGTTAACATTTATATGCAAATTATAGCGAAACTATGCACATTAAAGTGTAGCTTTTTTATTCGGGCGTTTTCTTCTAGTATTAATCTACCAGTATATCTTTCCCTTGTACAACCTATCTTTAGTTCCTCCTTACATTGCATAATTCTAAGTCTTTTCCTGGTGAGAAAGTGGGATCTTTTCGCGTAGACGGCAGTGGCACCTAATAGCCATTTATGCCTGGAGTTATGTAAAATACACGAATGTTTAAAAAATTATCCAATTCAGTAAAATAAAATAATTTATCTCTGCATGCATTGTTCTTAATAAATTACTACTTACCTACTGTGAAAATCCTGTACATGCGGTCTCCAATGTTACTAGGTCCGCGGAGCGCCCCTTTTTTTACCCGAACAATTTTTCTAATTTAAGGTTACGGCACTTTGTCTTTTGAGCTTATCTGTAATTTATAACCCCGTTATAAATAACTGAGCCAGGAAAAAAATTAATGAGTTTTTATATAAAAAAATAAATAAATTGTATTTTCGAAGCACATTAATTACTGTGAGGAGATATTTAAGTTGAAGTTGATTCGAGTCGGTCGGTATTTCTTACAAACAAAAAGAAGGTCATGGTTTGCTTCCACGGCATTATTATGTTTCAATTGTGTTTTAGTTTATAGCGCGAGGACAATAGATGGCGTTAACCTTAAACGGCAGATTGCTCGTTAATTCCGCTTTTTTGCGACTGTTTATATGATTTTGTGCAAATAGAATGTATCAGGCTATAAAATGAAACACATTTCAACCACGATTAATGTCGTGGAAGCAAATGATGACCCCCTTTGTGTTTGTTCTCGGCAATAAAAACATGTCTCAGTTTTTTTCTCAGGCACTTTTTGCTCACCATGTGGGCATTTTTTATTAATAAAATGTGACGTTCCACGGGTAAAAGTATCTTGTGAACGATATTGAGATATCTATACGTTAATAATCTGCAATTGATAAGCTGTACAAACGAAGACACAGTTAAGTGACCATTAGTAGACCTTAATACATTGTAATAAGGGTGACAAGTGGTCAGTTAGCAGTGTCTTCGATTGTACATATCAAAACAAAACGGTTCATTGCTCTAAGACAGGGTTTCTTAAACTGTGGTCCATGGACCCCTTAGGGGTCCGTGATACGAGAGCCGGGGGTCCGTGGCTATGCCTTCAACACAAACTTTCATGTGCCCTAGATTTTCTTTTTGTCTGATTATATTCGGAAAGGGTCCGTAAGGTTTTCGAAATAATGTAGGGGGTCCGTGACCAAAAAAAGTTTAAGAACCTCTGCTCTAAGATGTGTAGTAACAGAGTGCTAATATTTTTGAAAATTTTATTGTAAATTGAATAATTCCGCAAAACGGACAATATATTCACTTTTATGCCACACCTGGCCATATAGAAGTGCGATCGAGGGCTTTCTTTATTACCTCCCGTGTTGTGTACATCATTTTATGTCTGCACTTGGCCAGAAAGCGGCTTTTTCCGTACGCGCAGCGTGCGGTAATAGTACATTACTGCAGAAGCCGGCAACCCCATTTCCCGCCGAGGTATGTATAGTGCTTTTCTCAAATATGCAATGAAATAAATAAACTTACTAATATCCTTACTTACCCTAAATATTATTTTAATCAGAAACTACCTATCAGAAAGTGACGTTAGTGACACTGACATATTATATCCATACACAATGCAAATGTCACGTTCGGAAACCATATACAAGCAAAAGCTGTTTCAGTTTACATTTTTACCGCGAATATTTAGATGAAATATTTTAAATGTGTATTCTTGTGGTTTAGTTTGCAATTTATAATAATTGGAAATTGTTTATAATGTGTTATTTGTTATGTTCATGTCAATTTTAAATAAAAACTGCAAAATATAGCAAAAATCGTTTTTTTGTTTTTTTAATGGCTGAATGCCGTGATGCTGTGGCCCAAATAAATGAAATGAAATGAAATGAAGTTTATTTACGCAAATATGGTACACGGATATAAGATGTTGGATACAATTTAGTCTCGCATATTTGGCCGCTGATGCGACGTGTAAATATTAACATTTTAAAATTATAGAAAATAGACAGTGAAATGTCTTTCGTACATTTAAATAATTTACAATACAGGATTAAAATATATTACAATCAAATTCAAATTACCAAAATGTCAATAATAATAGAAATAACAAAATTAAATTACAAAATATCACTTAATACGTACATTAATATTTCATGGACATGTCACGCAATAAATACTACCAGATTTCAATTGACTTAAATAAATATATATAATTGCATTAATTAATTACTATCCAAGCGAGTCAAGTACTCTTGAACTGAATAAAAGCAATTGTCCGTAAGATAATTATTAATTTTTCGTTTAAATTGATTAATGTCACACTGTTTAATAGTATCTGGTAATTTGTTGTATATTTTTATAACCGAGTGAAAAGCATTCCGTTTAACAAGTAAGAGGCTGGCTTTTGGTAGGTACAAATTTTGCGCCCCTCTAGTACGTAAGTTAAATACGTCAGCATTTGTTCGGAATGTATTCAGATGCTGTTTTATAAATATACAAGCTTCTTTAATATAATGAGGAATGGAAATTGAAAAAAAAAAGTAAAGGTAAGGTAAGGTAAGGTAGTAAGTATGAAATTCCATTCCGTGCCAAGTGTCAAGCTGTGCCGGAAACGAGGTACTTTGCGGCCTATTTTTAGGCACGTAATGTCAACATTTCATGCCATGTTTGAGAAAAAGTCATTTCTATGGCCAGGTGTGGCATAAATGTATAATTTTGTATCATGTTTACCACAAACAGGTACCAGGATCCCAGAAGCCATCAGTGCTCAGCTCCTCAGGCCATGCAGGCGAAGGAATATGTGCACCCCACCCTGTACTCTCTCGCCTCCATGACCTGAGGAACTGGGTAGAATCGTCTGAACACCAGGAGATCACCAACGGCAGGAGTTTAGAAGACATTACGTTTTTGCTGTAATTTTACAATTACAAGGTGTATTTTATTTTATTTTATTTTATTTTATTTATTTGGCACACTAAACAGATAACATTCAAGACATGAAATTAAATAATAACATAGAAGGTTTTTAGAATAAACATTATCCAAAACAAGTATGCACAGCATGATTAGGTAAGAGAACGAAAATTATCCTAAAACTTATACTAACACTATTATACGAGATAAACACATTCATATATTAAACGTGATAGTTGAGCACTGCGAGATAATTACGGGACTTTGATATTATATGTAAATAAATAAACTTCAAATTCAAATTACGACTAGATATTGTTACACTTGAACTTAACTGCGGAGCACGTCTAGAATGAAACATGATATTTCTTTTTTAGTTTTTAATGCGGGTAAATTACACCATAATATTTTTATGTAACATCTAGCTGTCTCGGCAATCCTCGTGCCACGTCAGAATTTTTAATTTTTTTATTCAAATAAGTATGGGTATAATTTTTCGGTTCGGTTTTTCTTTTTCACCAACTAACCCGACTTTGTTTTACGTATGGAACCGGGTGGAACTGTACCATGGAAAATTTGAATGTCATAATAACATCGAAGTAGATGTTTAATTATTTAAACTTTATTGCACAATAATAAAACAAGTACAATTGGTGGACTTAATGCCTTAAGGCATTCTCTACCAGTTAACTATTGGGTAAAACAGAGACTTTAGTTTATACAGGGTTGTTTACAGGCGAAACGACATCAGAGACACAAATCAATATAAGACTGTCATTTAAATAACAATAATAGACATACACATATACTTGTTACAATTAACATACATCTATAACGAAAAAAATGTACCCATGCATGTCAGAGAAATGCTTGCGCAACTTGCACTTATAGGAGGGTTTACAATTTCAGATTTTGAATTTATTGAATTTAATCATTGTTTTTGGAAAATTATGATGTTGAAATTTTAAATTTTATTTTTTTATTATTTTGATTAGTTTTATACTAACATAGCATGACAGCTATTAAATTATTGTTACTAAACATTATGGTATGTCTGAAATAAATAACTTTGACTTTTTTGACTTAATACTGGGATCCCGGTATTAGTAATACAACAAATATCGGTAATGCATGAGTTGTGACAGTCGGACGCGACGAGAAAGTTGCAAAATCCATTACTTTTTGCTGACTAGTTAATGTGTCGAGACTATGTCAATGTAGAAAGAACAAGATTAATTTTTTTTGGAAATTTTACAGTTTTTCCTATATCATTTTAGAACCAAATGTGTTCTGGTAATTTAGAGCCCAACAAGGTAACAAATATTTACAGGGACAAAGAATGTGATCACCTACAACACTGACTTTATTGTGTAAATAACCACATTTTTATTAAAAAAAAACCCGACCGCGGTGCACTTTGAAACTGCATAAAATCCGTCATTTTGTTTATTTTAACGAACTTCATACCCAGTGACACTCGCACCATCAAGACAAATCTAATGATGTATCATTTATCAAAATCGGATGTGCCGTTGAGTAGTTACGAGCGGACACAGGAACGGGCATACATACATACATACAGGTCAAACACATAACCCTCCTTTGGGCTTCGCCGCAGTCGGGTAAAAATAAGAGCGCACAGATAATTTTGTCCCCTTGACTAACATCTATATCTGTTTCAATATTTTGGAAAATATAATCTTATCAAAAAAGCTAGGCAACTTCCTCGCTCAACGCATAAGTATAGTGATACAGCGAGGAAACGCTGCCAGTATCTTCGGAACCATGCCAAGGGGGCCGAATTTTTTAGATATACTTTAGTTTTAGCTTGGTATATTTTAATTTTTACTTTAGGCTTTTATTTTAAGTTTATATTGTTTCTATTTTAGGGTTTTCATTTAGTATTTAGTTTTTAATTTAATTTGTAAGTTTGAAGTTTATTGTAAAGTATATTAGTTATTTTTCACTGAATAAAATTATCTTATCAAATTATAAGTCTGAAGATTGAGAGATTCTTGTTATTTAGCGTAGTTTTTACAAGGGACCCATGTCTAGGATAAGTTTCTTTTTGCGGCTAATGGTTCGGGTCGCCGGCTAATATGTTTTTGATCGATCAGCCGAGGGTTACATAATGTCTCTTTATTATTTCGTCTCGTCAAACCGTTTTGTAAAAAGAATAATATACAACAAAATGGCGAGACAGACTAAGGCGAAGATGGCAAAATGACTTGGATGGGACTCGCTTCCATCGTCTGAAAATTATACTGGATGAGACGTGAGCAGGATCAACCCGACAAATACAGTAATTACTTGATATAGTACATTACATAACTAGGATGGTAATACAAAGAAAGGCCGAGATCGCAAAAGTTTGCGGCCCGCGCTACAAGCGAGGGACGTAAATATGCGATCAAGGGCTTTCTTTATTACCTCCCGTGTTGTGTACATCATTTTATGTCTATACTTGGCTAGAAGGCGGCTTTTTCCGTACGCGCAGCGTGCGGAAAAAGTCACTTTATGGCCAGGTGTGGCATAAACCTTTTTATTTATTGTAATAAAACAACTTAAACGGATTAAATTGCGTATATTACTACATTTTTTTAAGTCCCGACGTTTCGTAACCCTTTTCAGCGTTCGCGGTCGAGTAGCTTTTTAGTTGTTTTATTACAATGAGTGATAATCGCGGAAACCGAAGACAATGGTACATTTTTACTTAATTATTTACAACATTCATGGTCACTCTACAATTAGAATACTTCAGACAAGCATCGATACCCTTCGCTTTACCTGTGTGTTCAATGTTTTTAAATGTCGATATTAATACCAAAAATTACCATTATTAATTAAAAAATAGAGTATGACCTATAAAAATTATGGGAAGCAATATAGACCCACAAAACTTAATTATATACAATCATGGTGACCCTAAAACAACTAATTCGTAAAGATAAAACCTCTTTAACTGTTACGACAACACTTTGATTATGAAGAAGGTAAGTTGTCGTTGTATTTTTTGGTATTATCGACATTTAAAAACATTGAACACACAGGTAAAGCGATGGGTATCGATGCTTGTCTGAAGTGTGTCCTTAACAAAAATTAAAAAGAAAGGAAAAAGGTGTAGGTGTTTCGCCTAAATACGATGGTAAACCATCCATAAACATTTACCAAATCCGTAGGGTTCGATCACGTCTCCCGAATCAGCCTGTATTTTACAAACGATAGCTGATGATACTTTTACGCCCCAAGGTGAATGGAGACCACGGACCGGAGCTCGCAGCGCGGGTCAGCCCGCACATGTTATTTTGATGGTTGCTGGCTTTAAGGTCATTAAAATAAATAGCAGGACGGAGCCTTGCCAACAGAGAACTGAAGCCATTTCTAGTCCGCCGGCTGCTGTACTTACGAGCCGCACGCACACATCAACTAGTTTTTTCCTACTGCGAGCAGCTCGCACACATTGACCTGACCAACCAGCGTTAAGGTAGCGGAGGACTAGGGATGCTTCAGTTTTTTGCTAGCGAGGTTCCGTCCGGATATTTATTTTAAGGTCCTTGGTTGCATTCAAGCGCGCGATGTACCTTTTGTGGGAGGAAAGATTACTGTATTATACAGTGCTTATGTTCAGCAGTGGAGATTTTCGTATTGAAATGGTCATCATTCAAAAGGAAAGGAAAAAAGAGGAAGAGTTGTACTTGGTCGAGTTTTTTGTCACTCAGGGGGGAGAATACAATCAAGAAAGGATTCTGCCGCCGTAAGAAAATGGGGCACATTTTTATTCGAAGCTGAGTTGTATATTCGATTCGGAATTAGTGTCATTAACTAGTTCCGAATACATATGCCGTGGAAGCAAACAATCGCACGTTTGTACGGGAAACCGCCCTACTCGAATCCCCAAGCGCTTCAGTGTAAATAGACTGGGCTTCCAATCCCGGGATTATTTGTTTGGCCAATACAGGGATTCGGTTGAGCCGGTTGAACCTGTTCTTTTTATGTGTATGGTGGGATTGGTGGGGGTCACCTTTTTTGCAACCGACCGTACCTATTCTTTATGACCAGACACATATATGCCGATTTCACACGAGGATAGAACAGTCGGGCAGGACAGGAGGCAGCACAGTACTGCTACAATCTGAACGCACACGCCGAGACAGAACAGTACTGTCTTGACAGTATCCTAGGCAGAACAGTTAATAGCTCGCCGGTCTATTTTTTCGGGGTAGTTTGCTTCCCCCACCACCTTTCTCGCTCGTCTGTCTTGTGGCTGGACTTGCGTGAACGAGAGGGCAGTACCAGGGGGCCGACACTCGTTTTTCGCCGAGCGCGACCTTGAGTGACGTCACTTACCGCTGGCGGTAAAAAACTCAGTTGGTTGTCACGCGTTCGCATGCGTGCAGCCTACCGCTACGAAGTAAGTCCGATAGTTTTGACAGCTCCTTGAGCCTGTTCACGAACAAAAAAAACAAAAGCGCTCGCATGGACCGCGTCGCACCGCACTTCGATCGCGTGTTTATAATTTAATATTATTATTTTGTTGATAATGGGGCGTTCGCGTTGCAGTGTAGTGTAGACGGCTGCAACAATATCCAGTTAAACAAGCATTTATCGTTTTTTGCACTAGCCAAAACAAATTATAAGAAAACACTGTTTTTTAATTCAATCTATTTGTGAAATAATTTATTTTTGTATCGGTTGACAGCTCTAGCACTGATTTTACGCCGCGCGGGGTCGACGACCGCACTTCGGACGTTATGATTCCAGAATGTTCTTTTCTATTGTATTGCGGGAGAGTGTCGTATCTGTTCGAAGAACTATTATATAATCTGTGGCAGTACAGTGCAAAAGGCAGGACTGCGAGCGCGCGCACGTCCCGACTTGTTTTTTTTCGACGATTTCACTCGGACTGTCCTACTCTTTCGCTCTACATTTGAACGCCACTGCCCTTCCAAACTGTTCTGTCCTACTGTGTGCCTACCATGAGTTGAGTGTACGATCGGCGTTAGCGAGTTTAACGTATCGAGAGTCAGTGCACCTCTCTCGCACGCGCTAATAGTACGATAGAGATAGACTGTCATCGAGCGCTCGATACTCGCTAGCGCCGATCGAAAAGTCAACTCATGGTAGGCACACTGTTCTACCCGACTGTTCTGCCCTCGTGTGAAATCGCCAATAAGTTTTTGTGGCACTAATAAAATTGTCCTAGGGACTTCCCAACGATATTAATTTATCGATAAATTGTACTTTCTCATGACAGTTATGGCTATAAGATAACGTATAATACGAGTATGAATAACCTGTTGGCGCAACATAAAAGCATACTCGTACGTGTATCTATTTACCGGTTCTACGGTGACGTCACGGTTACGTCACGCCCCCGCTCCGAGCCCTTCAGACTGCATCTCACATTCGTAGCGGCAACATACATATATTTATACATAATTATTTACCTAAATGTACCTAAACCTATTCTAAACCTCATTAAAAGAAGATTTGTATTATCCTGGAGTTACTTCATTGACGGACCAGCGGCTTAAATTGAGGAGTACACCGAACAATAACGATACGTTAAAATAAGTAATTTAAAGACAATTGTGAGGTCGTGTACAAGTTACAAAGTTATTGCCATAATAATAAATTGCTATCTACCTACTTATACATTTTTTTTTTGACACTTTTTCACGTTTTCCGAAAAATGAGGATGATTTGAGTATACTCTTATGCTACACAATGTCAAACAATTTACCTAAATTAACCTTTGTTGCAAAGCACTCTTGGTTTCAGTTTACTTTGTATGGAAATCGATTGAATAGTATTAAAATAAGTTTTTGTGTAAGAAACACGTTAATAATAAAATTTTAGTTGTTAAAATGTATACTTATTAAAATTTTAAAATCCCTAAAAAGTATGCCTATAATAAATTACTTAAATTACATATTGACATACTTACTTGTATGGTCGCAATCGCGTGCTCGCGCGATAATTGCGTATTCGCTGTTCGATAGGACGATGCCTTATACATATAACATCGATCGGTAGTGTTCAGCATTTTAGTTAATTTCTATTTTATCCGGTGATCTTAATATCTACTATGAAATGTCACTTAAATAAGTATTTGAAAAAGTTATTGATAAGTAAATTTAACATCGGAAGAAAGTTCCCAGTTAACTGACGTTTTTGCCACAAACACTTCTATCTCTGTTACTCACAAAAACTGTTACTAAATAAATACGATCTTACAGAATAAACACAACGTGAAAAAATATGTATTTTTAACGAGTCGTTTATCAGTAATTCTCGAGCTCCAATTCGAAGCCTTAATGATTAAAAGGCTTTAATCCTGAAGACGCCCGCGCAGTCGCAGCTGGTAATCTTGGCTTCATATTCGCTCCGAGTTCACTACTCACTGTTATATTAAATCTCTGCTTAGCGATGGTGCTCGTCATAAGCGGAAGTGTTTAAAACGCACATCCTATGAACGAGAATTGTTTTACCAAGCTCAAGCACAAATAAATAAATATTTCGGGGACACACAAATCAACCTAGGCCCAAACTAAGGAATGCTTATACTATACCAGGCGACGATATACGTACTTAAATAAATACTTAAAACGTAAATACATACTTAAATGGATAGAAAACATCCACAACTCGGGAACAAGTACACACAATTCGTTTTATCTTGGCTCACCAAAGTACCCTATTATTAAGCAAGAACCGCTTTCTTTCTACCGCTCTACAACATGTATTTGATTCGAAAATTGTGTGAATCACTTTCGTCGACAACAGTGAAGCAACAGGTAAAGGTGTTTTCACTGATCACATTAGTTGTCAATCGGTATACCAGTTAGAGGAACATTTCTGCAGACGGGGTTTGCGTCGTATCTGTGTCATCTAAAAAAGAGGAACTGATCCCTCAGAAGCACTTTCCACGCGCATTAACAAACATTAATACTATGCAGCACAAATGATAATCCTATCAATTACGAAAGCATCCACAAAAAATACTACTAACCATGTAAAACTACATCGAGATAGTTTCTCAGCCAGAGAGTATCTTAGGTCCCACACAGCACTGTTTTTTAAAGCAGCACTGCAATGTGGAATCTAAGATACTATTTTAATCAACAAAATACACAATACAATACAATACAAGTATACTTTATTGCACACCAGAAAAAACACATTACAAGAGGTACTTACATAATTACACTCACCGCGCCAGGAAAGCAGTTTTTAAAATTGTATTTATTTTATGAACCGCTTATCGTCCGTCGGTTGTGCCCCGCGCCCCGTGCCATTTTATACATGTCTCAGTTTAACACGGCTTTATTGTTTCTTTTTCGCAGTCGCAGACTTCGAGCATTGAATATTTAGTTTTCGATTGAACGCCTTTAGTATTTCTTCGTTTATGGCACAATCCATAAATTCTTTTCCCTTTTGGAATTGTTTATTTTTTTATTGGCGCTTTATTGTTTTCACCTCGGTTCTTTTGGATTTAGAATTGAACATTGTAGCTTTTAAAAGTTTTACGGGGTTTTAGGTCATACAATTAATAGGTAGGTAGTGTACTAATTGATATTTAACTGGGGAAATGAGCGCAAACTGTTTTTAATCAAAATAAGAAATCCTATAGGTATAGTTTGGTCATAATTTCGGTTATATTTTTGTGATTTCTACTAAATGCCTATTTCTTGAAAATGCCTAAGATTAAATAAATACATTTCGATTAACAACATTTCAAATGTTTTGAATCCTCTTAACGATTTGAGGTTTACATTACACACAATACTTTATTTGTTACAAAAATAACACACATTTTACGAAGATTAAAAACAGAGATAAAAATAGGCGCTTGTATAAGTATGTTATTTATTTATTATCCTAACATCTTTCAAATAAAATTACAAAAATAGTTCAGAGCCTTCAATAAGGCTGCGGTTTCACTGAGGCGGAGACGAGCGGAGCGGAGAGGAGACGTATAGGGTCGACCAATCACATTCGGGCGATTCCACGGGAGACGAACCTTGACATCAATTTGTAAGTCCCAATATTTGTGTACTTTTTTGATACCATCACGATGGTATCAAAAAAGTACATCCTACACGTAGGGCGAGGTCTTAAATTAATTGTTATGGACTTAACTTCATAAACAGGGTGTCAAGGCAACGATGTCGGAGCTTTTAAGGGCGTATGGTACTATCGATCTTATCGATAAATCTCCAAGCGGATTTATTTTTGAGTAGATGGTAATTAAATGGCGGCAATTTAAACATTTCAAATAACTGAGCACGGGCGCACGTGGTCATTTTGCCATTATGTGTCCATTATCCGTCCTACAAATGCAAAAAGAGTGTTATTTGATAGCTAAATGTGTAAGCAATCAATTTAAACTAATAATTTTATTCAAATATTCCAATAACAGGGCAAAAAAAAAATAAAAGTAAATAATCATGACAAAAACGCATTATTACTTTTACAGTTTTTAATTTTTTTTAACATCCACTAAAAAAAAACCACGTGGTGATTTATCGATAAAACCGATTGTACTATACGCCCTTAAAAGCTCCGACATCGTTGTCCAGACACCCTGCATAGGATGTTAACGCGCTTAAAAACCTTAGCATTCTACGATTTAGAACCAACTGCGAATCACACAATGTTGCACCCGCGATCATTTTAATAGTGATTATTCACCTTTCCTTTCCTTTTTTTCTTTCCGTTATTTAATTATTTTCCTGATAATTTTTGTTATTAATACTTTTACATGTTTCTATAGTTGATTGTTTATTGTCTTTCGATATAAATAGGCAAAAGATTGTAAATGTTTCACAATTAAAAGACATTTCTGTTTTTGTACTAATATCCGGAGAGGTGGGCCGATTTGGTTGCACCCGCAATAGCACTTTAAACCTTTCTTGTGGCTATTTATACATTTATTTTAAATTCTTATACACCCAACTAAGAAAGGGGATTGAAAAGTACCCTTCAAATAATATTTTTTTATAGAATGTTTTTCATTTTATTAGGAGGAAATCTTGAATGAGTCAAAATGTTGCACCCATAATAATGGAATCGCCCATTAGTTGAAATCCACATCTCGTTTCCACTCCGCTTCAATAGAAACAACGAAGTAATGTGATTGGGTCGATCCCTACACGTATCCTCTTCGCTCCGCTCGTCTCCGCCTCAGTGGAGCCGCAGCCTTATCCCTATTATAAAACCCACCGTCACCTTGCGATATTTTATTCATCAGAATTATCTCAAACATTTATCCTTATAATAAAAAGACGCCTTTAAATATTATATCAGAAATCTAACATAAAACTTTACGACATTCACAATGCAGTGCGCAGTTACAAATGCATCTAAAAGTTTCATTTTACGACACTCGTATTTTACCGTTACATTCAAGCATCTTACGACGTCCGACGAGTTTTCTTTCAATGTAGGTTTATATCAAAAATAATGATTCAATTCATATCATATTTCTTTTTTTTTATATTATTTTCTCTTCTTTTCTTTTGGCGCTTCGGGTAATGACCTTCTGGTGAGAAGAAGCGCCGGAAGAAACTCACCAGTTTTTCTTTTCATCATTTTAAAAGTGTTACAATAATTTCATTTATATATTACATTAACTTAAAAACTACATTTATAGAGATGTAAAGGGTCTCTCTATGTGTCCAAACAAGACAAATAGAAAATAAATTGATACTAAAATTAATGGAGATGTAAACTCCTGTTGTCTCCTTTGTCAAGCGCTACAAAAGACTTCTTATTTTTTAAATACTTATTTCTACTTTGTATTTCTGACATATAAAAACCTTGCTACTTGTTGTTCTTACCTACCTTTACCTTTACTTTTATTATATTTTCTATTTTTACCTAAACAACTGCATTCTTCACTTTTTTACTCAATTTTAATATTCGCCCGTATCGCATTCACACCCTGTATAAAAGACACAAAGCGCACCAATCTGTGAGCACTTAACGCTTCATTGCAAAAGCGCAATCGCCAAATATTCTCATTCGAACAGAATAGGACAAAATTGGTACCCTAGTTTCAAAACAGAACAACTACCAACTCACTCCATTGAAATTTCAACCATAAACTATAGGAGATAGAGTTTTATATCGCGATGGGATAGAGGATTTAACGCTTCCGCACTCGATCAGAGGTATTAACAAGGAAGCCAGAAGGTTTTATTCCGTGTCAAAGCGAAGCTGCAATTGCAGTTTAAAGTCAGCTCCTCGCCGGCGATTAGACGGGCCTAAGCCGACCAGACCGCATAGAAATATAATAATGATATTAAACCGGTCAACCCATTATTACGGTTCCAAAGATACAGCAATGTGACAGACAGACGGCCAGTGGAGGGTTAGTATTAGTAATAGGGTTCCGTTGGCAACCTTTGGGTACGGAACCATAAAATTTTTAAAAAGTTTTCCGCACCAGTCATGATTTCAGGATCAGGTGAGATTTAGGTTAAATGCTAACTTCATGATAAAAAAAAATAGCGAATTACGATTGCGTCGCAATGCGATCGAAAAAAAACTAATGTAAAAATGGTGGCCGTGTCTATTTTGTGTCGAAGAATCTTTTTGTCTATATTACGAAAAAATGGCTCAATTGATTTCAACGATTTTTGGTAGGGAGATAGGTGGTGAAAGGATAAACTTTACTCGACTACAAAAAAGAGGGTTGATGCTTCATTTACCATCGCACATGAAGTTACGGGTAATTTCTATTATTATTTGGTATTGAATGGCCCATCGACAAATTTACATGAAATGTTGTATATATTTAAAGTAAGGGCTGCAACCGGTGCAGTTGGTGAGAACCCGGATCTATAGACATGTTCAATTCAGTAACGGTCTAGTGGCCTCCTTTAATACGTGGACAAGTCGTTTATATTACACGTGTTACTTACAGGGTGTAATGTTAAACAAGAGAAATCATAATTTCACTGTCATTTTAGTTTATCAAATTCAAAAGCAGTTATTATAAGATAGCGGAGTGGCCCATAAATCAATTGTAGGCAAGTGGTGAGTTGAGCCTTAGAAAGTTTACTGGGTGTATTTTCGCTGGCGTAATTTCTCTGGCCACCAATATTTAAAAGATTCCACCTCACTAGACTGGCATTCGTTGGTTACTTGTTAGAACTTGACTAATTCTACATTGTAACCAAAAGTCCAATTCTAATAAGGCAGAATCTTCTCAGTAGGGGAGACCGGGTATGGTTGTCTTGCGGGTTGGTTGTCACAGCGGCCATAAAATAATACTAAACGAAACATTAAGTACATCGATCGGTGCTAGAAGATCGCAAGAGCTGTACATCCTTCCGTACTTCACCAATCGATGCACTTATTCCTTCGTTTAGTATTATTTTATGGCCGCTGTGACAACCAACCCGCGAGACAACCATACCCGGTCCTCCCCTATTCGCCAATATGTCATGACAGCGAAATTACGTTTTTGAAAATACACCCTATTATGGTTTCAATCAAGGCTACGTCGAAAATATTGATAACACTAGCCAAGTGATTGAAGCATGTAATACTTAGTTGTGAATAATCATGACCAAAAGTACCCGATGCATTTGAAACGTGAATGATCCGTTTTTAGGGTTCCGTACCAAAATGGTAAAAAAGGAACCCTTATGGTGCGACTCTGTCTGTCTGTCTGTCTGTCTGTCTGTCTGTCTGTCTGTCTGTCTGTCTGTCTGTCTGTCTGTCCGTCTGTCACAGCAAGATATCTCAGGATCTACTGATGCTATCGACTTGAAATTTGGAATAGTGTTAAGAACCGCTAACCCGAGCTTATAGGATGTAAAAAAAATCTTGTAACTTTTTTACTTTTTTTTTAAAGGGGTCCGTAATGAGACTTTGCAAATTGAAAGTAGGGCTATTATATCGAGTGAGGTATCGAATGAAAGGGCTTAATTTGTAGATTAAAACAGTTTTTTTGTATTTTTTTTTAAATAAGTAGTTTTTGATTTATGGCGAAAAAACGTTAAAAAAAATACCGTTCCCCCCCTATTATCTTCGAAGTTACTGAACAGAAAAATCTGTAATAATTACCAATTATTAATGTCATCCTATATATTACATTAAAAATATAACGGTTTTCCTAACTTGCACTGTTTTTGAGAAATTTGCAAAAATCTTAACACATACTTATTTGCTCCTACTAAACTAATCGCCATATAGTTTTTCTTGAACTATTCATGTATCTACTTATGAGTTTGTACGGAACCCTCGGTGCGCGAGTCCGACTCGCACTTGGCCGGTTTTTTTAACTCAATACAGCACAATATACTTTATTGAGCACTTTGAAATAATATACCGTACAAAGATCAAAGTAACAATTATAACATGTAGTAGAATTAAGTATCAGGCGGTATTATCGCAATAAGTTGTCCTGGGTAGTTATGTTTTTAAATATTGTAGGTTTCATTACCTACAATATAGAAACGCCCTGTATAAGACACGTGTGTTTCATGCAGAGGCTGTACGCCTTTCTGACGCTATTGGTACAGATAGATACAGTGTTAATCAACTGGCTCAGTGGACTTACACACAAGCTGAACAGGCAGGTTATAGGTTTACGCGGGCTTGTTTTCCGCAACTCGACGACAAACATGCGCCTATTTTGCGTGATGGGTTGATGGCACTACTCTTGCCAACCCAACTCTACCAGAAAGCCTAGCAGACCCTTGACGTTGCCGACGACTTCTGGGAGTGACCTCGGTGTTCCGAGGTAGTGTGCCCGGTACTTGGCCACCCCCGGGCATTCGAGAATGACGTGGGCGGCTGTTTCCTCCTCCTCCATGCAGGCTCTGCACAGAGGGCTGTCAGTAACACCTAGAGTGAACAAGTGTTTGTTTAGTAGGGCATGTCCAGTGATAGCTCCAGTTGAACAGGCAGGTTACGTTACACGTGTTATCGATACAGGTGTGGTTGGTATAGACGCTGTAATAGGGATGTTGACTAATGTTGAATTCTACAACATAATATAGTCACATGGATTGGAAAATACTAAATTATCATAACACAAAAGAAATAAATAAAAAATATAAAGTTATGAGACCACAAAGTTTAAAAAAAAAATCCGAAGGCCGATCAAATGTAGTATAGAACTTTTCGTATCGCCATGTCAGTAGAAGCGCGAACATCTACAGGGTGACTGGAAATTCGCCGTATTCCTTGATAGGGGTTTTTCTACAGCTCATTTGCAATGATTTAGGCCCAGTCAACTAGGGGTCAAAACTCCTTGGTTTTCGAGATATTCAAGTTTTTTGGTTTTCTTTTTGAATACCCGCCTTTTTGAAACTACGCAATTTTGAAATAAAAAAAAACATGTTTTGAATAGCTAATAAACTACTGATTACATTACAATAGTAAAAAGTGCCAAAACATTACAACAATTGCACAATCACCAGTTTTATGTCAAGAGGCGGGTATTTAAAAAGAAAACCAAAAAACTTGAATATCTCGAAAACCAAGAAGTTTTGACCCCTAGTCGACTGGGCCTAAATCATTGCAAATTGTTGTATTACTGGCTAATCAAAATTTGAATTTATATTTCTTTTACATTTTCACTATATTCTCAATGATGTCTTTATGTCACTTCAATAAACAAAGTCAAAAACATCATTCGTTATCAGCACGAATATTCTAATTTTACTTAGAAATATACGTTTATTTTGCTTGTTGTGCATTTAAAAGTGAATAGGCAAGTTTGTATTTTGTGTACGTGTAAAATTTGTGAAAATCCGTGAAAATATTTAACAGTTCACGTATATTTTCGAATATTTTTTTGTTGTGACATCAAACAGCTGTTGTATATGTAAATATGTCAACTAATTCTATTTCTGGTATAAAACCACTTATAAATAGAGATGGATATTCCGTATGGAAATTCAAAATCCGTATGTACCTTATGCATGAAGAGTTATGGGAGACCATCGTCGGATACCCTGATGGTAACGACATTTCTGCAGATAAAAAGGTACGTAACGATCAAAAGGCGTTATCGAAAATATGCCTCACTGTAGACGGTATGGCCATCACCCATGTGAGATCATGTAAGACAGCCAAAGAGGCGTGGGATGCTCTTTCGTCCGCTTACGAGGACAAAGGATTAGGGCGACGTATAAGCCTCGAGAGAAAACTGTATAGATACTGTCTTGAAGATTTTGGCTGCAATATTGAGACATACATAAATGCTGTGATGACAACTGTGCAAGATTTAGCCGATATTGGCAAAATAATGGAAGATGCTTCAATAGCTGCGATTCTTCTAGGAGGTTTAAGTCCTCAATATGCACCCTTAGGGCTTTGGAAAATTCCAATATAGACATTACGGTAGATCTGATAAAGACCAAATTATTAAATGAATTGAATAAACCAGCTTTAGATAACCCAGATACTGCTCTTCGTACTCGAATGAACCAAACCAGACCTTCTACATCCAAATCCAAGAAACCCATAGTGTGTTATGACTGTATGGAGCCAGGACATAAGCGTCCAGATTGTCCCCACAAAAAGGACAAGAAGAAGAAACCCACTAATCACAAAAACTCTCTGTGTGCACTGAATGCCAATGACAGATTAGAGCGTGACAAATGGTTTATTGACTCTGGAGCGTCTGCCCATATGACGTCACGAGATGATTGGATGGAGAATGTGAGAGATTCATCTTCTGGAACTGTGACCATTGCAAATGGAGAAGTATTGCTTAGCAAAGGTGTTGGAGATATTTCTATTAACAGTTGCGGTCAGAATACAGATGTAAAGAAGATTACAGATGTGGTTCACGTACCGAACTTGAAATCTAATCTTATTTCAGTCAAGAAGGCGGTAGATAAAGGTTTTAGCGTAGTTTTTGATAAAAATGGTTGTAACTTTTATGATTCTGATGCTTTTTCTTGTAAAGGTGATGTAATTTTACATGGTTCTATTTGTGGCGGACTGTATTCTTTAGATTGTACGGTCAACCCAACGCGTCAACTATCCGCTTTTGAGACACACTCCGATGTTTCTAGCTTCAAGCTTTGGCATAGGCGACTGGGTCATTTATGCCGCATCGGTATGGATCAGCTCAAGAAAGGACACGCGGTAGGCGTCGACTACACAGAAGTTGACAAGGAGCCATGCATCCCTTGTATTGAAGGTAAGCAAAACAGGAAACCATTTAAGAAAGTTTCACATAAAAGATCAACAGAAGTTCTGGAACTCATTCATTCTGATATTTGTGGACCCCTGCCTGAAACGTCATTTCAAGGCAATAAATATATTTTATTTTTTATAGATGATTTTTCTCGTATGACTTTTGTCTTTTTTATTCCTTCAAAAGCGGAAGTAAAGAAAATGTTTTGTAATTTCCAGCTCTCAGTAGAGCGGGAAACGGGAGCCAGAGTTAAGATCTTGAAGAGTGACAACGGGAAAGAATATGTCAACAATGAATTCTCGAGCTACTTAAAAAGTCAAGGAATTCAGCATCAAACAACAGTTCCCTATTGTCCACAGCAGAATGGAATTGCAGAGAGGACAAATCGTTCTATTATGGAGAAAGTAAGGTCAATGCTTTCTGACAGTTCTCTTTCTTCGGCCTACTGGCAAGATGCTGCAGAGATGGCTGTGTATCTCAAGAACAGATCTCCTCACCGAGCTCTCGAAGGCAAGACAGCGTACGAGAAGTGGTATGGTAAGATACCAAATCTATCTCATTTGCGTGTATTTGGATGTAGAGCTTTTATCCATGTCCCCGAGTGTAGTCGGAAGAAATTGGATATGAAAGCATCTGAACACATTTTCGTTGGATATTCTGATGATCCAAGAAGTTATTATTTTAGGGACGTTAAATATCCCAGACGGCTTGTGAAAAGCAGAGATATTACTTTCTTTGAACATGATTTTCAAGATTTGAAAAGTAAAGGTTGTGTTCGTAAGTCTGATGTTGATTTAACTCAACCAGCATTTGCACCTCTTTTGCTAAGTTCACAAGAACATTCGTCAAATACTTCTAAATCGACTGGCGTGGTCATCGAAGATGAGCAAATTCAACTTCAACCCGATATTGCGCGTGTATCAGAAGATTTTGAGCCTGATGTTGCAGAACCGTGGTATAATGCTGTTACTCAAGATGAGTCGGTTCAATCCAGTACTGCACCTCCATCAGATGAAATTGATTCCGATACTGAAGTCGCAGAACCAAGGTACAATTTGAGACCTAGAAAACCCAATTCTGCTGCCAATTGTGTATGCATGCAGACTTCATCCCCTCAAGTTATGGATGAACCTACAAGCTATTCACAGGCTATGAATACAGAAGATAGGGATAAATGGCTTCAAGCTATGCAGGATGAATATGAGTCACTGCTGGAGAAGAATACGTGGGTTCTCGTTAACAGACCAGATAAGAAGGTCATTCCTTGCAAATGGGTATATAAGTTGAAGAAAAACGCGCATGGTGATATTTTTAAACATAAAGCAAGGCTTGTCGCGAAAGGATTTAATCAAGTCTATGGTGTTGATTATTCGGAAACTTTTTCTCCTGTCGTCCGAAACTCTTCGCTTCGTTTATTGTTCGCGTTGGCCGCAGAAACAGAAATGAAAATGCACCATCTCGACGTGGATACGGCATTCTTGAACGGAGATTTGGAGGAAGAGGTGTACATGAATCAGCCAGAAGGATTCTCTATACCTGGTCAAGAAGATAAGGTACTCTTGCTGAAGCGTTCGCTTTATGGTCTAAAACAAGATCCGAGAGCTTGGTATAAGAAGTTGACGGAAATTTTAAATTGCATTGGTTTTAATCAAACTCCTTCCGAAGCATGTATTTATACCAAGAAGGTTGGTAAAGAGTTAATAATACTCGCTTTCCATGTTGATGACATTGTCATATTCTATAAAGAAAATAAAACGCTCAATAATGTCATATCTGACTTAAAGACTTATTTCAGCCTAAAAGTCATAGGCCCATTAAGTTATTATTTAGGTTTAAATATACACTGTAAACCTAACGAGATCAAATTATCGCAAGAAAGCTATATTCGCGATTTGTTGCAAAAGTTCAACATGTCGGATTGTAAGGCTATGCCCACTCCTTTGGATACTAAAAAGTTGTTGCCGTGTGAGAAAGGTAATGTTGATGAGTCTTCATTAGGGAATGCAACCGAATAGTGAAAAAACCGAGTATCGGTTTTAACCGTCCGGTTTTAACCGATTTGAAACTCGAATATTACTCGGTTAATAACCGAGTATTTTTTACAGTAAGCAATGTATTGAATAGGGAATGCAGCCATAACCGAAAACCGAGTATCGGTTTTTCCACGGTTAAACTCGAATTCGAATCGAATACTCGAATAATAACCGAGTATTTTTTACAGTAAGCAAAGTATTGAATAATGATAGGTTAACGTGGTTTTTATGATTTTTCATCACACTTGCTCGAAAATGGTGTTGTTACACGTAGGTTTTGCTGGCCGCATATGACCTATTACGCCCTAGGGCGTAATGTTTTTTTTTTTTAATTTGAATAAGTTTCAGTATTTTGAAAATGACACTCAAATACACTATTTAAACATTTATTTAATGTTACAGAAATATGTGTTTACATGGACTTATTTGCATTAACAGTTCTCTTTAAATAAACATTACAGAGATTAAAGTTAAAAAAGTAAGTTGGCGTTTCCTTTGAACATGACAAATAAGAGTAAAACAGAACCAGCGTATTGAAATTAAAAAAAATTACACCCTCGGGCGTAATAGGTCATTTACGGCCCGCAGAGCTTGCGTGTAATAACACCATTTTCGAGCAAGTGCGATGAAAAATAACATCGAGTTACCTGAGTACCTGACGTACCTGGATTAGGGTAGGTAAAGGGATGAGCTGTATTGGCAAGATAAGAGTTATCTCGCGGTCTCTTTTGGTTTTGTGACCTTTTCTAGATAAGGACATACTCATTAAATTACTTATTTAGTATTAACATTAATAGTACATTGTGTTTCTAGGGCGGTAAGTACGGAATTACAAACGAGTGTTTGTTATAAGCCCGAGGTGAAGCCGAAGGCTTTAATAACACGAATTTTTAATTCCTTTACCGCCCGTGGCACACACAATGTTTTTCATCACACTTGCTCGAAAATGGTGTCATTACACGTAGGTTCTGCGGGCCATAAATGACCTATGGCGCCCTAGGGCGTAATGGTTTTTTTTTTTAAATTTGAAACGCTGGTTCTGTTTTACTCTTATTTGTCATGTTCAAAGGAAACGCCAACGTACTTTTTTAACTTTTATCACTGAAATATTTATTTTAAGATAGCTGTTATTGCAAATACATGTAAACACATATTTCGGTAACATTAATTAAATGTTTAAATAGTGTATTTCAGTATTTTGCAAATATAAAATCAACTAAAATGGCCGTTTTAGGTCTTTACTGCTATGGTTTCCGAACGAGACTTGACATTTCGCATTGTCTATGGACATATATCACTAATGTCACTTTCTATTTTAATATTTTCTTGTCATACTGGGACGATTAGTAAGGTTATATTAATCAGATTTCCTCACAAGTGTGATGAAAAACATTGTGTGTGCCACGGGCGGTAAGGGAATTACAAACTCGTGTTATTAAAGCACTCGGTTTCACCTCGGGCTTATAACAAACACTCGTTTGTAATTCCTTACTTACCGCCCTAGATACACAATGTACTATTACATCACACTTGTGAGGAAATCTTAATTAAACAACCTTACTAATCGACCCAGTATGACCAGAAAATATTAAAAGTGAAATTGACATTAGTGACATAAGTCCATAGACAATGCGAATGTCAAGTCACGTTCGGAAACCATAGCGGTAAAGACCTAAAACGATTTTATATTTGCAAAATACTGAAATACACTATTTAAACATTTAATTAATATTACCGAAATATGTGTTTACATGTATTTGCAATAACAGCTATCTTAAAATAAATATTTCAGTGATAAAAGTTAAAAAAGTAAGTTGGCGTTTCCTTTGAACATGACAAATAAGAGTAAAACAGAACCAGCGTTTCAAATTTAAAGAAAAAAACCATTACGCCCTAGGGCGCCATAGGTCATTTCACCATTTTCGAGCAAGTGTGATGAAAAATCATAAAAACCACGTTAACCTATCATTATTCAATACATTGCTTACTGTAAAAAATACTCGGTTATTAACCGAGTAATATTCGAGTTTCAAATCGGTTAAAACCGGACGGTTAAAACCGATACTCGGTTTTTTCACTATTCGGTTGCATTCCCTAGTATTGAATAATGATAGGTTAACGTGGTTTTTATGATTTTTCATCACACTTGCTCGAAAATGGTGAAATGACCTATGGCGCCCTAGGGCGTAATGGTTTTTTTCTTTAAATTTGAAACGCTGGTTCTGTTTTACTCTTATTTGTCATGTTCAAAGGAAACGCCAACTTACTTTTTTAACTTTTATCACTGAAATATTTATTTTAAGATAGCTGTTATTGCAAATACATGTAAACACATATTTCGGTAATATTAATTAAATGTTTAAATAGTGTATTTCAGTATTTTGCAAATATAAAATCGTTTTAGGTCTTTACCGCTATGGTTTCCGAACGTGACTTGACATTCGCATTGTCTATGGACTTATGTCACTAATGTCAATTTCACTTTTAATATTTTCTGGTCATACTGGGTCGATTAGTAAGGTTGTTTAATTAAGATTTCCTCACAAGTGTGATGTAATAGTACATTGTGTATCTAGGGCGGTAAGTAAGGAATTACAAACGAGTGTTTGTTATAAGCCCGAGGTGAAACCGAGTGCTTTAATAACACGAGTTTGTAATTCCCTTACCGCCCGTGGCACACACAATGTTTTTCATCACACTTGTGAGGAAATCTGATTAATATAACCTTACTAATCGTCCCAGTATGACAAGAAAATATTAAAATAGAAAGTGACATTAGTGATATATGTCCATAGACAATGCGAAATGTCAAGTCTCGTTCGGAAACCATAGCAGTAAAGACCTAAAACGGCCATTTTAGTTGATTTTATATTTGCAAAATACTGAAATACACTATTTAAACATTTAATTAATGTTACCGAAATATGTGTTTACATGTATTTGCAATAACAGCTATCTTAAAATAAATATTTCAGTGATAAAAGTTAAAAAAGTACGTTGGCGTTTCCTTTGAACATGACAAATAAGAGTAAAACAGAACCAGCGTTTCAAATTTAAAAAAAAAAACCATTACGCCCTAGGGCGCCATAGGTCATTTATGGCCCGCAGAACCTACGTGTAATGACACCATTTTCGAGCAAGTGTGATGAAAAACATTGTGTGTGCCACGGGCGGTAAAGGAATTAAAAATTCGTGTTATTAAAGCCTTCGGCTTCACCTCGGGCTTATAACAAACACTCGTTTGTAATTCCGTACTTACCGCCCTAGAAACACAATGTACTATTAATGTTAATACTAAATAAGTAATTTAATGAGTATGTCCTTATCTAGAAAAGGTCACAAAACCAAAAGAGACCGCGAGATAACTCTTATCTTGCCAATACAGCTCATCCCTTTACCTACCCTAATCCAGGTACGTCAGGTACTCAGGTAACTCGATGTTATTTTTCATCGCACTTGCTCGAAAATGGTGTTATTACACGCAAGCTCTGCGGGCCGTAAATGACCTATTACGCCCGAGGGTGTAATTTTTTTTAATTTCAATACGCTGGTTCTGTTTTACTCTTATTTGTCATGTTCAAAGGAAACGCCAACTTACTTTTTTAACTTTAATCTCTGTAATGTTTATTTAAAGAGAACTGTTAATGCAAATAAGTCCATGTAAACACATATTTCTGTAACATTAAATAAATGTTTAAATAGTGTATTTGAGTGTCATTTTCAAAATACTGAAACTTATTCAAATTAAAAAAAAAAAACATTACGCCCTAGGGCGTAATAGGTCATATGCGGCCAGCAAAACCTACGTGTAACAACACCATTTTCGAGCAAGTGTGATGAAAAATCATAAAAACCACGTTAACCTATCATTATTCAATACTTTGCTTACTGTAAAAAATACTCGGTTATTATTCGAGTATTCGATTCGAATTCGAGTTTAACCGTGGAAAAACCGATACTCGGTTTTCGGTTATGGCTGCATTCCCTAGTCTTCATTATATCCATATCAGAAATTGATTGGATCCTTGATGTTTCTCGCCGTTAATTCCAGGCCTGATATTGCTTATGCAACGTCATATTTAAGCCAGTTTAATACTAAATATGATAAGACGCATTGGATTGCAGCAAAAAGACTGTTACAATATTTAAAAGGAACTATCGATTTGGGCATTACTTACAGGAAAGGCGGTGGATGTTTAGTTGGCTATGCGGATGCGGATTGGGCTAACTGTCCTGTAGATCGTCGTTCCTATACTGGATTTTACTTTTCTATGGCTGGTGGAGCAATTTCGTGGGAGAGTAAGAAGCAAACTACCGTTGCACTGTCATCTAGTGAAGCGGAATACATGTGCTTGTCGAGTGCGGCAAAGGATGCTGTGTTTCTCAAGCGGTTGATGTTTGAACTTACTGGTGAGTCAATTACTGTTCCCATTTATAATGATTCGCAGTCTGCCCAGAAGTTGGTACTGAATCCAGTCCACCACAATAGAACCAAACATATTGATACTAGATTTCATTTTATACGTGATTTATTAGCTAAGAACGTTATTAGTGTCGTTTATACTCCTACTTTGGAGATGTGGGCTGACGTGCTCACTAAGCCATTAACTCGCATAAAGCATCAGAGTTGTGTAAAAGGAATAGGCTTATGTTTATAATCTTATTTTGATTAAGGGGGAGTATGTTGTATTACTGGCTAATCAAAATTTGAATTTATATTTCTTTTACATTTTCACTATATTCTCAATGATGTCTTTATGTCACTTCAATAAACAAAGTCAAAAACATCACAAATGAGCTGTAGAAAAACCCCTATCAAGGAATACGGCGAATTTCCAGTCACCCTGTAGATGTTGTTCGCGCTTCTACTGACATGGCGATACGAAAAGTTCTATACTACATTTGATCGGCCAGCCAACTGCAAATTGGTAGTTCACATGCAATTCTCGTACCGATGGCATAACTGTGCCGAAACTGCAAATAGTCACTGTACAGTCGCTGTGTTGACAACTGCGCCAAGCCACTAGTACGAAACTTTATGCAATTTGTGTTTAAATCGCCTTTGGTAGCAGTTCAAAAGCAGTCACGGGCGTGATGAGATTACCTGTTACATTACAAGTACTAAGTAACATTATGTAGCCGATTCTCCGAGCGTTTTGAACTCTCTATTAGAAAGCCATTATTGCCCCACGATTATTTACCACCACGAAAGGATAAATCGCTAACAACTCATTCAAATGAAGACTCAGCCTCGGGACTTATTTCAGTTTGTTAGTCTTTTGAACATTAATAACTGAGATGATAATAACGATAAAATTGTTCGTCGGTTTTTTTATTTAAGTTTTATTTCTCAATTTTTCAATGTTATCTTTGTACTAAAATAAAAAAAAAATCCATTTCAAGCTCCCATGTGGCTCTTGTCCCACCGCCTAGTGAGCGTATAAATTGGGCGAGTAGTTCATTGCGGGCTGACGACGTACAGTGTGGTGTGATCGATCGACCTTTTCAGCTCCGCAATGTAACGCTACTTGTCCAATATGGCGGTGACAAGTGCCTGTAGTCTTCTTACAAAAGGTACAACGCGCGGCTTGTATGTGTGCGCGCCGTGAACGAAAGCACTACAAGAAAAGATTTAAAAATGCGTAAGAATGCTCCACTATGGATAGCACTCACACAGACGCGCGATCAGGCGTCTGTGTGAACACTTGTCGCGCTCTTCTTTTTTATTACTTGAAATAAATGAATTTTAATTTAATTTAATTTAATTTAACGGCCGTAGTTGGACTAGGTATTTGTTTGTCTATACTTTGCTGTAGTATAGGACAAACGCGCACGACATTAAATGGTTCAGCACAATGGCACGGTGCGCCTATTATACCTAATTGGAAATCGACTCCGATGGATTCCGTCTCTTAATTAGAGCGGGCTTGGATGAGAGACGAGAGGCTATTGGTGTGATATTGCTGAGCATTTTTCTAAAAAAGTGTACATGGTGTTTTTTTCTTGAATATTTACTTTTCGGATTTTTCTCAGAATCGTTTGTACTTTCGAAATTAATACACAAAAAAAGGGTCCATAGAAATAAAAAAAACTTTCATTCGTGACGTGATGTGACGTGAAAAACGTGACGATCTGAAATGGAAATTTTGGGATACAATTTTTCTTGTATTAAGTTCGTAAGTAGGTACAAACGATTCTGAGTAAGAAATACTACTAAAGTGAATATTCGAAGAAAAAAACGACACTCATAAATCATTTATTTATATTTATTTACTTGAACAGGGTCAGGTAACAGGTATTAGGTACCTACATGTTATAACAGTGTCTCCTTATTCAGCTGTCTACAAAAAGAATTCAAATATAACACATTTCAGTTTAGTAATTTTTAACAGAATGAAACATTTTATTTCACGGCCACTCATGAAGAGATTTTTTGAAACACTTTTTTTCTAAAAAAACAGCGTGCTGTTAGTGTGTAATTTAATGGCGAGGTATATCGGGGAGTCGATTGGAGGCACAAATTGGCGTTTGTATGCTTATCAGAAAGATAACTCTGGTACGCACCACAACGTATTGGTTTAGGAGCCCGAGCTGCTGGGTAGGAACCTATTTCGTGAAATTTGGCTCAACATTAGGATCAATTGCAGAAAAAAATTACCTTTTACTTTTTTTGTCTGATCATGGTGTGTCTTATACCATTTTTCTCAGAATCACGAGCACTTTTCATTTATGAAATAAAAAAAGTAGTGCAAAATTTCCCAACTTTTCCGTACAAATTTTGAATTTCTCAGTTTCGTTACGCCCAAACGAAATTTAGGGGAAAATCGTAACGAAACTGAGAAACAATTAAATCTCTGCAATTGACCCATTAATTGACACTTTGAGTGCCACAGACCCGATAGTCGGGTTCAAGTTCTACGCAATTTTTGCTACATACGGCAATTAGCGTGCTACGGACTACAGAGTAGCACATGTAGCGATGTGTACTGAGTGTGCCAAGGCTGTAGCTAATGTACCTCTTTTTAGGGTTCCGTACCGAAAGGGTGCTATCGGAACCCTATTAATAAGTCTCCGCTGTCCATCTGTCCGTCTGTCTGTCGGTCACTGCAGGTCTATCGTTTGAACCGTAATAGGTAGAAACTTGAAATTTTCACATAATGTGTATTTCTATTGCCGCTATAACAACAAATAATAAAAACAATATAAAAGGGGGTCCCCATGCAAGAAACGCGTTGTTTCGTTTTTTCCCCTATTTTAATAATGTTTTAATATATCCAGAGAATATGTATTTCTTATGCCGCTATAACAACAAATACTAAAAACAATATAAAGTTAAAAATTAAAAGGGGTCCCGATACAAGAAACTTGTTTTTTGGCGTCTTTTTCTTGACTGTGGTACGGAACCCTTCATGTGCAAGTCTAATTCTCTTTTGTCCGGTTTTTTATAACCGTTCTACATTTTTGTATTTCTTATAGACTCTTGTTTTTAAAATGAATTTTGTTAGCATAATAAAAATATCTGGACAGCACATTTTGTGATTGTAGTGGCATTCAAAAATGTATGATCCGAGATACATAAGGCAACTTATGTATATCATTATAGGGCTTAAAATAAAAAAAAAACAATAAATACTGAAATAGTAGTTGTTTTAATTATGTAATGTACCTTTGTTATATGTTTTTCTGATGTGCAAAAAAGAATATTTCTATTGTATTGTATTATATATATAGTATATGCGAACAATATGCATACAGTAACAAAACTACTGCCTTTACTTAAACTATTATATTTTCTTACAGTCTCAAAGAAACGATTAAATAATTGAAATCAAAGTAGAAAAGCTATTGTTCAGATATTAACTGTCAATTGGTCGGTGTCAGTAACATATAACATAAAGCGTTCTCTACCCCAAGCCTTCGTTCACAAAGCGGGCAATTTATATCACTTTGTAACTTTTACCTTGTTATTGTGGCTGGGAAATTAAACGTGACTTTGCTATATCGTTAGATCAGGGAGCGAAGTCTTAATGCCAATGACAAACAAATATGCCAAGCTCAATACAGGGCGTCCCAAGACTATGGGACATCAAGGGAAAGAACCTTAAATATCGTAGATAGGATATTTTGCTGAAAGAAGACTTTATGCTATTTTAAATGTTAGTAATTCTGCATTTAAAGATTTTCTAAGAATGACTTGCTTCGTATGGGAATCGAACCGACTCAAATGTGAAAAAATAATACCCCGTATTTTTATGATGACAATCGAAAGAGTGGACAAAAACAAATAATATCTCTTAAGTAACTTAGCATCTCAAACGAAAGGAATACCGTAAAATAGGTCTTACATTACTTCATGTTGTCCGTTATCGTTAACGTAAGTTTTATTTAGAAAACTGCCGTGAGATTTAATCATTACTGAATAAAATTTAAAATATATCGAGAGAAATCGTCGGCTATTTAAACGTGAGTAATCAGTCTGTGATTCAGTAGGTATACAATTATATAAAAGTAATTGATTTGTCCAGGCCTGGTACAATTATGTTCTTTTCGAGACTGACAATGATACCCCCTTTTGACCTCAGACATGCTGACGTCACAAGCTTGATATGTTGCCATTTTGTGAAAATAAATTATCCGTCTAAAATCAATCTAAAATGCGTTTCTTCTCTTATTTGCTTCTAAAGAAAAGGAATTGAGCTAGTAACATCAGATCATTTTGTTTTCACCCGAATAAACAAATAACATGTAATTATAGAGGGGTCTTTTTGCGTAGGGGGTTAAAAAACAAATAATTTCGCCGGCTGGTAAATTAGTGGTAATTGATTATGGGTGATACATATTTTAAATTGTGGAAGGTTCTTACTCAATTACAACATTAACGTGTTATCAGCATGGCAGATTTCGGGAAGCATAATACCCGGTTCTAAGGCATGCAATACCGATATTACTTATAATGGCCAATACCGGGATCCCGGTATTAGCCATACAGAAGATACCGGTATCGCGTGTCCTACCTGGTTCTCTTGTACAGTTGACGACACAAAATGTGTTTACACTTTTCGACCTTATTTCATTGGAATAACAATAACGAAATGTGTAAAGATATTTGTGTCGTCAACTGTACTATGGTCCAGGCGTTAGGCTGCCTGTCCACCAAAGCGAAACGGGGTGGGGAGGACTTATATTATACAATAGATCTGCAATAACCTCTTAAGGCCAATGTCCTACCTGTAGGACTAATTAACAATGTTATTCAGACCCAGCTCCTTCCACTGTTAGGTAGTCATAGCGTACCACGGTCCTACCATTAGGACTTTTATAGAATATATATGGTCTTCTCTGTAGCACTTAATAAAATAAAATCAACTGCCCAAAAAACTATCAATACGTTGATTACAAACACGCCCAAAAACTATTGGTACTATACATACAAGTCAAATAAAATTAAAAAAGTGTCTTAAATGCTTGCGTCTGAATTAGTATAAAACAATAGTACTACTGGTAGGACTATGGGTCACAGTCACTATGAGCGTTATTTTGCGTTGTGCCTTAGGAGGATAATCCATGTCCACTGAAGTGGAACGGAGCGGAGAAAATATTGAATTCTATACACGATCTAAGTTCGCTTACATGTAGAATCACCTTTACAATAATTTAATAATGCCGCCCGTTAACGAAACAAGCTTATTGTTCTAAATATTTGCTAATAACGAGCCTCTTGTCCATAATAGGACGGCCCTGTCTCCGGGAAACTAACTCTATTATTAGAAGGACACTGAGGAGTATTATCAAACCGCGTTGAGAAAGGGATTCGAGTGTACCGTTAGCACAAGTGTACTTAATAAATGATTAAATATAATCATAAACCAATCTTTGATATCTTCATAAGTGCAGACCCTTATAGATAATAGAATTAATAGCTAAATATGATTTGCATATTTTTTAACTCTATTCTCGGTAAATATTGTCATTTGTTTAATAAATAATAGTATTATCATATTTGACAAATCTGTCACCAGTCACATTATTTCGCTTTATCAAATTGCCGTAGCTTTTCAAAAATACGTTTGTATACAATATGAATCGCGGTAAAGTATTATACGGTCGATGCCGAGAAATTGTCTACAATGTACTAACATATTTTAATAAAGAAAACGATAAGACGAAGGTTCTTTTGAAAACTTTGATGGCCATCTTAAGCGTAAATGCAATCGTCTCTGAGGTAAGTATTCCAAGAGATACATTGCAGGAAATAATTGGATTACTGAACAATAATACCAAAGTTTTGAATCGTGTGGTGGCCGCGACGGGCGTTGGAAAAAACACAGTAACATTAATAAAAAAAGAAGGCAATGTCGCCAGAGCAAATTCTTGTAAATTGAGCACACCTAAAAAAGGAAAACGCTGTATAATTTGATATTTTTTCCATGCTTTAGAACTTGATTGTACCAAAATAACAATTTAATTTATCTGCATACTCTACCACTGACAATGTCATATCATGCATTAGTTCAAAAATGACATATGAGCTCAATCCCTTTCTAAACGCGGTTTGATAATATGCCATAGCGGAAAGAAAATAACAGTTTGAATTAATAACTTTCAATAACCAAAAATTTATCTTTAGATTATCTCAATGTAACGTATAGCTAAAGTATAAAGACGAACAAGATGTCCAACTTCCTCCGTTTACGAGCGCGCGACACGTATTCACACAGACGCGCGATAGCACGTCTGTGTGAGTGCGATCCATACTGGAGCATTCTTACGCACTCTTATTTGTTTGCTTGTAGTGCGATCGTACACGCCGCGCACACATTCAAGCGCGCGATGTACCTTTTGTAGGAAACAAAATGACTACTATTATACTGTGGTATAGCTGCGTCCTTACTTACGTAAGTAAAACTTACAGGTGTAAGGCCTTACACTCTAAAAAAATGGGTTGCTCTTAAAAAGATCGTGACAGTTATAATCAAGCATCTTGTTTCCATACGAGCCTAACAAGACGTTAAGATGCACCAACTGAGATGATATTGATTGTTTATGATAGTCAATTAACGAGTTCTGATTTGATTCAACAAACATAAATGTATAAGGTAACTAATTAAACGTGATCGAATCATACAAAGAAGAAAATAATTATACCAATCTGCGTGAGTGGCGCGAACTCGCTACTTGTGGCCGCGTTTAGTGGCTCGTCTCACGCGCATACTCGGTCACGGTCGCCGGCCACCGCGTCCCGCGTAGGCCATGCGTGGCCGCCACTAGAGGCTGGATACGGCCACCAGGGGCGGCCTCCGGTGGCGGCGTGTAGAGGTCTAACTGAGCCACTTGTGGCCGCGTTTAGGCTTGATTTCCTCGTCTGCTGACGTCGGTCAAGCGTACGAGTAACCACAATATCAATGGGCAGCAACGCTGACGTCCGCGGCAGATATATTGCTACGCGCCGCTGATAGCGCGTGTCGGTCTCACTCGTCAGCGCCACGCGGGTCGGTGCGCTGACGCGTTATAGACCACTATCGCGCGCTCAGTGCGAAGCTACTGTGCGCACGTGTACGCGGCACAGTCGAGTAGAAAAGCGCTGGCTTCACCGCAAGGCAACACAGAGATCGGTTTCGCACAGCGGGATTTTTCTTTGTCATACGCGACTAATGGTACGCTCGACCGACATCAGCGACCGACGTCAGCGTAGAAGGAAATCAAGGCTTAGTGGCTCGTCTCACGCGCACACTCGGTCTCGTTCGCCGGCCACCGCGTTCCGCGTAGGCTGAATACGGCCACCAGTGGCGGCCACCGGTAGCGGCGTGTAGTGGCCTAACTGAACCACTTGTGGTCGCGTTTGGTGACCGTAAAGTGCGGGTGCCACCAACTTAAAATGAACTTATTGGATAAGAAATGCACGAGTCACTATAAAAAATACCCTACGAAGGATCATGTCAAGAGATCATGATCTGTTTGATATGGGACTAAACGAACTAACAGACAATAATAAAAATACAGACGAATTGAGAACCGTCCTTCTTTTGGAAGTCGATTAAAAATTAGTTCACCACGCTAACCTAACTACTGAAAAGTGCTTTATTACAACACTTAATATACTAGTTGCTTGCAAGCCATACTGCACAGTAATTATTACTCGTGTTACACGGCGGGAAAGTTACTTATTAAGCACCACGAGTTAGGCTAAACATTTCACGTTTCTGAGAAACATCGATAAGACTTCGGTTACTTAAGGTAATTCTCGGAATTGCTCGGCTCTCTTTACAAACGAAAATATGCTTAGGAATCTACTATAACAACATCAAAGGTTAGTGTTTCATTTGACCAAAACGCCAGGAAAAGCATGCTAAATAAATAAATAAATATGTGGGGACAATCTTACACAAATCGACCTAGTCCTAAACTAAAGTAAAATCCACAGACCTACGGACTAAATTGACAAATGACTGACAGGTAAAATGATACCAGGAACAGAAAAATAAAAATAGTGAAGGGTATTTGTCGATAATAATTTATCGACAAGTTGTAAAGTACAAATAACAGACTAGTTTAAATCAAAAATAAGTATATTAATTTCAAATAAGAGGTACAAATTTTGGTTTGTTTGATTTTCGAGGTAGTGGATGGATAGAATTCACTAATAGATTTTTTTCTCCTTTTTGTTGGAGGCGAACATTTTGATGAACATGGCTCTGGTCCCGAATCTTGCGAATCCATAATAACACGTAACAATTTTAATAAACACTCGTAATAGCAATGACAACGTATATTGTTAGATACATAAAAGTAGTTTGTAAACAGTGGTCAACTATTTCTGAAGATACCCCCTTTCTTTTGTTAAAAAGATGGACCACATTGTTGGGAATTTGAAAATAAAGAACAATAATTATATTAACTCATTTAATTGAATGTATGTATTCAATAAACTATCATAAATATATAATTTTCATGTACATTATTGCTGGTTTGACATTAAATTATTTTCTCTAATTAGGGGTCTGCAGACCTTTTGATTTGACGAAATCACTGAAAAAGTTGGTATATAGATTAGCCGATCAAATTCCCAATTTGATTGTCCCGTCTGGGTGGACCTTAAACCTACGATGTAACAATAATTTTAATATCGATGAGAACGACACTGGCCAAACTGTGGTAACATTTGTTCATACTTACTTGTCAGTTTAGTCCGTAGGTCTGTGGATTTTACTTTAAGTAATGCTTCTATTATGGGTACTAGACGACGATATAGATATTTATGTCAAGACTCAGGAACAAGTATTCGTGCTCATCACACAAATATTTGCCCTTATCAGGATTTGAACCCAGGACCTCTAGCTTCGTAGGCGGTGTCACTCCAAAAACGTGTCGTCGTGTCGTAATGCTATCGGCCGTTTATGGTCAGTGCAATTAATAAGCATCATTCGACAGCAAAGCTGTAGTTATTAAAGTTTCACATATTTTGACTGCGAGAGTTCTCATATTATTTAATTTCACACATAAAATAAAATATATAATTATATAAAATTAATCAGATTTCAACTTAAATTGATGTCGTTCGCGAAAAATCTCTGGCATCGAATTCAAGTGTTACTCTAACACTGCCAGTCTGTGTGCTATGGCCCGCATATCAACAAAGATGGCCGAGCACCGAGCACGGGCAAGTTCCGCTACTTACAGTTCCAGCTAGTGTTAGCTATACATCCTTGATTGTCTTAGACATACGGAGTCTAACTTCTGTGGACATTGTACTAAGATTTAGTTAATAACTAGCGTATGAAGGTACGGTGGCAAAAGTAGAACAGGGAGATAAATGGAGTCGCCTGGGTATATTTTATGATTGAATGAATAACGATTAAATTATTTACTTCTCTAAAACATACACTTTTTATTTAAAATAGTGCCAACGTTTTTAGAATGATAATATTGAATTATTTACTTTAGTATTAATCTTAATTGCTTGTTTAGTTAATACTGCTTTATTATACTTATTTCTCGATCGAATAGATAGAATTCTACTATCAAAAAGTTGTAAGATTAAATGTCAGGAGGATCATAGAAACAAACTAAAATATCAACAATCAAGAAAACCATTATTGTTTATTTTTTTACCCACTACGCAAGGAACGGAACGACGGCGGCATTATGCGTTTGGGGTTAGAGGTTGCTTGTATTGTATGTCTGTAACCATTGTTCTGAAAAAGTACTGGACCGATTTCGATGCGTTTTTTTTCTTTGAAAAAGAAAAATGTGCAAGTTTTCTTTGCGAAACAAACGTGTATGTCAGACATAAAACAAAAAACACTATAAAAATATACCAAAAAACATAGACAATAAATTGCTATAAAAAACTGGCCAAGAGCATGTCGGACCATGCTCAGTGTAGTGTTCCATAGCCCTAACTATAAGGTAAACAATACGATGTAAAAAAAAAGAACAACAACAAAAGAGCGTATCTTCATAGCAATTACGTCCTTTTGTTGAGAAGCGCAGTTTATCGGCAATAACTCAAAAACGGTTAATCCGATCTTGTTGACAATAATTTTCGTGGAAAGTATTAATTAACCGTTACCTTCGTGATTTTTTTCATATTTTTCGGACACATGGTTTAGAAGATAGAGGGGGGGGGGGACACAATTTACACAACTTTTGGAGCGATTATTTCCAAATATATTCACTTAGTCAAAAACATTACTTTGAAACCTTATAGTGTTTTTTAAAGAGCTGTCGAACTATATACCACACGTTGATATTTGCTGAAAAAAAAATTTTTAGCTTTTGTAACATACATGGAGTTCCCCCCTAAAAATATTTATTTTAGTTGTTTACCTACCAAACTAAGTAGCGGCTCATACAAAACACCTATATTCCAAAATTCGTCAATATCCATTATGTCGTTTTTGAGTAAAATGCCTGTGACATACGGACAGACGGACAGACGGACGGACGGACATCACGAAACTATAAGGGTTCTGTTTTTGCCATTTTGGCTACGGAATGCTAAAAATATGTACATTCTTGCTGCTTGCACAGGTCACTGAACCGAGAATATTCCTAGCTGGATTTTATCAAAATCGCTTAAGCCGTTTATGAGAATTTTTTGACACGGGTTTTTTTTTTAATTTTTAATTGAAAGATTATTTCATCCGCTGACGTCGAGGTATTAAATGTCTTAAAGAAAAGTTGAAGATCGTATAGATGGGCTTGAAATTGCATTTGCAGTGTTTGTACCGTTTACATGAAAAGGAGAATAATTTAAGTATTTCTCGTAATTTTAATATTATTTATAATTTGACACTGACATTTTTTCGGTGTTTACTTCTTCAATATATAACAAACCTCTTTCTATGCTGATAGTACGGGAAAACAGAAAACTCAAATATAGGATGCCTGTAAACACACAATACCGCTACATATTCAATTCCGTGCTCTCGGTAATTTATCTATATGTCGTATCGTGATAAAATAACAATGTTACATTAGCCAAAAATATCTGATTATTGGCCTGGATAAAGTCGCAGAGAGGGCGCTAGTTATGACTAACCACCTAGTATTAGATCCTTTTTGGGTAATGCAGGCCGTTTTAGATTAAAAAGAGGAAATATGACATTAACGGATGAATTGTCAGTCATCTTTAGAAAATGTACGTAATTACGCCGCTCTCTGTGAATTTATCGTGTAACTGTAACTTTTAGCTTATTATCAACGTGACATTTAGATTGTGTAAAGAAAGACATGGAGAGCAATACACCAGTACTCAAATTGGTGCGGATACTGGATTATTGGATAATTAGTGGACCATAACACTAAGGTGACCAAAGGTGATCCGGAACTCAAAGGTAATAGGTTGGTAAAGGTTGTAGGCCTTCCTCGTCATATATAAGTCGTAAGTAGCAGATTTGTTTAAGAAGGCGTGGCAAAATCAGTTCCCATGGCAAAAGTTTAAAGTTAGATAAGTAGGTGGCGCCTGGCATCTGGCACTTCCCAGATAAATTCACGGACGAACAGTTTAAGTATCGAGGTATCTTTTCTGGTTTATTTTTGTGTCAATTCCGCTACACAAAGATTGTCTAGAAGAGATCGCTTTTTAACGACAAGACGGCCTGGTGTCTACCTTTTTACGGTTCCATGCTCAAAAACCTGAAATCTTCACAGGGTATGTGTTTTTATTTCCACTTTAAGATCAAATAATGAAAACAAAAAAAAAACTATAAGGGTTCCATTTTTGGCATTTTGGCTACGGAATCCTAAAAAAATCAAGAATTAAAGGGGGTCCACATACAAAATATGTGCTTTTTGGCATTATTTCCTTAATTTTACTAATGGTAATAGGTAGATGCCTGATATGTTCACAGAATGTCTATTGCCGCTATTATAACAATTAACGATAGCAAAAATAAAAGGGGTTTCCCCATATAAGAAATTTGATTTTTGGCGCCTTTTTGCTCGTCGGTGGTACGTAACCTTACGTGTGCGGCTCCGACTCGCACTTGGCCGGTTTTATTAAACTGTTTTAATTATATAATGCCCTCTTGTAATGTGTTTTTCTTATATGCGATAATAGTATATTTGTATTATATACCATGCTTCTACTGAAGCTTTTCCGCATACCACTGAAGCAAACATGAAATGGGTACAGTCACAGTGCATATGGTAAAACGAGGCATATCTGTCAGTTTCTCGTGAAAAAAATACAAACCAACTGATCACGGTAACAAAATACTACACGTTCTGCGTAGCAGAAAATAAGACTAGACAAGGACGCGGCCCTGAGTGCACGGGTAGGGACTGCAAACAACCTACCTACACCAGGGTAATAGATTAAGATAGATTTATAAATAAAGAAATTATTTCATGTAAGTTTTGTGGTACAGTAAACGAAATAAGTGCCACTAGCCCTTCCCTAAGAGATTCACCAAAAATTCGCCGCGTTGGAGAATGGATCACTGTGAGCCATCACGAAAAAATGCGACGTGAAAAAGAAAAATCTAACATAGAAAAGTTCAACAACACACACAACCCGAAACCTAAAAATATACAAGTGACAACTCAAAACAGATTTGATGCATTGATAAATCATACGGATCCGGACATGATGGTTGAATGCAATGATGAGGAGACCGAGTCACATAATTGTGAAGCAATGGAGCAAACGAGCATAGCTACTAGTGTCAGTGGCTCACGAAAACGTGCAATTTCGCCTGATCTGAATACTAGTTTTAAACGAGGTAAAGGCAATACACATGATTTACCCGCATCACAACAACAACAGTTTAATAATAGTAATACGCCAACAAAACCGAATAAACCATCTCGTGATTTGCAAAAAAATCAGAATAACAATAAACAACTACAAAATAACAAGCAACCGCAACAAAAGAAATTACCAAAGATTGTGTGTACACATGAGGGATGGGTAGAATCGACTTATATGTTTAAAAATATTACTGAAATTGCACGCACACACAATTGCGAGCTAAAAACTGACAAACGCTCGGGTAAACTATTTTTCACACCAAGACAACTAGAAAATAGAAAAAACTTAATAGAAGACTTAAAAAAAAAGACCAGACTTTGAATTTCACACTCATGGAACGAAACTAGAAAGAAGGCCGTCAAAAAAAGTCGTGGCTAAAGGTGTCATAACTAGCGGGCACAATGAAGAGGAGATCATACACGATATCAAAGAAAGATATGGTATGACCCCAGAACGAGCGGTCCCTTTACGTAACTCAGCACTAGTACTGGTTTTCAGTGGTGAAACTGACATGAGAGACATCAAAAATATAACGACGATCTTGTACCAGAGAGTGAAAATAGAAAAATACAGAGTTAAGCCAACTGCGGTCACTCAATGTAAAAATTGTCTAGAATTTGGTCATGTCCAAGCACACTGTGGGCGGAAAAAAGTATCTGAAATCGAAACTGAAGTTGATGAAGAGGGTAAGACTAAGGAAACATGCTCAAAAAGTCATCAACCAGGACATTCAGCAAAGCAAGCAAGATGCCCTCTCTTCCAAGAGGAAATAAAAAAACAAAGAGAAAGAAGGCTCCGTTTTCAACAAGCTAATACTACTACTACTCTCCTAGTCGTTTTCGACTATAGCGACTACTTCAACTCCGGTGTTGGTGGCGCTCGTGCGCTTTTGTGTGGCTTACGTACCCGATCTTGTTACCGAAGACTCTTGTGCAGATCGGGCACGTAAGTACGCCATGGATATAATTATAGCTGATCACCGCGGGTGGTCGGGCTTTCAGCTCATCCCGTTTTATGTCGAGTTCTACCTTACGACGGGATTCAAATTTTATGGTCTTCTCTTTTATAAAAGATCCCCATTTTGGGCGGTTGGCTGCCAGACTCTCCCACTGATCGGGGTCGATGTCAGCGTTTTTCATGTGGCGCTTAAGCACATCTTTGTACCTGAGAAGTTGTCCGCCATGCTTCCGCTTGCCCTCCTCAAGCTCAGAATAAAAGATGCGCTTCGCGATTCGACCCTCCGCCATCCTTGAAACGTGGCCGCCCCATCGAAGTTGTCGCCGCATAAGATAAACTTCGATTCCACCCACGCTGGCTCTCCGCAAAACTTCGGTGTTCCTCACGCGATCGGACCAACTGATCTTTAATATTTTGCGGAGGCATCTAAGGTGGAATCGGTCTAGCGCGCGTATATGGCGACGGTATACGGTCCACGTTTCAGATGAATATAAGATATTGGGCAACACAACCGCCATATAGATGGAAATTTTTGTGGCCAGCTTCAGGTCATGAGAACGGAAGACCTTGGCATCCAGCTTACCGAACGCTGCAGCGGCAGCTCCGATTCTGCTGTTGATTTCGGCTTCAAGGTCACACGAGGCTGTTACCGTGCTCCCCAGATAACGGAACCTGTCAACCTGCTTCAACACGGTTTCGCCAAGTTTTATAGTCAGTGTTTCCCGACCATGAATATCCAAGGACATCACCTCTGTCTTTGTAACACTGACTTTTAGACCGAACTTGCAACAAGACTCGTGGAAATTGGTCACAAGTTGTTGTAGGTCATCTGGGGATTCCGCTAGGAAACACAGATCGTCCGCATACATAATCTCAGTGACCAGTGCGTACGAAACTTTAGTGCGGGCTCTGAATCTGGCCAGATTGAAAACATTACCGTCGGTGCGAAAACGGATGCGAACTCCTTTCTGTGAACGCTGCAAAACTTCACGAACGACCGCTGCGAAGTACAGGGCGAAGAGTGTGGGCGCCAAGACGCATCCTTGCTTCACCCCGCAGGTAACTGAGAAGAAGCCTGACTCTTCACCACCCACAACAACGCAGCATTTCATGTCATCATGCAGAAGTTTTAAGAGTCTTACGAATTTCTCCGTGCACCCTAGTTTACCCAGCACCACCCACAAAGCTTCTCGGGGGACACTGTCAAACGCCTTCTCAAGGTCAATAAAGCAAAGGTACAAGCTTTGACATTGCTCCCTACTTTTTCCTGCAATTGCCGCAATGAGAAAATAGCCTCACAGGTACCCCGATCAGGTCGGAAGCCAAATTGTATTTCGGGTAGAGTCTCCTCAGAAAGCTTCATGAGGCGGTTCAAAAGTATTCTGGCAAAGACTTTCCCAGGGACGGTAAGTAAGGAAATACCGCGGTAAGAGTTGCAGTCTGCACGATCACCTTTGTTCTTGTAGAGGGCCCTAATACGAGATAGCTTGAAACTAGTTGGGACACGCTCCTCCTCCCACATGCGAACAAAAAGTGCCCATACAGACGAGTATAACTCATCGCCCCCATACTTAATCAATTCACCTGGTATAAAGTCGATACCGACCGCCCGCTTATTCTGCTGTTGTTTAATGGCAAGAACTACTTCGCTACGAGACAGAGGCTCGTCCAGCTCAGTAGCTATAGGGAGCTGAGGTAGTAAACTAATCTGTTGCAAATCAGCTGTTCGATCTACGTTGAGCAGAGTATCAAAATGCTGTGCCCATCGTTTTAGTACATTATCCCTGCTTGTCAGAAGGCACTCGCCGTCATTCGACTTGAGTGGTACCTTTGCGTGAGAATTTGTACCGATCAGCTTTCTAACCTCCTTGTAATAACAAGCTAATAATAAACCTATCGCAGCCAAACCCCAACAAAAAATAAACTCGTCATCGGGTACTAAGCCAGGAACCTCCTATACTCAGGCAGTCCATACAGTAGAAGAGAAAACACCTACTCTAGGGACAGAAGAAATAATCAACAAAATGTTTGCAATGTTTCAGACAATGCAACAACAATTTATGAACCAGATGCAATCACAAATGCAGCAACTCATTCAGCTCATTCGCAATGGATAGACAAGCGACAAGACGAACTACAAGGAACCTTCGAATTTTTCATTGCAACGTTCAAGGCCTGAGAAACAAATTTACTGAGCTAAAAAATTTAATATTAAAATGTAATCCACACGTCATAATACTCAATGAGTGTAAAGTAGACTTTGAGAAACAAAAATTTAATATTGATGGTTACGACAAGTTATATGATATGAGAAAAGTACATCTTGGGACAGCTGTATACATAAAAAAAGGCCTAAGATGGAGCCAGATAGAAGTAATTCCAGGTCACAACAACAATGATAGAGTTATCGAGGGCGTGGCCATCAAGGTCACTACCAACTTTGAATCTGGCGAATCTATTATTGTAAGAGGTCTATATATACCTATAACACGGTACAGAAATATTCGGAGGGAACTAGAAGATATCGTCGAAAGCAGTGATTCGATCAACATAGGAGACCTGAACTTGCAAATGGTACAGTTAAACCATGGCAGAACTGTAGGGGCTGGACTAGAGATACAAAAGCGTATTGATGATGAACTGTGTACACTAAAACACACAGGATTACCATCTAGGCCATGTCATGCAGGAAACGGTATATTGGATGCAGCTCTAATTACTGGAGAAGCAAGATATTCAACTGTATACTGTAAACATCTTGAATCAATATCTTCTGATCACCTACCTTGGCTATTTTGTATGGATATCGCTATGGAAGAGGAGGAAAATGAAATAAGAAGCATGCGAGAGCTTTATAAAAATGAAGGCCTTGCTAAACAGTACATTAACTTAATTGGAAGTAACATCAACCCAAATATACAAATTGAATCAAACGATGATTGTGATTTGTATATAGAAAATCTTGAAAATACAATACATTCGGCTTTAGATATAGTTGCACCAAAAAAGAAACAGGACAAAAAAGAATTACTACCATCAGAAATACAACAAATGATAATTTATCGTAATATAGCAAAACTTAATGTAAAAAGAACAGGTGGGCATATACAAGCTAAACGAAATTATAATATAGCAAAGAACGATTTACAAACAGCTTTACAAGATTACAGAGAATCAACTTGGACAAAAATTATAGAAAACACAAAAGACAATAGAGCAAAGATGTGGAAAATTCAAAGATCTATGAAAAAACCTCCACAAAGACTCCCATATTTAGACTCGTGCAGCACTGAAAAACAAACAATAGATAAACTTGTTGATACAGCAATAGTTAAGGAATCTCCCATCCAAAAAATAGACGAAGGTAATGAACTTTACACTCCGTACCAACCTCTTCAGGAAACAGACATGCTGGAAGTAAAAAAAGCCATATACTGCTTTAAAAATAAGAAGGCTCCTGGACCGGATCATATTAAGGCAGATGCACTAAAATTAGCGGGTCCTGCATTTTACTGTGCTTTAACCAGAGTAATAAACTATGTTTTAAAAACTGGTTACTATCCTAAGAGATGGAAATTAGGGGAATGTATCTTCCTACATAAGGCTGGCAAAAACTATAAGGATGCTAAGTCATATAGACCCATCACATTACTTAACATCATGGGAAAAGTATGTGAGAGAATAATATATACCCGTATCTTAAAGGAATGTCAACATTTAATCCCAGACTATCAACATGGCTTCATGCGACACCGTGGCACAGGGACACAGATACTACGAACATCAAAATACATCTGTGATGCTTTAGAAGAAAGCCACAGCGTTGCTATGATATCAACAGATTTAAGCAAAGCGTTTGACTCCATAAATCACAGAGGTCTCACATCCAAGTTGGTCGGAAAGGACGCCGCTAACAACACAATTAAACTTATCGAAAACTATCTTATGAACCGAAAAATTCGAGGAAGATTTCGAACAACAATCGGAGAGGAGGTAGAAGTACCGCACGGTGTGCCTCAAGGATCTATCTTGGGACCCCTGATTTTCAATTTGTATGTCCACGATATCCCGACGACAAACATGGCTGGACAGATGCTTTCCCAGTATGCTGATGACTTGTGCATCTTAAACACAGCGCTGAAACCGGATCAAGCTACAAGGCGTGCTAAATGGGCCGCTGAACAAATAATTGACTATTACGAACGTTGGGGCTTACAGTGCAATGTTGACAAAACAGAATGCATAATGTTCACTAAAAAAAGGGCACGAAGCATACGAAACCCAAACGGTTACAAACCTACGGTGAAATTAAAAGGTACGACATTAGAGTATAAAGATTGTGTGCGTTATCTAGGTGTCCAACTGGATAAAAGGCTAAGCATGAATACACACGTCAAACATGTTGTAAAAAAAGCCAAAAGTATTAGAGGAATGCTAGCTCCGATAATTGGCTATTACTCTAAAACAAACGTGGAGACTAAACTGGCAGTAATACACTCTTGTCTACTTCCTATATTAGATTACGGAATAGTGCAATTACTTCCTAGAGTGAGCAAAACTAATCTATTGACAATCGAGAGACAGTATCGCATGGCTCTTAAGTCAGCGGGAGGCTTTCCCCGTTCCATCCCCACTGAAATGTTATGGGACCTACTAGATGAAGACCCATGGCACCTTAGGGTACATGATCTACATCGAGATATGATAGACAAACTGAAGACCATGTGTATACCCGGGCTCGATACTGCTGAGCTACAATATGCTAAATATGGCCAATATAATCCCATGATGTATAGTCAGAGAATAGGTGAAATAGAGTATGTCATCAAAAAACACCGAGACAAACGTGTCAGCAAACGGAATGTTCCGCCGAGAGAACACATTTTAAGATAAAAACAAGAAGTGTTTATTTATTTAATTAAGTGCAACCTTCTTCTGTGAGCTGTAAATCAGCTACACAACATAAAATAATTGTATAGATCTGAGAAATCTGGACCTATAGATACGGAGTTGTAATAAAACACGTCAGTCACGTTTAGCCGTTTAATCGAGACAAAGGATTGTCTGAATACCCTACAATACCAATAGCTATGCTACCGTACATTACACCTCCACCTTTAATATGAACCTAACTATTTCATAAGACTAATCAAGGACCTACCAACTTCCGATGTCTCCGATTACGCAGCATAAGGGTAAGTGCTTGTGTAGCTACGTAGGTATTACTCACGATAGTTGGTAGGTTCACAAGTATCTATAAAATATATATAGTATTAACAATAATCTTAACATTTGCTAACTCAGTGTACAAATTATTACGTTTACTTAAATCTACTACATTAAGAAACAACATCTCCAGTTTATGACTCAACTTAGTACACAATAAAATAAGATTGGAACCTTGACTAATTTACTTCTACATATAGGTAGGTATGCATAACCAACCAGATACCAAAACGACTTTTGTAATTATCTTACTACTTATTATTATTAACATATAAATAATTTAGTCATCGAACCCATATCTGCATGGAGGACGAATCACTCGTTTAGAACGAGTTGGGAGGGCCGCCAGCGGCGCGGGGCGCGAAGTCGGCGTGCCCTGAGCAATTGGAGATGGCGCGTGCGGACCGCTTGACGAGCCGCGATCCCCCGCGTCTTCCATTGTTGGTGTTCCCCAGCATGGTGAACACAAACCTTTCCGACGCGGAGAATTTACTTCCTCAACTCCATCGGTATCTTCCCCCCGTGTAGCCCCCGCACACGGCATCTCCTCTCCTTCTGGTAAGACGACATCCTCACTCCCCTTTCCACTATCCTCCCTACTTAGACCGGCAACCTCATCGGTGTCCGGGTATGACAAACTGGATCTCTGCGACCTGCGCCTGATCTGATCTACATGTCTACTCATCAATCGACCGTCACCTTTTTCGACTACGTAACTGCGTGAACCCTCACCTCGTATCACTTTACCTGGTATCCATTTATCGGACCCCCTATAACTCCTAGCCCAGATTGTATCACCCTCTACAAACGTACGTGGAACACCTTTAACAGCGTCTACTTGTTTCTGTTGCGCATCCGCCACTTGACGTTCCCTCCCCACGTCGCCGCGCAGCAAATCTAACCGTGACCTAATATTCCGCTTCTGCAGTAACATAGCTGGGCTTTCGCCCGTGGTAGAATGCTTACTATTACGATACGCTAGTAAATACGTTTGTAAGGCGGTTTCTACATCTACTCGATCCCTGAGAGCTTTTTTTATGGCGCGCTTACACAGCTTTACCGCGTTTTCGGCAGCTCCGTTTGACGCGGGATGATAAGTCGGGGAAAACGATTGACGAATACCGTTGCGGGTCAAGAATTCGTTGAACTCTGTACTTGAAAAAGGTGGTCCTTGATCCGATACGACCTCGAGCGGCAGTCCAAAGCGCGCAAAAGTGGCCCTCAAAGACTTTATGACCGCTGATGCGTTCGTGCGCGACATCTGTTCAACCTCAAGCCATTTCGAGCTTGAATCGATCAGCACCAAAAAAGTCTTCCCTTCAAATGGACCCAGAAAATCTATGTGTAATCTACTCCACACTTGCGGTATGTACGGCCACGGCTGTGGCGGGGCACGAGGTGGCGCCTGCGCCTCTGCCGCACAAGTCTCACACGACGCGCAAGTAGCCTCCACGTCTTTATCTAAATTAGGCCACCACACATAACTGCGAGCTAGGCATTTAGTTTTGACTATACCCATGTGGCTCGAGTGTAATTGTTTAAGCACAATTTGCTGTAATCCGGATGGTATGACCATTCGGTACCCCCACATAATGCACTCGCGATCTAGATATAGTTCGTTGCGTCTTGTAAAGTACGGTTGAATCTCCTCACTAGGGCACGACCCCGACCATCCGTACTGAACGTGAGCTAAAACCCTGCTTAACACTCGATCTTTTCGCGTAGCTGCCTTGACATCACTATTCGTAACTGGCAAAAAGTCTTCTACAAAATTCATATATGTGACTTCTTTGCTCTCGCCTGGTCCTCGTTCATTACTCAACTGAGGTAATCTTGACAACGCGTCTGCGCAGTTCTTTGCTGACGGTACATACTCAATATCATAACTATATCCCGACAACAATATCGCCCAACGTTGTATACGCGACGCAGCCATAACCGGAATACCGACCTTGGCACCAAAAATATACGTAAGAGGTTTGTGGTCGGTCCTTAGAATGAACCTACGACCATACAGATATTGATGGAATTTCCTGATACCAAAGATAATGGCTAGGGCTTCTCGATCTATCTGCGCATAAGCACGCTCCGCGCGAGTGAGTGTACGCGACGCGTACGCCACGGGCCGCTCGCCCGCCGGCGTCAGCTGGGATATTACCGCGCCTACCCCCACCCCGCTCGCATCAGCTGTCAGCACGAGTGGAAGCTCCGGTGCGTAATGCATGAGCACCTCGCTCGATCCTAACCGACTCTTAACATCCTCGAAGGCTATCTGACATTTCGTGTCCCACACGAACTGAACACCGAATTTTAACAAATTGTACAGAGGAGCTAGAGCCGAACTCACGTTTTTAATAAACTTCCCGTAATACATAACCATTCCGAGAAAAGCTCTAAGCTCCGAGACGGTCGACGGTGCCGGCGTGTTTTTTATGGCCGCGACCTTCTCTGGACAAGTGTGCACGCCCTCCTCGCTTATAACGTGTCCTAAATAGTTAACCGATTTGGCGAAAAATGTACATTTGTCCTTCCTCACTCGGAGTCCATACGTTTGCAGACGCGTAAACACCTTGTGTAAATTTTCAATGTGCTCTTTCGTATCCCGCCCCGATATAATGACGTCATCCAAAAATACCCCGACATATGGCAAATCTGCGAAAAGCTGTTCGAGCCTTTTCTGGAAGATTCCAGGACTAGAAGACAGTCCGTACACGAGCCGATTGTACCTGAACAACCCTTTGTGCGTATTTATGACCGTGTATTTACTGGAATCGTCCAATTCGAACTGCGCGTATGCCTGCGATAAATCTATCTTACTAAAACGCTTGCCACCGTGTAAGCGCGCCAACAAATCCTCTACCTTAGGTAACGGGTAACGGTCGACTACGAGTACCTTATTAAGTGTTAGTTTATAATCCGCGCAGATCCGGATACTGCCGTCCTTTTTTACCACCGGCACGATAGGGGTGGCCCAGTCAGAACGATCTACGGGAGTGAGGATACCGTCACTTACCAGTTGGTCCAGCGCGCGCTCCACTGGCTCGCGCAGCGCGTAAGCCAACGGGCGCGCGCGCAGGAACACGGGCCGTGCGCCGTCCCGCAGGTGGATGCCCACCGCGCCGCCGGTGAACCGCCCGAGCCCGTCCGCAAACACCTCACAATATCTGGAACTGAATTCCACTAGGTTGAATACCTCGCTGTCTAAATTATTCACACAACCATACTTTGACACTTGTACTTGAATATTGAGTTCTAATAACCACTGTCTGCCAAGCAGTACCGTTTTGCCCTCGTTAATTACATACAAATCTAGGATTTTTGCTTGATTTTTATACTTGACTAGCGGCCGTACCACTCCTACTGGCTTAACTAATTCACCTGTATAATACCTCAAAGTTAAATTGGATGGTTTGATATCTAAACTGTTAAACAATGTTTGATACAATTTATAACTTATGCAGGATACAGCGCTGCCAGTATCACACTCCATTATTACATCTACACCATTTATATTCAGAGTTAATTTAATCGGTGGACACAACCTAGCACTTAAATGGTTTATGTTATAAATTACCTCGTCACTGCCCTCCTCTTCACCCTCGCTGAATGGTGTCCCGGAAGCTACCTCCACGCTGTATTGTTGTGAAAGATTGGGGCAAACGCGCTGTAGGTGTCCCAATTTATTACAAACTCTGCACACATATCTAGTGAACTGGCACGTCGTAATGTCGTGTAGGCCCCCGCACGCACGACATTTTGAATAACGTTGTTGTTGTTGTCCCGTGGTAAAAGATCCATTAATGCCGCCACCGCTGCCGCCGGCCCGCGCCTGCCGCCAGCCTCGGCGCGCGCCCCCTGGGTGCTGAACCCGCGGCGTGGGCGCCGAGCCGCCGCCGCCGACGCCGCCCGCGCCACGTCACGCGCGAGGCCTCATCGACTGGCATTCCACCTCCACATTGTTGGTCTCGCCGACGCCGGCCCGGCCCCCTATGACCGCTGCCGCGTCCTTCTCCGCCGCCTCTAAACTGACTGCCAATTGAAACGCTCGTTGAAAACTTAATTTATCCTCCGAAAACAGTCTTTGTCGAATTGTTTCACTCGAAATACCACACGCGAATTGGTCTCTTAGGTTCTCTTGCAAAGTAGTACCAAAATCACAGGTGGCGGACATTTTTTTTTAGCACTGCCACATAGTCTTTAATTAATTCACCCACATTTTGCTTCCTATTGCGAAATTTATACCGTTCCGCTAAAATACTCGGCCTAGGTTGCAAATGATCAGCGAGAATATTAGTTAACTGGGTAAACGTCTTAGTTTTCGGATTATCAGGTGTGCACAAATTCACTAATAACTCGTAGCATTCCGCACCGATTACCGTTATGAACGTAGACACTTGCAAGTTAGAATCGACCTTATTAGCTTCGAAATAATGTCCAATTCTTTCCACATATCTATTCCAATTGTCCGTGTGAATATTGAATTCACCAATCTTTCCGATCGTCATAGTTAACACTTTGTCCACTACGTTTACAAATGTTCCAAAACACACGTGAATACTGTAATCGTCGCCACTGAGAAATCTGGACCTATAGATACGGAGTTGTAATAAAACACGTCAGTCACGTTTAGCCGTTTAATCGAGACAAAGGATTGTCTGAATACCCTACAATACCAATAGCTATGCTACCGTACATTACAAGATCTTTAAGACATATTACTTTTAACACACACCTGTTTATGGACACAAATTGTAACCCTGAAATGAAAAACAATAAAAAACTTTCTATTCTATTCTATTCATATCTGTCACCCAAGGACCATTAAAACAAGAGGACTGTCATTCTCCATACAAAAAGCTGTTCCCCGATATTTACAACGCCATCTATGTATAAGCTTGGTATAACAATTATATTATTTACAATTATTCAACTTTGCAAGCGTGATTTAAATGTTAGAATTGATTTATTATTAGCTGTTTACGAACTAATTGTTACTATACTATGTTTCTTTGTTCAATTATAACATCGTTAAATGTTTAGTTTTTTAGCGCCATCTAGTTTTAGCCTGGATATCCCCTTGCGGTCGGGGCACGATCCAAAGTATGGAGAATGACAGTCCTCTTGTTTTAATGGTCCTTGCCGTCACCACTCTTACTGTCCAATAACGTCGTGTTAGATACACTCACGGGAAATGAATTTGGGTCATTTTCTATGAACAATTATATAGAACCCCGAATTATGAAGAATTATATAGACCCGAATTCATTGTCCGTGATTGTATTTATGCGTGCCGAGTTTCATCATAAAGCGTGATCTTAGCCTTTGGACATACCCTGAAATCTCCCGTAGAATTACTTCTTAGGAATGCTCTAATAAGGATGAATTAGTCTTCTTCACTCTTATCTATAAGAGTAGACAGACTGATGATGAAAAAAGGAACAGCTAATACAGCAATAAACAACAGTATGCTTCCGAATAATATGTTCATCGGGAAATAAAAATAGCAAACAAAGAAGTGTAGGGAGGGCCGTAAAACACTTAATAATGTTTGTATCGCCGTTATGTCGCTAAACTTGAGGGCACGGCTCGACTGTATGGCAAGAGAAAAGATGTGAGCGATTATTAACGACTAGCTTCCACTCGCGGTTTTACCTGCATTTTTCCCGTTACGTAAAACGGGGTGAGTAGGGACAAAATTGACATTCAAACCTCGATAACATTTTATTTTTACATATGCAAACTGAATTGTATATATAATAAATGTTCCGGCCATTTGTATTTTAGTTTTTTTTTATGATTTATTTCATAGCTTTAACGAGAAACACAAAATAGTAGGGACACCCCGTAGTCCCTCGTAGTTGGGGTGACATGGGATTTAATACTAAGGTCAGTTGGGCAAATTATTGGATCGACACTTTTGTATTATGAATATTACTATAGCTAAAAACCTCCTCACCCCTCTGTCATCCCTACTCTCCCCATTCATAACCCAACTGCCCTCGCGATCCCTACTCACCCAATTTTACGACATTATCTCAAAAAATTACAACCACCATAAAAAAAATATTAAATTAAATTAAACGTCATTTGTTTCGAACTCTGTATTCATAAATTGCTAGTAACAATATTAGACTTAAAGCTAGGGTTAGAAACAAATTAATACTTAATAGTTAAAACGGCGGGCAGGGACACGCACCAGAGCATGTGCCTCATCTCAGTACCGCATTTATCGGGCAGTCCACTCGTTCAGCGAGCGTACTCAGGATAAAGATACCCCGTTTTATAAGAACAAATTTCTTAGATGTGAACATGTTATTATTGCTTCATAATAAAATCTAATTCGACGTTATTATGACATTCAAATTTCAAATTACTCTGAAGAACAAAGCAATTTGGTTTGACCTCAGTTTTATTCGGGGTCCTTTGAATATGTACCAATATCATGTGTGCGCAGATGGATGATAATTTTCGGGGAATGACCCTACTTAACCCTTAAATGCATGTTTTTTTTTATTGTTACTAAAAAAATATGTGGATACCTAATGGCGTAATAAACACTAGAAAAATATTTAAAAAAATCTATACCAATTTTTTGGGTTATTAATCAAATGTAGGCTAGATCCTACAAATATTGTTTACTTATAGACTGAGAACTTTATTAAATTTAGTAAACTTTTAATCGTTATGATATGTGCTACAACATTATACTAAAAAATAATTACTTATTTTGTTAAAAATCGTTAAACACACTCAACGAAAACCTTAAAAATAACATAACTTTTTCAAAATTGCCGCCATTTTGCTCAGAAACTCTAATAACTTTTTTTAAATGCAATTTTGCCAAAAATGAGTCACATATATGAAAATACGTTCATTTTGCATGCAGAATTAATCATAAGAACAAAATAAATATTCCTAGTTTTCAAAAATGAATTATTTTTTGTTTATGTACGCTGCATCGTACACCATGCATTTAAGGGTTAATTGAGTAAACCTTTTTATGATGGTCGAATGAAAATGCGAAGTATGAAAAAATTGTATTTTGGAGGCGAAATCTTAAATAAAATTAAAGCACAGCATAAACCTTATCTCTTATCACTTGGGCGATGAACAGTTTTTATTGTCGTTCACATTTTTTAGGTTTACGACGCCCCGTGTACCGCTCAGCAGATATTAGCTATAAAATCTATACCTTTTTGATTTAGTGCAACTGTACCTACTCTAGAGGAACACCAAACAGGAAACGTGCTTAAAAAATACAGTTAGAGTCTGTGCGGAAAGAGAATAGGATTAATTTTGGGGGGCGCTGTAATGCTTTTCTACCGTATGTGCCGTATTTTCTGTTCTGTGGCCATACTGGTTAGGTTAGTTGTGGTTCCAATCTACTTTTATTATAAACGATAAACGTTACCGAGGCTTTACTTGATTTAATCAAAAGCTGTCGTCGCTGAATAGTTATTCGCGGTAAATATCGAGTGACACTCATTAAACAAAAAAAAACGCTGGAAAAACGCCTAAAATCAACCCTAGATTGAAATGAATTATAAATAATTTTCGCAAATTTGTAAAATTTGAAACAACTCAGATAAACAGTTAATTTCACTGTTATTTTCATTGTAAGTGCCTTACAAATGCCGTGATTATCCCAAAACAGTATAAACCCGTGCTTAGAGTTTCTGTTTATTCCGGTTGGTCTAAATTATCATAATTATGCAATTCTGACTTGTCCGTTACAAAATGTCTTATCTACCTAAGAAAGCCTTGTCGCTTACGACGTTTTTTAATGGAAAATAGAACTTCTACTCTTCTAGATGAGAAAGGTGTAATTTCGAAGAAATTTTGGCGTCGCATAAGTCGTTCTATTACTAAGACTGAATGGCCGTACCCGAGGAGCATAACACTGCAAGTACATTTTTGTGATTACCAGATTTTTTTATGTCCTGCATTATTTCTTGAGGTCTTCTGATCTCAAAATCTATTTTGGATAGATTTCAAGTTTCATGTTAGCATGTTTAATGTACTTTATATGAAAGAAACATTCTGTCTCTTCATTGGTTTTTTTAATGCGGGAGGTTAAATCCTATTAAAACAGAATGATACGGAAGTCAAAGTAGATGGCAAAATTGAGGGCGCTTACTGGGTGCTCCGGTGGACGAGTGGTTGAGTCGCTGGGCCGGAAATCCAGAGGTACCGGGTTCGATTCCCGGTCTGGACACAGGTGAGTGCCATTTAATTTTTCTATGTACATTGATTTCTTGTATCTATATATGTTTAATGTACTTGGAAGCAGTTTGAAGCCATGTTTGGTATTCGGTACTAAAGTCCAGGTTCTCATGTTTACCTGTGGCGTGGCGTTCTACGACCTGATTCCCAACGGCTTGCCTGTTTCAAGGCATTCGAGCACTTTAAGGTTAAGGGTAATCCATATAACATTACAGATATAGGAGTGGGAGGGGGGGGGGGGGGTCCTAGTAAATGGCGATGGCCTAAAAAAACATGTTATGGTTCCTATAACTTCTCTGTCTGCTATTTATAGAGTAGGATTCTGGATATGCAATCCAGTACAACTCACAACTAATTTTTGGCTCAAAATCTCTTCTGCAAAATAACTAAAACTGTACATACCCTGCTATGCCTTTCAGGTCCGGTCCCCAAGGAGCCTAATTGCTACATTTACTGAATGGTAACTACCTCATTAGCTGACATTGTGTACTTGAATTTAATGGGTATTGTCGGAACGAGCTTTGAAGTCCCTGCCACGACTATTCTGATACTCACTGGAATGACAAAATTAAGCAAGTTGGTTAAGCCATTGAGATATTATGAAAAAATACAAGAGGTATATCATATAATATAATAAAAAACACAATATCAAGAATATAGTAGAACATCGACTAAAACCTACCAAAAAACTAATAAAAATCAGGCTGGGGCCCCCTCGGCAGGGCGCCCATGACGCAGGCACAGCATAGGCTATTTTAATGAACCTGAAATTCATTAAAATTATATAATACCCTGTTAAAATATGCATAATAAGATAATATGTTGAAGTTTTGAGTTCAATACCTAAAGTAACTTGTTATATGAGCCTTCAAAGTTGGGTGGGAAAGTCCATTATAAAAGTACGAAAATATTTAAAACTAATAATACCATTGAATAGCCCATAAAAAGTATTGTAACTTTCATTCTTAATTTCCGCATACAAAGTATAACCGTTAGTGTGCTTTAGTACGGAGTTTTCTTAGTTGTAAAATTCGTATTTTGATTTAATTGTAAACTATTTCTGTTATAGTTTCTTATTCTTAAGTAAGCGGTGTTCACCAATAATTTCAAATAGTTATTACAAATAACTATTCAAATTTATTTGTATCATTCAATATGAGTGATTCTGTGGGGCAGTGGAAGTTTGCTCTGACGTACGTTGTCACACGACCATCGCAAAGAAGAAGTGAATAGTACATTACATAACTAGTGTGTAGTAGTAGTGGTAATACAAAGAAAGGCCGAGATCGCAGAAGTTTGCAGCCCGAGCTACAAGCGAGGGACGTAATTATGCGATCAAGGGCTTTCTTTACTATCTCCCGTGTTGTGTACATCATTTTATGCCTACACTTGGCCAGAAAGCGGTTGCTGCGCTGCGCGTACGGAAAAAGTCACTTTATGGCCAGATGTGGCATAATAGTATTTTATGCAACAGTTGTATAAGAAGGTTCAAAAAATGCGAATTGCGTGAGTTGCGATACGAGCCGCGAATGCGGCGAGTATCGCAAATAGAGACGCAAGGAGCGTTTTTTGACTTAATTATACAACGTTGCATACAATACTTTTTCTACGACTAGGTTTTTTAAAATATAAAATACAAACAAGGCATAACCGGCAAACAAGGCAAATATGACGTATGACTGACAGTATGTGTCTATGGTAAACTTTTTTTTTAATTTTAAATTAACACGCAGTGAATATATTAAAAATACGTTTTTTTATGTTGGCATCAATGAATTTAGTTCGGAAAGTTTTGTTTTTCTTAAAAGCCGTAGGAATTTAATTGTTTGTTAAGTTGGTAGTTGTGCATTTTTATCGTAAAGTTAGAATTGAGCGCTTAATCCTTGACCTAAGTTTAACCTAGATTTAGAAGTCTGTAGCTGCTAGCAATAACGTAAAGTGATTATAACGACACTAGTGCTGTTATGGGGAATAGAGTATAGACTTCTCTGAACTCATATTATGTATGTTCTTATATTAGTGTTCGTGATCAAGTAAAACACAGATAAAAGTACAGGAGTAGAAAAAGTCCATTATATGGCTTACAAACTGTCTTACAATTTTTCATCAAATAAATATTACCTGTAACAAGTATTACAACTTTACGGAAAATGTTTAGAATCTCTGCTTCTGTGTCCCTCTAGATTCTATTGTTATCCGGTACGAACTATGCATGAATTTTGCTACTGGTTTAAAATGCAGTAGAAACCAGCGTTTAATTTGGGTAAATCATTTATCCCGTAAAGCCATTATTAATTATTAATCAAGATACGAATTGGTTACCTCTGAAATTGAGACGGATTGGTTTCCCGATCAGGTTACTTTTCCGACCCAGGGGGCCTGAACTAATCCCAACTATCGCGGCCCTTTCCAAACGTATTGTTCAAAATTGGTTTATTTGACGTATTTTAATCAAGGACCTTAAAATAAATAGCCGGGCCTAGCCTCGCTAACAGATAACTGGAGCACCTCGAGTGGGCCGGTCGCTTTGTACTTACGAGCCGCACGCACACATTAACAAGTTTTTTCTTTCTGCGAGCAGCACGCACACGGTGACCTGGTTAGGTCACTGTGTGCGTGCCACCAGCGTTAAGCGACCGGCTCACTAGAGGTGCTTCAGTTATTTGTTAGAAAGACTACGTCCGGCTATTTTAAGGTCCTTGATTTGTATTATTGTAATCACAAAATCTAACGGAAACCTAAAAAAAGTAAGCGTTCATATAAATTGACTAGAGATGTGACCTTTCTGGAAGCAGACGAATAAATGGAAATGACGAAACCTATGAACTATATAGGGCAACAGGTGGTCTTATCGCTAAAAAGCGATCTCTTCCAGACCACCATTGGGTAGCGGAATTGGCATAAAATTAAACCAAAAAGTAGGTGGTGCGAAGGGTAACAAAGTGAGAGCTAATTAGACAACAGTAAATACCCGCGAGGGCAACCATAAACATACATAAATAAAATAGATAGATAAACCTACATATACATACATAAATATATATAAATAAATAGGCGGAAATATTAACCGCAAAACCGACAGCAGACATTTTAAACAAACAATTTGGAGAAGTACACAATTTAAATTATGGGAGGGATAGACAATGCTCTTTAATTTACATAACTATACATCAATCCATCATTTCATTCGTTATAGTACATTTTTGGATAGTTTTCCTTTATTTCCGCACAGTTTCGGCCTATTTCGCCAATGTTCAACACCTCTGCCCGGTCGACGGATATTGCGCGTCACTTTACGATCAGCGCTCGGTTTCCGCACGGATAAGATGAAGCGATGCATGGCTCTAACTCGGCAACGCCACGTTACCCGGCGATATAAATTGACTAGAGATGTGACCTTTCTGGAAGCAGACGAATAAATGGAAATGACGAAACCTGTAAACTATCTGGAGCAAATATTCATGATTAGCGTGAGTATTTGTTCCTGAGTCATGGATGTTTTCTATCTATTTAAGTATGTATACCGTCGTCTAGTACCCATCAGTGGTGTGGCGCCCAAAGATCTCGATTCATACCGGCTTGCCTAATATTAGGCATTTGAGCACCTTATTCTACAGCTCTTAAGGAAAATGTACGCCAAATCTGCACCGGCTTGCCCAAGGATAGGTACCTTTTACGCCACGCCAATAGTATACCGTATTGCTTAGTTTGCGTTTGGGACTAGCTCAATTTTTGTAAGATTGTCTCCCGATAATTATTTTTATTTATTTATTCATCTCCATTTTTTACGTATTAGTTCGATGTATCTTCTTCACTCAGGAAACTACTGAGAGACTCAAACATATTTTGAATTCGACGAGCAACGTTCGCGGCTACTCATGATTAAGGGAAGCCGAATGCTCCCGAAACATGTTGAGTGAAAACCTTGTCTTTTACGACGTAAGTGATCTGTTTTTAATTCAGTATCTATGTACCTTGTTACCTGTTTGTGTTTAACCAGAAACTACAACAATCACAACTAAAAATAATATAAATTACTGGGTAAATAAGGGAATGATGAAATAATAATCCGTTCTTGGGCTGCAGTCTTCCACTTGCGTTTTAGGCTCAACATCGGCTACAATTGCCTCGGGCATTTCACAGCAACTGAAAACGCTATTCTCATTGTTTTAAAACAATTCGTGAATTCAGAAGTAGTTAGTTTAGTAAACTGTGTGTCGCCAGAGATCATGGTAGAGCGAATTAGTTTTGTAAATGATAAAGAGGTATACATTTCCAACCCGGGATTAATTTAATGGGCAACACCCGGATTCCGGGATTGTCCATACAAATAATCCCGGGATAGGAAGCCCTATTTCGTAGTTCAAAAGGAAAAAACGGAATCTCTCCTCTATGTGCTGTGAAAAAATCAAACTTTTAAGTTAACGTCAAAAAAAATACATTATTGCCGTTTATGCCGTAAAATACCTACGTATATTTAGACGCTCTCAAGGAAACCAAAATTTATAGGGTACTTTCTGTTGACATAGAAGTATGAAATTTGGCAAGTAAACCCGTCTTTACACTACAAGTATAGGAGAAAATCTGGAAATTTTTCTGACTTTTTTCTGTGTTTTTGTGGCAATAAATGTTTTTTTAAACTATACATTTGTAATTAAAACATAAAAAATATAGTATTTATATGGAACCCTTGGTAGGCGAGTCCGAATTGCTCTTGTCCGGTATTTTTTTCATTACCGCACTAGTTTTTGCTCACGATTTTTTCTGGGTAGAATGAAACGATGATTTCCCTGAAAAAAACTCAGACCATTCCCAAAGTTGCATCCGCATTTACAATATTACGTTTGGAGTGAATACCGTCGTCTAGTACCCATCAGTGGTGTGGCGCCCAAAGATCTCGATTCATACCGGCTTGCCTAATATTAGGCATTTGAGCACCTTATTCTGCAGCTCTTAAGGAAAATGTACGCCAAATCTGCACCGGCTTGCCCAAGGATAGGTACCTTTTACGCCACGCCACTGGAGTGTGTAATAAGTGTGTTTAATTTTGTCAGCACTGTGACGCTCCTTTTAATTCAGAAACAATAATAAAATTCGCCACAATTGGTCTGAATTCGGGGTCGAGTGCGGAACAAAGCCGCGGAAGCGGCGTCGTTAGTCGCGCGGAAACGAGTTCGCAGCCACATTGTTATGGAAATGGGCCATTGGGCCACGCTTGACGGGTTGGGCTTGGGCCACGTTTGGCGGGGCCATGGTGCGTCGGCCATAACCAGAGATCGGTTTCTTGGCGTAATTACTCGCAAGAATGTAGACATGACTCCAAAGATTGTATTTAATTACTGAACCTTGAAGTAGTAACTTCTTTTAAGTGCCTTGCCTTTACAGAAGGTTGGTAGTCGGTTTCTTAATTTTGTCCTTGTCAATAGGGCATGCAATATCGGTTTTACTTGTATGGGCCAAATACCGGTAAAACCGGTATTGCATGCCCTACTTGTCAAGCGTTAATCTGAACATTTCCTCAACGATCTTAATCCCTGTCCACTCCCCGATATTAGTAGGTACTAAGGTTATCACACTTGCGACTTGCGGGCGAGCTGCGGGTGAGTTTCCATACAAAACCAGGCGCGGCGAACATTTATATGGAACTTCGCTTCTAACTCGTCCGCAAATTGCAAATGTTATTAGGCCCTTACGGAGCTAAGACATCTTGCGTCTGCTGGATTTACACTTCCTAGATACATTTCCCATCATAATGGTCTCGAACAAGTAATAGCAGTTCACACTCTAAAAAATTGGTTGCTCCTAACAAAATTGTGATAGTTATAATCAAGCATCTTGATTCCATACGAGCCTAACAAGACGTTAGATGCACCAACTAAGTAAGATGATATTGATTGTTTATCATAGTTCAATTAACCATGTTCTGATTTGATTCAACAAACATTGATGTACCTATGAGGTAACTAATTTAACATGATCGAATCATACAAAGAAGACAATAATGATAGAAAGAAGGAATATATTTGTTAAAATTATCAAGATTCTAGATTGTTGTTTTAATCACTAATGAACTTGCTGTTTTAATTAATCAGCTTTAGTTGATATGTTTAATATCTTGTTTGTTTTATTTAAGTTAACGCCAACAAAGAGAAAATCTCTCTTAGTTGGCTCAGATTTTTTAGAGTGCATAATCGGCGATTAAAATATGTCAGTCCACTCATCTATTTTAATTACTCTGCTGATCAGTGAGCAGATCAGGTCTCGATATTTAAAATGTATGTCATAGACAACAATCAAAAGGCGTCAGAAGACGCCAAGTTCCCCATGAAGAGAGGCATGTTCGAAGAGAGTTTCTCTGCATACTTTTGTTTACTTTCGCTTGTGACTCCAATAATGCTTGCTGGTGAGCATTGATGAAGCCTACGATAGAGTGCCGATAGCCAGGAGATGCCTATGCAGTCTGTTCCTTAAACTGTTCGAGTTATTATTGATCAGAAATATCGTTCCGTTGATTGAATCAGGAATGGAGAGATCCTGCTTTTGGAATGCTTCACAATCTGTATCTTGTATCTGTTAGTAAAATTAAGAAAATGGCGATTAGCACACCAAATAATTTCACTTCACTCCAAAAATTTTGTTTAGTTTATTTATTCCCAACAAATTTCATATATTCATTCCAGTTTACATTACTTTTCGTGTAGCGGTTGTTATTTACAATAATAACAATTACGATTAATGTAATAGAATTGAAAAATAAAAAAAGACCTCCAGACTATTTCAGTGGCACATCTGACTTTGCGTTTCTTTTTTGTGTTTTATCATAATGAATGTAACTGTACTCGTTTTTTTTATGTGTATTTTTGCCTTTTTCTCCGTCTTCTAATATGAGCCTAAACCGTTGTTGTCTTCCATTATGACTTTTAATTATAATTTCAAAAGAACGTCTATTAGTGAGTTCGCACCAACGCCATTTGTCTACAAAATTAAAAGCAATACATTTTAAAAACTCAGCTCAACCGACCCACAGTTTAATGAACTAGGTATTAAAATTCAGTGCAGACTGCTCAATATTCATTGAATGGAATTAAATTAGAAGTAATCTGTGGAAGACCGTGGAAGGGACGTTAATTGCAATTAGGAAGTATTTGTCAGTTGTAATTAACACCGTGGGTTTAGTTCATTATTGGATTGGTTTATAGTACATTACATAACTACTAGCAGTGGCGTGGCGTCCAAAGAACCCGATTCCTATCGGCTTGCCTAATATCAGGCATTTGAGCACCTTATTCTACAGCTCTTAAGGAAAATGTACGCCAAATCTGCACAGGCTTGCCCAAGGATATCTTTTACGCAACGTCACTGATAACTAGGGTAGTAATACAAAGAAATGCCGAGATCGCAGATGTTTGCGGCCCGAGCTGCAAGCGAGGGACGTAAATATGCGATCAATGTTGTGTACATCATTTATGTCTACACTTGGCCAGAAAGCGGCTTTTTCCGTACGCGCAGCGTGCGGAAAAAGTCACTTTATGGCCAGGTGTGGCATAAAAATACAATATTGCACAATACTGGTACATGGGTAAGCAGGTGATGATGTGCTGTTTACGTCATCTCAGTCGTAAGAGAAATCGTTAAAATATTGGTTTGTACATAAAAGGTTTTCCCAGAAATTAACAGGGGGTGTCAAAAATAAGTAATAAGACGTTACATAATGCCTCTAAATATGTCGCAGTGTCGGAGTTTTGCCCACGAAAGAATGGCAAGTGTCTTTGGTTTTGCTACAGTGGCGTTTATTCAAAATTGACTTAGTTCTCTCGGTGTCCAATAAAATTTATGATTGTATTGTAATGAAGTAAAAGGTGTCTAACAACTGTTTTTCAGTCCGTGTATCAAAATGTAAAAATAATAACTGGAAAGATTCTCCAGTCGTTAAAACGTGTCTGAAATGAAAACATAAACAAAATGAAATTTCTTAATAGGTTTCAAATGACAACATAAATATTTGCTCGGGACCTTTCCAGGGAGAACCGGGGACCTTTTGCACCTTTCTCGAGTACACTCTGGCACAATTGAATAAGCTTCCCTGTAGGCTTATTCACAATTTTACCGACAATTTCGTCCTTAACCCTTTATAGAGCAGAATCGAAATTGTAAAGAAATCCCAGTCCGACCCAACTCAGGGTGGTCCGGCTAGCGACCTGGTTCGACCCCAGGGAACGCCACGGCCGACCACCCGGTCCGACAATCGCTACGCCCGGGTATGGGTTGCGAGTATGTCAGTTGCTAAAAAAAAAATCTGCACGTCACAACTAATTAATTGAAACGGTGAATGTATCTTATGTAATTTAGATGATCCTATAGCCACCATCCGGGTCTGTCATTAGATAAATCAGAATATTAATAAATATAAAATCATATTAATATCCTTACAGATTCTTTACCAGAAATGGTGTCAAAGAAATTAAGCGGTTAAAACACTCAGATATTCACGCTCCCGCAGACAATGAACATCAAATCGGTGTGATGTGCGTACTTACGGGCTATTCTTTAGAAATATGTTTGCGACTCATTCATCTGTCTCCATACATTTAGTATGAAAAAGGGCCAGATGAATGAGGTGACCCCAGACATATTTCTGAAGAAGTGCCCTTTCACATGTTCGTAAGTCGAAAGTCGAAGCGACAGGCGAACCGACCTATTTTTAAACACAATTACGAATGGTTATTACTGGTTCACGGGTCAAATTATATTATGGGCTATACTGACGTCGAATTTGTGAATAATTCTACTGTAAACAGGCTCTTACCGCACATAAAGGGCCCCTAATATTGTGATGACAAAGAAAATTGTTATACATGTTCAAACGAATTCAGGCTTTGTTTTTTTAAGGAGGTCAATTTTTCCGCACCAATATTGGTAGTATAATGACATTCATATGTCAGCTTCATAGTACTAAAGTTGGACAATAAAGGACTGTGACTTAATACCAAATGCACTTTTTAGATTATCTTTTTAGAGAAAATCAGTGCCTCTAGTAAGAAAGGGAATAATTCAGAAGTCAAAAACAGAGAGGCGTAAGTCCCCCGGGGCCATTCATTTATTACGTAAGACGATTTAGGGGGGGGGGGAGGGGGGTCAACCATATCTTATTTTTTCTTACAGGGGGGTGGGAGGGAGTTTTGATCGTTCTACGTAAGATCATAAAAATGCCCAAAATAATCTTAACTTTTGAAAAAGCACGCAAATCCGCGCGAGAGCGCAGGCGCGTGCTCGGTTGCGGATAGGTAATTTACTAAACAATTAAAAACTATTAGTATCTGCAAACAAACGTCCCTATAAAAATGATTCTTTGAAAAATAAAAATCAAAACGTAAAATCATTTTTTTTAGATTCTTACGTAATAAATATTAAATAGGGGGGAGGGGGTCAGGCGATTCTTATTTTTTCTAACATAAGGGGGGGAGGGAGTCAAAAACTGGCAAAAATCGTCTTACGTAATAAATGAATGGCCCCCTATGAGACTTGCGACCTTTTGTACCTTGTTTAAATTTGACTTGTTCTCTTTCTTATTAGAGGCACTGAAATGAAAAAAAAATTATATACAGATCACAATTGGTAATAAATAATGAGTCGGGTTTATCAAGCTCCTGGTATCTTTATGTAAGTTATTTATAGTTGGTACAGTTTATCAAGCTGCATTGTAGACTAGGCTTTATAGGTAGTCGCCTGCAGCGCGAGATTACAAATCCGCAGACACCGTAAATACTTGAACTTAGTGTTAACTTGTACTTAGGTTTTAAGGTTCCGTGCCTAAAGGGTACCAACGAGCCTATCACTAAGACTCCGTTGTTCGTATATCTGTCCGTCCGTCTTCTGTCATAGGGTATTTCTCCAAAAATATGCCTGCGACTCATTCATCTGTCTCCATACATTTAGTATGAAATGGGCCAGATGAATGAGGTGACCGCAGACATATTTTTTTAGAAATGCCCCACAGTTTTGTATATTTTGACACAGTTAATAGTACATTACCTACCTAGGGCGGTAAAACAAAGAAGTCTCAGATCGCAGGTATTTGACGCCCAAGCCGAAGGCAAGGGCGATAAATATGTTAACTGAGGCTTTCTTTATCCGCCCGTAGTAAATACAAAATTTTACGCAGTCCCCAGGCCATTAAGTGGGCCTTTCCGCACGCGGGCGGTTATTGCCACTTTATGGCCAGGGTGTGACGTAAAATCTTTAGTTAATTCGCCGGTATTTTATAATCTGTAGTGAAAGAGCTTTACGACCGTGGTCGCCTGCAGCTCTCGAGATTACCCAAGTTCGCAAACATCGTATACTTAGTCTAAACTTATACTGTAACTTTTTAGGGTTCCGGTTTAATCATAACTGCGCAGTCGGCGTGCAGTTGTGATGCAGTTCCCCCTACAAATCGTAGGGAGTTGCAGTTGGGTTGCAGTCCGTCTGTATCGGCCCTTATTACTTAGTATAGTCCGTACAAACTCTTAAGACCAAATGCTGTCAAACAAACGCAAGCCAAAAACTACTCGTACCTTATAATCAGAGCATAACGTAGTGTTTGGCTTGCGTTCATTTGGCAGCATTTGTTCTTAAGAGTTTGTACGGACTATACACGCGTAACAACCCAGCTCCCAGTACCTATACTCGTACATACCCACTTCTACACAATCATTAAGTATTTCTATGATGTACTTGAGGTAAAGGTGTCGCATGCAAAGTCACTTTAAAACCCATACCCAACTCAAGTAACTTTCGATAACTTTACTTTATAACAAGCCAGCTAACTCCATCTAGCGACAGATGGGAAGCAACCGCAAGCCCAAGTAGTTCAGAGCTCAATACATAGATGGCGCTAGGCACACCGAGCCATCAAAGTTATAATGGACTTTGTTTTCGGACTTCCTAATAGTTTGATTGAAATTTGGGTAGCTGTGAGTATTAAATATTAGTATGGCAATTATTTTTCTTGTTTAATAGAAATAGGGCGTATTTTGTACTTAAAGGCTCCGAAAATTAAAAAGAAATTGCGTGGGTGGTAGTTGCGTATAATTAATCAATTTGCGTTAATATTATGGGAAAAGATTGTAATAATACGGGAATTAGAAACGGTTTATGTTAACATTATTAAATATGGTGTAAAAAAAATACTAATTGTGGTTTAGAAAACGGTGAAATATTTTGTAGTTCCGATTTTGAAAAACTCTATGGAACATAAAAAAAAAACTCGAAGCTATTTAACACACATTTTTTAACCATTATTGACATCTTTCTACATTGCAACGATTATCTAAGGAAATATATCGATTCTTGTTTAAATTACATTAGTTCAAGATTTTGAAGTCTGTTATTGTCAGTTTGGTAAGATATCGCCTACAGTAGACGAGCTGGTTGAAAATTATTTAAATCAAAACTTGACGACTTTTTAAAAATAAAGGTTAGTGAGATTGCTAATTGGCAATACTCCAATTCCTAATGAAATGTGAAATTCCGTCAGTTTCAAACACTAATACCCACAGAATAATCCGATTGGAAATAATCTCACAATAGGCTGTATTCTGATACAATAAAATTCAAAATGAATCAGGACGAGTAACTGAAAGGGAAAGACCTTTACCCAGCAGTGGGACAGAAAAATTGGATAAAAAATACTTAAAATATAGAAAATACTACCGAATGTTAAACTTCCTCATGTTTCAAAGTCTATTTAATATCTTAAATATAAATTCAATCGTTTCACAAACGAGTAAAGTTTCCACATTCAAAACTATTATCTATTCTATCTACTTTTAGCCTCATTTTTGACAAAATGTCTTAGTCACAAAAAAGCAATAATTAGAACTGTTTTATCACTAAACCGCCTGCCAACCGTGGTGATTAGGGCATTTTCAAGACTGATACATTTGATACGACTGATAAGAGTAATTATACTATATTTTGGGTGGTAACCAAAAGTGGCCGATGCGTTTGAAGCTGTGTCCTCAGTTTTCCGCTACCAAATTGAAGCTTACAGTGTTCCCCAACAGGTTTTCTTCATGGCATCGGTCATCGGTTCGGCAACCTTCCATATCCTCTATCTAGACTATAATAAGCTATCTAAATTAAAATTTACCTTAACGATTACAAAAACATATCCTAAACGGTACGGGCACTGGAATACCACCGCAAAACCTTCTCAATTTCACTTTGATCAATACCAGATATAGCGTTTCCGAATAAAACTTTTATCTCCAGACGCGAATATTCAGGTTTTACTGCCGATGAGTGGAGTGGAGTTCTTGAGTTGCGTTACTCTGGCCAATTGATATTGGGACAAATTCGTAAAAGCCTAAAAATACTTATAAGAGTGTACACCTGGAACATAGTATGAAAACCAGCCGTTTAACTCGTGTAAGGTACTAGAAATGCAATCCTCAAGTCTTAAAAAGCTAACCCAAAATCAACAACTGAAATCAGATTGATACAACTTAGCAGAGCAGCGTTTCAATAAATATTTAATGTCATTGAAATTTTTCTTGGTATTTGCTGTTCAATGTGATTTCATCATGTAGGTGATTGAATGGGTTATTTAATTTGAAGTGAAATGGTAGAGGTGGAGAGAGCGTATGAGGTATTGATACATATTCAAGTATGGTTATAGATAACACTTGAGTGACGCGTGACCTATTATTATAAATATGGGATTGCTTTTGATTCTGGTGATGGTAGAATACCCGAAAAACGCCTAAATGCGTACTATATACTTATAAATGTCCACATTGTTATTGTTCGGAAATACTTATGCGGACAGGAGTCCCCATAGCTCGGCTAATTGGGAAATGAATGAGGACGCGTATCGCTTTATGCGACAAGAAGGCATAGCAATGAATTGCAGAATGTGCTGAAATGTTCTCCGATCTAGGTAATATTTGACGAATAAAACAAAGGTATAAGGTGTAGGTACTTATGGTCAGTGGCTTGCACTTCATAAAAACAAAACGACACTGCCTCTAATTTCTATCCTATTAAGGGTAGCAGGTAAGGGTGCATCGACGAAGTGAAGAGGCTTATGGCAATTTCTAGGTCTGCAATGGACAAGTTGAGGAAAATATGGAGGAATCGCAACATATACAGAGCCATAAAAATCCTGTTAGTTCGGGCACTTGTATTTCCCATATTCTTGTACGCCGCAGAAACGTGGACTCTGCGGGAAATAGAGAAGAAGAAGATTGAAGCCCTAGAGATGTGGTGCTGGAGGAGAATGCTCGGAGCATCGTGGACTGAATTCCGTAGCAACGAATCTATACCCGAGAACTCGGCATTAAGCAGCGTTTATCATCTTTGGTACAGTCTCGTATCCTCACCTTTTTTGGTCACGTATGCCGCCGAGGGGAGGTGGCTATTGAGCGGCTTGTGGTCCAGGGAAAGGTGGAGGGTATTAGGCCACGAGGAAGATCGCCTATGAGGTGGACTGACCACATAAAAGCGGCAATAAATGGCTCATGATCACTACATGAATGTACGAGGAAGGCGGCTATCGGAGAAGAGTGGCGGCGTGTTGTGAAGCTTGCAACCCACACCTGAAGTGATGACCACGACTAGGGCTGCCATCCGTCCGGGTTTCCCCGGATTTGTCCTAGTTTGGAGAGCGTCCGGGGAACGTCCGGGGAACGTTTCATTTGTAGTCCGGGTTTGCTTGCTGCGGCTCGTGAGAGCTAATGCACCCCCCCTCCCCCGGAAGCGAAAAAAAAAACTGCGTTGCTGTTGAGATGTCCGGGTTTTAAGCTCCTAAATCCGGGGATTTACGCTTTTTGTCCTAGGTGTCAAATTTTGGAGATGGCAGCCCTAACCACGACCACTCTATCAAGAGTGATATCTACAAAAAAGAGAAGAAGAAGGCTAGCAGGGTAAAAATTAGTAGGGAAAATTTGAGGGTAGGCAGTGCCTTTATGGAGTGCACGCCACTGCTTATATATAGTACCATTTTTGGTTTAAGGATGGCCAATTGGTCACCGAACGGTTCTAAAATCTTTTTGGAACCAAAAAAATCTAGTGGTTAATGGCTATCACTCTAAAACAATAACCAACTTCCAAATTACTTTACCAAGTTTTCAACGCACATTCCTTGCAAACTTTATCCTATTCATCAAGTACTGTAATTTCATTATACATTGTTAAAACCGCAAAGTTAATGTAAACACGTGGTGCAAAGGGTGATTAATTGCACCCTGTGACGGGCTTTTACAACTATTCGGTGATTAGCTGTGGAAAAATAAGCTCTATGCTGTGGTTGCAAAGTTTAGATTGGATTAGCAAGTTTGTTTAATATGTGTGGCTTTTAGCTTATGCGGGTAATTTTTCGGTAAATATTAACGTGTTTTACACGAAGTGTATGATACCACAAATTGCAATCAACAGTGTTTGCTATCAGTTATATGTGACAAAATTGTAACGTGACTAGGAATGGTAGACCACGTAATAAGTAAATAAGTAATAAAACGTAAAATACGTAAATATTTTTTTGTAATCATGTCTTTTTAACGTCACGAAAAACAGGACAAAATAGATATCCAATATCAATCGAGGAGCTACCAAACTCGAACAGTAATTAAAGCTGAGAACACCGCCATCTATCAGTCTGCGGAGTTAATTGAAGTAATTAACGAGCGAACCATTTATTAGGACGCGAATTTGAGCTATAAATGATGGTTTAGATGCAGCTGATTATTTACCTAATGAATGTTATTTCCGGGGGTTTCCGTTTCAACAATATTATACCCTTTCAATGTCAAGGGCACGCAACATATTTAAATTCATTCAGTTTAGCCCGGTGGAAGTGATCTGGCCATTAACCCATATATGCCCCGAGCATTATTTTCTTGCCCATATACAGGCTGATTTCGGAGTCGTGATCCCAACCATTTTTTTCTGACTCAGTAAATGATTGCGATGCTACCTGTATTTATTTTAATTGAAACAAAGATGATTCGTTTATTTACGTATTTTTATTTAAAAATTATTATTGACTCAAAATGCGTGGTCACCCTACTTTTAATATTACACCTTTTTAGAAAACAAACTCTTTGATAGAAGTCCATGCACTTGACATAAGTTTTCTTGGGAAATAGTAGGGTGACCATTATCTCGAATTATCGCAGTTTTTTTTGCGGACTAAAATAAGTCGCTGGTGTACTGTTAGTCCTAACCTATCGTGATCCTTAGGAGAAAGTAAGTTAAATGTTTATTTCTTGCTCCACGACACCGTAATCACCCTGTATTTTTTGGAGCAATTCGAATATACTATCGACTAACAATACCATAGGAGGTTTTTTGGGCTGGTTCATTTTCGACCCAATGGGCATATATGGGTCGCTTGGTTCTCCAATTAAAAGAAAAGAGGGTTAAGAATCGACTTTAACATTTTAATAGATTTGTATCCTCGTATTTAAGCAATTGACCTGTGATAACTAACTATCCTACTAAATATAAATGTAAAAGTTAGTGAATATGTTTTGGAGGTTTGGATGATTCTTACTAAATAACGCAGTCGAAATCGAATGAATTAAGCTGAAATTTGGCATACAGGTGGACCAAGTCCTGGATTGAAACAGGATACTTTACATCCCGGTAAAGATTTCCCTTGGGATAATAACCGGAATAACGCAGGCGAAGCCGCGGGTATTGAAAGTCATTGATAAACGAGTTAGTTAGAGGTAGTAGCTTAATCGGGTGAGTGCGTCCTTGTCTGACTCAAGATAATGTTTCAAGTCCGGGTTAAGTCAATATTAATATTTTTATGAATAATATCAAATTAATATTGTCTTCGGTTTCCGCGATTATCACTCATAGCAATAAAACAACTTAAACGGATTAAATCGCGTATATTACTACATTTTAAGTCCCGACGTTTCGTAACCCTTTTCAGCGTTCGTGGTCGCGGGTAGACACGTCGGGACTTAAAATGTAGTAATATACGCGATTTAATCCGTTTAAGTTGTTTTATTAATATCAAATTACCTTTTTTCTCTTTTTTTTATGTCTTTTATTACCTTTTTGGTGAAGGAAAAACATAGTGAGAAAACCTGCGTACGCTAGCTATGAGAGTAGGCCAGTGCCCAGCAGTGGGACGTATCTACCTGTATAAAAAAAAAGGATGACATAAAGGGAAAGAGTAAGTAGAGAGAGTAGAAAAATGAATAACTTTCAATAAATTTGTAAGCTGTACCATACTGCTTACAATATCACTGATTAGTTTTTGGTAGTTTATAATCTATCGATAATCAAAAATCGTAAATTTTTTTACAGTCTTCGATCGGCCAGTTTTTGCGCGACTCGTTTTATATCCATAGGTTAGGTTTATTGCTTACAAGAAATATTATATTTGAGGGCATTTCTCCAGAAATATGTCATACATTTAGTATGAAAAAGGGCCAGATGAATGAGGTGACCGCAGACATATTTCTGGAGAAATGCCCTTGAAGGGTACACGGAAAGAACATGTGTACTTACTTTTTTTAATTAAATTTTAATCTCGAGATGTTCAAAGTTCGCTCTGAATGATGACTTACCACTTCGTTACAGGTATAGCTTAAAATAATAAATATTATATTTTTCACTTTTAAAAAAATGGTTACTTAAGTAATTGTTCACGATGACTAACTTTCAAACCGCTATAACTCGAAAAGTTATTTAGGCGACTAGACCTGTTCTTTCCGTGTACCCTTCATTTGATTGTTTTGACATTCAATTTGATATATTTGACGTTTTTGGCAATTTTACGGTGACATTATTATATATGCTGTGTGTATAGGCCGATGACTAAAAAAAACATTTATTTCTGCAAGTAGGCCCTCAAGGGCTTTTTTTTTTCTTTTGGCACTTCAGGTAATGATCCTCTGGTGAGAATTAAGAAGCGCCGGTATAAACTCACCAGTTTCTCTTTTGATACATATTATTTCAAGAATATGACATTAGATTTCTTTAATACATTCCATCTAACTTAAAACTACATTTTTAGACATGTAAAAGGTCTCTAGGCGCCGAAACAAGACAAGATGATGATGAATATCAATAACCACATTTTTACTAAAAAAAACCCGACCGCGGTGCACTTTGAAATTGCATATAATCCGCCATTTTGTTTATTTTAACGAACTTCATATCCAGTGACACTCGCACCATCAAGACGAATCTAATGATGTATCATTTATCAAAATCGGATGTGCCGTTGAGTAGTTACGAGCGGACACAGGAACGGATATACATACATACATACAGGTCAAACACATAACCCTCCTTTGGGCTTCGCCGCAGTCGGGTAAAAACGAATTGATTTTGCCTAAGCACGTGCGTCCATCTCGGACGGTATCATCGGTCGGCAGCGTTTCCATTTCCCAGGCTTCCGCTCACGATCTGATACTGAGAACTGCCCAATTTCTATATTCGGTCAGCATACCTATCCAAAACGCAATAAATCTTTATGGGGTACTTTGAATCTCGACCCTCGGGCGACCGCGTAAGATTTAAAATTATAAAAAATGTGATGCATTCAGGCTAAAATACCAGTTTGCAACTTGCCAATAAGGACGATTGTACCTACCCTACTACTCAGATACTAGGGTCGAATCAAATAATTAATCACCAAGACCACTCTGCAGAAAAGTGCCGACTGAGAAAAAAAATCACTCTGTCGATTATCATAATGTTATAAGGACGATTTTTATCGATCTTCCCTGTAAGCGATGTAAGTACTCGTTTTACTCTAAATTATGGTATTGTCTTCGGTTTCCGCGACTATCACTAATTGCAATAAAACGGATTAAACCTCGTTATTACTTTAATTTTGCGTCCCGGCATTTCGCAACCCTTTTCAGCGTTCGTGGTCGCGGCGCGGGTAAACTGAGAAAAACATACCCACTTTAAAAAAATCGAATAAAAATAAAAATGGTGCCAGATGGCCCTAATGTGTAAAGACGTTTACACACATGACAGAAGGGCTTAATACCCTAAACTTAGAAACTGACGCTTCAAAAAAGGTACACTGATAAAAAAGAAACGCTAAGAAAACTTTCAGCCTTGCTTTATGCGAAAAAGAACATAATTTTAAACAAAAGACTCTATTACTCTATTTATACTTTATTTCTGTATTTAAATACAAATAAAACTAATTATGGTTTATTTCATAAAAAACAAAAGGACAATACAGCACTTAACTTAAGCCTACCCTTAAGTACAGTCAAAAAGGGCCCCTCGAGTCGTCCCTGGCGCAAAGGTACCCATTACACTGGCCGCGTTGCCACGTTGAATGGCGATGGACAGCCTTTGCACCAGGTACGAACCCGCGCGCGCGTCAGACCCCCTCTCCCTAATTCGACGACCCACTTCCCAAATGAAGGCAATAGCCTCCGACCCCCAGCACCCAGTAGTCTCAAACGCCAGGGGTACGAAATAATAGTTTTTGCCCAGCGCTGAGTATTTCTCTCGTTTTTTGACTGCGGCCCAATCCGCCGCGGCACCAGCTGTACGCACCGTTCGGCCGAGGTGTGAGGCAGCAAAAGTACTGACGCACGTCGCGTCCCACAGCAGGCACTTTCCCTTCTGCCACGGCACAAGTGTTAAGCCGTCCGGCCTTTTGCCGTCGGTGCGGCAGAGACCCGGAGGCTCCAGCACACAGGGGATGTTGGCGGATACCAAAGCCCTCCTCACGATGTTATTGAGAGCGTGGTGGCGTGGAAATCTTCCCGAACACCGACAACAACTCAACGCGTGATGGCCATTCGCTTCCACCATGGAGCCGCAGATGCACTTATGAGGCACACAAACATCGCAGCCCAGGCGGAGAGCTACTGCCACCCGCAATGAGTCGTTGTCCAGGAGTGTTCCCAAATGAGGAGCAGGCAAAGCCTGTAACCACGCTCCCGCCTCGACTTTTGCCACAGACTTTAGCCTGGCCAAATCCACCCCTGTGGCTACACCCATGAGCTGTGCTAGAGCGTCCCTAGCCCCCACATCGTCCCAAACTCGCTGTATCTGCGGAGCCTCGGGCAGCGATGCAGTTGGGTAAAGAGCCGTCCACCTCTCCAGTGCATCATCCACAAACGGAATGGTAACCCTGTCTCCATGAGAATTTAAAATTTTAGAGACCAGGCCACCAACTCCATGTGCCGACGCGAGGAAGGCTGGCAAGCCCACATGCCCCGCACGCCGCAAACCGAGGCCACCGTGACGTATGGGCAAGGACGCTTGGACCCATTGCTCATCCGAAAGAGACACGTTTAATATTGCCTCGGTTGTATCTCTTAACGCGGCGTCAAAAAAAGAAATGTCATCAGGACACAACCATGTTGGAGTGGTTCTTAAAAGATAAGTTATCTTGGGAACCGCGAAACACATTCGTAATAAGGTCAGGGCGACGTGGGCATTAATACCTCTCAGACGTTCCTGGGCCAGCAAAAGTAGTGACTTCCTGGCCGCTATTGCGCTAGAGATAGCTCCTTGGAATATGGGAGAACCCAACAGGGTAAACGTCCCTTGTGAGAGCTCTTTGAGACCAGGAAGCACAGACCTTAAGGAAGTCAAAGAAGAAGAAGAGGCAGGTCCACAGCAGTAAACCTCACACTTTCCCGCATTCACCTCCAGTCCCATATCCTTCAGGCGGGGAATAAGGATAGCCAAGTCCTGCCTTACGGTCTCAGGCTCCCCTCCTAATGTGCCGTCATCTAGGTACCAAATATTAAGGGGAGATTTCAGAGACGACACCGCTTCATGAATAGCAAGACTGAAGGTAAGCGGCCCAAGAGGGTCTCCCTGCTGCGCACCCACCTGCGAAAGAATCAGGGAATCACCGTAGACGAGGTTAGAAGGACAGTGATAGACCTGGTGTAAGAAAGGGTACAGAGCAGGAATATGTTTTTCAACTTCGCCCAATAGAACATCTCTCTCCACAGTATTGAATGCGTTCTTGAGATCTAATTTCAAGACGACGCAGTCTGCATTTCCGGGTTCCGTGACAAAAGTGCGTGTGGCGTGGATCGCGGCCTCACACCCCCTTTGCGTGCCAAAACCCAGCTGATGTGGCTGAAGATACGCAGCCATTCGTTCCTTAACCACATGACACCCCAATTTGGCTACCAAACGGCGAAAAGTGCTACCCACCGCAATTGGCCGTATGCCTCCCTCTTTTTTTGTCAGAGCGCACAGAGACGCTCCGTATAAGTATGGACAGATTTCGCGGTTTAATTGCCCACTAAGTAAAAAATTACATAATATGACCAAGGACTCGAGTAGCCGCTGCCCATTGTCGCCAGCAGAAATCGACGTTAACTCTTTTAAATGAGCCGGACGAATTCCGTCTAAGCCCGCGGCTGACCCACTATGGAAAGTCCCCAGTGCTCGAACCACGTCCTCACGGCTCACCGTCAAGGCTTGAAAGGACCGATCCGGCTCCCGAGAGAAGATTAACGTGCGGGACGGGGGTGGATGCTTCGTCCGCAAGGAGGCAAGCGTCTCAGGACCCGGAGGTGCCACTGAGTCATCTGACATTAACACGCGAACGGCTCCCCTAACATCACCCTCATATACTTTGGACTCGATTGTCTTCAGGACAGAAGGCGACCTTAGGGAAGCCTCCCCGACACTACCAAGTTCTACTGAACTGGACCAACAATCGGCCGCGGCTATATTTGATTTCACCTTAGTAGTGAGATTGCCCTGACCCTGCTGTTCCGGCGCTTTTAGAGCCGAATATGCAAATGTAAGTAAAGCATACCAATCAGCAGTATCGTTGTTTTCAACGCACTTACTTATAACGGCGCACAATTTTTCCGCTGCTAAGCTCCTTGCTCCCCTAGGAATGTGTTTAAGCACGTGCACTGATTTCTTAAGAGCGCCCAGGCTCTCTAGAGCTACTCCGGGTGGCGACAAGCTCTGCGGTGCTGGCGGCGGACTGATGCCACCGGGCCGGTCGAGGCGGGGAGACACCCGGGCGGACGCTGGCTGCGAGCACGGTCGCGCCACGTCCTTGTGTACACGCCCCACATGAATCTTTAGGCCGTGCGACGTGAACCTGCGTGACGACTCTGGGCAATGGGGGCATGTCACCGTGTGGGAAGTGGAATTCATCACGTTAAAAGAATACTATGATACAATTTCGTCAAATAAAACAAATAAAATGACGGTCTCATAAAAACATTAAAAAGTACATTGAGCACTAAATTAAGGAGCATTTAACAATCATAACAGGGATATTTATAATTAACTGTATTCTAAATTATATTTGTGTAAAATTCAATAATAAACAATCAGAATTAAAAATAAATTAATAAAATAAAAAATTTGATAATTATTATAAATACAATTCATCTATCAAATTACCCAATTCAGATTAAAACAATTAAAATTAAAAAAAAAATGACTAGATAGCATCCCACAATAAGACGCAACAATAAGAGCGCTCCACTAATTATTTCGCAGAAAAATAAAAGGGAACACTAATAAAGGCTTGTAACTAATTACACAACAATAAATTAATCCTAATGTAATGTTCAGGTCAGGTACCTATGTAATTATGATAAACATACCCTGGGTATGATCTTGTAGTCACACTATGTATAATACTTAACAACCGAGTTAAAATTGTCACCTAACGAAAATAAACAAATAGGCTAAATGAGAAAGAGATCGTCTTCTTAATGCTTCGGTTGGACTGCAGAGTCAGGCGCACTTGTAAACATTCCAAGTTACATCATCACCACACCATAGCGCCCGCGATGACATCGACGCTCGACGCACGCAGCGCCTCGAAGAAGTCGGCGCCGACGCCGACGCTCCTCATCTAAAGTCACCGCCGATCGTAGCGTAGGTGTGCCGTGCCGCACGCACACTTAGCTACCTCTCGCAGCGCGCACGCGCAGGTGCTTGCGTACCGGGGCGCTCGGACACGTTCGGAACTCCTCGTCAAAATCCGTGAGCAGCGATGACAGGGCGAGACGAAAAATAAGTCGCTATCTCTCACCGCAGCGGAGGTGAGGAATGACCCCGCGCGCCCTCCTCCAGTGTAGGCGATAAGGCTTGCAACTTAGTTGCAAGTTGATTTTGCACACGGCACTACACTAAGTGATGTTGAACAAGATACTTTAAGTACGCAACAGTAGCGTCTAATTATGAGTAACGTATATTAACATTTTTCTGTTTAATTTTATTTAAGAAACGGGCGGCACGTCTGCCTCCAACCGTGCCTCGCGGCCAAAAAAAATTATTTAGTAGGTATTTAAATTATAATATATTCTTTTTGCCCACGTTTCTTCGTTTATCTAGGATATCAATTTAAGTTGTTACTTTTTTATGTGGTAAAAAAATTACAAGAGCTATACGTCCTTCCATACATCACCAATCGATGCATTTATTCCTTAGTTTAGTATTATTTACGGCCACTGACACAACCAGCCTCCGTGACAACAATACCCGGTCTCCCCTATATACATATCTTGTAACTCTATCACAACTGTGACCCGTCACAAATACTACCTGTCCCCTTCCATTCAATACAGTGCGCAAGTGACAGCTGTAGCGCGACAAGTGAAGTCGTGCATGGCCAGTTGCGCTAACCCGGTTGGTTGTGCTAATGAGGATATTTAGAAATTAGAAATCCACTCAAACATATCAAAATGATGAATTAGTATTAATTAATGCTCATTAGACATAATAATTGATTTTTTTTTGAATAATTACTTAATGTACGCTCTTGGCAGTCTTTATGTTAACAAATTATATATTTTATTTTTCTATAATGTACTGTTCATAATTTTCGTGTTAGTGACCTTTAAAATATATTGTATTATTGATATTCATGGTATGACTGGCATTGTGGGTGCTTAGGGTTTTCTTTCCTGTGAACTCACAATGCACTATTGAAATTGAAATAAAATATGTCAACTCTTTTGAGATTTTTTAATACAACTTAGTCTTAGCTTTTTAGGTTTAATTTCAGTTATAGTTAATTTTAGTTTACTCTTTATTCACTTTCGATTTGTTAATTAGTAATTAAAATAAAATTAAAAAGGAATATCAACAATAATATTCATCTCTGTTTAGCGACTACTAACGCCATCTATGCATCATGTCTAGAAACTCTCGTAGGTATCTTTTTGTTTACAAATAGTCAACAAACAGTGTCTTGATTTGAATGAATGAATTATGTATGAACAGAGCAGTGGGTCGCCGCAGTAAAACTGCGGAATAATCGCTCATAATCCCGGGATAGTTGGAAAGTATACCTTAATAAATAAGGGTTCGTAGGTATTTGAAGTGGGGGTTCGTAAGTAGGGAATTTGTAACAGCGACAAAAAAGGATTGCAGTGAGATTTGACTATGTATAATCGTAATTTTCTATTAAACTTCTTGGTTTAGTATAGTCCGTCTACGCTAAATTCGCAGCGGTCGAAAAAAAGGTTTTAATAAAATGTATATGTTGCGACATGGGGAAATCACCACAAGAGGATTATTTAATCTTGGTACTTGGCAATATTTCATCGCTTTATAACAATATGTGTGTTTCCGAACGTAGCTTGCGCGCTTTTTGGCGCTATCTGTCATTGTACGCGCTTGTCATGTAGACACCAATAAATAACATTCTCAATGTTAAAATTACTTTCATTTTACTTAATAACTAAGTAAAACATGGTGTCAGAAGTAATTTGGTAAATTTAAACACGTAATACATAGTGAAACTGACAAGATGGACGAACATCTCAAAGAATTGCTTAAGCAACAAGCTGTCATGATCGAAACTATGCAGCGTCAAATGAATTTGCTACAGCTTCAAATCACGAAGGCAAATGGTGAAGTCGACACCGGAGGACGTGTGAATGTGCCGTGGCCGCAACCTCTAAACGTAAATTCAGGCGAGCCAGCGGAAAACTTTCGCATATTCAAGAATGGTTGGACAAATTACTGCATAGCTACCGGCATGGATTCATGGGGTGACGAGCGAAAGGAGCGCAAAGCTGGACTTTTGATTAGTGCGGTAGGTAGTGAAGCTATGGAAAAATTCATGGAATTTGGGCTTACAGAGCAAGATAAGCGCTCAGAAAAGACCATTTTGAAGAAGATGGAGGGTGTGCTGATTTCTAAAGCAAATGTCACATACTCGAGATATCTGTTTAATGCTCGCAATCAAATGATGGGCGAAAAATTCAATGAATATCTACTGGTTCTCCGAAAATTAATCAAACCGTGTAATTATGGGACTGTGGAGGATGAGATACTGCGGGATCGCCTAGTCGTGGGCATAAGTGACAGCGCTGTGAAGAAAGAGCTTCTTCGGGTGGCAGACTTATCACTTGAGTTAGCAATTAACATATGCAGATCCGCAGAGACAGCAGCAGAGCATTTATCAACTATATTAAAAGACCCGGCTGATGGAGAAGTGAACAAGATTACTAAAGAGTCAGGAAATTTCAAGAAGAAAGCAGAAGCAGCTTTATGTAAATTCTGTGGAGATAAACACATATTTGGCCGAGCTATGTGTCCTGCATATGGTAAAAGGTGTGAGATATGCCACGGCAGAAACCATTTTAAAAAAGTTTGCAAGAAAGCGGACTCGACTCGAGCTATTAAGGAAATACAAGAAGATGTAAGCTTGGACGAGGAAGATTTTCACATAATTAAAGAAATTCGGTCTAATAAAAAGGGCCACACAGAGGCTAAATTACTGTTTTGCATTAGAGACAAGTGGGTTCCTGTATTCTGTACTCTCGATACCGGAGCACAGGTATGTGTTATGAGTAGCAAAGACTATATCAAGCTAACAGGTTCTGAAGATATGTCAAGTCTATTTAAAGCAACACACAGACTAAAGTGTTACAATGGTTCAGACTTGAAAGATTATGGCATAGCACAATTTGATTGTCTCCGAAATGGTAATAAATATAAAATTCAATTTCATATAGTTGAAGCGAACCATGAACCGTTGCTGTCTGAGAGAGCATGTCTGGATTTGGGATTGATTAAATATTGCAATTCAGTTACTTCGGGGGATATCAAAGATCGTGCTAAAGCAATAGAATTATTTGAAAAGTACAAAGATATTTTTGAAGGCTACGGTCAGCTGCCTGGTGAGGTATCCCTAGAGATTGATGCATCAGTTCCTGCTCGCATTCAGCCTGCTAGAAGAATTCCAATGGCAGTACGAGAGAAACTGAAGGCAGAGTTGGAACAACTGGAAGAGGCTGGAATTATTGCGCAAGAAACAAAACACACTGACTGGGTAAATAATATTTTAATTGTTAATAAAAACTCAAAATTTCGCATATGCTTAGATCCGATTCCTCTGAACAAAGCCCTCAAAAGACCAAATTATCAGTTTACTACATTGGACGAGATGTTGCCAGAACTTAGCAAGGCAAAAGTTTTTACAACAGTAGACACTAAGAAGGGTTTTTGGCAGTTAGAATTGTCAGAAGAAAGTAGCAAACCAACTACATTCTGGACACCGTTTGGTCGTTACAGGTGGGTTCGTCTGCCCTTCGGGTTAAGTCCGTCTCCAGAAATATTTCAACAGAAGCTTTCCAGTCTACTTAATGGCCTAAAAGGAGTGGAGATAATAGCTGACGACATACTAATATATGGAGTAGGTGAGTCAATGGAGGAGGCCGTATCTGACCACAATGTAAAATTAGAGAGATTATTTCAGAGGCTGCGGGAAATCAATTGTAAATTGAATAAAGATAAAGTACACCTACTACAATCATCGGTAAAGTTTAATGGTCATATTCTAACTAGTGAAGGAATAAAAGTAGATGAGTCCAAAGTACTTGCAATAAAAAATATGCCTACTCCAAAGTCGTCCAAAGACGTGCTGAGATTTCTCGGTATGGTGTGTTACTTGAGTAAATTTGTAAAAAACCTAAGTTTTCAAGCTACCAATTTGAGAAAATTAACTAGAAAGGATGTAGAATTTGAATGGACGCCAATTGAGGAAACAGAATTCCAAAATATTAAGAAAATAATTTCTGATTTACCTACACTAAAATACTTTGACGTTAATAAGGATGTGACAATAGATTGTGATGCCAGCGAGTTTGGCTTGGGAGCTGCGCTATATCAGGACAATCAAGTAATTTGTTTTGCCTCTAGATGCTTGACACCGACAGAAAAACGATACGCCCAGATTGAAAAAGAAATGTTGGCTGTGGTTTTTGCTTGTAAGAAATTTAACCAATACATTGCAGGAAATAGTAAAGTCACTGTAAGAACGGATCACAAACCTTTGGTGAATATTATGAACAAACCATTGGTAGAAGCCCCAAAACGTTTGCAAATGATGTTACTTACACTTCAGAAATATAACGTCGAGTTACAGTTTATTCAAGGCAGTGAGAATCATCTTGCAGACACACTATCTAGGGCACCGATAGAAGAACAGACTGAGACTATCTATGATTTGGAGAACAAAATAAAACACAAACAGATATTCAAGTTAATCAGCAACATTTCTTTGATTTCATATCTCAAAATATCCGACAAGCTCTTAACAGAAATCAGAAACGAAACTAAAAATGATCCTGGTTTACAATCCCTTATGGCTTATATTGAAAGTGGCTTTCCTAGATACATAACAGATTGGCCTATTGAACTGAGAACATTGTTCAAATTCAGACATGAACTATCGTCGGAAGATGGCCTTATTTTTAGGAATGATCAGCTGCTGATACCATCTGTTTTAAGAAAAACAATTACAGTAAAGGTTCATATCAGTCACAACGGAGTTTCGGCTACACTACGTCTAGCTAAGGAAAATGTGTTCTGGCCGGGCATGGCAATGGATATAAAAGAACATGTAGGAAACTGTAGATTCTGTGCAACACATGCATCATCACAAGAGAGACAGGACTTAAAATGTCATGCAGTTGCCAAATATCCTTTTCAATATGTGTCATTGGATGTCTTTTCAGTGGGCAATTTGAAATTCTTAGTTACCATTGACCATTACTCTGATTTTTTCGAGTTAGATCAGCTGTCCTCTTTGACTACCACAGAGGTTATTGATATATGCAAGAGAAATTTCGCACGACATGGAGCTCCACAGAGAGTGTGCTCGGATAATGCTACTAATTTTGTAAATGAGCACTTTAGAAAATTTGCTACCGAATGGAACTTTGAACATGTAACATCTTCTCCACATTTTCCAAGCTCTAATGGAAAGGCAGAGTCTGCAGTGAAAATTGCAAAGAGGCTAGTCATGTCAAGCATAGAGAACAAGCAGGACCTCTGGTACAGTTTGTTACATCATAGAAATATACCAATTGAGGCAGATAAGACCAGCCCAGTACAGAAGTTGTATTCAAGAAGAACTAGAACTGGCTTACCTTGTTTGTTGCAACATCTAAAGCCTAAAGTCGTACATAAGGTTCCAGTGCTAATAAAGAAAAGGAAGGAAAAGATTAAGGAACAACATGACAGAAAATGTACAGAATTACCTAGGCTGGTAGTGGGAGAAAGTGTAGCGGTGCAACTTCAACCGGAGAACAATAAAAGATGGAGATTTGGTAAAATAGTGCAGGCTCATAATGAAAGATCATATACAATTAATGTAGATGGAAAGATCTATCGTCGAAACAGAAGACACATCAAGCCATTCCCTGACACTGAAAGATACGAAACAGAAGATAGAGAAAAACAGAGGTGGCGCTTAGACGGCCACGTTCCATCTTATGTTTCAGATGTGCCTGTCCCTGAGATTAGACACGAGATAGCACACAGTCCCGAGGTTCACACGCCGCCAGCTGAGGTACCGCCGATGCCGCCTGTCGAGGCGTCGCCCGCACAGCGTGCTGAAGAGACTCCCCGTAGGAATCAACGAGTTCGTGTGCTACCCCGGCGTCTTCAGGATTTCGTTCTGTTTTAGTAGACACTTTATTTTATAAAAGAAAGGAGATGTTTCCGAACGTAGCTTGCGCGCTTTTTGGCGCTATCTGTCATTGTACGCGCTTGTCATGTAGACACCAATAAATAACATTCTCAATGTTAAAATTACTTTCATTTTACTTAATAACTAAGTAAAACAATGTGTTTGTTTACATTCCTACTGAAATAAATATCCGGGTCAATCCTGCACAATTCGATCAAGTTCCATCCAAACTAAGCGATTTTTTCATCTTGGATATTTTTTGAGTATTTAAGTATAATATGTATGAATATATGCTGTTCGGCATTAAATTAATCTCTGGAGAAAATTACAAAATAACTTTCTATTGGAGGTCGTATATATCTGATAGCGCACTGGCGATTTGTATTGTAATTCTATTACACTCATGTCAAATGGTTTTGTAACGGATTGAATAAAAGGAAAGTTATTTTGCAATCTTGCTTAGGCAGTTGCGGGGATTTCTGCGGTAGATCCGTATGTTTTGACGGTAGGTGCCGTCAAAGCACAGTACCAGGCTAGGTACAATGCCTAAAAAATAAGGTTGTTTTCCACTCTAAGAAGTTGCGGGAACTTCTAGTCTACCTATGCTTGCGGTGGATCTGTGAGTTTCGACTGTAGGTGTAGTCAAAGTGGACTGCAAACAACGTCAGCGCTATCAAAGGCTGACCACAGACCGGTGGCTTGGAACGGTGTGAACGCGTTGTCTATTCGGCGCCGCAGGGCCCATGATGATAGCGTTAGCTACATACGTTACTTTGTAATGTCGGTAAGATTTATAGACACATTGTAAGTAAAATGTATGTGATGAGATAAATGTAAGGCAAACTACACAGAAATATATCGTCGACCGTAGGCTCAATTAGGGCAAGGGACAGGCAAAACAATGTCCCTTACGCTAATTGAGCCTACGGTCGACGATATCACAGAATATATATAAGCTAAAGCAGTAAGGAAGCTACAAACAAAACGATCGAAACGCACGCACACATAGACGCGCGCTTTTACAAGGCCCTAAGGGAATCTCGCGGTGCCGTCAGTCGCGAGTGCTGCATGGAGGCGAGCGGTTGCGCTTTGTTTTTGTTACGTGCGCGCGCCCAGACGGCCCGCGATCTTTTCATTTTAAACAACCCTAACGCTCTAATGGAGCTTAGGTATTTATTTCAAAAAGTAAGCGTAGCTTCCATACTGCTCTATTTATATTCTGTGACGATATGGAGAAAGAAGGAAATAGTACGTCGATTTGTATGAGAACAAAGCGTGTAAAGTTCTTGCCTTCTTCGCTTCTTACCTTCGTTTGACGCCAAAATTGTAATTTAGTGATGGGAAACAAATTTTCCATTACATTTGGTGGTAGTCGAACAATTAATTATACCATTATTATCAGATTTTAAAACCTGATAATAATATTGACGGCGACTGAAGTTGACGCCGTGCAAAGTAGGTCGCAGCCACTTCTTTTTAGCACGCGAGGTACATACACTTATTCCTTCTACCTCTATATATTTCTGTGACATATTATATATATATATATATATTATTAGGGGACAATCTTACACAAATCGGACTAGCCCCATAGTAAGCTCAATAAGGCTTGTGTTATGGATACTAGACGACGATATATTTAATACATACATACAAATACTTAAATACATAGAAAATATCCATGACTCAGCATGCAGTGACAAACTGTTGTGCACTGAAAGTTTGGAAAGACCTTTAGAGTAAAAATTTAAAGCGTAAAATGAGAGTGTGAATTGGTTGTCAGTAAGACAACAAGGATAGGCGGCCTGTAAATACGCTCCAAGAATCCCATAAAACAGCAAACAAGCTTTCAATTACATGTACAATTATATTTTTATAGAGGCTCGTATAAAATAATAACGATACAACGTACAATTAATTACATTTCTCATACAGTAAAGTTTTATTGGGCCGTGCTTTTACTGCGAGCAATATTGACGATTATTTTATTACTGTCATTCAGTTAATTACTGGAACTGTACTTATTAAGTATTAATAAAGGTGGGACACTTCTGTAATGTTATTAAGAACTTTGCTGTCTAACTCGGTCTTAATATAATTTGAACTATGACTCCTATGAGTAAGGTACTGGTCCCACCGGCGGTGAGTAAGCGAGTAAAGTTGGGCGAGTAACAGTTCATTGCGGGCTGACCAGGCACAGTGTGATCAATCGACCTTTCGAGATCCGCAGTGTTATGCTACTTTACTCGCTTACTCGCCGGCGTTGTGGTGTGACCAGTGGCTTAGTAGTATTAGATAGCTAAATCGTGTTGAGAATTATTTTCTCTTATATTTTCACTATACAGGATGAATTGGGAAACGTGAGAAAGATTAACCATACGGATTCAGCAAATTATAAGCTACTTTTTTGTACCATTATTAGAGAGTTTAAAGGATAACTAATTTATTTGGTGTTGAAAATATATTTTTTTTTTGACGCCATGAATGGTCACTCTACAATTACATTGGTTGACTGGTAGAGAATGCCTTGAAACATTAAGTCCGCCAGTTGTATTTTTTTATTATCGTCGAATAAAGTTTAAATAAATATATAATAAATAAATTACAATGCTTCCGTCAAGTACCGTCGACTCTTCGCTTTACTTGTGAATGTTTGAACGTTGACATTACCAAAACGAAAATGTCAATTTACTTTATTCATTATCAAAGTGTTGTCATAACAATTAAAACTGATTTATTTTTATTAATTAGTTGTTATAAGGTTGTAGGTAGAGATGGTTGGTCGGTTGTAGAGATGGTTGGTTTGTTGCAACGCATTGGCAATGCATCTAGTGTTGCAAATGTCTATAGGCGGCGGTGACCGCTTTCCGTCAGGTGGGCCGGCAGTTTGCCAGTCTATAGCAATAAAAAAAATAAGTATTTTACCACAGTATAATAGCAATATTTTTTCTTCCTATAAAAGGTACATCGCGCGCTTCAATGTGTGCGCGCCGTGTACGAACGCACTACAAGCAAAGTTTTAAGAATGCGTAAGAATGCTCCAGTATGGATCGCACTCACACATACCTGCTATTGCGCGTCTACACAGACGGACCTTTAGACGGACGGCCTTTTAGGACCGCGCGACACTTATTCACACGAATAAGTGTCGCGCGGTCCTAAAAGGCCGAAGTTGGACTACTTGTTCGTCTTTATACTTTAATTGAACTTAACAAAAAGTAAAAAAAAAATACGTGTGAGTCTCTTAAATACGATACTGAATCCGCAGGGTTGGTTCTGCTCACTTCTCCCGAATCACCCTGTATTTCGTAATCAAGGCTTGTAATCATTTAATCTTTCTTTTTAACAAGAAAAATGCCCGCAACTTTGTTTACAAAGGTGAACTAAGCTAAATATCTCTTTTTTGTTTCGTTACGCTCAGAATTCAATATAAACTCTCGCAGTAAATAAATAATTTTGCTCCCTTGTACTAAACTAAGTTTTAAATGTATTTGTAATTTTATTATAAGAAGATGCCCTAAAAACACTGAATCTGTATTGCTTAACCAATTCAATTAACCTCTTGGAAATAGTCCAAAATCCAAATTAATTTAGTTGTACCAGAATTATATCACCGCCGTGTAAAACACGAGTATTACTTACTCACACAGTGGCACTCGAGACAATTTTATTTATTTTCTATTAATTCTTAAGGCATATACTGGACATTTTTTTACCCGACTGCGGCGAAGCCCAAAGGAGGGTTATGTGTTTGACCTGTATGTATGTATGTATGTCCGTTCCTGTGTCCGCTCGTAACTACTCAACGGCACATCCGATTTTGATAAATGATACATCATTACATTCGCCTTGATGGTGCGAGTGTCACTGGGTATGAAGTTAACAAAATGGCGGATTTTATGCAGTATTAAAGTGCACCGCGGTCGGGTTTTTTTAGTAAAAATGTGGTTATTCAACATTTGTTGGTAATTGAACTAACTATACCATTATTATCAGATTTTCAAATCTGATAATAATATTGACGGCAACCCAAGTTAACGGCGTGCAAAGTAGGTCGCCGCCACTTTTTTTTAGCACGCGAGGTACATACACTTTTTCCTTTATTTCTGTGGTAATTTTTGAAAATGGTGGGGCCATGGGGGTCGCACCATTTTCAAAAATTACCAAACACTGAATTGACAAAGAAATTTAATGTAATAGGGAACATGTATGATATTTTTTGTTAACTTTAATAAAAGCTCGTTTATAAAAGAAACAGTAGGAAAAAAATATTTTTCGTATAACTATAAAAATAAACAATATATAAGCCATCGAAGATATAATTATCTCTATCTCTTCCTAGCAAAACAGAATATAGTATGCAGTTTGTATGGCGGCCGTGTACTATGACGTCATAGTCCATATTGGATGTCCTACTACATACAGGGTGTCCCTAAAACCAACTTTTATACGATCAGGGCTGATAGACCAGCTCATAAGAACCTAGATTAAGCAAATTTGACCTTAGTAAAAATCTCTTAGTTTTCGAGATATTGACGTTTTTGTAAAACTCGTGCTAAGTGATACCCTGACTCGGTGTTTTGAGTGTCATTGCTAAAATATCAAGTATTTTACAAATCTGTTTTTTGCTATGTATGGCCAAATAACTATGCTATTGAACGTATTTTCTATTTTTGCTAATTTATTCATGCTGTGGACACAGTACAATAACAAAAAAAAATTATTCGATTTTTTTCAAATTTCACCTCTGACTTCGAACTAGCGTGGTGAAAAAAAAATGTACCAACATAACCAGGCACTCAACGTAAAAAAATTTCACATTTATTGTAGTTTCTAAAATGGTATAAAATTTACTAAACACTGTAATAATTTTTGAAATAATGATATTTTGTTACAAAATTAACTGTCTGCCGCCTTCATCTCATACGATCCGGTTGAACTAAGTTTGCACCTGGCGTGCTTGACATCACATACAAATTAGGTGCAAACTTCACGTAATCGTCAATATCTCGAAAACTAAGAAATTTTTATGAGGTCGATTTTACTGTCTCGTTTTTTATGAGCTGGTTTATCAGCCCTGTTCGCCATTTTGTAAAAGTCGCGAATTTTGATAGCCTGGATCAGTCTTTCGAAAGTCATGACTTCAAATTTCAGTATTTTCTTAATCTGCTTTTTGTTTTAAACATTACTTAATAATCATGCTATCATACCTTATCAAAATAAATTAGATTTTACGTGATTCAAAATATGACCTCGGATTTGAATCGCGTAATACTTAAAACAAATTTACCATGCTAAAATAAAAAAAAATAATGTAGTTTAAAATAGTAAGATTTTACACACTAGACACCGTAGTTTTTAAGATAATAGCATTTTAATTCAAAAGGAGGTTATACTACAATATTCCATTGGTTAAATTTCGTACCAGAATTTGAATTTCGAACAGAAAAGGTATGATAGCATAATTATTAAGTAATGTTTAACAAAAAGCAGATTAAGAAAATACTGAAATTTGAAGTCATGACATTCGAAAGACTGATCCAGGCTATCAAAATTCGCGACTTTTACAAAATGGCGAACATGGCTGATAAACCAGCTCATAAAAAACGAAACTGAGTAAAATCGATCTCATAAAAATTTCTTAGTTTTCGAGATATTGACGATTACGTGAAGTTTGCACCTAATTTGTATGTGATGTCAAGCACGCCAGGTGCAAACTTAGTTCAACCGGATCGTATGAGATGAAGGCGGCAGACAGTTAATTTTGTAACAAAATATCATTATTTCAAAAATTATTACAGTGTTTAGTAAATTTTATACCATTTTAGAAATTACAATAAATGCGCAATTTTTTTACGTTGAGTGCCTGGTTATGTTGGTACATTTTTTTTTCACCACGCTAGTTCGAAGTCAGAGGTGAAATTTGAAAAAAATCGAATAATTTTTTTTTGTTATTGTACTGTGTCCACAGCATGAATAAATTAGCAAAAATAGAAAATACGTTCAATAGCATAGTTATTTGGCTACACATAGCAAAAAACAGATTTGTAAAATACTTGATATTTTAGCAATGACACTCAAAACACCGAGTCAGGGTATCACTTAGCACGAGTTTTACAAAAACGTCAATATCTCGAAAACTAAGAGATTTTTACTAAGGTCAAATTTGCTTAATCTAGGTTCTTATGAGCTGGTCTATCAGCCCTGATCGTATATAAGTTGGTTTTAGGGACACCCTGTATATACATATAATAATAAATACATAAAGTATTATTGTAGTGTATAAAAAAAATATTTGAGCGGATGAAATTAGCCAATATGGCCGAACATCGTATAATCCTGGTTTCTGATCTTTCTCATATCATGAAAATCCTTTGGCATTAAGGAACAAAAAAGTTCAGTTTGACGTTTTCGAAGAAGTTAAAGACGGGACGTCGCCTTAATACGGCTGGTCAATATTTCAGGAATGTTTGTTACGTCTAGACTTTCAATTTCCTCAACGTCCTCAACCTTTAACACGGGGGAAGGGTAATAATGTAGGTAAGTAACGCGTTCCTTATTTTATTACGTCATTTATGTAGTATCTGAGAGCTAATTGAATCTAAGTCCAATTTGTTTAATAAGTTTATACAGGGTGAAATCAGACACGTGAGCAGTTTTGACGTCAATTAATTAGGAATTAAAATGGTATCATAATAATAATACCCTGTCCATATTAAAATTATATCGCATTTTCATTAATCATTAATCATTATCATAATCAGCCTATATACGTCCCACTATCACATATTCGTCCCAGTATCACAATTAATGAGCTCATTAATTGTGATACCACTAGTGATCCATGTTAAAATTAAACAGCTTTATCAAAACACGTAGGTATAGAAAATGTAAGGGGCCGAATGGGTCATAACACAACCAAACGAAAAAGTGAGCTCGAAACAAAGAATTTCACTATTCATAAGGTCCTTTGGGCCCCTAAACCCTCCTTATATCGATACCTTTAGACTCAAAGGGCGTAAACACCGTAGGTTCTAATGGCGTTTACTAAAGTCTAAAGGTATACGTCCTTGGCTTTATTGAAAAACGTGGTTTCGGTTCATCATTTAAAATTCACGAGGATCGGTTGAGAAATGCGACCTGCGGAGGAGAATAGCCGGACTTCTGCCGGACAGACAGACATACAAAAGCATCTGTACCCAAACTGAAGCGGGGACGCTTTGCTAGCAGATCAGATAGTTAGAGTAAATCTAGTAACGGTTATATATGTTATGTAAATGATTCTAATAGATAGCACTGCCGATAGCCGATTACATGTTTGTAGGTTTTCAGAGCTTCCAATGTTGTTTCGCATAAGCAAATGCATCAAGATATAAAATTAAATGCATTTCAACTTAAGCGCAGACTGGGCTTGCCCCCGACCTAGACGGAAATAGACGACCCCTTCCAACTTCAGACAAGCCTCTGCCTGTGTCGCAAAGCTATCTCGATTGTCAACTAGAGTCTGTGCGGAAAGAGAATAGGCGTGGCGAAAAACGGAACTAACCTAACCAGTATGGCCACAGAACAGAAAATACGGCACATACGATAGAAAAGCATTACAGCGCCCCCCAAAATTAATCCTATTCTCTTTCCGCACAGTCTCTACTAGGCACTGTTACCACAGTATAATAGCATTTTTTTTCCTATAGAAGGTACATCGCGCGCTTGTATGTGTGCGCGCCGTGAACGGACGCACTACAAGCAAAGATTTAAGAATGCATAAGATTGCGCGTCAGTGTGAATACGTGTCAAAACTGCAGGACCGATTTCCATGAAATTTGGTGTACAGGTAGATCATGACACCGGTTGACACATAGGATACTGTTCAATTCGTCAGAGAAGCAAAAAGTTCATTCAACTTATTTCACCTCCAGGAACAAAGTCACGAGCGGGTGGGTCGTTGTTCGTGCGGTTAAGCCGCCTCACTTCCTTGAACACATTTTTGTCGAAATTACTGCTGATTTTTATTATCACACTATTTATTAGAAGTCTGGGATCACTACCAAATAGATTAAAACGCCACAAATTGGCAGGGCTTTGAAAAATGTGTCAACAGAAGTAAGGCGGTTTCAAAGACGTAAGTAATTAACGACTTGTGTCATTCTAATTTATTAATATTGTATTTGCATGTATACTTGTATACGCATGGCAAATAAACAATTTTGACTTTGATTTATGATCCGGGTCCACTAGTTGAAAAGAAAACTTTCCAGTAGCATTATTCTGCATCGATAACCTCTACGCTGGCAAAGGACCGAACGTTATTATCGAAGGCAAATACTTTTTAACATCCCCAATATTAGTATAAGGAAAACCAATAAATCCGAGTCGACGCCGCATAATAAACAGAAGATGATCATAGCTTTCGATTTTTAACCCCCACAGCGGCTAACCAGTAAAATATTATAAGCAGTACTTTAACATCTGCTATTGGGGAATATATGGGACACGTATTTTTTGGTTTGAAACTTCCCCCTGTTCCATCTATCCCTACCGCCATATCCCCCCTGATAGAGATATGTGGAATATTTTTCCTTTCTTCCCCACCAGTAGGGATATATGGAAATAATATGTCCACTTATCCCTCCTATGCCCCACTGATAGGGGTAGATGGAATTTCTTCCACCTTTCTCTGCTACCGTACCCCTAGTTGGGATAATTGGAATCTCTTCCTTCTTGTACCTAATTGTTTATTTTACAATAAAAAAATGGTTTTGTTTCTGTCATTTCATTTAAAACTGTTCTGGAAGTCGGTTTGCACGGTTGGAAAAAAAATCCACGAGTCCCTACCAGGCGCCAAACTAGTATGGACGGTTGGAAAAAATTCCATGAGTCCCTACCAGCCAGCTAGTTGGTATGGACGGTTGGAAAAAATTCCATGTGTCCCTACCAGGGAGCCCAGTTAGTATGGATGGTCGGAAATAATTCCACGTGTCCCTACCAGGCAGCAAGTTGGTATGGACGGTTGGAAAAAATTCCATGAGTCCCTACCAGGGGGCAAACTGGCAGAGATGTTTGGAAAAAAATCCACGAGTCCCTACCAGGGGGAAAACTGGCAGGGATGGTTGGAAAAAAATCCACGAGTCCCTACCAGGGGCCAAACTGGCAGAGATGGTTGGAAAAAATTCCACGAGTCCCTACTGCAGCGGATTTTAGTAGGGATACATGGAATTATATCCCTACTGGTGGGAAAGAAAGGAAAAATATTCCACATATCTCTATCAGGGGGGATGTGGTGGTAGGGATAGATGGAACAGGGGGAAACTTCTAAGCACTCTATTCCTCGTCATTTTTTGTTTGTCAAACAAAAGAAAAAATATGTGTACAATATTTTTTTTAAATCTAACTGACGGACTAAACAGTTTTTAGGGTTCCGTAGCCAAAATGGCAAAAACGGAACCCTTATAGTTTCGTCATGTCCGTCCGTCTGTCTGTCTGTCTGTCCGTATGTCACAGGCATTTTACTCAAAAACTACATGATGGATATTGATGAAATTTGGAATATAGGTGTCTTTTATGAGCCGCTACTTAGTTTGGTATATAAATAATTAAAATAAATATTTTTAGGGGGGGCACTCCATACATGTTAAAGACAGTAAAAAAAAAAATTTCAGCAAATATCAACGTGTGGTACATAGTTCGACAGCTCTTTAAAAAACACTATAAGGTTTCTAAGTAATGTTTTTGATTAAGTGAATGTATTTGGAAATAATCGCTCCGAAACTTGCGTAAATTGTGTCCCCCCCCCCCTCTATTTTCTAAACCGTGCGTCCGAAAAATATGAAAAAAATCACGAAGGTAACGCTTAATTAATACTTTCAATAAAAATTATTTTCAACAAGATCGAATGTACCGTTTTTGAGTTATTGCCGATAAACAGCGCTTCTCAACAAAAGGACGTAATTGCTATGAAGATACGCTCTTTTGTTGTTGTACTTTTTTTACATCGTATTTTTTACCTTATAGTTACGGCTATGGAACCCTACACTGAGCATGGTCCGACATGCTCTTGGCCAGTTATTTTTAGTCGTCTAGCCCATTGACCTTTGCTAGTAGATGCGTAATCTGACTGCAGCAGTTTTTTGCAATTGGTATTTATTTCTCCTGTTGGCTCTTTACGTTTGGATCCTTTACATTTAGACCGCCTTACTCTGGACTTTTATTGAACACAAATCGTAAAATATAATTATACAAATAATAAAGGTGAATGTGTCCATGTTAAGGGACATCTTTCCATTCGTCCAACACAATACATGACGATTGCCACAGAAACCATTACGCATCTTCATTTACGATGCAAATGCCGTAGAATAATTCAGTACCGGTTGTAACATTTAGATTCATAAGTATTTTAATATAGGTACCTACATTATAATGTAAAGTTATAATATGTTAATAGGTCAAAACCGAAAGGCTAGTTATAATATTGAAAGTTGAATCTGAAGGATTATTTCACTCCCAATACACGTACGGGTAATAATGTTTATTGTAAGGCCGATGACATAATTTCGTGGGCTTGCGGCCATTGCATGATACATAAGAATTAATTACAGGAAGTTAACACCGTCAGTTGTAATACTATAATAAATATTTTGACCGTGACTAGACAGAAACCTTATAAAAAATAAAGACCAAGCGAACCGCGAAAATTGAATAAATTTCCCTTTTTCAAGTATGACAGCGATTTGGAAAAGTTTTAGTCTTTGCCAGGATAAAGTGTTTTACGGATGAGTGTTTTTTCTTTGATTTTTATTTCTTTTTTTTTACTTAAAAGTTTGTATGGGTGCCTGCTGTGCCGTGACGACAAACGATTTCTCGAATGTTCCTTTTTAATGAGTTTTCATAATCATTCGATTTTTCGTCGCTGAATGAAATTACCTGAAGGAAATTTTTATTGGTTTTTGTTTTAAGAATAAGAATAAGAATAAGAAACATTTATTGTCACACTGAACACAGAACGTTACAGAACTTACACAGTACAAATAAACAAAGAGAAACAAATACAATTTTACAATAATAGTACATTACACAACCAGGGTGGCAAAACAAAGAAAGGCCGAGATCGCAGATGTTTTCGGCCCGAGCTGCAAGCGAGGGACGCAAACATGCGATCGAGGGCTTCATTCACTACCTCCCGTGCTGTGCACACCATTCTATGTCTACACTGGGCCAGAAAGCGGCACTTTCGTAGCGTGCGGTAAAAGCCACTTTATGGCCATGTGTGGCACAAAATATCTAATAAAATAACTAAGTAATGCTAATTCCGTGTGACAAAAGGAACGGACTCAGCGTGTGCTGCGACAGCCTTGCGACTGCGCAGCGCTGGTTTTCAGTCCGTCCCTTTTCTCATTCAGGACTACATTTTTTTTTTGGGCTGTGGGTAGCATCAAAATAGGTGACTCTTAATTAAACTTAAACTCAGTTCTACTTATACATAGACATGTGCAATATTTTATAAATGTTTGAAAATGAAAAACTACACATTAGAGAGAAACAAAAAATACATAAATTTTGAAAGGCCGTAGCAGGATAAGGGAAGAAAAAATGCCCTTGAATGATTAAGAGCTGTTTATTTTTTCTATAGTTGCTTTCATTTAGTTGTATAGTTGTGCAAAGTTTGGTTGAAAAATTCCCAGTGGTTCAGCCGGGAAAAAATAGAAACAAAATTTATGAAATTTCACGTATCTCTAAAACTATAAATCTTTATCATAATATCTTTAATTCATTTTGGTAAATTGATAGGTATGTATGCCTTAAAAGAAAATTGAGTCTCTATCTTTGCAATTTCTGTAAAAAACACGTAAGTCAAAATTTCAAAAAAAAGTTTTTTTGATACCTGAAGGAGTGACCACTCTAAGTGACATTTCTAAAAAAGCCTTATTTAACGATCTGTCAGTCATATAAGTTTGACGGTTAAAATCGAAAAGCAACAGTGTCAAAATTAAAAAACTATGTTAGTCGGATTCTGTTACATTTTATTCTTATACTATTCTAATCTAATACAGCCAAAGAACTTAAAAATAAATCTTCTTTGTAAGAAATTAAAAATAAATCAATTATTGACATTCCCATTAATATTGGCTTGAAAATATACAGGGTGGTTTTCGATAATCTGTACATATGAAAAGGGGTGAAATTTCAGCCAATTTTATCGGTAAAACTGATTTTAATTTTTGTTTGTGGTCATTCGTTTTTTTTTTACAGATTTTTAAACTTTCAGTGAAATTTTCGGCAGTACATCTGTTTGCCACGGTATAACTTTTGAACTAATTGCTTAAAATTGTAATTGCAGGGTCATGGCAATAGACACGTTATTTAGTAGCAATAACAATAAACCACCGACTTGAAGAAAAACTCGTCAAAAAAATTATAATTGTGAAAAACGGCTGCAAAACTTCAGTTTTTTTTACGGAAAACACCGTTTTTCTCGAAAGTTTGCGAATATTGTGACCATTTTTTCATGCTTATCTTCGTTTAGCACTTAATTGTGATCTTACAAACATTTTTTTCTTACAGCTTTGAACAATAAGATCAAAAGTTATACTGCGTCAAACAGATGTACTGCCCAAAATTTCATAGCAAACTGTAAAAATCTGTAAAAAATTTTTTTTTGCCCAGAAACAAAAATTAGTCATTTTTACCGATAAAATTAAATGGAATTTCACCCCTTTTAATATGTACAGATTATCGAAAACCAGCCTGTATTTGTATTAATTGTCGCCTTTTAACTTATAAAACCTTTTTTTTTCAAATAGGTAATCATCATTATTTCTAATTAAGCCTTACTTATCGTTTCACCAGATATATTCATTCGTAGGTAGGGTGTTGTTCACACATTGCCGCAATTGTGTACTACCTATCGCACGCAAGATATTTATCAAAAATTATTCAGCCTGCCGAAATTCTTAGTGGACCTTTTTTGAGAAACGGTATTAGTGTTACCGTTAATGAAGATAGCGATAGTGATTAAAATAAGAAGTAAAAGACATATTTAAGTTGATACATATACGAGTAAATGCCATAAATTTATTTTATTTTTAGTTCTTAACAAAGAATATTTATGTTTAAGTTCTTTGGCTGTATTAGAATTGTATAAGAATAAAATGTAACAGAATCCGACCAACATAGTTTTTTAATTTTGACACTGTTGCTTTTCGATTTTAACCGTCAAACTTATATGACTGACAGATCGTTAAATAAGGCTTTTTTAGAAATGTCACTTAGAGTGGTCACTCCTTCAAGTATCAGAAAAACTTTTTTTTGAAATTTTGACTTACGTGTTTTTTACAGAAATTGCAAAGATAGAGACTCAATTTTCTTTTAAGGCATACATACTATTTAATTAACCAAAATGAATTAAAGATATTATGATAAAGATTTATAGTTTTAGAGATACGTCAAATTTCATAAATTTTGTTTTTATTTTTTCCCGGCTGAACCACTGGGAATTTTTCAACCAAACTTTGCACAATTATACAACTAAATGAAAGCAACTATAGAAAAAATAAAGAGCTCTTAATCATTAAAGGGCATTTTTTCCTCCCTTATCCTGCTACGGCCTTTACAATTGCATTTAGCACTGAAAATTACCAATAATAAATTACTAATTTGCATCGTACATTATATTTGAATAATTAAAACTTCAGGTTTCTAATTGTTTGAATAATAATAATAAACGTAATTTGTGCTTAAAAAATTGAAGGGATACGTTAGTTCGCAATGGTGGGGGTAAGTCGTTCCAAATCTTGGATGCAGAATATTTAAAACCTCCTCTAAAGCCTGCTTTTTTGTGCTGTGGAATACTCATTTTATTTTGCAGCTTACTGCGTGTATTTCTAAATTAAATTTAAATGTTTGATCTGGAGTTGTTAAGACCATGTTAAGGACTGGTTTATCTACTTTTAAATCTTGTAAGACGTTCTTTTTAATAAAATGAATCTTATTCCATTGACAATAGTATGGTCGTATACATACTAGTAGTAATTAGACGAATGTACTACGTACTAGTCTACTAGTAGTTAAGTTAGTAAACACCTCGACCGCGAGTGCCTAAAACGTAAATAGAACTGTATAAACCAAGTACCACATTATAGATCCAGATCCTCCTGGGACACCCTTTCGTATAAATAAGCGACGAGAGACCTTCAAAAGGTTCTGGGAATCGATTATTCGCACTACAGAAATAAAAATGGATATGCTAAAATGGTGGCTGGGAAAAATGATTCGGCGAATCGGAATATTGGTAAGAAAAATAGTTATTCCTTGAAACGTGTACAATAGTACATTAAACAACTAGGGTGGTAATACAAAGAAAGGCCAAGATCGCAGAAGTTTGCGGCACGAGCTGCAAGCGAGGGACGTAAATATGCGATCGAGGGCTTTCTTTGTTTCCTCCCGTGTTGTGTACATCATTTTATCTACACTTGGCCAGAAAGGGGCTTTTTCCGTACCCGCAGCGTGCGGAAAAAGCCACTTTATGGCCAGGTGTGGCGTAATTTTTTTTTAATTGCTGCCCTACGACTTCATCCGAGTGATTTTCTGATTTTTTCATACAAAATTTCATCCCCCGTTCCAACTCTTTAAGGTCTCACCGTACACCGTATCGTACCATGACCGTACTATGAACGTGTCAGGCAATATAAATATTCTTTGTATTGAAAAGTATGAGACTATGCCCACTAGCACGTTCCGTCACCGACCGGCATTTGTCATACCGTGTCTGATACGTTCATAGTACGGTCATGGTATGGTCAAAAACGTCGTAAAGACGTCAAAAGTTACATACGACTTCATATACACTTACTGCGTTTTAACCTGGGGTCAGTATCTGATACGTGTTTTTTTAGGGTTCCGTACTGCCGTGCAGAACCTAAAGTACAGTAAGTGTGAAGAAAATCGTATTAACTTACTGAATAAAAAAAAGAAAATTCATTTATTTCGGACGACGTGATCCATATTTTGAGTGACTTACTGTACTTTAGGTTCTGCACGGCAGCGTAGCCAAAATGGCTAAAAAGGAACCCTTATAGTTTCGTCATGTCCGTCCGTCCGTCCGTATGTCACAGGCATTTTACTCGAAAATTACAAGACGTAGATGCCGCTACTAAGTTTGCTAGTCAAATAAACTCCATACATGTACCAGAAGCTAAAAAAAATTTTTTTCATCAAGCGTCAACGTGAGGTACAGAGTTCGATAGTTCTTTTAAAAACATTATAAGGCTTTTATGTACTTTTTTTGATTAAGTGAATACTATTGGAAATAATCGCTCCGAAAGTTGCATAAACTGTATCCATCCCCCTTTAACTTTTAAACCGTAAATCCAAAAAATATGGGAAAAAACAGGAAGGTAAAGCTTAATAAATACATTCAACGAACATTATTTTGAATAGTAACGAATAAACCGTTTTGAAGTTATTTCCGAAAAACTTCTCAACCAAAAGGTGCCATTGATTTACACGGCATTTAAGACCTTTTACCAGTTGTTTATTAAGACGTTTTTTTGTACGGTGGTACGGAACCCTTCGTATGCGAGTCCGACTCGCACTTGGCCGGTTTTTAATTACTGACGATACGTCAATGGACTACACACGATACGCATACGAAAAAAGCCGCTTTCTGGCCAAGTGTAGACATAAAATGATGTACACAACACGGGAGGTAATAAAGAAAGCCCTCAATCGCATATTTACGTCCCTCGCCTGCAGCTCGAGCTGCAAACATCTGCGATATCGGTCTTTCTTTGTTTTACCACCCTAGTTGTGTAATGTACTATATTGTCGCGTCGCGTCGCTCCGCTATCTGCGTAGGGACGCCTAGGGTGGTGTTATGTTTGGGAATGAATTTCCAAAAATTCATTCTTAGCCATTCTTCAGCACGTAACTTCGGTTTTTCCACTTTTGTTAGAGATTCGTTCCCTAATGTTAAGTGAAACGTTTTATCAATTCAATTTCTTACTTTTTGTAAGACCATACATCTCTAGAAAATAATATAACTGTTACCCTTGTCAACTTTTATAGCCTAGAGCTAAGACAAATCTAACAAAAATCTATGTTCAGGCCGAATTTATGATCTCCTGGACCGACTTTTTGGCAGACAGGTTTAGAAATTATACCGCGTAATTGTCATTCTAGATTTATTTTATGGACCGTAAAAAACAGAAGGTTGAATTATAATAATATTTGCTTAAATTTAATAATATAACTGAAACAATACATTACTCCTTATTACACACCAAAAAAATACAGAGATCCTTAAATAAACAAGATACTAAAAACTAATGGTAGACAACAGGCGGTCTTATCGCTAGGAAGCAATCTCTTCCAGACTACCTTTGGGTAGCGGAGATGATGCAAGAAACAACAGGAAAGTAGGTGGTGCAAAACCGTGAGCAATATTTATATGGTGGGACCAATGATTTCAAAAGTAAGGATAGGCCCTTCCGAACAGTTCGAAACAATTTTCCCCGTAACAAAAAATGCAGCTATAAAGACCAGCTGGGTCATACACGTTCAGGAAAACGGGCGTCTTTTCTGTGGACAATACAAAAGTTAACGACTTGGGTACAGTAAACGGCCATAAAGAATGCACATCGTCCTTTGAAAAGAGGCAATCGGCTAATTTCGACTTCGTATAGCGATATCTGTGTCGCACACACCATGACGTTTGTTTTGTCAGTCGTGGTTCAAATGCGAGAGAGTGCAGTCACATCTCCAAGTCAATATATATATAGAGTTGCTAAAACTTTTACAAAATTAAATTTGTACTATGGCATCTATAGGAAAAAAAGGCAAGCCGTTACTTTGCCAGTCACGCGAAATTATCTACAATGTTTATATACCGTCACCGCAATATTACACTTTTTGTCGATCTTTAAACCTAAGTACATTTAAATATGCTAGTAGTATAACATCAGTTGCTAATGCTCAGTCAACCCCTTTTAGGAATGTGGGCGTGAATATATGTATATCTATATGTATGTATATTATTTTTCCCCAACAAGCAATAATTAAATATAATTACATCATGTTTTACAGCTCTATATATTCCACGTGAAATCAAAACAAAACCACAATAAAGTACTTAGTTCTAAATTCGAATTCTGATAAACAATTAATCTAATAATTGATGTACATGGAAATTACCATTCGTTTGTATTCGGAAATGCGATGATTGCCGATGTGCATTCTTTATGGCCGTTTACTGTACATTTTACTTATCCTTTTATCATACAGGTTTTAAGAAAAAGACGGTTTGTATTTAAAGCCTAACAATTTTATAATCTCCACAGGAAATACGTATAACCTTAACTCATACTAAAAATATTTTTGACCCAGCTGCGCAGTGCACGCGCCGCGTGTCGCACTGCCGGCTGGTACTGATTTGGCCACAGACCACCTCCACTAGACGGAGCATGCCATACGACACGAGCTCACCACGCATATGTGCGATTAAATATCGGTAGATATTACTAGTAAAACGCGTGTTTCACATCTTTTTTATCATTTTATGTTTTGAGATTGTCGTCGGATTGAACAGAAATATTTATTTCACGTTTGGTGCACACACAAGTCAGAAACATGGTCGCAACTGAAAGAGCGGCTGGTCGCGTAATGTCGTAATGCTATACGATTGACCATATCTGATGTGAGCGCGCGCCGCCCAACATGCTCCGTCTAGTGGAGGTAGTCTGTGGATTTGGCGGTATTATACCGCCAAAGCGTTGGAACCGTCTGCGCGCTCGCTTATCCCTGTCCTTTGTATACGTCAACATTGTCCCACATGTTAGGCCAGGAAACTGGCAGCAGCCATGTAGCCTAATAACCTAAGTACGATTTGGTAACCTTAAAAAAATCGTTTATTTCAAAAAGAGTGAAAATGTTTTGATATTTCTATGTATATAAAGCTGCTGTTTTTATACTGCGGAAATTGAATAAATTTCCCTTTTTCAAGTATGACAGCGATTCCTAATGCACTTAATGAAAATATAGGATTGGTGCTTTACATTATTTCTTGATATCCACGCGATTTGTACGCGTGAAGCCGCTAATGGTTAAATTAGGCGATTAACTTTTCTCGTTATGAAAATTAATGATTTCAATGTTTACTATTTAAGTGTACTTATAAAGCTCTGAACCCACGGTTTCAGTTTTCTTATCACCATAATTTTACACCCTGGATATAAAAATATCTTATTGGTTTTAATAAATAACTGGTAAGAGCCGTTCGCGTAATAGCATCAAATACCAGGCAATCATACGTTTACAAACAGAAGTTACGTTTACATCAAGAAAGTCGCAAGGCAATCTGTTCCTTTAGCGAGTAACGTCGGCTGAACATTTATTACAATAATTCGCAAATTGGTCGTAACATGCAATCTTCAGTTTATATTAGGTACTAGAAGGTACTAACAACTTCGTCCGCAAGTCATCCGAAAGATGGCGTTGTTCGGTTGAAAAGAAATCGATTTTTTTTTATTAAAATGTAGAAATAAATGGAGTTTCCAATTTTATAATCGTATATGTACAGAATAATGAAAAACAATCACGTGCACTGTTGCGAATTTAAATAACCATTTTTTTATTAATTACATCTATCATATGTTGCTTTAAATTATTCGATAACCTATTTTACGTGTCAGACTTGTCACGAAAATGATCAATAAGATATTAGACCTCTTAGCAATTTGCCGGCTGGAAATTGTTTTGACTAGAATTGTAACATATGTAAATAATGTACTTCTATCTGATTTAGGAGTTAAAAATGGTGCTCTAACATCATTTTACTACCATACAGGTTTAATATGGAATAAAGGCTTGCAGAATCGGTATAAAACAAGATTTATTCATGAAGATATCCTAGGAAACCATTGCATTGCAAGTCACGTGGTTCGAGCAGTTTCTGATTTTTTTTTGGTCACGGATCACCTACAATATTTCGAAAATCTTAGAGACCTTAGAAAATAATTAGAGAAAAGAAGAATAAGGGCACATGAAAGTTTGTGTGGTGTGCGTAGTCACGGACCCCTAAGGGGTCCATGGACCACAGTTTAAGAGACTCTGGAGTAAAGTGACTATGGATGATGGTAAGTGGGGACTAATATTTTTTTTTTACTTGTAATTAAATAATGAGCTCCGTATCAGCCGTAAGAAAATTTATCGGAAAGCGCTGTTTCTACTCACGATATAAAATTCACCCCGTAAATCATAATATATAGCTTTAATCTTAACGATGATAAGGATTAAAATTACAATAAGCCTAATAAAATGAGATACATATTTTCCGTAAGATATCCTATATTATACCAAAAACTTCCACAAAATCGAAGCCAAAGCGGTATTATGTTCCATTTACATTAAAGCAGGCTGGAACAAAATCCCTATTAGTGGCAACAAAGCTTTGATGTGAAAGATTTGCTCCCAAATGTCCAGTGGGTAAATAGGTATCTATTTGAGGATAATTGAACTCCAGTGAGGGCACTTATTACACTCAGTGGGGTTTCTAATGGAGAAACTACAGAAAGGGCAGCTTACTCTGCTTTACGTCATTAAGGGCTGGAGAATGACTGTTTGCTACATAGGAAAGTCCGTTTTCTTGGAGACAGAGAAGATGGCGGCATATCAATAACTAATACATATCTTACTTCCTTCCTACTTAATATTATAATTGTGACAGTTTGTGAAGATGTTTGGAGTAGGGATTGCAGCCAGACTCGAAAACCGAAAAACGAGTACTTTTCGATTAAACTCGAAAACCGAGTTCGGTTTCGATTTTTACTCGAAACTGTCTGAAGTAGTTTTAATTTTTTTTTGTGTAATAATAATGATTAAATTAGTTTGTACACTCGGGATTAAGTAGGGTAGTAGGGTAGTTTTTAGGGTTCCGTACCAAAATGGTAAAAAAGGAACCCTTATGGTGCGACTCCATCTGTCTGTCACAGCAAGATATCTCAGGATCTACTAATGCTATCGACTTGAAATTTGGAATAGTGTTAAAAATCGCTAACCCGAGGCTATTGGACAGTAAAAAAATCTTATACCTTTTTCCTTTTTTTTTTAAAGGGGACCGAAATGGGACTTTGAAAATTGAAAGTAGGGCTATTATATTGAACGGGGTATCAAATGAAAGGGCTTGATTTGTAGATTAAAACACCGTGTTTATTTTTTTTCTTAAATAAGTAGTATTTGATTTATAATGCCAAACGTTAAAAAAATACCATTCCCCCCCTATTATCTTCGAAGTTACTGACCAGAAAAATCTGTAATAATTATTAATTGTTAATGTCGTCCTAAATATTACAGGAAAAATCATAACGGTTTTCCTAAGTTGCACCGTTTTTTAGAAATTCGCAAAAATCGTAACACATACTTATTTGCTCCTACTAAACTAATCGCCATACAGTTTTTCTTGAACTATCTATGTAGCTACTTGAGTTTGTACGGAACCCTCGGTACGCGAGTCCGACTCGCACTTGACCGGTTTTTAATCTATCCATCAGAAACCGTCAAATTGTGAACGACCTTGCACTTACCGACAAAGAGTTTACAATCTGTCGGATTTCCTAGAGGATATGGCACCATAGACCACATACACAGTGAGGCAGATAATACAGAAGACTGAGTAGTAAAATCAGCCCCTGTGCTTAGCATTTGTGGACTATGAGAAAGCTTTTGATTCTGTCTGGTTCTGGAATCCTTGCAACGTTGCCAAATAGACTGGCGATACATCCAAGTGCTGAGATGTCTCTACGCCGTCCAAGTACAGAACCAGCAGACTAAGCCCATTCTCCTGCAGCGGAGTGTGAGACAAGGGGATGTCATTTCCCCCAAATTGTTCACGAATGCACTGGAGGATGTGTTTATGACGCTAGTTTGGGAGGGTCGTGGCATTAATATAAACGACGAGTACATTTCACACTTGCGATTTGCAGACGATCCCGTCATTTTGGCTTGAACTTTGCAGGATTTAGAATACATGCTGAACGGTCTAGCTGCTTTTTCTCAACACGCCGGTCTTAGGATGAACTTGGACGAAACCAAGGTTATGTTCAACGATATTGTTTTACCGAAACTGACTGCAGTGCAGGACGCCCTTCTCGAAGTTGTTCAGGAGTACGTTTACCTCGGGCAAGTTCTGCAGTTAGGTAAAAATAACTTTGTAAAAGAGGTTAATAGAAGAATACAGCTGGGTTGGGCTGCGTATGGGAAATTACGTCGAGTCTTCTCGTCGTCTTGAATTGTGGCGTAAGACAAGGAGGCAGCATGTCACCGGCGCTATTTAATGTTTACATGGATGGACTGTCAGAAGCTCTGACGCAGACCGGGGTAGGCTGCTCCATTAACGGCACAATGACCAACCACTTATCGTACGCAGACGACATGGTCTTACTGGCTCCATCGGTGGCCGCCATGAGGGAACTTTTGGCAGAGTGCGAAAGGTACGCCCTCCAGCACAATATGGCGTACAATCCTGATAAGTCGGAGTACATGCTCATGGAGGCGGTCAACCAACCGACACAAATACCTCCGCTGCTGCTGAACGGCAAACCGTTGCGACGAGTGCACGAGGTCAAGTACCTGGGCCACATTCTACTGTCTAACATGAAAGACGACAAAGACATAGGGAGGCAAAGACGAGCTATCGCGGTGCGGGCCAATATGTTAGCCAGAAGGTTCGCCAAATGCAGCGAAGGTGTCAAGAGGCAGCTATTCCTGAGTTTTTGCACTAGCGTCTACACAGTAGAATTGTGGTCGCAATACACCTGTGCTGCAGTGAGGGACATGCGATTGCAGTACAACGACGCGTGGCGCGCCATGTTCCGGCTGCCGCGCTGGTGCAGCGCGAGCGCCATGTTCGCCGAGGGCCGCGCGCCGGGTTGGGCCGCGTTGCTGCGCACGAGGAGTGCGAACGCCAGGAAGGCTATTTACGCCTCCTCTAACACCCTGCTAACAGCAGTGAGAGAGTGGGATGCGAGTCCGCTTCACGAACGCTGGAGGCGTTATCACAAGCCTATCATCGCGGGGCCGGGGTGATCCGTGGTGTCTGTGGGCCCTTTTTGAAAAATTATATTTGTCTATGTTGTTGTTTTTTGTTTGTGTCGCGTCTTAATGTAATTCTATGGAGCTTGGCTCTGGAATAAATTATTTTCATTTCATTATTTTCATTTCATTTCATTCCACAATGTCTGAAGACAAGGGTTTTCGATCAGTGCATCCTACCTACCGGTCTTGACATACGGAGCCGGAACGTTGTCGCTCACAGGAAGGCTGAGTACCTACGTAAATTTAAGGTCACTCAGCAAGCTATGGAAAGGGCCATGTTGGGAGTATTTCAGAAGGATCGTATCCGTAATGATGTGATCCGACAGAGAACTAAAATCGTCGACATAGCCCAAAGGATTAGCAAGCTGAAGTGGCAGTGGGCTGGCCATATCTGCCGCAGAACCAACAAGCGCTGAAGCAAGCGTGTTCTCGAGTGGAGACTACGGATCGGCAAACGTAGTGTGGGGCGCCCTCAGACAAGATGGAGTGATGATCTTCGCAAGATGGCTGGCAGAGGTTGGATGCCAGTGGCCGCGGATCGTGCTCGATGGCATGACATGGGAGAGGCCTATGTCGAGCAGTCGACTAATACGGGTTGATGATGATGATGGTGGTGCGTATACACAACGTATTTCTGTCATTTTGCTTTTCTGTCGTTTCGCGTGTGTGTCATTTTGCGAAGTCAGAATATGTCTTTATCGAATTAAAGGCATTTTTTTATGCAGTAGTCAGTTATTACGTCGATTACTTACGTGTTACGAAACTTAAAAACCTATTTTTAAGGTTTACTTAAGTAAAAATATAAAAATCCGTAATATTATAAGGACGCAAAAAAACTCGAAAAACCGCGGTTATTAACCGAGTTCTATTTCGATTAAAACTCGATCGAGTTACTCGGTTAACCGAGTTTCGAGTAACTCGTTTGCAATCCCTAGTTTGGAGGTTTGGATTTTTGTTACTGAATAAAACGTTAACGATTGATTGGATTGGGATGAAATTTGGCTCGTGATTCTGAGTAAAATGGTATAAGACACACCATGATCAGACAAAAAAGTAAAAGGTAAATCTTTTCTGTAATTGACCCAAATATAGCAGCAAGCGGTTGTGATCTCTGGTAACTTTTATTATAAACGATAGACGGAACCGAGGCTATAAATGATACTCGTATAATCAAAAGTTATTGTGACTATCGAGTTCTTCACATGGCACCCTTACCTAAGCCAACTTAATTCATAAAGTGTTCTTTCTTTGATTCTAAGCATTCTTTTCTTTTTTTATATACAAAATACTTCTGGTAAAAAAAAACTCAATTTAAGCTTAAACAACTATCCCAAACCATTCTTATAGTGCACTTGAAATTATATACACCGTGGGTACGAGTAACCCGACAAACTTTAACCATAGATTCTAACAACTATTAGGAGTAAAAAACGTTATGTGATGTATAGTCCAAAAACGCTTACTTTCAGAGATATTCATTATTTTTTAAATGAAAACTCCCAAGTGTGTAACAAGCCCTATTAAATGTGACTAAGACCGTTTTACTATTTTTTTTAAATCCTTTAACTAAACAGCAATTTACCTTCGCAGTATTTGATGGTAAGCGACTACGAGGCCAAAAAATTGACCTTTCGTTTCCATTTTAGCTTTTTTTTTTATTTTTTATTAACTATTCCTCCAGTAAGGACATGTTTATAACGAGGGGCTGAATTTACCGATTTATTTTGCTCCATAAGACTATTAATGTAAAATGACAATATTCGACCCATTTGAAATTGAAATGAAATTTGAAATTTGAAATGATTTGAAATGATTTATTAAAAACTAATCACATACAAAAAGGAAACATTGCTTTGCTCCATGTTGATATAACATTATTTACTCGTCACACCACCAGGAATTCATGGCTGGAGTATGTCGGTATAGTCCCTCCCACCCTGTATAGTCTCGTGTCTGGATGGAGCATAACTCTTTAAACCTCTCTCATCACAGACTCGTATCTTTATTATGTCCTACTGTATCTATCCTTGTGACAGCGTGGTCACAGTCCAAGTCATACAGCCGACCAAGAGGTTAGACAGAAAAATTGTGCGGGGTGGTGAGGGTCGACACGCGACGCGAGTGATTTCGAGTTGCATTATGTTAGAGCTAAGTAACTCGGGACGAAATATTCAGGATTTAAAGTGATTCGAGTCGGTTCTCAACACATAAAGAGGGTCATTGTTTGCTTCCACGGCATCAATTATGTTCGAAATATGTTTTATTTTGTAACTTGATACCTTCTCCTTATTTGCGCGAAATGATATGAACACTCTCAAAAAGCTAAAAAAGTATATTTTTAGCAAAACACGTTTAGTTTCAAATTAGGCGAGTAGATGGCGCTGACCTTAAAGTCCCAATTTCACGTTAATTCTGGAGTTTTGAGATTTCTCATGTCATTTCGCGGAGACAAAATGTATCAAGCTATAAAATAAAACACATTTAAACGTCATTCATGCCGGGGAAGCAAACAATGACCCCCTTTATGTTTCTATGGAAAACCGACTGACTCGCTTAGTTCTCTTTACAAACGAAAAGGTATTAACAATCCACTTCAACGACGTCCTTGGTCGAAATTTATTTCTATTACAACATGAGAAGTCTCAAAAATCCGAAAAATATATTATGTTAATTTATGTTAATAAAACTTAAGTTTTAAGTTCATGATGCTGACGCACAATGGTCAATTATATGTTTTTGTGTGGGTTTTTTTAAACTGGGTTTTGCAAATAAAATGGATCAAGCTGTAGATTAAAATATTTTTTAACAGAATTTGATACGTGTGGATTGTTAAGCTTCACAATATCGACTAACATCAACTAACCTCCGGTTTTTTTCTCTCCTAACCCTCTCACTAACCTACCCACCTGATCCTGGTGGCGCGAAGGTCCCCCTGCGACGTGTGGATTGTTAAGCTTTTTTGTTGTATGAATATCACTGGCATAGGCGGTTGTATCACCTGATAGTATGGGTTTGACCAACTGTATGTCTTAAGCTGTCCTGTAGCATGGTCACCCGCTGCGCATAACGACTTTGTTGTGACCACGCTGTCTGTATCTATAAAACACATGTCTACGTGTACTACTGGTAAGTTATGTGGTTTAGTACGCAGCCGTAAATTCAGGTTCGGTGTTCATTACATTCCTGCAACTGCTGTGTGCCTGGTACTTTATGAGGTGGAGTGGTAGCTAATGGAAGCGGTGTATACTGGACTATCGAGTCACAACAACTAAATAAATATTGTGGGAACAAACTTATACAAATCGACCTACTTCCAAACTAAGCAATGCTTGTATTAAGGGTACTAGACGACGATATACATACTTGTATAGATTAGTACATTGTGTATCAAGGGCGGTAAGTAAGGAATTACAAACGAGTGTTTGTTACAAGGCCGAGGCTTTAATAACACTCGTTTGTAATTCCTTTACCGCCCGTGGCACACACAATGTTTTTCATCACACTTGTGAGGAAATCTAATTAAAATAACCTTACTTAACCTAAATAAAATTGTAAAACTGACAGTGACATTAGTGACATCCATAGACAATGCGAATACTTATCAAGTCACGTTCGGAAACCATAACGGTAAAGACCTAAAACGGTTGGTTTTATATTTGCAAAATACTGAAATACACTATTTAAACATTAAATTAATGTAACAGCAATATGTGTTTTAAATGTATTTGCAATAACAGTTCTCTTTAAATAAATATTTCAGTGATAAAAGTTAAAAAAGTAAATTGGCATTTCCTTTGAACACGACAAATAAGAGTAAAACAAAACATCGTTTCATATTTAAAAAGAAAACCTTTACGCCCTAGGGCGTAATAGGTCATTTACGGCCCGCAGAACCTACGTGTAATGACACCATTTTCGAGCAAGTGTGATGAAAAAATATATACTTAAATAGATAGAAAACATCCAAGACTCAGGAACAAATACTCGTGCTCATCACACAAATATTTGCCCTAACCAGGATTTGAACCCGGGAGCTAGAGGCTTCGTAGGCGGTGTCACTCTCACTAGGCTATACGTGTCGTCAAACTTTTGATTAAATCATCTGTAGCTTCGATAACGTCGATCGTTTATGATAAAAGTTAACTGTGATCACTACCGCTTGCTGTTATATTTGCTGGAACACGAATGAGACAAACCGCCGCGGTCCAAACGCTCTAAAACAACCTTGATATGTGGATGCAAAATTCGTAGTCAACTCTACTGAATAACTGTAGTGCGACTCGTACAATTCAATTAGCGGATAGTTTGTCAACAATAAAGTAGCTGGCGTTGCAGAGACGGGATCCTCTTTGGAGTCTCCTGTTAGTTCCAGTTTACTTACAAATGCAGTTTCTACAAAACTTCAATAATTATTAATTAGGATACTTAAAGTGGTTCAAGTCTGTCGGTTCACCATACGAACAAAATGGTAGAAAATGGATTTTAACAGGATGGTCTTTACCGTACTTGGTTGAAATGTGTTTCATGTCATAGCCTGATGCATTTTATTTGCGCGAAATGATATGAGAAGTGACAAACAACTTAAACATTTAAAACCCGCGACTAAAAATCTCCGACCTTTTAATTTCAAATAATATTCACACAAATATTATAAATGAGAAAGTTAGTGAAGATGTTTCGATGTTTGGATGTTTGTTACTTAATAACGGGGTAACAACTGGATGGATTGAGCTGGCATGTCAGTAGACCAAGTCCGGAAAAGAAACATAGTATACTTTATTTATATCCTGGTAAACAGTTCCCTTAGAATATTAACGGGAACTACGCGGGCAAAACCGCGGGTAAATGCTAGTATCCCAAAAACAGCTAACCGATTTTGATGAAACCTAAGCACACTCTGAATTCAATCAACTTTCTAACAAAAAAACTAAATCAAAATCGGTTCCCTTATAGAATTTATATCCAGTAAATCCACACTCAATAAGTAATCGACAGTAATCCAACAATTTTATACACAGGGTGTAAATTTGTCAACGGAACGAACGACGTACTTAAATTTAACAACTCCCGAGGATCCGATAATATGTTAACATTTCAGCTGAATTAAGTCGTTACCAACTTTTATGGACTAATCATGGAGACAGGAAGTCTTAAAGAAATATGAAGTATCAGTTTTTATAAAGTGAGGTCGTATCAAAATTAAGTATCGGAAATCGCTTTAAAGAAGACGTTTTTCCTTATTGAAGACGGCAACTTCGTCTAGTTCTTAAGTTTTAGTATTATTTTTTGAGCTGGAAAAATCTGTTTTAAAGGCGTACAACCTAATTGAGAATCGGAGAATATAATGAGGAACGAGGATTTAAGTTACAGTAAGGGAAACTTATCAGGCCTGAAAAATGTCATACCTACTGGTTATAAATGTCAATGTCAAATATAGTAAGTCGTGGATACACTACCGTTAATCGTCCTTCATAGCGATAATAACGGCGTTTCCCGTTAATGTGGCCCCAGCATGATAGAGTACAAGATTCCGATTGGTGGCACCAGATGGCAGCACCTTCGTTGTACACGTTCCCTATAAATAGTCACCGTTGCCATTCCCCCCGCCCTACGCATACTTTGCATACCTTTATTTTACACCCTGTACTGTACTTTATTTATTTATTTAAACTTTACTACACAAAACAAGAAAATACAAATGGCGGACTTAATGCCTTAAGGCTTTTAACAGTCAACCACTGGACTAAATAGAAACATAAACTAGGTGCAGGGTATTTAAAGTCAGAAAGAAAATTGTCAGAGAAAACTACGAGAGAAGCCATGTTAATAATAACGTATAGTAACGTAGGCATTTTTTATTTGTATATCGACACTTGTATTTTATTGTCAAAAAGGCGTCCTTGGAAATTTATAGTCCGTACAAACTCAAACCAAATGCTGTCAAACGAACGCAAACCAAAAACTACGTTATGCTCTGATTATAAGGTAGTTTTTGGCTTGCATTAGTTTAAGAGTTTATGTACGGACTCTACCAACGATGTTTTTGCAGGCGCCATCTATGACATTGGGCACGAACTACTACGCTTTGAAAACCGACGAGCGCCGGCAAGAAAGCGTCCCGCTCCTGAAGGTTTTCTATTTTCCCATTTAAAATACTGACTTGTTTCTTTAGGGATATGGTTGAGTTTTGAATAAACATTGCTAGGTTTGAGGAAATTTCGAACTTTAACTCCGGAATAACATGAATTTCTGTCCCGGTTTAGATAAGATATTTTTTTTATTGTTGTCGCGACACTCGCGATGTCGTAGGCAGTAGCTGCGAACTCAACCAAGTAGTATTTATAGGTATACTTTAGGACAAGCAATCGTTGTTTATTTTATTTAGTTTGTTATTTTATCGGATGAAAAAAACTTTTTGTAATTAGGTGTATTGAGGTAAATCGGAATGAGAGGTAATTCCGAATATTAAGAATTTTTCGTAATCCACGCAAGATATTTTTACTGTAACGCGCTAACGCTGTACTATATAGACACGTCAATAGTGCTTCGACTAATTACGCCCAAATAAACTAGTGTGGTTTAGTAATTCTTTATTTTGTGTCTTACTGTCTTTTTAATTAATTTTCTCAAAAGATTTTGTTACTTCACTTCCTTTGATAATTTCGTTTGATGCCTCATTAAAGATGTTAAGAGTCTTCGGAACAAACTTAGTTAACTCTAGTATACAAACGTTACATTTATTTTTAAGCAATATCTTATATTTTACTTTTATATTACACCTTTATTACAACTATTTAGTTTCATTATACTTGTATAACAAACAAATATAAAAAAATCATAACAAAAAAATATATCTACGTAATATGTAATAGGGCATAGTAATATAATCCATATCAGAAATTTGTTTTGTCATTGAGCTTGTGTGGAAAAATGATGGAAATTTACCTCTTACGTAATAACATTCTGTATAAGTAAGTACCGACAAAATATTTCAAAAGATTCGCTACATTATGAAGGAAACGTAATTCACAATATTACGTATTGTTAAATCTAAGAGCTTGATAAATCCGTAATAATGTTATTACATATACGGATATTGTAGCAAACATGTTGGCCTTTTGATAAACCTTCTTGTCATATGATTTCGGACCTTATCAATATAATTGAAAGTTCTTTTTTGCATACATTTCTTTGGCAGAACTGGACGATGTGTGACTATTCATTCCGTATCCAAGTCGGGTCCGTTGGCTACAATGGACGCCTTATCGTTAAATTTAGATTCGATTTGCTAACGTTGCAATTGGACCTATAGAATTGAATTTTCGAGTAGAAATATTATATTTCTTGACGACAAGAATACATAAAGTGTTATTTCACCAAAATATCTTTCTACATGTCTGGAAATAAAATAAATAAATAATTGTGGTGACAATTTTACACAAATCGGTCGAATCCCAAACTAAGCAATGCTTGTATTATGGATACTTGGCGACAATACAAGGTGAAACTTTAGTGGTGCCGTTTAAGGGCATGTTCAGTATCGTGTCCCGATTAGGAAAAAGAAGAAAAAAAAATTTTTTTGACGTAAAAAAAAATTGTTTTTTGTATGGACGGTCGGCTAATTTGAACGACCTGCTCCATAGAATTTTTTTTTTCGCGTTAAAAAAAAGTAACTCTGTTATTAATATATATTTTTTCTTTCAGGTACATATTTGTCACTTTTTTACCAAAACCAGGTACGTGAACTTATTGTTATATACTACAAGAAGGCTGCAATTGCAGTTGTTGACATTGCAGTAGGTAGTGATTTTTTTCAAAACAGCAACAATCTTCCATAGCTCTCCTTTAAAACTCGACTTTAAACACTCGGTTACAAGGTTGTTTTTCCAAAAACTAGCAATTGCAAATAAGTTTTTATGAAATCTCAGTCCCTACTAAATTCATTATGAGCCCGCTCTCCCGCTTTTGCTTGAAAGAGGTCGAGTTTAGTGAGCTAATTAGCAAACAATTGAATAACAGAACAACTGAGTTCAAGTGTTCTATTCTTTTTAATTCTTATCATGTCAGTTCACTAAGCCGTATGAGACAAATGTTCATATTTCATCTTATCTCTATTTTACGACATAGGAACGGAAATAGATATGAATAGTAGAGCTTCCAACCCCGGGATGTTTTACTAATACCGGGATCCCTGTAACGGCCATAATACAGCGTGTACGGGCGATAAATTAAATCGGACATAGTATTCATTAGTGTAATCATGAAGTTCGGGAAGCTTAGTACTCGAGTATGGCAAAATAAGCACTTAACATCAAAAACCAAGATGTTGGTTTTTCAGGCTTCCATTGTAAGCATACTCTTGTACGGAGCTGAATCCTGGACGACGTACGCAAAAGTAGAGCGTCGACTTAACTCCTTTTACATGCGGTGCCTGCGAAAAATCTTGGGGATATCATGACAAGACAGGGTGACAACGAAAGGGTTCTTGAAATTGCACAGCTGCCTAGCCTGACCGCGTTTCTTAAACAGAGGCGGCTGCGTTGGCTAGGGCATGTGCACAGAATGAACCCTTCTCGTCTACCACGACGTGTTCTCCTTGGTGCGGTTGCGAATGCAAAAAGAGACGTTGGGAGGCCATTGCTTCGCTTTAAAGACTGCGCCAAAAGGGACATGATCGCCTTTAAAATTGACCACCAGAACTGGGAGACGCTTGCGGAGAAACGAACGGAGTGGCGGAAGCGCGTGGTGAAGGGTCGCAAGTTAAGCGATGAGACCTGGTTCGCTGCACTCACTGACAAGAGACAAAGACGACACCAAAGCGACTCAGCACCATATGTTACAAACTTCTCTTGTCAGGCCTGTGGTAGGATATGTCGCTCTCGCATCGGTTTATTTAGCCACCAAAAGCGATGTCTCTCTAACATTGCACCATGTATCGTCTGTAATAGACGCAAAGGCCTATGATGATGATGAATCATGAAGTAAAGGGTTTTTTTTAAGTTGCAGTTCATTACGACCCCATAATTAATTTTTTTTTAATTTCTCACCAGCAATGTACTGTAAACATGGTTGCGGTACGGCGGTACCGAAATGTCAGCGAGCGTTTAACGTGAGTGTGTTTGCATTACATTGCGGGCTGAATTATTTTGTATGGACAAAATTATTGTTGCAACTTTAAGTAAATGTTATCTAATTACCTTCACTTTGTCCTATACTAACCACCGTTAAGAGATTCGCCCGTATTAGACTTACACACTGTATAAAACATTCCGGGATTGAAAGCCCTACTTACTTGTCACTCAACAGCAGGGCTTGGAACCGGTGTTTTGCAAAAACTTTTTCTGCAGGGCTCAATCATGTATTTAAGTTATGATTTCGTATTATTAGATTGTTCGATTAAAAATGAAATAATAATCAAAAGAACGAGAAGAACAGAAAAATAACTGGCCAAGAGCATGTTGGACCATGCTCAGTGTAGGGTTCCATAGCCGTAACTATAAGGTAAAAAATACGATGTAAAAAAAGTACAACAACAAAAGAGCGTATCTTCATAGCAATTACGTCCTTTTGTTGAGAAGCGCAGTTTATCGGCAATAACTCAAAAACGGTACATTCGATCTTGTTGAAAATAATTTTCGTGGAAAGTATTAATTAAGCGTTACCTTCGTGATTTTTTTCATATTTTTCCGGCGCACGGTTTAGAAAATAGAGGGGGGGGGGACACAATTTATACAACTTTCGGAGCGATTATTTCCAAATACATTCACTTAATCAAAAACATTACTTAGGAACCTTATAGTGTTTTTTAAAGAGCTGTCGAACTATGTACCACACGTTGATATTTGCTGAAAAAAAAAAATTTTACTGTCTTTAACATGTATGGAGTGCCCCCCCTAAAAATATTTATTTTAATTATTTATATACCAAATTAAGTAGCGGCTCATAAAAGACACCTATATTCCAAATTTCATCAATATCCATCATGTAGTTTTTGTGTAAAATGCCTGTGACATACGGACAGACAGACAGACAGACAGACATACAGACGGACGGACATGACGAAACTATAAGGGTTCCGTTTTTGCCATTTTGGCTACGGAACCCTAAAAATCGGTTATTTTTGTGTGGAGAAATAGCTCAACAGAGCAAGACTGTTACTTTCACATCACATGGAATGAAATTTAGGTAGTAGGTATTTGTCATGCGACAAAGAGTAGCACAAATATGCCAGACGTATAGTAGGGTGATTCACAACTTCGTCGTCAAATTCGTTCCTAATATAATTAAACTTAATTACTATGAATAGATCCCCTAATCTTGCGATGTCACGAAGCTTACACCTAATTGCCTCGATTGCTGTTGATCCTGACATCCACAGTAATGACTGTGTGTACAAAAATGAGAATGACCCAAACACTGAAGATTTTATGATAGACTCGCGTATTAATAGGTAACAATAGATCGTAAGCCGAGGTCACGCTGCTATATATTTAATATTTCGATCCCCGATTTCAAACTGTTATTAGTTCACGGTTCACATTAAATTGGGTTTGACATTATTATATTATATTGACAGTGAACTTGTGAATTACTCTTAGGGAAAATACTAACACAGAGGGTGAAAGCATGGCTCACATCGCTGTTGCTTCAAGCGAAGTGTAAACACACTCGACACCAAGGAAGGAAAGAGACGGAAGCGAGTGGGTAAACATTCGTGTGGCAGGGGCTTTAGCGTTCCACGGGTTATACTTAGGAACTGCTAACGAAGTTCTAATCTTGGAGCTTTATAATAGTACATTACACAACTAGTAGGGTTGTAATATAAAGATAGGCCGAGATCGCGGATGTTTGCGGCCCGAGCTGCAAGCGAATATGCGATCGAGGGCTTTCTTTATTACCTCCCGTGTTGTGTACATAATTTTATGGCCAGGTGTGGCATAAAGGATACTTACTTAACTGTAAAAATAGTACCAGTACGTCTAGCATAACTGGCCGCGACTTTAATTCTCGCGCGACAGAGCGTCACCTGTCACTGTCACACGGTATTGAGTGGAAAGAGATAGGTAGCATTTGTAGCGCGACAAAGAGTCGCGTGTCACAGTTGTGCTAGAGGTACTGAAGCTGGTATTCGTTGTATACAGGGTGATTCGGGAGACGTGAGTAGGGCATGGGTACTACTACATTCACGTGAGCAAGATCAACCCTTCGGATTTAGTACAATACCTACTACCTTTCAACAGTCTGTTTCAACCCTTTGGTTGAATTTTGAGAAGTCCTATCCTAGTGCACCTCTACGTTTCCTAAAGAATATTGGTTGCAAATTCATTTCTGCTACCTGCAGTGGTTTAGGCAGGAATTTCTTTGCCGGGTCCACCACGGGCCTTTTTCCACGTTAACTTAGAAGCATGAGTTTTCCACAGCTTCAACGGACCGTAGACTTTAGTATATGGTTTTAATTTCAACTCGATACCTCCACGCGTCACCGAAATAAAGGGCCTTGACAGACGGACAGACAGACAGACGGACGACAAAGTGATCTTATATGGGTTCCGTTTTCTCCTTTTGAGGTACGGAACCCTTAAAATTGTGGATCAAAACAATTGATGCCAAAGAATACTTGATCCTCAAATAATCGACTTAGAAACACTCGTATTTGTGCTCGTCTTGTATTTTATTCAAAGCTCCGACTGGTTTATGGCGACCATACATCAATCCAATCCACTCTGAGAACTGCGTCGACATTTTTATCGCTTCCTGACCGTTTCCTCTTCACTCGACCTTAACCACTCTCTTCAGTATATGTACTCAAAGATCTCCAGAAAGTCCGTCTTTTTCACATAAGTTTATTTATCGGAATGTGTTCTTTATTCGAATTTTTAATTCGCATAATTTTGTTTAAACTTAAACAAAAAACAATCAGAAATGTTTACGGAAAGCAATTACAATAGTTTAGGTTAGGTTTTTGCATATTTATTCCGAAAAGTTTAATTAATCTACAGATACCATTATCTGTAAAATAACTAAACATTTCGTAATAAATATGTAAAAACCTTACTATAGACAAAGAAAACATTACGATAAAATGAAATTATGCCAAAACAAGGGGAACGAATTCATTCATAAAAAAATCTAAAACTATTTAAGGTTAAAAATCTCGAACTAAAATGTCATGTTCATGATAATGTCTGAAACAAGAATTTCATTTAACAGCCCCGTACACCGTGTGTATTATTTACTTACTACGTTGGCTCAGCGACCCAAAAAGGATCTTGGCCTCAGACACAAGAGATCGCCCCTCTTCCTTATTGTGTGCCACCTCACGCCAGTCGGGTATTTAGAGAGCGCTGAGGTCTTTCTGGACTTTATCACTCCAGCGGTATCTGGGGCGACCAACCGGCTTTTTCCACTCGGTCGGTCGGTTTAGAGCCCGATCGGCTCCCATCTGTTCCAAGTGGCCGAGCCAATGCAATAATTGTGTGGCCTTGATTTCGCCAATTATGTTTGGCATCTTCACCAGCTCCCTTTTCTTTCTTCGAGGATAGAACGTGGAGGCCCTTCCATCCTCATCTCTCGTTGGCCCCACAATCTTCCGCCAGATTTTCCTCTCCGCCACTAAGAGCTTGTTCTCTTCCTTCTGAGTCAATGTCCAAGCTTCTCACCCATACATCAAGATTAGTCTGATGATTGTTTTGTAGACACAAGTCTTGGTAGGTCTATTGATCAGCTTGGACACTAGGACTTTATGGAGCGCTGCAGAGCATCTGAGGGCGTTTTGGACTCGGACATCAATCTCCTCTTCTCTGCGGTTGGTGTCAGTTACATTTCAACTAAGGTATTTAAAATGTTCCACGAATAATGTTCCAAGGAGATATTCTATTTCCTCGCGGTTGATTCTGAGGGCAATCTTTTCTCCTTCTTGTTCCACGATCGTTGTCATAGCCTCCAAGTCCCCCTTATTCCGCGCCAGCAGCCCTAAGTCATCGGCATATCCAATAACTTTGTGCTTACCATTCAACTCGACACTCCCATCATACCGCAAAACTTTGCGAATGATATATTCGAGCGTGACAACCTCAAACTCATCCGACATTATCTCCACCAACCCTAACCCTAATTCTACTCACTTTGGTACACTGTGTATTACAAAATTAAATTCTGGAGCCATAATGGAACAGTAACTGAACTCGTAAAAATATATATCTCAGTCGCAGCGTCTTAATGGATTTCCGGCATGTTGCTTCGTGTGCTTATGTGTTATGTTACTTTTTAACTACTTCAAAAAAGGCAGAGGTTGTTAGGTCGTCAGAATCTTTTTTACAAGCTGTTATTTAGTTTCACCTGTCCCGTTGTCTGTGTATCTTTGTGTCTGTAATCAAATCTTGCAAGTCGAATTTGACTGACTTTCCGGTTTCCGATTAAGATGAAATTTTGCAATGATCAGGTGACAATGCAATATTAAGTATAATGACATGGAGTTGATCTGATGATGGAGCCGGATGGTAGTGATTCAATCAATGAGAGAGAGATCAATTCACCGTGTTTGGGCTCATTTCATTAGTTTTGTCGTGCAGTTTGCGACTATACAAAAAAAGTACAGTCGTCAATAAAAGCTTGTCTCAAAAAAAAATATTTTTTTACACTAACTTATTTATGAAAGTCTTTGTATATTTATCGTTCATAAATTTTTGATTTCCTATTAGTCATATTTTCATCAGGTCAGGATAATTATGATTATGAGATCTTGGAGAAATAAAAGAAACACTTAAAATATAACAGGAACACCTTTTAATCGTGAAAAACCTGGCCTTCAGAAAAGCTGATATTTTTAACTACTTGACTAAGCCAGAAATTATGAAATGTTTTTACAGAAAACTGTCTTTTCAGCAAAATTATCTAGTTGATGATGCAAAAATAGCTTAAGAATATAAAACTAAATTATTTTTTCTGAAATGTACCGGTCTGTTGGCAGACTTTGTAACACATTTTTAGACTAAAACAATCGTTTTATTTAACTAAGATAATCTGGGTTGCCATCTGTCGCCGCTCGAGTGCTTGCCAAATATTGTATAATTCACAAAACGGGTCCAAGCGGTATTCATCAAGTATTTATTTTATTCATATTTACGGTAATATGTGTCAATACTACGAGCACAGTCATTTTTAGGGTTCCGTACCTACCTCAAAAGGAAAAAGCGGAACCCGTATACGATCACTTTGTTGTCCATCTGTATGTCTGTCTGTCCGTCTGCCAACACCCTGTATCTCATGAACGCGTGAAAGTATCGACTTAAAATTTAAACCATATATTCAGGTCTTCGGTTCCTTGAATCTGTGAAATAATCAAGCTTCTAAGTTAACGTGAAAAAAAGATACGGCCGTTTATGCCGCAAAAAACGTAAATTTCAACACTCTCCAGGAAACCAAAATTTATAGGGCACTTTCCGTTGACCTAGAACTACGAAATTTGGCAAGTAATGGGTTATTCTTCAGAAATATGTCTGCGGTCACCTTATTCCTCTGGCCCTTTTTCATACTAAATGTGTGGAGACAGAGGAATAAGTCGCAGACATATTTCTTTTTTTTTATGAAATAGGGGGCAAACGAGCAGACGGGTGGCCTGATGGTAAGCAATCACCGTCGCCCATATACACCTGCAATACCAAAAGAGCCACAGGTGCGTTGCCGGCCTTTCAGGTGGGAGTACGCTCTTTTCTTGAAGGTTTGAAGGTCGAATCGGTCCGGAAACACTGCAGGCGACAATTTATTCCACAGTTCAGTCGTGCGAGGCAGGAAGTTTCTAGCAAAACGCACAGTTGTGGACTGCCAACCAAAAACCCAAGAAGAATAACCCTAATACCGTCGTATACTACAAGTATAGGGAAAAATCTAAAAACTATAGTCTGTAAATAAATCATAAAAAAATGTCTTGATGACACTGCCTCAAAGAACTGACATTCATATATTGTCCCGTAACTCGTATTTGCTATCATTAATCTCAGATAATATTGCAAAAATTTACAATATTATTTTAATTAAAGATAAACCACGACGTGACGGCCACGACCACTCTGCCAAGAGTGCTACGCTGAAGAAGAAGAAGAGAAACCCGCTTAGCTCACCCACAAACAGTGACATTCTGGAGACCTCATGCTACACTAGCGCCTCTAGCGGCGAATTTATACGCGATAGCCCTAATTTTTGGGTGTATTTTTGCTGGCGTAATTTCTCTGGCCACCAATATTTAAAAGATTCCTCCTCACTGGACTGGCATTCGTTGGTTACTTGTTAGAACTTGACTGATTCTACATTGTAACCAAAAGTCCAATTCTAACAAGGCAGAATCTTCTCAGTATTCGCCAATATGTCATGACAGCGAAATTACGTTTTTGAAAATACACCCTTTTATTTCTATAACAAAACAGCACCATCAATTTTAAATTTTAAAACAATCGAAAGTTCATTCACGCTCCGACCCGACCCTAATGTTTTCCGAACGACCGTCATAAGTCGTAGCTTCGTAGCACATGATTATGTATATTTCTGCAGAAACTCATCGTCTACGCCGGCTGCTACGCCGTAGCACTTGCTACGACTCGCTAAATCACTTTTGATGTACCGTTTAATGTATGAGTATAGGGTTGAGATTACAATGGCATGTAGATTGTAGGTCTATACAATAAATCGAGTGAATTGTTCTATTATTTTATGAATGGTGCGAGTTTTGCTCTTGGATTTGTTATTGATGAATTAGACTTACTACTAGCAGCACGAAACGAAGTCACCGTATTAAATATCCGACGTTAATTTGGTATTTTTGTAGTATTTGTACAACGTACACTTAAACATGCGTAGAAAAACATCAAATAAAACAACACTGACAATTTCACGACGGCAAATATACATTTTGTGAATTGACAGAGACCAATGTGTGTATTTTTACTATGTACATGTATTGATTCGAACACATTGAACAAAGTCACTATAAAAATACCCAAATCGCTGTATATGTGTGTCTATAATATTTAAAGAGTTCCCTCGATTTCTTCATCATTAGATCCTGACCTAGTCGTAATGGGATCAATTTACACTTTCAAACAATAAAAAAAATTCCCAAGTCAGTTCAGCCGTCTTCAAGTAATCGTGTAACATAGGTACGTAAAAAAACATAAAGTCAAATTGAGAACCGTCCTCTTTTTGGCAGTCGGTTAAATGTGCGTTTCCACCAAGGCTGTGGGCGGTAGTGGAGCGGTGTGCGTGGAGAAAATCCTTCAATGCCGGGCCGCGCTAAACAAATCACGACAATGGAACCAGAGAGATATAACATTAAATTCACGTGCACTAATGTTGACAAAGGCTGTCGAAAGATCAGTGATTGTTTCAGTCACACACGATATAATAGTACATTGTGTATCTAGGGCGGTAAGTTAGGAATTACAAACGAGTGTTTGTTATAAGCCCGAGGGCTTTAATAACACGAGTTTGTAATTCCTTTACCGCCCGTGGCACACACAATGTTTTTCATCACACTTGTGAGGAAATCTTAACAAAATAACCTCACTTTTCGACCCAGTATGACAAGAAAATATTAAAACAGACAGTGACATTTGTCACATATGTCCATAGACAATGCGAACGTCAAGTCACGTTCGGAAACCATAGCGGTAACGGCCATTTTAGTCGATTTTATATTTGCAAAATAAAGAAATACATTATTTAAACATTTAATTAATGTTACCGAAATATGTGTTTATATGTATTTGCAATTACAGTTATCTTTAAATGAATATTTCAGTGATAAAAGTTAAAAAAGTAAGTTGGCGTTTCCTTTGAACATGTCAAATAAGAGTAAAACAGAACCAGCGTTTAAAATTGAAAAAGAAAACCATTACGCCCTAGGGCGTAATAGGCCATTTACGGCCCGCAGAACCTACGTGTAATGACACCATTTTCGAGCAAGTGTGATGAAAAAGTAATTTCGACGAACATTCAGATCGCGCCGTCTATGTTGTATTATATGGAAGTTCTATGGAAGTTTTATGCTCCGGAGTGGATCCTACCAGATTGGTGATGTTTAAAGATGGGAAGCAAATGGTAACAGAGAATGTGAATAGGTCGATTAGGTGGATCGCAAAGAAACCTAATCTTCAAGAATCTGAGGTCGTCTGCACTGATGTTGATACTGATGTCAATAGAAGTGTACTCATCCAAATAGCAGCGGTACTGTGGGCTGAATCACAGGTCGAAAAAATCACGTCGATTGGTGGATTTTTTCCTCGCATACCGCTCCGCTACCTCGAACTGCTCTAGTGGAAACGCAGCCTAATACCAAGGACCATTAAAACAAGAGGACTGTCATTCTCCATACTTTGCATTGTAACCCGACCTCTAGGGGATTTCCGGGCAAAAACTAGATGGCGCTAAAAAAACTAAACATTTAACGATGTTATAATTGAAACATAGTATAGTGTCAGTCTCGCGCGAGCGCACAGCGGTGACGCACGCATTGTATTCGTTTTGTGACTACCTATTTCGTTCGGCGCGCGAGTGTCGTAAATAATGTCGTCTACAGTTAAATGTAATTCTTGTCATGTTGTTATCGACGAAATGTTAACGTACATTCAAAATAAGATATCAGTGGTTGATGAAGAAACCCTAGTGCGTTTATGTTCGTCGTCATTTAGTGCGGCGGAGATTCAAAATTCAAAGTCGTTACTATTTGAAGCGGTGCAAACGAAAAAGCAAAATGTTCTGCGCAGAGGTGATGGAAAGGTGCAGCGCGACATCAACGATATAATAAATCTATTAAGAACAGCAGACCCCAGTGCAATACCTGTATTTGTGGCCCGGCAGTTAGATAAGTTACCACCGTTATCTTTTGACCATCTGGACTGCACTAAGCTGTTGAAGGACATTGTACGGCTCCAGGCCGATATGGATAATATCAAAGCAACTTACGTTACTCTAAACGAGCTCGAGTGCGTAAAGAAAGAAGTGCAGTCGATGAAAAATATTGTCCCATCCAGGTTATCGATGTGTAATGTGAATGCAAGACGGGGAGCCTGGTGCTTGGACAGTGGTCCCCTAGGTATGTCACAAACGCACAACTCGACTCTAAATGATACTGATAGCTCAAATAAAAGGGAGACATCATCACCTACGAGTGTTAATTTGAGTGCAGGTGCACAATATCGATCAATTGTGATGTCGGGTAATCTACCTACCTCGAATAATAGTGTATCGCTGCCACCGGTGGCCGCTGCCCCGGCGACGGGCGTGGTGAGTCATAGCGCCGAACAGCTGACTGCAACAGCCACAGAGCCGATTGCAAACGAGATGCCGCGAATTATGTCGTACGCCGATGCTTTGAATATAAGTACGGAATCCTCACAAAATGCCGGAGATACTGAAAGTAAGTGGCAGAGTGTACAGTATAAAAAGAAGTCTAACAAACGTCTCAATGGGCAAGTAGGTACCGGAAGTGTATCCAACGGCACTTTTAAGGCGGCGGAACGCAGAATTCCGATGTTTATAACAAAAGTAAACAAGGATGCGGTTGAATCAGAGATAAAAGGTTACATTCTAGAAAAAACGCAGCAGTCCGTGTCTTTAGAAAAATTAAAGATTAGAAATGAAATGTTTTATAACGCTTATAAGTTTTTTGTCAATGAATCAAAAGTATCGTTATTTTTAGATAGTAATATGTGGCCGAAAGATATCGTATTCCGAAAGTTTGTGCATTATAAGCATAAACAATCATTCAGAGCAAGCTCTGGTAACGGCAATGTACCGAAATCATAAATGGCTACCAGTACGTGTACATTTGCAAGTTTCAACTGCAAAAACGTCAAACGATGTGTTGACGGTATTAGAGAGTTATGTAAATCATGCGACGTAATAGGACTTCAGGAAACTTGGGTTCTGCCCGAAGATATCTCATACCTAAATACTATCGATAACAATTTTTGTGCGACGGGAACATCGGCGGTGGACACGACGGCGGGGATGTTGCGCGGGCGACCGTACGGAGGCGTCGCCTTGCTCTGGCGGAGTGCGGTTTTTCGCAATGTGTCTGTGGTGCCGTGCAATAATCCGCGAGTGTGCGCAATAAAAATAGTGGTTAAGGATCGGCCTATTATTGTGATGAGTGTGTACATGCCTACTAATAGCTCGGACAACCTACCGGATTTCACGGACTGCCTCGGTGCGGTGAGTGCTATTGTAGAAGAGTATGGCATTGAATCTGTATACCTACTGGGAGATTTTAACGCTCATCCATATGAGCTTTTTTACAATGAATTAATGAACTACTGCAATGAAATGGAGTGGTGTTGTATTGACATTCAAAAGCTAGGCGCGGACTCCGATACTTTTACTTTCATTAGTGAAGCGCATCACAGTAGGCGCTGGTTGGATCACTGTCTTACAACACAATCTGCAGTATTATCGGTGCGTAGGGTGTACGTTAACTACGATATTACTTGGTCCGACCATTTTCCTCTCATGCTAGAATGTGATTTAGATCTGTTGACACCTAGGGTAATGAACTCTGTTAGTATGCCGAATCGTCATATAGTATGGGGGGAGAGACGGCCGGAGCAGGTAGATTGTTACACTAAAGAATGTCATATAGGGTTAAAATCTATTGACTTTCCTATGGAGCTCAGACAATGCGCGGATAATTACTGTAGTGTAGTCGGGCATAAGGATGTTATTGATAGTTTGTACAAAAATATTGTGTCTGTCCTACGTGTGGCCGCAAGGGTCAGTAGCCAGAAAAGGAAGCGCAAACCAAAAAACCAGGTAATAGGATGGAACAAATATGTTAAAGATGCTCATAGGCTAGCCAGGCAGAAGTTTCAAGAATGGACGCGTAATGGTAGACCTGTGTGTGGCAATTTATTTAATGAGATGTGTGACAGTAGAAAGATTTTCAAATCCCGCCTTAAGTGGTGCCAAGATCATCAGCATCAAGCTAAAATGAACGTCATAGCGTCACATCATTCCAGAAAAGACTTCCGTTCGTTTTGGAAGGCTACGAATGATATGAAGTCTCGACCTGGCTGTCCTGTGAGCATGGATGGTAGGAATGACCCTAAAGACATTGCTAACCTCTTTAAAGAAAAATTCTTTGTAAAAACTCCTTCAGGGCCAACACAAGTGGGGATGGACGATGCTGAGGTAACCCATAAACGCGTTGAACCGGGTTATACTGCTAAGGAGGTGGCTAAAGCAATTAAGTCGATGTCCCGCGGCAAATCTCCAGGTCATGATGGGCTCAGCATCGAGCATCTCCAATATGCTGGACCTCACATCTCGAGAGTGTTGGCAATGTTTTACACACTGTGTGTCAGACATTGCTACTTGCCTGAAGATTTGTTAAAAACTATTGTTATACCGGTAATTAAAAATAAAACTGGAGATTTGTCAGACTCTAGTAACTATAGGCCAATATCTCTGGCGACCATTATAGCGAAGGTATTTGATAGTATGCTTAATGCGCAGTTGAACAAATACGTATGTCTCAATCACAACCAGTTCGGTTTTCGTCCCGGGTTGTCCACCGAGAGCGCCATTTTGTGCCTTAAGCATACTGTCAAATATTACGTAGATAGGAAAACACCAGTTTACGCTTCCTTTCTAGACCTGTCTAGGGCTTTTGACCTGGTTTCGTATGATATTTTATGGAAAAAACTCGAAGCCCAGGAACTGCCTTCGGAAACCATTAGAATACTCAAGTATTGGTATGAAAACCAGGTCAATAGCGTTAGATGGTCAGGTATTTTGTCAGATCCGTACAGGCTGGAGTGTGGAGTGAGACAGGGGGGGTTGTCATCGCCCACACTCTTTAACCTGTATATAAATGGACTTCTTGAAGCGCTGGGCAAAATGCATGTCGGTTGTCATATTGATTCGATATGCGTGAATAATATAAGCTATGCTGACGACATGGTTTTGCTCAGCGCGTCGGCCTGTGGATTACGGCAACTTCTGAACGTGTGTGAGGAGTATGCTGCTCACCATGGGCTTAAATATAATGTAGCCAAAAGCCAATATATGGTGTTCGAGCCTACCTGCAACCGGATATTTGAGGTTCCTCCCATTAATCTTAATGGTAGTCCGCTGGAAAGGGTAAGGAGCTTCAAATATCTAGGTCATATTGTCACTTCCGATCTGAAGGACAATACAGATATTGAGCGGGAACGGAGAGCCCTGTCGGTGAGAGCAAATATGATTGCCCGTAAGTTTGCGCGCTGTACTAGGGAGGTGAAACTGACATTGTTTCGGGCCTATTGTACCTCCCTATACACGTGCAGCTTATGGAGAGACTATACACAGCGGGCCTACGGGGCTCTCCGAGTCCAATACAATAACGCGTTCCGGGTGTTGGTGGGGCTGCCCCGCTTCTGCAGCGCATCAGGGATGTTCGCGGAAGCACGCATCGACTGTTTTTATGCGACATTGCGCAAAAGATGCACATCCCTGGTGCGCCGGGTGCGGGCCAGCCCCAACCCCATCCTGCGCTCGATAGCGGACAGGTTTGACTGTCCGTATATGAGGCACTGCAGCGAGTTGCATGTTTCATGCAGTGCATATGTTATGTAATTGTTGTGTTTCTCTCTTTTTTGTGTTTCATGTGTATACTAACATTAGAAATAAGTTGTTACTAACAAATAATATGGGTCCAGTTACTCGAAATAAATGATTTATTATTATTATTATTATAGTAATTTCGTAAACAGCTAATAATAAATAAATTCTAACATTTAAATACTGTGTCACGTTTGCAAAGTTGTATAATTGTAAATAATATAATTCTTTTACCAAGCTTAAACATAGATGGCGTTGTAAATTCGGGGAACAGCTTTTTGTATGGAGAATGACAGTCCTCTTGTTTTAATGGTCCTTGCTAATATATAGGAACTCATACGGTCAGTTCAATGCTCTCATGTCCAATAGAGCGACACTAATAAGATGAGGGTGACAAATTCATGTGCGACTACTTCACCCAGGGAATTCCGGGCGTATTATTGACATAAATAGAGCATGACTGAGCATGTTTTCGAGAAGAATTCCAGTTAATTAGCGGTTAGCGGCGGTGACAAAGCTGACAGTTAATGTTTGGTTAGGTAAAGGTTGTAAGGTAGCAAAGGTTTGGTCATAAAATGGAAAGTTTAGACGGCATTTAAACACAATTTAAGTTTATACTGACGCAACTTCTTTTCGGAAAAATGCTCGACTAACAAGAAAATGACGGCTGAAAACATAGAAGTAATAGCATAATAACACGGTTTCTTTACTTTTCATTTCAAATTGTATTCTTTTCCTGAAATATAAAGCGCCCCCGAGACGGTCAAACCATTTTGATCGTTTACAAAGGTCGTTTAAACGGTTTGTCAAACATATACGGGTTTGAAGCCCGTTTGATGAAATTTCATATTTTTGTTGTGTTTGACGCGCCGTTTGATCGTGTTCCGACGCCTATGAACAAACTCGGTTTAGTTTTTTGGTGCATTTCGTTGTGTGACACAAATCTAATCACGGCGGCGTACCGAACCAAAGTGTGCAGTGCCGTTTGACAACCGTTCAAACCGACATCAAACGGTTTCATCAAACACGTAAGGTTTGAATCAAACCATTTGACCATCTCGGGGGCGCTTAAGAGCAGCACTAAAGTAAGGGTGCCCCCATATCACAAGGCCTCCTCATACCCCCCCCCCCCCCCCCGCGCCGAAAAAAATGTGATGAAACAGTGAACTGTGGGACTCCTATAAGTACTACTATGCCGCCCCAGGCCACCGACTAACTTAATCACAAAACAGTTAGCTATTTTTCGAGAAGGGTGGCGGGGCTGGCGCAACGAATTACGAACGAACCCAGTCATAAAAATCGTCAGTCACAAATATACCAATACATGACGAAAGTGGCCACACATGCTGCCCTACGTGAATTTTCGACCTTAAAACATTTCAACCGTTTCGGTTTAAATATCGAAAAATCTTTTCCACGCGTTCCCGAGATAAAGGGTCTTGACAGACGGATGGACGGGCAGATGGACAACTAAGTGATCTGGGACTAGTAACCTGGTTCGACCCCAGGCGCCCCCGGCCCCCACCTAGTCCGATCCACTCAAGGTCCGGCCAGCGACCTGGTTCGACCCCAGGCACCACTGCCCCACCGGGTCCGAATTTTGCTACATCCAGTAAGGATTGCAAGTTGTCAGGCTTCAAAAAAAAACAAAGTGATCCTATAAGGGTTCCGTTTTTCCTTTTGAGTTACGGAACCCTAAAAACACTGTATGAACTGAACCGCACATCATTCCGTTAACTGCATGTTCAGAAATATGAACTATGATTTCGTTTTGAAACATTTTCTATTAGCGAATCGATTATCCTTCCCGCAGTCGCAGAGTTCGAGTAAACAACTACATTCATCCGTTCTTTTGTTACATTCTAGGGACAGCGAATTATATCGATACCTTTAGATTCAAAGGGCGTAAGCTCCATTAGAACCTACGGCGTTTACGTCCTGTGAATCTAAAGGTATCGATATATAGCTTACGAGTGCCAACGATAGCTCGCAACAAAATTCAGGCACGTGAAATAGTACATTACACAACTAGGGTGGTAAAAAACAGAAAGGCCGAGATTGCAGAGGTTTGCGGCCCGAGCTGCAAGCGACGGACCTGAATAAAGCGATCGAGAGGTTTCCTTATTACCACCCGTGTTGTGTACATGATTTTATGTCTACACTTGGCCAGAAAGCGGCTTTTTGTGTACGCGTAGCGTGCGGTAAAAGCCACTTTTTGGCCAGGTGCGGCATAAATGTATTTTTCAAATAAATTACTAATATTCCCCAAACGGCACATCACAAAACAGTATACTCGTAGATGCTTTCATTTAAATAGTTTGTTCTTCTACAATTTGCGTCAAATTATAAGTTATCATTATCACTTACGTCTTGTGATTGATGTGTAATTGATAAACGCTTTTATTTTCAAGAAATTGACTATCTTTATAATTTGTAGCGTTATCATCTTGTAATGAATTAACTATTTTTCACATTAAATTTATGTTTATCTAATTGTACAAAAAGTAACTGATTTAAAACATTTGTAAAGTTAAATTAGCGGGCTACAAAAACTCGTGTTAAGTGAAGTTGTCTAACTAATACAATAGCTAAGTGAAAGTCTTGCAAAGTCGAGCAAAACTTTCAACGACTAACAACAAGCAAAACCTTTTGAAATAAAAATCGAATCAACGACAAGCGAAATCAGTATAATTTTCCAAGTCTCATCTCCAACAAAAGAAGATTAGACGGACTTAAAACAATTTTTCAGAGTGAACAGCTAAATAGGCCCACGAGCTTATTCCACTAATTAACAACTCCAAGACAATCCGTTTGAGTCGCCGTCAAGTCGCGATGATTCAGTACTTCACTTCAGTATCAGAACGGCCGCGGCTCGGGACGCAGTGTCCTCGCTCGCTCTGCGAGAACAGCGTACACCAAAACAACTTAACAACAAAAACAACTCGAAAACAAAACAATAACCGAGTGCTTGTGAATAGTGTGGTGAAATGTGTTTTTGTTTTATAAATTAATGGCCACTAAAAATAAAGTAATGCGTTTGCCGTCAGTGGTAAGAATTTGGTGTAAAAAGCACAAAAAAAAGTTGGCATGTTTACGTTTACAGGTTTATACATTGTTGAGTAGATAATGCCTGGCTTTTGTTGAGCACTTGCTCGTCACTGAATGATCACAGCTTCCTTGCATTTTGGAACACCCATAGTTATAGGGCATTTTTTAGGTTTTTCCTCAATGTTTTCTCCGTAGATAATGATCTGAGGAATCTTTAAATGGTTATTGACATGTAAGATCGCAGTTTATGTAAAAAACATTCCCATTTGGCATCCCTTGAGTTTCCCAAAGTTTCTACGATTCTTTTTCGGTGCAAGAACGTATATTTTCGTCGAATGCGTACATAATTCTTTTCGTTTAACGATTGAATGCCCCTTTTTTGACCGAGATCAGGATTGTACCATCAGCAAATCTTCGATTTTATCACGAGTTTCTTATAGAGTTTAAATTGGTTTTAACAGTTTTTCGTCTATAATAAAAAAAAACATAAATAAGGTTTAAATTGAGACGTGTTAAATATGTTAAGAAAGTGTTTTACAAAACGGACTTCGTTTCTGTCACACGGTTTGCGAGTTCGGTTACCTTTCAGGTAGGAAACCTCTGAAATGCTACACGTCAGATGATACCGCCCTAGTCACTACTGCGTGACTTGAAACAGAATGGTTTGTTTAAGTCATATGTGTTATATACATTTGCAGTCCCCCATACAATACAAGAACCCTTTATAGGACACCTTAAAATACAGAACATAAAGAGATTTGGGACTAATAGAGGTAAACAACGCTCCGTCTAGTGACTGGGTACAAAAATACTTTCAGTGCATTGACTATATTAGGTTAGAATTACCCCGTAATGGACACCCCGCGACTTTTTTTAATGTTATAAGTGGCAACTGATGGACAGTGTGCTCATGGCCGCCTATCGTATATGCAACACCGGAGGAACTACTTGTGCGATGCCGACCTTTATACTCGCTTTTTGAAGAAACCCATGTCAGAGCGCAGCGAATATCTCAGTATTTACCTCAAGGACAACCGTGACACGCAACTACTTGGCGTGCGACAAATACTACCTATCTCTTTCCACTCAGTATAGTGTGACAGTGACAGGTCATGCTCTGTCGTGCGGCAAGCGAAGTGGCTGTATTAGAGGTACAGGAGGGAACTAGTTCCACAACCTCCTCGTTCAGGCTGAAATTACCGCGATGCCCGTTTGTTTTTGGGCTTCCAAGCATCCAGAAAATGGTAATGAACTATGTTATTTAGTCCCCATTTAGGGGAGGTGAGAACTCGTGTGTGAGTTTGATTACATTGCGGACTAACTAGGTACGATGAGTAGACTTGATCGATTAATCGTCGCAATGAAATGAAAATCGCATACGAGTTCTCGCCCTGTCTAAATTGGGCCTTAGGCAGTATTACGATTCTTCCAGTAGGTGTGTACATGTAAGGATTGTCTTATTGTTTAATAAATAAGAAACTCACGAGAGTTAGCTAATTGGTTATCATGTGATATTCTTCAAAAATGCTGCTCAGATTTTCTCTTAATTGAGGATGAAGTGATTTATAGTATGTAATGACTTCAATTAAATATTCTCTCTTCACAACCATTTTAAAAGATTTCTCGCCATCTCATATGCAATAAGGTTTAAAAGCCGTCAAGCAACCTCATTTCAAATTCAAGTAATGCAATCAATATATGAAGTGAATAAATTCTGAGATTTAATATGTATGAAAATTCTTTCAACGAGTTATTTGAATGACAGTTTTTCAATTACTCGTGTGACTTCTATGTACCACTGGCTTTACTTTATTAAAAAAGATAATTCTTAAAACTACAGTGTGTTTTGTTGGTAAGAAGTCTAGCTATGATTAAACTCAGCATCACCAACATAACACGGCGGCCTCGATTACTGAGTCAAAAATGTAACCATGAAGAAAAAAACACCTTCTTATCATCAGTAATATCTTTGATTCATTGAGATGAGATTTTAGTAAAGAGAGAAAGTTACATTGCACGTATTGTTCTTCTTCGTCGGTAGGTAGGACTCTTGACAGAGAATGACGACCACGACATTTCAGATGTTGATTGCTTTTCGATACGTCGCCTTTCCTCTGCTGCTGCTTTCCTGAAGCAGCATTAGCATTAATAGAAAGTATAAAAAAAACCCGTAACCTCTACGCTCGGAAATGTTTACTAAAATTGACATTTATATAATGTTGTCCTTTATAAGTTTGTGCGCCTAGAAGCCATTTTTGAGTTCACAAACTTGACTAATGAATTTTTATATAAAAGAAACATTTTTGTCTCTTCTATTAGACCGGTAAATTACACCCACAGTGGTCTGTGATTACACCACATTTTTATGTTACATATATACAAGAAATCAAAGTACATAGAAAAAATTAAATGGTCTCACTCACTCACCTGTGTCCACACGGGAATCGAACCCGAAAGCGACTCAGTCGCTGGGCCGGAAATCCAAAGGATATTTTTTTCTATTTTCTTTGTATATATGTAACATAAAAATGTGGTGTAATCACAGACCACTGTGGGTGTAATTTACTGGTCTAATAGAAGAGATAATATGTTGGCTAATGAAGCCAAATCTCTTCTTAGTCGTGTCTATCAAGTTGTAGAATTTTTGAGATACCCAAATGCTTATTTCGTTATAATAATATCTCGGTTGAAACTGCTTAACCGGGCATGAACCAGGCACAATACCTTGGAACATTGCTCCTCGCTCGCTCCGGTCACCGGCAACGTGCGTATCTGCTAGGCTCTCTAATAGTAAGTTTGGTTGGCAAGAGTAGTGCTCAAAAGTTGCCAAGTTTTTACACAGTTTTTTTTTTTAAAACATGTTGTCAAGTGTACAAATTTGATGAGTTCGTTGACTTTAACTTCGTCGACGTCGGGTATATTCGCACCAACTCTGCCAACGACGGCTTATCCCGTCAGTGTGCAGTACGACAGCAACCTACATTCGCATAAGGTTTAATCCAGTGCTTAAGTTGTCAGCGTCGTGTGAGCAATAACTTTCGTAAGATTAATGGATTCAAAATTATTACTAGTGACTCTGCGATCACAAGAAGACAAGAAGCAAGAAGCTTCACCATCATGAAAAAAGATAAAAACTGAATAGACAAAAGAAATCTATATAATTATCGAAACTGCTCAAAATTTCACGAGAATCGGTTGAGAAATGCGACCAGTAGGTAAAAAGAACAGCTGGACACCGGGACACACAGTCATACAAAAGGATTCTTGCCCAAGCTGAAAACGGAGACTCTGCGCTCGCGCTCGCTTGGTCAATATCAAAAACCGGACAAGTGCGAGTCGGATTCACCCACCGAAGGTCCATAGAACTCTTGGTTTAACATGGTAATGTTAAACCAAGATGTGTTAGATAGGTATATCTCAAAACATTTTTGATGTAGAAGAACTGCGTTGCGAGTAATGTTTTTGATGGGTCTTTATTGAGGAACTGCAAATTTTAAGGCAAGGAAGCCTTTTGCCTGCAACGATATATTTAGTCACAGCGAGCCTTGAGCTACGAGTCTTTTTTTATCAAAATTTTAAAGTGATTTAGTGTATCTGCCACGGATAGGTCTTCTTTTATACGTAATACCTTTACGTAACTATCACGTACGTTGTACATTGTATACTGTTCACCGCTGCCTCGCCACTAACTTGCCGAAAATATCGATGATATAGATAGGTACAGTCCCTACACGGGAAGGTTACACCACTTCGTCAGCAGTCGTGTGCCCGAAGTACGCCTTTTTTTGCGTTACACGGCTAAATGAACAGTGCCAAGTGGCGTTACATTCCCGTGTGGTGACTGTTTATTACTTCCCAAGATGGAGCTCAATATACCTAAGGATATTGTAACGAATCCCTATCCTACACAACTATACTACTTATACAACTAATATACCTATCTTATGTACCTTACGCCCTAGAATTTTTCTTGCCCTACCTGCCCTAGAAACCCGCCCTAAGAATTTACATGAAACTGAAACCCTGAAACTGTAACTACGCTACTGAAGCTTTTTACTGAATATAAACTGTAAGGAATCTGAAAGCTGAGGTAGTTTCCTCTGAAGTTAGTGCAAGTACTGATAATTGTAACTACTGATTTATACCTATTATTTCTATTTCTAAATGTCTGATATGCTATACCTAAAATATTAATCAAAGCTTGTCTTGGTGATGATTTGGCCATGGCGTGATCGTTCTAGTTTCGGGAGGACCCTTCGTTGTGATAGTAACCCAGAGATTCTTTTCGATAAGGATAAGAGTACCGCAGAAACACTAGACTTGATTGAAGGAAATGTAAGTATGGTGGATATAAAATAAATGAGTTAACTTTTTATTATCTTATGTAAGAAAGGCGTAATGTTAATAAGAGATGATATCTTGTTAGAGTTCTATATTCTAGACTATACAGAAGGTTCTAGAGAGGCGGGAAAGTAACAGTCATGAGTCATTCTATACAAAATTGTCTGTCAATCGAAGTAGTCTTTTGTATGATTAAAGTCGTTGTTATTATAGTATAAAAAAGGTATTAGAGTTGTGGCAAGGGTGACGCTCCTATCCCCGCTATCACCAGTAGCTCCGGCCAAAGACGATGAGCCCCCTCCACAAAAAAGCCAGGAGGCATATAACATTTATGGGAAATTCTTGTATCGGCTCAGATGCCAATATTACTGAGAGGACAGCAAATGGGGAGGTTATAACGTAGTGTTATAACTAAGGTGCTGTATCTATAGCATATGTCAGTCCCAGCTCCCCACATGCAGGACAACATAAGCTAAGATACAGGCTTATCTAAAGATTGATTCTGCTCTAATACCTGCCAAGTAGGATTGTGAAAGAAGGATTATTTTGTGATATTTGCTCCATCTTCACAATTCATGAATCTACCGACGTTTTGTAAGGTAGGGCTGTGTAGATGATAAAAAACCGTCGAAAATAATCATCTGCCGGTCAGTTAACCTACCAATACAGTCACTGTATGTGAATAGTCCAGTCATAGTATTCAGTCATGTAGTCTTGTCAAAGATAGGAAGTCAGTACCTCTATAATAGTCAAGTCATAGTATAGTCATGTAGTCTTGTCTTAGCTATACTGAAATGGCCCTACCCCCCTCATTAAATGAACTCTAAGCATGAGAGCCGAACCGGACCAGTCCCCATAAGATGAGTATACCAAGTGTTCAAACTTGTGATAATTTGAGAGCAATTCTCTCTAGATCCTCTAGAAATACGCTTCCCAATGCACTCACGCGGTGGGACCCAGTCACAAGTGCACACCAAATGCTGTCCTTGAATCAGACATTTTCTCATAGGCAAATCCATAGAGAGACACCGCTTCTGGGTCCACCTTGGGATCATATAACTCAAGGTTCTAAATCTTTACGCTGTATAAGTACTTAGGCCGAGCTAGGCTCTCACAACTCAAAAGAATCTTTTAAAAGGTTAACCTATCCACATAAATTATTTAAATACAAAAATGTCATCAAATCGTGAGACTATTGCCCCACATAACGGCAATTTTACAGACAATAGCTAATATACTCAGTATCCCATAAGCATTAATAATAACATAATCCCAAATGACTTTGACATTAAAAAGCCTCCATAGATTATTCGTCATGTTTTTTCTAGTTTTTCATAGAGATGTTCCCAATTTACCCTATTATGACATAAATTTCCCCAGAATGAATCTATTTATTAATACTACTAAATGTGCGTCCTTAAATTACACCCGAGACGCCATCATCCGAGAGTAAAACATGACTGGTAGAAATATACGCTTGTATAGTACAGGCTCTCGCTTCAATTGGCTAAATACTGCGATGGTCCCATTATTCATGAACTAGTACCCACATAACTGCCAAAGAATAAACAAAATGTATAACTTGATCTAACAAGTTAAATTATCTTTATGTTAAAATTACTACCGCAAATGTGTTCTGATAAATCAGTAAGCAATGAACATAGGAATCCGCACCAGTTTTAACAGGTTTCAACAAATTCTAACTAGTTCTACCATGTTCGCGTACACAACAAAGAATTAATAGCTCCGACATTCTTGGAAATAAACGATAGGTTTGCGCTCACTAGTTTGAGGGTAGTTTCACACTCATTGGCCGAATATGCACTCAAACAATCGAAACATAATTAAGTAAATTCATAGCCGTTTGACGGCTAATGCAACCTTACAGCCATAAAATGAGACGTGCGTGAATAATTTTGCATAAACGGACTTAATACTAGCCGTACATGAACATAACACATGAACGTAACATTCTAAAGTAGAAATAGTAGAAACGAATACGCTTCTAAACTCTGTTCAATACCGAACAGTCGTATACTAACAATACTGAGGGTAAATTCGCCCACAATATAAGTATATACACACAAGTAAATAAAACATAATAAAATCAAGTTAATTTGTAGCCGCTTAATAAATAAACGAAAACGTGAATAAATACACATAGTCCGACCTATAATTGTTTGAACACGAACGGAATCATTAACGCAACATTTATAAATAGACGGTAGAAATGAATATGCTTCGATACTTTGTAAAATACCGTGCAACCGTACATTAATAAAATTGAGGGTAAATTCTCCCACAATATAAGTAATATACACACAAACATAAAACATAATAAACCAAATTAATTCATGGCCGCTTAATAAATAACCGCAAACTTACAAACTAAAAAACAATAACGTGAATAAATACGCATAGTCCGACTTATAACTAACCGTACACGAACGCAACATTTATAAAAAGACGGTAGGAGCACAACCGCTATAATACTCCATACCAGCACACAAGAAATAAAATTGAAGGTAGATCCCGATTAACGCGATATCATAGATAAAATACACATAAAGAAACACGGTAAAAATTAAAGTAAATTATGAAAGACTCACCAGTATTCCTTCTAAAAGAAAAGGTTCATTAATTAAAGCCTCATCTAGGTTTATTTCTTTTAACGACTAACAATATCGCTCGAAAAGTCGATCGATATTGTGGCCATATGTGCCTTCTGACTTAAATGAATTTAAATAAATTACGTCTATGGAAACTACTGAGATAAACCTAGATAAAACTCGTCTAGGATCATATCAGCGCTGTAACACAACCTCCCAAACATCCCCACACAAAATATAAAACAATCAGTGATAATTAAAACACTCACCCATTGTTGGCTTCAAACCTCTAAGCATGAGCACGCCAGCGCTGGCCCGCCGCGCCGCTGCCGTCGTCGTCCGCCGTTCCGCTCAGGTGGAAGACCGCGCCGGTGAAGCTCGCCGTCGACAGCGTGTAGCTCCTACTCGAGCCAGAGTACTATTCCGCCTAAGAGTACCTTGCCTCGGCCTACAAGGGTGACCCCTTGTTCGGCAGAAACTGGTCTCCGTCGAGCAGAGTTTCCTCTTGGCACTAGGCCTGAGCACTCAAAGGGGCAGCGGTTCCCCGTCTGAGGCTTATTTGAAGACTCGGATATTGGCATGGGCTTGGTGTCCCTTCGCAGAGGCGCAATATCGAGATGAGTTCAGAGCGACGACTAGTCGAAGTCTGACTGACGATTCTGGTTTGTATGCGCTTTTATACTAGATTTCCCATTTTCCACTGATTTTCCACATTGTACACAATTTTGAACCTTATGTCAAGGTACATTGCTTCGAGAACTCTGTCTCATATTTTTACATCGGGGTAATTTACTCACACATTCTCACGTGGGACATTTTCTGATTGGTTAATGGAAATCAGGTCATCTTTTCCTGTTTAGTGGAATATAACCCGTATACCTATGTGCAAGAAGGCCTATTCCTTTGTCTGAAATCAACAAATTAATTGAGGGTAGGACTCTCCATAACTACCCTCTTTTGATGTCGTCGGCACTTTTGCATTGCCATAGTTCCCAAATATGTCCCCAATGTACCACTTATTTTGCTAAAATTCTATGAACTTATCATAGTAAAATACACTAATTGTCTTATAATCTAATATACTTAATTAACAAATATATTACTTATTTTTCTAGACCCTTATTTACTAAATGAAATTTATAATTATTTTTCCTTTTAACACAAAATCTCCATAACCTGGCATCATTACACTTAATCGTATGGTCATAGACAAATTCCTCTATATCAGCCGGTTCTCATTGTACAGATTAATTACTTAAAATTATTAATTTATGTCTTATCGCCTTGGAAAATCTTTCCAATAAATATACTTTTATTTTTTAAGTATAATTAATTATATTTTATAATATTATCCATTGCTAAAATCTTATAGTGATCATGAAATTGTCTTGGCAGCAAATTAAACCATTCGTTCATTTTGATTCCGTTCACTGATTCCGTTCAACATACAACTATGTGGGTACCGTGATTAATGTCAAAATAATTTCTACCCTATTTTATGCAATAATTATAAGTGTTTTGGCCGTGAATATGCCTACATGAATAATGCAGCCTGTGCTTCAATTATGCTAATGGATGACAATTATCTCAGGTAATAATTCTAGCCCTCATTACTATATTTTTCCTGACCTAAACCAAATCTAGTGTTTGGTGTTTATGTGCAAGTAATGACCATGAAAACAGACAGACCAGAACACCTGCTTGAAACTGCAAAATTTACAATATACAGTACTGAAACCCGTAAAATGAAAATTATAAGCTGAAGATTTGAATTCTGAATATTCTGTAAATTATTTTAATACGAGGGCGGTGCTATGTACCGTCACAGCCTGCTCCCCTATTGTTTGCAGTCGTCGCCTTCGGCTCTGACGTAAAACAATAGTCTAATTCTTAAATAATCAAAAATTTTCACTTACACATTAATAGTTAAACTTTAAGCCTTGCTCAGTTGGATAAACCCATTCAACTAAAATCATTCTTCACCTTTTGACACACACATCACACAACCATTCATCTCATACCATAATTTCCCTTTCATCACATTAATAAGGTTCACACCATCTATCTTTCATTGGAATTCCCTCTTACTTCCATTCCATACAACCAACCAAGGCATTGCCTGTAAAAACAAAAAAAAAAAAGTACTCATCCAGAAAAAAGGATCACAAAACTTTACAGTAACAAGACAGTCTCTGGCCTCCATAAAAATTTTCTGTACTTATATACTGTGATATACCTTAATTGTTACACATTCCCAATGATTCTTTAAACTATAATGATAGGGTTATGATGCCACCGTCACCTATGAGAAAATATATTAAATAAGCATTGCACTCTATTCCCTTTTTTAAATTGATTTTTCAGATTCAATAAGTAAAAGATTCTAATGCAAAAATGGAATCTCAGCACCGTCGGTGTCCGACTCCCCAAAATGATGAAGATGAATGTGTATTTAAACCAATAATAAGCGTGACAGTAGCGACAAAATGCTGCAATGAAATCTTGAACTCCAGCAATGAACATTGACTGCCCTTCCCAAAAATTCTTTTTCCAGCCGAGGCGTTGGGTTGTGAGGCCAACGAATCCTGCGATACGATCCTTGCCCCTTTCACCTGGGAGGTGATCACATTGTCCGATCGGTTCCCGATTCCACATTGTCCGGAATATAATGAAACTGACAAAAACCTCCTCGCCGGTCAAGAAAGCCTTTCGTATCAGGAAAGTGGACGTTCACTATCCAATACCTGAGTCCGATCCCACAACAATCACTAAACCACCACTACCACACACTTTCTTGGAGAATGTATCACATTTGTCTTAGACTAATCAACACTAAAGCACAACCGCGCATAGTGTGTATACCATAGGTATTTTCACTATTAGCAAGATAATAGACTAACAATCAAGCTTTTTTTTTTTTTTTTTTGCTTAGATTGAAAGTAATAAAACATATTTTTAATAATATTTTTCTGCTACTTACTGTTATCAAAAAAAAATATTTCCTAATTAAATCGTATCTTGCTAACAGTATGGTTGATTATGCTTTTGCTAAGTACATCATCAATAATAGTTTCTTGTTAACCCTGTCCCCATGATCTACGTTCCCTAAAAATTCTGTACTTTATTGATACATCCAAAATCAAATGTGGGTGTGTACAGTAGTAGTAAGTCTTCATAACTGTATAGTAATAGACATCACAGCTTACCCAACATGGGTCTTATCGCGAGGCGATTTTAACCTAGCTCCTAAAGCTTTGAATATCTATTTGTGTGAATAATAACAAAATAATTGTTATTATTATTACATATATATAGGATTCGAACACCAACACTACTGAGTTGATCCCAACCCAAACCCCGTCTGATTGAACAAATCCATTCACTCCTCATAACAAAATCCCATACATCCTTCCTCATTCTCAGTAACACTCGATTTGATCAACCTGCCGAAGTTCCTTAGTTGAGACCAAACATCCTTAAAGAGTCCCCCCCCCTTTTTTTTTGGTAGTTAATAATATTATCTGACTAAAAATTATCATATACATCACTTAACCCTATCATTACTAAAATATCTGTCTTGATTTACGCAAGTTCTACCCCCTTAGATTGGAAACCATCCATTGGCGACATTAATTAACTGAACCATACATTACAACTATAACTACTATAGTTATTGATAAGTACAATAGTAGACACTGCCAACTGACTACTTATCACCCTTATTAGAATGTATTAAGGTCTACTGGCTACCTTACTGTGCCCTCGCTAGCTCCAAAACAACATGAATGCTTAAAATAAAATATTCAACGATGAACCGGGTATTTATCAACATTAAGTGAACAACTTGCCACTTGTGATTCCAATTTTCATCACAAAACTATATTCCTGTGATAAATACTTTAAAGCTGCTACCTTGATATTTGATATTCCACGGCGAAACATGTCTACCCTATTCATGTCTAACTTACTATACATTATGCTAATAAATATTTATCCTGCCCACCGTTCTATATCCTTATTAATGACTATGAAATACATTAAGGACGCGACTACAAGTGGAAAAGTAGACTGAGAGTCCTGCAACCTATGAGACGGCATTACTTAAAATCTACGAGTTTATTTATCAACTTATATGACTTCATCAAATCTCAAAGCGAATCCGTAATCTTAAATGCTATACGAACCTCTTAAATGTTGTCATTTCTAGCGGGTTTTTCGTCATAACATCAGTTCCATAAGATAAGAATATCTCACTTAATTATTCCACTTTTCAAACTTATTACACCTGATTCATCACTTCACATCACTTTCCGATTATTTATTAGCTATTAATTTAGACACTAACTTCATCGTGAAATATTTACTTTCAACGTAAAAACAAACTTTTAAAATCAGACTGCAGTTGTCAATGTCAACCGATCTCCAGTGATACTAGCTTACAATTCGCATAAAGCCAAAATCATAAATAAAATGGTGTTAAAACGTAAACGAACTATAAAATCGAAACATGATATATATCTTTTCCTAAAACTACATTATTGCTAGATGAACATACTTCTACTAATTTACTGCACACAAATTAAACTTATCATTCTACTAGTCCATGATAATAATTATAATATTCGTAGCTTTCCAAACGATTTCTAAGTAAAATAGGCCTTGTAAAATAGAATACTCATAGACAAAATAAGCATTATCCTAAATAAGTAACATTGTTTCTATCCACTCACTTGCTTTGGGATTTTAAAAATGGCAGCCTAAATTGTTTCGCCTTTTATGACAAATGCCGGCGCGATGTCGAGTTTAATTCAAAAATTCATAATTTGGCTTCTACTGAACCATTTGGTAAGATTTTTTTACACTAAAAAGCCAAAGAAACAAAGAATTTAATGTTGTTACTCATTATATGAGTTATTATAGTAAAAATAATTATAAAAAATGCGTAAAGTTGACGCATTGATAAAGTTGACGACTTCGAGGAGAATTGTATTTTTAATAAAAAATCTAAAGCGATAACCCTGTTTGTTTTTAAATACATTAAAAAGTAGATTAAATTACCTTTCTTTTGATACCAAATACTGTACAAGTGTTCGTATAAAATTCTATGGTAAACATCACTTCATTTAAAATAGACACGCAAGAAAAACGGAAATACGGAAAGAAACCGTTCGCCAGGTTTAGTATTTATTTATGGATAATTTAGAAGCGTAATAACTAAAATATTGTCCTAGTTAGAACAAACAACTAATAATCTTAAATTCAGATTGTACTTATTTGGCAACTAGCATGTTAATTGCGGTTATAAAGTCAAAACAACAACAAACACAATGTACGTACCTACCGAACTTTCGTTGGGCCGATCAAAAACATGATAGAAATAACTTAAAATCACGTCATCACCTTAAATTAACACATTATAAATCACAGTTTGTAACCACAACACAACATTACACAATTAGAAACCTTAAATACACATAATTACACAGATTTTATGATAAATAAACACGCCGGTATACATTTTTCGCAACACGTGACTGGTTCGCGCTCGTACTGACGAACAAAACAAAACAAAGATGGCTGCTATATCGGCAGCCCAGCCGTTAAGGTCGCGGCACAGTGCGCGCAACACAGAATTTACCTATGCAGTACTTTAAAAATTGAGCATACGTTATTTTCAGTAATAACTTCTATAAATAATTGTTTGGTGAATAAAACTTTGTAAAAGCAAAAGTTTTGTCTACTTTTGATTAAATTTACTTTTCTGTTTGTACTTGCTAGACATTATTAAATTTATTTTTAAGTAAATGTAGAACTAAAAGGTAATTCAATTACTATATTGTGAGATTGGTGCTTTTTGATTGTTGTGTATGGTGCTGGCTAGTGTACATAATTTTATTGGCTAGAAAGTGGCTTTTTCCGTACGCGTAGTGTGCGGTAAGAGCCACGCAGGTGTGGCATAAATATACCTTACAATGAAATAACTTAACATGCCTTCGTTGCAGACTCTATACTTTTTTTTACAATCGCATACTGCGCACTGCGCGTCAAAACGAATCAATTGAGCCCGAGCATGGCGGATTTATTTTGCGTAATGTGGATTATTCTATCTATGGCTGTCATATTATTTCATCAGCAGATCAGCTTCGTGTCATATCGCATTGTCTGATTTACATGTCCTTGGAAAGTTTGCTTCAGTTTAATGAAAACCAAATTGTGGTCAAATTTAACTTGCAAGATTTGATTACACAAAGGCAGACAGACACCGAGGCAGGTGAAACTAAACAAAAGTTGGTTAAAACATTAAGTAGCGTATAACATAAAAAAAGATAAGTTCGTTGAACCAAGGTTGAGGTGATCGGTGTATTTTCCATACAAACCAAAAGAGGGTGATTGTTTATTTTATTTCTACGGCATTAATTATATTTCAAATGTATGGTATTTTATTTTATGGTTTAATACATGTGGGGGCACGGCAGTGTCCCCGCCAAGTCGAGCAAAACAAAGGCACGGCCGTATATAATCCTTTTCTGGAAGCCATTCAAGCCATTTTCAACCTCCTGTAATTTTGTGCTGGCTAAAGCTAGAACCCCGAATTTTCAGGTATATATAGGGCATAATAAGACTTAAGTATATCCTCAAAAACATTCCATTTGAACGTGTAGTTTAAGAACTATTGCACGTCAAAGTTCCTTAGTTTTGTCACTGACTCACTGACTGACTGACTAATGATCATCGTAATTCTAAGGAACTTCTCGCAGACTTACAAGCTCCAAATTTTAAACATAGTGAGGTTTTAGCCAATCAAGTCCTATAAAACCTAAAAATATTGCAATTTCAGTTACAACTGCACACGTAAGTTTGTAATCCTATACAAATACATGTGATTACAAAGTTAGTTTTGTAGTTCAAATCGGAAATAGAATGGATTGAAATGAAATAAATAAAGGTAGACCACTTACAAAAAGAAATAAGATCCCATCAAAACATTACATGTAAAAAGATGCGAGTCTCGCAACGCAGTTCTTCTACAACAGAAAAGTTTTGAGCTGTAATGTTAAGCCAAGTCAGTACTGGGGGGGTGTCCACAGAACTCAATTTTCACCGACTTGCCTATTTATTTAAACTGAGAGAGCAACTCATTTTCCAAGAATCCTCCTCGGGTAAATAATAGGCAAGTCTGTGGAAATTGAGTTCAGTGGACACGGACTGACTTGGTTTAACATTACATCTCAAAACTTTTCTGTTGTAGGAGAACTGAGTTGCGAGAGTTGCATCTTTTTACGTGTAATGATTTTGATGGGTTTTATTTTCTAAGCTGAAATATCTGAAGCTGATACATATAATTTCAACAAAAAAACTTAGTTCAAATGGTGCTGATAAATGGCGCTGACCTTGAGGGGCCAATTGCATGTTAATTATGGTTTTTAGAGATTTTTTATGTCATTTCGCACGTACAAATTATATGAATCTGCGAAATCTATAAAATAAAACTTACTTTAAAAATAATTAATGGGTCAGTTCAAGAGGTCAACGTTTTATTTTGCCATGGTATGCAAAGTTTTACTTTTATAAAGACTTACTTAGCAAAATGCCTAGGTCGTGAAATGTACAAGTAGGCAGAATGACTTATTTGCATAAGGTTTTAAATGTATAAGGGCTATCTTAGCAAAAGGTTTTGATTGTCAAAATGTCTTAGTTACAAAATGCCCAAATCTGTAAAACGTCAGGTTTAAAACGACTAGGTTATACGGATAGTGAATAATGTATGCAATATATCCACAATAGCTGGATTTAAAAATATGAACTCGTTAACTATCTAATTTGACAAATAATCTATTGTTGGAAGTAAGGATAAGGATTTTATGCCACACCTGGCCATAAAGTGGCTTTTAAAGCCGCTTTCTGGCCAAGTGTAGGCTTAAAATGATGTACACAACACGGGAGGTAATAAAGAAAGCCCTCGATTGCATGTTTACTTTTGAATAATAGCGACCTTTACATACAAAATAGCCCCGCCGATGCCGAAAGTACTAATATTTCGTATGGTACTCCTCGAAACATACATCTAAGCAAACTGATACTTTATATAGCTTGCATATATATTTCGAGCGAGACTGCTTACACCATACGCATCGACTATTCTTCGACGCTCATTGGCCGACGAAATGATTGTCCTGGAGTATCGCTTCAACATAATTTGTTTTTCCTCATCATATGGTCTACTGAAAAAAAAAACAAAAATGAAAAGGATTTTTTACAAACAATAACATACGATCACCAGTTGAATTGAATAAGTAACCTGGAACTAAGACCCGGAACAGGAGATGGGGGATGTTCAGGTGGAGCTTGTTTCTCTTGAGGAAAGGAGTTCCCTTGGTTCAACTTTTCCTCTTCCTCGCCCTCGTCCTTGCCCTCGTCCACGACCGCGTCCACGACTGCGTCCGGTTTCTTTGTTTTTTGATTTTGCTGGTCTGCTCAAACAATGTAAAATATCCTAGATAAGCGTAAAATTAATGCACAAATAAAAACACATCATACATACAGATGTATGATGTGTTTTTATTTGTGCAGGGAACAGTCCCTCAGCCAAAATATTTTCATTTTTATTTAGTATACAAATCGTAGATGAAGACGCATTCCATTAAGTTTTGCTATTTTATTCAGACAGAATTGGTAGTAAACGAGTATATAACCATATTTGAAGACGTTAGTTAGATTTTAGTGTGTATTTTTGTAATATTAAAAGTTATCAACTAAGTAGCCCAAGATGCAATTTCATTCAACTGACGTTATTGTATAGTTTCTTATTTTTTATAAAATGTATTTTATGAAGTGTTAAAAAGTAAAAGTATTTCAATCAAAAGTATTTTCTATCTACCAAATATGTATTTATCAAATACAAAGCCACCAGTTAACTAAAAACAAAAAAGTTTCTCCTCTTATCTTTCCAAAATATACTCATTGAACATTCGGAATGGATACACACATACAATAAAATATCTATTAAAATAACCGAAACACCAAAATTAATGATAGATAACATTGTTCAAATATCAGTAAGTACAAAAAAACAAATATCTCAAACGCGCTCACAGCGCGTCTGGTGTGCCGCATGACTTACAAGTCTTACAACCTTGAAGCGATATGTATGAATGAATTGTTTCGCTGGTGGCTAGCGCTACCACACCCGTACTTACAATTTACTGTCACTTGTTTCTTTCGCTAATCCTGTGTAATAAATCCTGTATTGATTGATTTTATGGTTTAAGTAAAAAACTTAATACTCAAGCTATTTAATTACTATTAGTTAGAAAAGAATTATTCGAAAGTCTTTAAAATATGAGCCATTTAATTCACAAGTTACTGGAAAAAAATCTGTTAAATTACTTTCAAGTGAAGATGTGATTCATAATTATGAGTTTGGCACTAAAATATTGTTACAATCTGCTAGATGGATAAACACTGAATCGTTTGATATATAACTTTAATAATAAAATAGTAATTTGAGTACTTACGGCATTTTCTAAACACTCCGCACTTTCACAAAATCTGACTTGAACTTCACTTTGACAACACCTTGTAAAGTAACACTGTTTAAAAATATTTTCAGTCTACTATGTTGGCTGCCCTTTTTTTTCTGTGTTGCCATGTTATTTCTCTATGATTTGAACAGAGTTTGAACGTCGTCTAAAGCACGCTTTACAGATTAAAAATTGTACAAACGTCGCCTGGTAGCTCCGGCTACCAAAATCAAATCGTAGGTGCGCAAAGTTGGCAGCTCTAGCTACCGAAAGCAAGTGAGTGGCTATAAAATAATACTAGCGTTTTCTAGTCCTTGAAAAATTACTATCTCAGAATGGTCTCATTGTCATCAAACCATCATAAAATGTGCCAAGTTTCAATTAAATTGTAAAACTTATCATAAGTGTAACAAATCCCTTTAAAGCTTGTAAAAATAAAATATCAAATTAAAATATGCCAATGTCACCATCAAAATATGCTCTTCAGCCCAAAATATGTTACATCGGCAACTCCGGCTGAGACCAAGGTACGTTCGGAAACACTTCCTCTATACAATTATAAGTTGTCAAACCCTTTTTCAAATAAATCGGTACAGTGTTATGAATTGTTACTCGAGTACTGAAAATTACATGTCTCGAATAAATTCCTTACTCACAGGCGACATTCATAAAAAAAAAACTCATGAGTACCGCGAGTCCATGACCTTTGTTAAAGCAAAGAAATGAAAGGTCACACTATACAAAAATCCTACACGCAAGAGTGAGACACACGATGACACTTATTGTCGTGTGAATACAATTTAAAGTCTCTTATTAATTCAAAGTTGGCCAACCTGGCAAAATGTCAAATTTAATCATGATGCTAAACTTATCGCCCACATCTGGCATCTGATTTGGTTGGTTAATAATTTTTTCTTAATTTCAGCTTACCAACTTTTACCGTAATATATGGCAACACCCCAATTTTTTTTTCAAAGATGGTAACTATTAACATTCACAGACAATCAAAATATATATTGTCAATGGCTAGAGGGATCTCACATGCCCCGACCTGATATCGGTTCCAACCTCCGATACGATACTGACTAGATAGAATGTACGAGTTGTATCCGACTTCCTAATCCGATATTGGATACAATGTGAAATATTCCTAATGCTTTGATTAGTTCGGAAAATCTTTAAAATATTTAAACGTTTCAACCACGCGACTTGACAATCTCTATTGTCCGACGATTATTTGTTATAACGAAGCAACAAATCGTGACAACTTTGATAAAACTTATCTCGGGACTGTTTTTCGGTTTCATAAAAAAAAGTCAATTCCAGTCATTGATTTTGAACATTTTTTTCTGAGTAGTAACAAATGATAAAAATAAAACGCCATAAAAAAACGCTGAATATGGATTTTTAGTGCCATAATTTTGTAATTGTAATTCGTTTTTAACCTGTCATAAATGTTAAAATCAAAAACGTGAAATATATATATTTAATTGGCAATACAAAGAATAACAAGATCATAGAAAACGTAAAATGACTTAAAATTTATCCTAAACTAATACAATTAAACTACGTATAAGACTAAACTAAACCTCGATAGTTCTAATCTATCTAAAAGTAATAAATCTAAAATGATTTGCATTCATAAGACCTTTACGATAATACTCGTGATCGTAATTATTTTCATTTTCTCAAGTTGGATAAAAAGCCATAAAGTATGCAAAATTCCATGCGTTCAAGTGTGTAAACACCTTTACGTTTATTCTCTATGGTAATGGATTAATCCGACCAAATTTGATAGGATAATACTAGTGTTAAAGTCCACCATCTATGTGTGATATTTAATTTTGTCGGCTTACTCAACCGCGGTTCCATAGTTCCATTTGACATCTCTAGTAGTCGGCTGTCTGTTAGCTCTTTTGAAAATGTTCATAATATTCCACAAGAAGAATATAACTAACTTCTTACCAATGGATTCGTGATATATTAATTAGTAGATGAATTGACTACGACGTATAAAAAAGTAAGTACGTGTCTAATGCCTATTTTATTCTTTATTTATACACGAAACCTACACCAGTAGACTGACAAATTGTAATCATTGTTAAGAACTTTCATGGGAAGAAATGGACATGTCTTAAGATAATCTTATAATGAAGCAATAATTTAATAAACTACTTCTAGCAGGCAAATAATATAGGTGATACAATTAAAATAAATGTTGGACCTCCAAAGGATTCTACGGCACTGAAATTCTAAGCTGTTTTATATTTATTACCCACGTTTAAATGTGGCGTAATAATAAAATATTTCCTACTGATTTTAACGTGTAATTTTGTATCATTACAGGTTTCCAACGTTGCTCGAATTCTTTGTGCCTCCTTAAAAGTAATACTACTTACTTTATTGCTGTCCCCTGCATATTATGCTGACCCAATGTCCAGAACATATGAATAAAAGGAATCTAGATGAAATGTATGGTTATAAAGCTATGCCGGACCTGCTTCACTTAAATTTGTAAGTATTTGCTTCCTCTGTCTGCTAATCCTAATTCAGTCTATAACCATAATAATGCCTATGCATTAATCTACCAACTGCCTAATGATAAATGACTGATGTCCATTATATTGTAAGAATATGTACCATTTTACCTGTCTCTAACTCAGAGCTATAATATATTTGCGGAGTGATAGAGAACTAAATTAACACACTATTGTATACCTATACTTCTCAAATATAGAGAATAACTGTAGTTATAATAGGATTCACTTCAATTTATAGTAGTGTGCACAATAATAATGGCGACGGTAAAATTACAAAAGCTTAAGATTTATTTTTATAAATCTACCAATAATGAATCAGTGTTTAGTAAACACCAACTGTGTCACAGAAAAAGATGCAATAAAGACATTTCTATGACACTGCTATTTATTTGTAATGTTCTTTTTCTCATTTATTTCGGACAACCAATACAAGCGGTCACTAGATAACTAGTTTCTTAATATGACCTAGGGCGTCGTTCAAGCAAATTTTACTTCTAGACTGTATTTGAAAATAATAAGCGCAGGTAAACATGCCATTATTATTCTGCACTCAACCATCTATCATCGTGTAAAATGGCTCACAATACTATGAAGACTAATTCCTATGACGACCTACCTACTCTACTAAAACTCAATGGTCAATATTTATTGCACTGTACTGTAATCTAAAACTACCTACATATTGCAAAATTGCAAGCATTGCTTTTAGAGATCCCTATCTGCTATCGTACTCAATCATGCTAAACCAGAATTACTTATCTAAATATTTTTACTTTCAGGCTGCTCCCGAGGCACAACATTGCTGAATCTCATCACCACAACCGGCCAAAATATCCTACTGTTTCTAACTACTGCTCTGAAGACTGTCATAGTGCTGCGCCTAATACATATTACTCTGTACAACAGGACCGACCCACTCTGTGATTCCGTTGTGGAGTAATAACTATTCAGTAACGCCACTGGTGATAATATCCAGTGATCAGAAAAAGCTCTTGGTATGCGTTATGCATAGGATGGTAGTACCCGAACAACACACCTGCTTGAGAGAAGCCCCTACTTACAGTACTAATACTTATTTTGTGACACTATATTAATACTATTACTTATAATAAGTCATTTTATGTTTACTTGGAACCTATTATATATGTTTGTTTTCTCTATTGTACCATTTAAGTTAAAAAAGGGACATTAAGATAATTTGATGAGGTTACTGGATCGAGTCTTAGGGGAAATGATGGCTTTAAAACTTGAAAAACTATCAAGAGGCTACTGGTATACTACTGGCAAGATTGGAAGCTACTTGCTAACAAGGACCTACATATTTAAAGTAATGGTGGCGATGACTACTCCTATTCAATTTTTTTTCTTGCTGACTTCTTTGTTTTATTTGTATGAACTGCAAGCAATAAAACCCAGAACTTCAAATATATCCATCTATACAAATTTTCTACTTGAAATAAAGTACTACAGTGTGGTTTTATTTGCTAGAAATACCCGTATACCTATGAACAAACTGAATAAAAACAGTTTTTTTTAATTTGACTACATAACTTCTCTCTACTATATGTAATAACTAGAAGCAACACCAATTGACAGAAGAGACTGTGAATGGAAAAGGTAACTTGACAGGCCTGAATAATCATATACTAACCATAATTGTCAATTTCAATTATAGTAAGTCGTAGGCATACTAATACAAATCATCCTTCAACGCGATATTATTAACACTATACCAATGTGACATTAATATAACAATGCACAAGATTTGGATTGGTGGTGCCTTTGCTGTGCACGTTCTCTACTCAATTGCTTAAAAAATTTGATTTTGATAATTTTAACTAATCAGGTCTTGGGATAACCTATCTAATGTAGGTGAATTCCTAAACTTAATTAATTTGTGGCAAAAATGATACATGAAAGCCTACAAAATTGTTTGAAGTATGATGACATAACTCAAACAATTTATCAACCCTTCCCCTGCCTACACATAATTTTTCAACTTGACTTAAAATTTCCTATGTCTATTTGTTTTGTTATCTGTCATCCCACTTAGGGATGTGCTGACTGCAACTTTAGTAATATCACTTCATATTCAAAATTGTATTATCACGATCTACTAAGCAGTGATTTAGATAAAATTCTGCGTATTGTATACTATTCGTTTTTCTTCAAATGTGCCATAAAGGTAAGTATTATCTAATTAAGTATATCTGTTATGGTAATAGCTATCGTTATCTTATAATGGAAAGATGAACAAAAGACTATTACGTAAAGAAAATTCCCGTGATATCATATTTATTCGGCTACCTATAATGTTGTTTATAGGGTAGATATAATTACAGCTAATTTTATATTTTATCATTACATGAATGTCCAAATGGTGCTAAACATTTCTTTATAATTATCATGTGATATGAATGGAACAAAAACAATCTGTTTTTGTACCGTACGAGGTATAATTTGTTACTGAACGATGTATAATGTCATCATGCGGCCGAGTGGCATCCTAATTGTTATGACACCGACATGACGTTTCTCATCACTATTGCTACCAAAAGTCATTCACTTTGCTACCGCGCCATTTAAAAGAAATTCCTAATTTATAGCAAGTTTTATGGCAAAGCTCTGAAAGTGTTAAGTTTGTCATAACCTCATTTCCTTGTATTTGTTTCAACTGTTGTGTCGTAAAAATATGTAACGCTACCTAATTTTTTCAAATGTGATAAACAGGGACTGCTCATATATCATAACAGGTTACCGGTATCAATTCGCAGAAACCAAACAGTGAACAATTGATACAAAATAGCTATGAACTAGTGAGTGTAAAACAAAAGTGTTGAAATTCTAAACATTGGAGTGTAAAATTTGAACAACAGTGAACTGCTTTGTGGGTCATAATGTACAAGCAACGGCAAGATTTACAATACTGCAAACTATGATAATATTTTCTTTGGCAAAATAACCTTAAAAGTGGTTTCTTTAACTATGAAAACCATGACCTACAAGCTACAAGTTGAGAAGCAATCTTCAAGCAGTAATGTTGTATGTATGTAGCAAAATGCTAGAGTATCTGTGTGCAGATATTATTACCCACTGAACATAATTAACACAGCCCAGTGATGATTCTATTATCCTGTTTTACAAGCACAGAATGCAATTCTACTTGTAAGAAAAAAATTCCTTCTGAGAGCCTCCGGGGCAAAATTACAAATGTGAATTTATTTCCTACAATGAGTTCTATTATTATAAATCAAGGTTGGTATATGATCCCTAATTGATGATTAAGAAGCAGATTTCTGTGTTACTGATTGCGATGATAAGTGTTTGATATATTATTTACTTAAATTCTTAGTGGAGTTATAAGACAGATGAATGTTGTTGGTTACTCTAAGAAATAATTTTCTACTGCTGCCTATTTGTAAAACTATTGCCAAGGTTTGAGGTAAACACTTTCTTAGGTAAGAATACTGTAAAAATAACTGCGAGTCTCTCTAAGAAATAATTTTCTACTGCTGCCTATTTGTAAAACTTTTGCTATGGTTTGAAGTAAATACTTTCTTAGTTAGGTAAGAATACTGTAAAAATAACTGTAAATTTCTAACTGAAAATTAAAATTTAAAAACAAATTATTCTATTTTTTTTTCAGATTAAAGATGAAATGAATTTAAATCGACGCATAGAGTGATAGCAAGAAAAGATAATGCTGTGTTGTTATGCTGTATAAGGTGAGCAATGTTCTTTTATTCTATTTTTAATTAGCCAAAACTTAGAAGTTGAAGGTCCCATAGTATTTGTTTTCTGCAAATTTTATGACTGACAAAATAAATTTGGATGTTAAATTTGCCTACTTTAATTGCAAACTATTGCAATACACAACAGCTTTCCCTATGCTGATTAATGAAAGCAAACCGGTGACCTATATTCTATCATTATTCTCATATTTTACCACCGTGGTTGGCAATTTTCTTAGCAGCGAAGAGCCACACAGTAATTCAAGAAATTGAAGCGGGTCGCACTATATCAATAATTGACCTTTTCATACAAAAAAGCCAGGGAGGGCGCGCGGGCCGCAAGTGAATGGTGCATGGGCCGCACGTGGCCGCAGCGCGGGCTTCCGACCGCTGTTTTACCAGATTGTTTTATATGATTTTAAGAACTTGGCAGAAGCCTGAATGATAGCCTATCTGCTCCCCAGGTTCTGGACTCTTGAGCAATGTAATAACTCCATTATGGACCATTATTATTTATATTTTTTACTTTTCCAGGTCCAGCCCGGGATTTCTTATGGCCTGTCAAGAGAATTATCTCCGCTATTCAACCAACCAGTCCCATCAGGAGAGACCTTGGCCAAGACCAAATTCTATTCGCTATTATTATTATGGAAATTCCCTACAAATATTTTGTCACAAGCAACAAGGCCGATGGCAACAATTTTTACTGATAATAAAGATTCTCTGTGTTAATTAATTAATCTACCTACTCATAGTAACTAAGTGTCTTTTAAGTATACAAGATTCTAAGCTTTTAATCTCTACCAAGCAATCTAAAGAGTAAAGCCTCTTTTTTATAGATTATTTATTATTTGTTTTGCAGTATAATAAACTATCTCAAGTCGTGTAGTCAATTGTTAAAATTTACTTTGCCCTAACATTCTGTTTCTATGGTTGATCCTATAAACCATCCCGCTCTCATCAAGAAAGTATAAATGAATTTAATTTCATTCAAAGTAAACAAGCTTTTTTCCGAAGATGAATTTATTTTATGCATTACTATTGAGTTTCTTATGAAATTTCTAAACTGTATGCATTGTAGTGCTATCTTTATAGTTAAATGACAGTTGTATTGTCAAAGGTTCTGTCATTAAATGAATTGATTAGAAACCTTTAACTTTTTAGTACAACAAACAAACCTGTGAATTTTAACGTTAATTGGATTTATACTTGGCTTCTACCGATCGTGAACAACTAGAACTATCTTTATTGATGTGAGCAGATAACTATCCCGTGAGTTTCCCGGCCAAAAGTCATCCGGAACCTGAAGTGAATTTATGACTTCAGTCTATTGAGTATTTTATTCTTATAACAAGCAACAAAACTGAAGGTTAGTTCAATCTCTTGTATATAAATTGTGAACCCCTGCTCCCCATAAAATAAACTTTTATTGTTTGTAGAGCAGTAAGAATTCTCTATACTGCTCCCCGTCCGAAGGACCATTATAACTGTGTTTTGTTCTTAACAATAAATGACCAGAAGACTAACTTCTGTGAATTAGAATTAAAGGACCCTTTGGTTGTTTCAGTTAATGTTATGACTGAAGCAATATAAGAAGCAGTCAAGAAATATTTCTAATAATCAAAATATAAGTTATACCTATTGTAGTCAAATTTTACTAACGACTGGTGTAATGAAGATTTATCAAGAAGATATGCCTATCATAGTCATATAGTTCCTGCGGCATCTCACCCATCTATCCTTTTATCGGCAACAAATTGTGGTCCAACTAAGTTGGACCACTAAACAGACAAGCTTATGATTAACCTAGTGAATGTAATTATACTGATTAAAATAACATTTTTAATAATCCTGGTCACGGCACCAAATTGTAACGAATCCCTATCCTACACAACTATACTACTTATACAACTAATATACCTATCTTATGTACCTTACGCCCTAGAATTTTTCTTGCCCTACCTGCCCTAGAAACCCGCCCTAAGAATTTACATGAAACTGAAACCCTGAAACTGTAACTACGCTACTGAAGCTTTTTACTGAATATAAACTGTAAGGAATCTGAAAGCTGAGGTAGTTTCCTCTGAAGTTAGTGCAAGTACTGATAATTGTAACTACTGATTTATACCTATTATTTCTATTTCTAAATGTCTGATATGCTATACCTAAAATATTAATCAAAGCTTGTCTTGGTGATGATTTGGCCATGGCGTGATCGTTCTAGTTTCGGGAGGACCCTTCGTTGTGATAGTAACCCAGAGATTCTTTTCGATAAGGATAAGAGTACCGCAGAAACACTAGACTTGATTGAAGGAAATGTAAGTATGGTGGATATAAAATAAATGAGTTAACTTTTTATTATCTTATGTAAGAAAGGCGTAATGTTAATAAGAGATGATATCTTGTTAGAGTTCTATATTCTAGACTATACAGAAGGTTCTAGAGAGGCGGGAAAGTAACAGTCATGAGTCATTCTATACAAAATTGTCTGTCAATCGAAGTAGTCTTTTGTATGATTAAAGTCGTTGTTATTATAGTATAAAAAAGGTATTAGAGTTGTGGCAAGGGTGACGCTCCTATCCCCGCTATCACCAGTAGCTCCGGCCAAAGACGATGAGCCCCCTCCACAAAAAAGCCAGGAGGCATATAACATTTATGGGAAATTCTTGTATCGGCTCAGATGCCAATATTACTGAGAGGACAGCAAATGGGGAGGTTATAACGTAGTGTTATAACTAAGGTGCTGTATCTATAGCATATGTCAGTCCCAGCTCCCCACATGCAGGACAACATAAGCTAAGATACAGGCTTATCTAAAGATTGATTCTGCTCTAATACCTGCCAAGTAGGATTGTGAAAGAAGGATTATTTTGTGATATTTGCTCCATCTTCACAATTCATGAATCTACCGACGTTTTGTAAGGTAGGGCTGTGTAGATGATAAAAAACCGTCGAAAATAATCATCTGCCGGTCAGTTAACCTACCAATACAGTCACTGTATGTGAATAGTCCAGTCATAGTATTCAGTCATGTAGTCTTGTCAAAGATAGGAAGTCAGTACCTCTATAATAGTCAAGTCATAGTATAGTCATGTAGTCTTGTCTTAGCTATACTGAAATGGCCCTACCCCCCTCATTAAATGAACTCTAAGCATGAGAGCCGAACCGGACCAGTCCCCATAAGATGAGTATACCAAGTGTTCAAACTTGTGATAATTTGAGAGCAATTCTCTCTAGATCCTCTAGAAATACGCTTCCCAATGCACTCACGCGGTGGGACCCAGTCACAAGTGCACACCAAATGCTGTCCTTGAATCAGACATTTTCTCATAGGCAAATCCATAGAGAGACACCGCTTCTGGGTCCACCTTGGGATCATATAACTCAAGGTTCTAAATCTTTACGCTGTATAAGTACTTAGGCCGAGCTAGGCTCTCACAACTCAAAAGAATCTTTTAAAAGGTTAACCTATCCACATAAATTATTTAAATACAAAAATGTCATCAAATCGTGAGACTATTGCCCCACATAACGGCAATTTTACAGACAATAGCTAATATACTCAGTATCCCATAAGCATTAATAATAACATAATCCCAAATGACTTTGACATTAAAAAGCCTCCATAGATTATTCGTCATGTTTTTTCTAGTTTTTCATAGAGATGTTCCCAATTTACCCTATTATGACATAAATTTCCCCAGAATGAATCTATTTATTAATACTACTAAATGTGCGTCCTTAAATTACACCCGAGACGCCATCATCCGAGAGTAAAACATGACTGGTAGAAATATACGCTTGTATAGTACAGGCTCTCGCTTCAATTGGCTAAATACTGCGATGGTCCCATTATTCATGAACTAGTACCCACATAACTGCCAAAGAATAAACAAAATGTATAACTTGTTCTAACAAGTTAAATTATCTTTATGTTAAAATTACTACCGCAAATGTGTTCTGATAAATCAGTAAGCAATGAACATAGGAATCCGCACCAGTTTTAACAGGTTTCAACAAATTCTAACTAGTTCTACCATGTTCGCGTACACAACAAAGAATTAATAGCTCCGACATTCTTGGAAATAAACGATAGGTTTGCGCTCACTAGTTTGAGGGTAGTTTCACACTCATTGGCCGAATATGCACTCAAACAATCGAAACATAATTAAGTAAATTCATAGCCGTTTGACGGCTAATGCAACCTTACAGCCATAAAATGAGACGTGCGTGAATAATTTTGCATAAACGGACTTAATACTAGCCGTACATGAACATAACACATGAACGTAACATTCTAAAGTAGAAATAGTAGAAACGAATACGCTTCTAAACTCTGTTCAATACCGAACAGTCGTATACTAACAATACTGAGGGTAAATTCGCCCACAATATAAGTATATACACACAAGTAAATAAAACATAATAAAATCAAGTTAATTTGTAGCCGCTTAATAAATAAACGAAAACGTGAATAAATACACATAGTCCGACCTATAATTGTTTGAACACGAACGGAATCATTAACGCAACATTTATAAATAGACGGTAGAAATGAATATGCTTCGATACTTTGTAAAATACCGTGCAACCGTACATTAATAAAATTGAGGGTAAATTCTCCCACAATATAAGTAATATACACACAAACATAAAACATAATAAACCAAATTAATTCATGGCCGCTTAATAAATAACCGCAAACTTACAAACTAAAAAACAATAACGTGAATAAATACGCATAGTCCGACTTATAACTAACCGTACACGAACGCAACATTTATAAAAAGACGGTAGGAGCACAACCGCTATAATACTCCATACCAGCACACAAGAAATAAAATTGAAGGTAGATCCCGATTAACGCGATATCATAGATAAAATACACATAAAGAAACACGGTAAAAATTAAAGTAAATTATGAAAGACTCACCAGTATTCCTTCTAAAAGAAAAGGTTCATTAATTAAAGCCTCATCTAGGTTTATTTCTTTTAACGACTAACAATATCGCTCGAAAAGTCGATCGATATTGTGGCCATATGTGCCTTCTGACTTAAATGAATTTAAATAAATTACGTCTATGGAAACTACTGAGATAAACCTAGATAAAACTCGTCTAGGATCATATCAGCGCTGTAACACAACCTCCCAAACATCCCCACACAAAATATAAAACAATCAGTGATAATTAAAACACTCACCCATTGTTGGCTTCAAACCTCTAAGCATGAGCACGCCAGCGCTGGCCCGCCGCGCCGCTGCCGTCGTCGTCCGCCGTTCCGCTCAGGTGGAAGACCGCGCCGGTGAAGCTCGCCGTCGACAGCGTGTAGCTCCTACTCGAGCCAGAGTACTATTCCGCCTAAGAGTACCTTGCCTCGGCCTACAAGGGTGACCCCTTGTTCGGCAGAAACTGGTCTCCGTCGAGCAGAGTTTCCTCTTGGCACTAGGCCTGAGCACTCAAAGGGGCAGCGGTTCCCCGTCTGAGGCTTATTTGAAGACTCGGATATTGGCATGGGCTTGGTGTCCCTTCGCAGAGGCGCAATATCGAGATGAGTTCAGAGCGACGACTAGTCGAAGTCTGACTGACGATTCTGGTTTGTATGCGCTTTTATACTAGATTTCCCATTTTCCACTGATTTTCCACATTGTACACAATTTTGAACCTTATGTCAAGGTACATTGCTTCGAGAACTCTGTCTCATATTTTTACATCGGGGTAATTTACTCACACATTCTCACGTGGGACATTTTCTGATTGGTTAATGGAAATCAGGTCATCTTTTCCTGTTTAGTGGAATATAACCCGTATACCTATGTGCAAGAAGGCCTATTCCTTTGTCTGAAATCAACAAATTAATTGAGGGTAGGACTCTCCATAACTACCCTCTTTTGATGTCGTCGGCACTTTTGCATTGCCATAGTTCCCAAATATGTCCCCAATGTACCACTTATTTTGCTAAAATTCTATGAACTTATCATAGTAAAATACACTAATTGTCTTATAATCTAATATACTTAATTAACAAATATATTACTTATTTTTCTAGACCCTTATTTACTAAATGAAATTTATAATTATTTTTCCTTTTAACACAAAATCTCCATAACCTGGCATCATTACACTTAATCGTATGGTCATAGACAAATTCCTCTATATCAGCCGGTTCTCATTGTACAGATTAATTACTTAAAATTATTAATTTATGTCTTATCGCCTTGGAAAATCTTTCCAATAAATATACTTTTATTTTTTAAGTATAATTAATTATATTTTATAATATTATCCATTGCTAAAATCTTATAGTGATCATGAAATTGTCTTGGCAGCAAATTAAACCATTCGTTCATTTTGATTCCGTTCACTGATTCCGTTCAACATACAACTATGTGGGTACCGTGATTAATGTCAAAATAATTTCTACCCTATTTTATGCAATAATTATAAGTGTTTTGGCCGTGAATATGCCTACATGAATAATGCAGCCTGTGCTTCAATTATGCTAATGGATGACAATTATCTCAGGTAATAATTCTAGCCCTCATTACTATATTTTTCCTGACCTAAACCAAATCTAGTGTTTGGTGTTTATGTGCAAGTAATGACCATGAAAACAGACAGACCAGAACACCTGCTTGAAACTGCAAAATTTACAATATACAGTACTGAAACCCGTAAAATGAAAATTATAAGCTGAAGATTTGAATTCTGAATATTCTGTAAATTATTTTAATACGAGGGCGGTGCTATGTACCGTCACAATATCTGTCATCCATAATGAATTATGAAATTAATTTCTATAGCTAATCTGCCGTCCCACTGAGAAAAGGCGCATCGTTATTTTTTTTTTATAATTAAGTATTTCGAATCAGTAAAAAACACGCATCTAAATATACCTGTATGTACCTCAATTTTGAAAAATTAAAATTCTACGTATAACGGCAGTAATGTGGGTAATATTTTTTAATCTCTTGTAGTATATTTATTTACTTAGTTCCAAAGAGTTTAAGATTGCCTTTTTAGAACCAAATAAGCGAATAAAACGCATTTAGCTGAGGTAGTTGTATCCTATGCTACTCATATAATAAATTTGAAAGCGTTTATGTTCAAAAAGTATCAAGTAAATATCAACCTTCTGTTTTAGAAAATAAGTTCTGTAATCAATAATTTACTGCGTATGGATAAATCCTTGTTGCTTAACTGCCTCCTATTATACTAGCGACATGACTCTTGATGAATATCTGAATTACATTACAGGACAGTATCACAATCACCCTATCGTCTAAAGACATAGAAAACTAATCACTTAAGTTTTATTCCATTTGATTTCTCTTCCCATAGATTCATGGTTCAAAATCGCTTGGCTCGTATTTTTGACTGGTCCAATTCGATCTTTGTCTCTCAATCCGGATAAGTAACTATCAAAAACAATTAAAAATTTGGGGGCTGGGTTAGTCGGGAATGTGTCAAGGCCCGATAGCGGCGCTAACAAATTGAGTGTTGGCAGAAGTACACAGAAGCAGAAGCAGAAGCTCAGTCCGCGATTTCGCCGCGCTGCTACTAGTACCAAATTTTGCCCCTGCGGAGGGACTTAGCCAGCGACCAGAAAGAGCACGCGTTACGTCATCATCATCATCATCATTTCAGCCATAGGACGTCCACTGCTGGACATAGGCATCCATCATACTCGTAGATTTCCAATTAATTCGGTTGGAAGCAACCTGCATCCACCGTGAGCCGGCAGCCTTAACCAGATCATCTGTCCATCTTATTGGTGGACGTCCGACGCTGCGCTTGCCGATTCGTGGTCTCCATTCGAGAACCTTTCGGCCCCAACGGCCATCTGTTCTCGTGCTATATGCCCTGCCCATTGCCACTTCAACAAGCGCGTTACGTGATAAGGTAGAAAGAGATGGATCCGATGCGATCCGTGGAATAGTCGGACCTGAACGTCAGTTTTCTTAGAGTGAGTCTTCTGTATGTAGAACTATTACTCCGCCAAGCGACCTGGTTCGATCCCAGGCGCTTCGGCGCCCACCTAGTCCGACCCTCTCAAGGTGGTCCGGGCCAAGCGACCTGGTTCGATCCCAGGGAAAGCCACAGCCCCCACCTGGTCCGATTTTTGCAACAGTCAGTTAGACTTGCAAATATATCAGCTTCAAAAAAGGAACTATTACTTATTCTGTGGTGTTGGCGGTAGGGTTTCGAGTAGATAATATGTGTATGGGGAATACCGGGATACCGGTATTTTATATAGATACCAGTACCTCTAGCACAACTGTGACACGCGACTCTTTGTCGCGCGACAATTGCTACCTATCTCTATCCACTCAATATCGTGTGACAGTGACAGGTGATGCTCTGTCGCGCGAGAAACGAAGTCGCGGTCAGTTATGCTAGACGTACAGGCCTGTGGGCTTATGATGCTACGTTTTGTCACGCGATAAATAAATGATGAAGCATTTGTCACGTTCTGACAAATCGTGTGTGAGAGTGACGGATGCTTTATCATTTATTTATCGCGCGACAAAGCGTAGCATCATAAGCTTACTGGTTTCAGTAGTTTGGTTATATTAGTCCGGTTCGAACTAAATATATGACAATTAATTCAATTTGTTACTTTATCTGTCTTTGATGTTGGTTATTTTTTCTCATTTGCTCAAAGTTTAGTTGGAAGAGAACCCTGACAGGGATACAATACAATACCATAGTACAACAAACGAAAATTACACCTTTACTTACATAACAATAACTGGAACTGTTTGGGTTGGTGCCTGCCGCATCATTCTACCATCGCACCACTGGTCATCGGCAGGCGGTTCATCCCCATTTCCTCGAATCATTACACTCAACAACGCGCCGGTTTTCTAGAACCTTTCTAGCGCGTACAATAAGGATCTGGAATCAACTTCCTGCTAAAATTTTCCCACTGCGCTACAATATGGGATTTTTTAAAAAGGGTGTCATCAAATTTCTTCGAGACCGGCAACGCATTGGCAATGCATCTAGTGTTGCAAATGTCTATAGGCGGCGGTGACCGCTTTCCATCAGGTGGGCCGTATGCCTGTTTGCCAGTCTATAGCAATGAAAAAAAACAATATAAATATAAAAAATATCCTTGGGCAAGCCTAATGCAGATTTATTGTACATTTTCCTTAAGAGCTGTAGAATAAGGTGCTCAAATGCCTGATATTAGGCAAGCCGGTGGGAATCGAGTTATTTGGACGCCACGCTACTGATAGGCGGTCTTATCGCTAAAAAGCGATCTCTTCGTGACAACCTTCGGTTTGGGATAAGTTCGCCTTTGTACATATCCAATATCCATTGTTCTTTGTATTGTTTCTGTGTGATTTTATGTGCAATAAAGTGTTTACATACATACATAAACCGAACTACTGAAACTACCTCTAATTCAAAAAATATGGGTATTTGAACCTTTGGTGAGAGTAAGTCTACATCTGCAGGTATCCCTGCAGGCTAATTCGTAAAGTTGCGCTGCAGTTGCGTTGCAGGCACAATAAAGTTGCGTTTGCGGGAATCCTCTAGTGTGCAATATATTTTTAACATAAAATATTTTTATGGGAGCAAAAACTGAAAATGTTTATGTCTCAGGCAGAATTTAAACCAGGCATAAGCAATGTGGCTATTTACGTCTGGTGGGGCAATACCGTACAGCGGTTTTTGCGGCCAAACAAACAATAGTATGCACTTGATGACTCGACTGGCACAGGAGCGAAACTTTTCACACTAACTGACGACATTAGAAGTTTGTTAGAATGGTAGTTTAGCCGTAAAAACCGCTGTACGGCATTGCCCCACCAGACGGAATTAGCCACATTGCTTATGCCTTACTTTCAGTTGTTTCACCGAGACCGATGCGCAAGTAATCAAACTTTTGAACCAACCTTTTTTTTTACTTTGATATATGGAGTTTAACGTGTAGGTTTTTTTTTATTTTAGCATTTAACGACGAACGAATTCTAAACATTTTATTAGAAGAGAAAAGTTGAAAAATGATATCCCATAAATTATATTGAAGTTTTATTGAAAGCAAAAATTTATACATTATATGCCAGAGGTATATAATTTTTCAACTTTTCTCTTCTGGCCATAAAGTGGCTTTTACCACACGCTACGCGTACGGAAAAAGCCGCTTTCTGCCCAAGCGTAGACATAAAATGATGTACACAATACGGGAGGTAATAAAGAAAGCCCTCGATCGCATATTTATCGCCCTTGCCTTCGGCTTGGTCGTCAAATACCTGCGATCTGAGACATTTTTGTTTTACCGCCCTAGATAAGTAATCTATAACATGTATGTAAAGAGCGCGCTAAATTGAAAAAACTTTCCTTTTCAAACTCAATTAAAAGGACATTTTAACGTGTCTTTTAAGTGATGTATACGTTTTCTTGATCTTCCCGCTGTCAGCTCAAGTTGATACACTTTCTCATACACACAGAACCGAATTAATTTATAAAGTTTTGTAATTGTTATTTTAATAAATTTCATACTCGTTGACGGGGGCGAACTCGGCAGTTTGCAATCCAATTTATATTCTAACGTGATTAAATCTTTACCCGTGCTTTAGGAACACGTTTAAGCAATTAAATAAACAATGATTTGGGCAACAGCTTTTGTTAAATAACCCTCCTTTGGGCTTCGCCGCAGTCGGGTAATTAGGTTAACGTAAGGTCGGGGTACTTTCGCCCTGGGGGGTAACTTTGACCATAGGGATTAACTCGATTCAGGTTTCATTATTGCAGTTAAATTACGGCACATTGCCATGTGGTTGGTTTTAGCTGACCGTTCATGTTTACCCGACTGCGGCGAAGCCCAAAGGAGGGTTATGTGTTTGACCTGTATGTATGTATGTCTGTTCCTGTGTCCGCTCGTAACTACTCAACGGCACATCCGATTTTGATAAATGGTACATCATTAGATTCTTCTTGATGGTGCGAGTGTCACTGGATATGAATTTCGTTAAAATAAACAAAATGGCGGATTTTATGCAGTTTCAAAGTGCACCGCGGTCGGGTTTTTTAGTAAAAATGTGGTTATGTTTATTGTCCGACCTTACAGATTTGAGATATGTGATTTACAAGATGAGCAAAGTTACCCTACATTTGGCCAAAGTACCCCGACCTTACGGTAACATAACTTGTTTATAATTTGCTAATATTTGCCCGCTTCTCCTACGTTATACTCGTTACTATCGCAATTAAACTCATTACCGGCATAAAAAAAAAGTGTCAAGTCAACCGGGGTAATGAGGATGTTGACTAATGTCGAATTTTACATTATAATATAGTCACATGGATTGGAAAATACTAAATTATCATAACAAAGAAGAAATAAACTAAAAATATAAAGTTATGAGACCAAAAAGTTTAAAAAAAAAACTATAATTTTTAATCGTCTTAAAGAAAAATAAAATCGTCCTCAAAATGGCAAAATGCTTTTTTTTTATACAGACTTAGTACAGCGAGGACAAGATAATTATGACGTCACAGGGTACGTCCGTTTTGTATGGGCCGTCTTCAACGCTCGGTGCGGTTGGCTAAACATATCTCAAACATAAAATTGATGCTGTAGAAGCAAACAATGACCCTCTCTAGATTTTTATGAAAACCGATCGACTCGAAACACCTTAAAGTAACTCGTTGTTACGTTATGTATTAAATTTACCCCAAAACATATTTAAATATTTTAGCTCATACCTACGTTGAAAACGCACCACGAATTTTAAACAATATTTATTGGTGTGTTACTAAAAGCCCAAAAATTTTAAGTAATACTTTCCGCTACGCTTATAGGTATAAAAGGGAAATGTATTGTCACGAAATCCTATTAAGTAGTGTACAAAAATATTTCTCGACTACCCACTCGGAATAATATTCGTCAAAATACTTTTAACAATTTATTCGATGAAATTTCAAAAATCGTGTTTGCAGCCAATGCTTTTAAGGTTACTTGAATGTATTCATGTGAACTTTTATGGAATAAACATATCTGCATGAATAAATTCGTATATTTTCTGCGGATTTAAGGTTCTCCAACTGCCAGCGTAGGGACTACGGCCCATGAGAGTAGGTTTAAGCCCAGTAGTAGTAAGACGTATGACATCCTAGAATAGGATGATGATTATGATGATGAATTTAGACGGCAACCTTGATCCTCAAATGTACACTCATCATAATGACCATCATTTCATCCGGAGACGTCCACTGAACACAGGTCTCCCCCAAAGTCGCGCGATCGCGCGTCCGTGTGAGTGTAATCCATACTGGAGCACTCTTACGCATTCTTTAGAGCCTTATAAATAAAATAAAAATTATTTATTTCAGACCATAGACCCATAGTAGATTAGTAGCAAAAACTTAATAATTATGTTAGTATAAAAACTTTGGGTAACAATCAATGACTCTATCTAACTACAAATAAACACAACATTATTGCGACCGGCTTACTACACTAGTGATTTGCGAGCGAGATGTGAGCGAGATGCGCCCGCAAACCGCTAGTGTGATAAGGCCCTAAATCTTTGCTTGTAGTGCGTTCGTTCACGGCGCGCACACATAAAAGCGTGCGATGTACCTTTTAGAGTTGTGCCCGCTCTTTCTTTGAAACGAGCGGTCCGATCTCGGTCAATCGGTCAAAAGAACTAGTACGGTCTTTTAATTCCTTTAGTTCAGGAGCAAATCTCGAGATCTGAAGGAAAGAAAGAAGCTAGCTATTTAATATTTGATTTTGATTCATTGGATCATTCGCTCCCAACCGATTTGAACTGCAGTATCGACTACTGAACTAAAGGACCGAAGACCGATTAAGAGCGCTTAAGAGGAACTAGTTCATATCGGTCCGAGGTGGGATTTCATTCCTTTTAGTTCTTCGGTCCTGACCGACACAAGCCTAGTACCTTTTGTAAGAAGAAGAAATACTGCTATTATACTATTTTTATACTGTGGTGTTGCGATTGTTTTGCGATGACCTGTCCGAGCTATGGCTTATAACATAAACCTAACCCAACCTCTCTTCGACGACACGTTTAGCCTAGTGGGAGTGAAACTGCCTACGAAGCTCGAGGTATTTGTGTGATAAGCAGGGCTATTTGTTCCTGAATCATGCATGTTGTGTATCTAATTGGATATTTATTATCTATAGATCGTCGTTTAGTACCTACCCATAATACTTTTAGACCATGTGCTGGGTTCCCAGAAAATAGACATATTTTTGTTTTATGTCTGGTAAGGTAGATCCAAACGTGATTCTCAGAAAAATACGAAATATGGAGCTTCTCAGAAAATCCAATGCTCAAAGGAGTATCTTAAATACAACAACTGGGATTACAAGAGCTGGCTACAGATTATGTAGGTGTATCTTAGCAGCCATTAATAATAATATTTTAATACTCTCTTCATGGATTTTGGTACAGATATAGTGAATAAAGCTATGGTAGCCGAGTGGTTCGGAGATGTGCTTTTCAAGCAGAGGTCGTGAGGTCGAATTCTGGCTTGTACTTACCTATGAAGTTTTCGGAACTTATGCAGCACGCTGCAATATGAGATTTTTTTAAAAGTGTGTCATTATTCCTTATGATTAAAGCATGCCAATGCATTATATTTCCCATTTGAACTACAAAAGTAACTTTGCAATCGCATGTATTTGATAGAATTACAAACTTACTTATGCAGTTTGTATTGAAATTGCAATATTTTAGGTTTGGCATGACATGATAGGCTACCAATTTCGAGCTTATGGGTCTGCTAGAAGTACTTTAGAATTATGATGATCATCAGTCAGCCAGTCAGTCAGTCAGTCAGTCAGTCAGTCAGTGACAAAATTAAGGAACTTTGACGTGCAATAGTTCTTGAACTACACATTCAAATTGAATGTTATTGAGAATATATTTAAGTATTATTATGTCCTATGTATCCCTAAAAATGCAGGGTTCTAGCTTTAGCCAGCACAAAATTACTGGCTTCTTCGGCTGAAAATGGCCAGAATTGCTTCGAGGAAAGGATGGTACGGCGATGTCTTTGTTTTGCTCGACTTGGCAGGGACACTACCGTGCCCCCAGATAAAAATGTTTGCTCGTTTTCATATATCTTCATACACATAAGATGAGTGATTTGTCTGGGTTAAAGTAAACATAAGAAGTCCTTGTCTTGACGAAGTCAAGGCTATGTCGTGATTGGTTATAATTCGGAACGTTTTATTGGCCCGAATTGCGGCAACTTTATTGGTCTATTGACATTTGCTTTTCCCGCTGTTTGAGTTTTGTGTGAAAGGTTTTGCGGGATAACTTTGCTGGTGCGAATTGTTTAGAGGGAAACGATGTTGTGAATTTTATATGTCAATGTTTGTCGAATGCGTTGTCTAATAGTACATTACAGAACTAGGGTGGTAATACAAAGAAAGGCCGAGATCGCAGATATTTGCGGCCCGAGCTGCAAGCGAGGGACGTAAATATGTGATCGAGGGCTTTCTTTATTACCTCCCTTGTTGTGTACATCATTTTATGTCTACACTTGGCCAGATAGCGGCTTTTTCCGTACGCGCAGCGTGCGAAAATAGCCACTTTATGGCCAGGTGTGGCATAAAAATATTAATACAAGTTCTGCTCTAAATATCGTTTCGTACTAATTAGCTACAAATGGTGGTAAACATTGTTCTCAGCGTTTTCGGCACTTTGCGCTATGATGTTGTGTCTGGTCTATGTTTCATACATTCATTATTTTGAATATTTGAACTCACAGATTCGCCCTCATTATTCCCATTTTTATCCAGATTCGCCCACTTCATGCCCATTATAGGAATTTTCCTATACCTACCAGAAAATAGAGTATTTAATATCACCAAGTGCTTCTGTTTGCTGGAAGAGCGGTGTCTCCTGTCCTGACACAAGCAAAATTACTTGCTTAATAGGAGGCTCCAACCTTGGCTATTGTAAAACCTTCTTTAGTAACCTAATAAACTTTTTTCATTTTTCATTTTCATTTTTCTTTCTAATTTGGTGTACTTGTGTACCAAATTATACCTCAACCCTTTCAATTGTTACCGCGTTAGGGCGCGGACCCATGTCCACGGCGTACGGCGCCTTGTCGTGGACACGGGTCCGCGCCCTTATGTAGTTACAAACACATAATTGTAAAATATTAGTAGTATTTTTATATAAGCCCATATTTACGTCCCCCTTCTTTTTAGAGTTCTGTACCAAAATTGTAAAAACAGACAATTATAGAGAGGTTCCTACCCTTATGGTGCGACTCTGTCTGTCTGTGTGTCGGTCCGTCTGTGGGTGTCCCTCGAGATCCCTAACATCGTTTGTCCTAAAATCATTTGCCGTAACTGTTTCGTCCTAATGGGTATTTGGCCTAACGATCAGTTGTCATAATAAGGTTTTTCCATAATGTTATTTTTGCCATAATACTCTGTTGTCCGAAGCTTTTTTGCCATAACTATTAATATTCCTAATGTTATTGTGCATATTCCTCGCGATCTCTAACATCGTTTGTCCTAAGCAACTAGAGTTATGCACGAGTTCTTAGCTACGAAAAGGGCTAAAAAGGGGGGCTCGGGGGGCGAAGCCCCCCGCATGGAAAAAAGCAGACAGAAAAAGTAGGTTAGGTTGAGTTAGGTTTAGGTTAGGTTTGAAACTGCGTCCCCCAACAAAAACGAACTGCTGGCAGAAATGATATGAGGGGATCAAATATTAGGGCATGTGAGTGTTAGGACAAATGATCATTATGACAAACAGTATTAGGGAATGCAAAAATAGGTTAAAAAAAATTAGGGATCCCGATATAGATCCTCCGTCTGTCACAGCCAGAGGAACTACTGCTATTGTCGATTTGAAAATTGGAATAGTGTTACCAATACGCTAACCCAACCCTATTAGGCATAAAAAATAAATCTTTTTAATTTTTAACCGGCTTTCAAAAGAAGGTCGGTTCTCTATTCGTCTGAATGTTTTTTTTTATTTCAATTCGTCGCCAGTTTCGTTCAATCATTTACGTTATAATGCCTTTATATTCAATATTTTTATTAAAAAGCATTTGTAGCTACAATACAAATCATTTTTTAGATATTTACATTAACAGGGTTTATATATACATTGTAATATAACTATTAATTCACTATCTACAAATATAGTATTTTGGTAACAAATAGAATTTTGAACCGATTAGGACCTCCAACAAATGTAGTTCTCCATATTAGGGTATTCCGCCTACAAAATAGGTTCTCAAATACAAAACACCTATTGACGTTAAATCTCTTCTTTACAGTTTCGAAATCAACTCCCCAAGCTATTAAATAAACATCGCAATAAAAACGAGTTCACATTCAACGAACCGAAAACATCCAAACGACTGATTTCATACCCCCAAACAACCAAAATCTCCGTCGATTCGCGCGCAATCATAATAGGACCTTATTTCAAAGGTACTTAAGCTCGAATCCGGTAATTGGACTAATTTTCTTAAATAAGGTGGTCGATTTAAATTCCATAGATTGCCGATCGGGCTCCGATTGAAATTCGGCGTCGATGTGCAATCAAACCTATTTATCGCTACCTATTCTGTTCAATCAACAAATGGTGAGCCTTAAAACGAAAAAGGTTTCCCGGAAAATTTACTTTTTCCAATGCAGTATTGCTTTGCGATAGCTGAGATGTTTGCCTAGTTTATTTGAAAGGTTGCGACGGCAGTTCATTGATATTGTGGAACGTATATCCTTATTTAGTTGATTGGCTGGAAAAGCTTTGTGGACTTTGAAAATTTCATGGATATAAGCGTAGTTTAAATCGCAAAGGTTATTAGCGGTTTCGGCGAACTTATGTGTATCCCACGGATAAAATTTTTGTTTTGTAGTGGTAATAATAAGCTATCGGTTAGTTGCTCATAGTGTCGCTATTTAACAGGCGCCCATCAGCGGAGGGGAAGTGTCACGGTCTGTCAGTGCCGCGAAAGCCATGAGACACTTTTCCTGACAGGCGCCGTCATGTCTCAATCCATAGCCCAGCAGTGGCGCGGCGTCAAATATATTCTTAGTAAAGCCGGAGCAGATTTGGATTACTTTTTCTACAGGAGTAGTAGATACTCCGGTCATATGCTTTAAAATAGGCAAGCCGGTGGGAATCGGGTTCTATGGACGCCACGCCACTGTAGCTCAGTATCTAGTACATATTTCAACCACCATAATCCAGAAAAGTTAGATTCCATCAATCAACAATAGTCCTTGCATCAGGCGGGGGCTGTCTCTGCGTGCATCCCGTGACACGGGCAGGGACAGCATCCGCTGGGTATACACTTTGCCTTTCATTAAGTACCTATCCTATGTTTCAATCCAAGACTTGGTGTACTTGCATTCCGAACTTCATCTTAATCCAAGTTGTTACCGCGTTATATTAACAAACATCCAAACATCTTCACAATCTTTCACATTTATTATTAAGAAAACCATTAATCTATAATTTACTACCCGGGTTATTCTTCAGAAATATGTCTGCGACTTATTCCTCTGTCTCCATACATTTAGTATGAAAAAGGGCCAGAGGAATAAGATGACCGCAGATATATTTCGGAAGAATAACCTACCCACCTTCATGGTTTCGTCTTCTTCCAAGTTGTGTTCAAATGAAGATACTTAAAATATATAGTATGAAACTTGTAATTTTTGCACCAAATACATTATCATACCACTATCGATGCTATAGTTGCTACATGTTTCGTTTATCTCCAACGCCTATCAAATTTAGCTCCAACATTTCTAAGCTCTATACATCCTACCCTTGTTTGAAAAACGACGTATCTGCCATGTAAAGGCATAGCGCAATGCGTCTTTAATCTTCGTCGATATGTATGACACAAGCATGTATGCCAAGGGGTTACTTATCTCTGCATCTGAATGTACCTATCTAATAGTCTGAGATACAGCCCAGCTTGGACCTTCCCTGATCCTTTTCTTAATTAAACTAATCTGTAATATAATAAGGGATAAAAATAAGTACAATCCACTACGGTCACCAGTCCATATCCTCTCAAGGCTATATTTAATTTAAAATTATTTACACAATGTTCATTTGGCGGTTGAGCTAATCGTTATTGTAGAAACATAAAATGTTAGTCTATAGTAAAATACACAAATAAAACTATGTACCTACAAGGTGTGATTGGCAACTTTTTTCTGGTTCAAATAATGTAAAACAGGTTAAAAACCGTAGAAACCCTAAATTTGTCAATTTTGACATAGGCATTTCTATAAAATCGTGTATTACCTACCTTTTCATATATTTTGTGTTAGGAAAATTTCTAGACAATAATATGGAAAAATAGCAGGAAAAGAGACAGTTTTCCCACCCTTGCTAAGATAAGGAAATGCATACTAGCTAACGCATTGTGCGTATATTTAGATTTTATTACACACACATTTTGTCTCGTCAATAAATAGGACGTGGGTATAATACAGTCAAATGCATGTATGCACACATATATTTGTACACTTGACTGTACAAGTAAAACAAGTATATTTTCTGAGACAGCAAATTATGACCTTGGATGCGTCACAAGCTTAAATATTTTGTGCAAATAAATTTTCCGACCAAAACGCGTTTCTTCAATTATTTGTTGTCAACAGAGGAATGTCGAGCTTTAACATTAGATATAATTGTCTCCCAAATAAATAAATAATAACACGTAGTAATAAAAGTTTTGGTATATAAGCAGCCAAATTTCCGATGCTTGATTATGAGTCATACATTTTCTTAAATTATTGAATTTCTTAAGCAACGGCAATATTAATGCAACGTAATTGAGTTTGGGAAGAGAATATCTGGTTTTCTTATACAGTGGATGAGGGAAGGTCGACGTTCTGCGGTCTCTTATACTATAAGTACCGCTCGTCTACCCCACAGATGCAATTTCTCACGTCAATCTCGGGTCAAGTGCTCGTCAGTCGGTTTAGGATCCGCGTTAAAGCGATACCAATATTGGTTCGCGTCACTGCTGGAATGGAACGCTAATCGGCTTCACTTCGCGGAGAGTGAAAGGTACTTTCACATTGGTTTATAATATTAGTAGAAGTAAGTGTACGATGGAATAATATAGACATTAGAGGTGTGCGCCGCGCCGGCGCGCCGCCGCCGCCGGCTTTTTTGGCCACGCCGCCGCCGCCGATTTCTGATCGGCGTGAAATCGGCGTGGATAAAAATTTATTGCAAAAGCAGATTTTCGTACCAAATATCAAATCTAACCTTATTTAACACTTTGTTCTAGCAGTTCATGGCATATGTTGATTTCAAGGTTCATCCCATTTTTGGATAACGTTTTTTCTTATTATCCTCTCGTAGGATTTCAAAAGACGGCAGAGGCTAGTTAAAATGGGCTAGGTCATCATTAACATCTCAATCAGGAGACATTCATTGATGAACATAGGTCTGCCCTAAACAATTCCAAACGAACAGTCGCAACGCACACGTTTTCTCTTGATCGAATGCCGACGAACTTAAACATGTCCTCAGATCATTTTGTGGAGGCCAACCCACGCTCCATCTTCCTTCAGATTCGTGGTCTCCCTTTGGGAACCTTTCCATCCCATCGGTCATTGTTGCTCGAGCTATATGCCAGGGCCCAGTCCATTACCACGTCATCTTACTAGAGTTATGTCACCTAAGTAGGTTCTTTGGAAACGGAACGAAACGGAACGAAACGGATTTACTAATTTGGTAACGTAAACTCCAAGCATAGCTCTCTCTATGGAACGTTGAGCGACTCGACCCTATTTATGAAGGTGAAAGACTATACGTCTACTGGATATCTCGTCACTAGACAAAAACTATTCTTGAGACATTGAGACATGGTGAGAGAGAAGAACTGGAGTGTATGTTTCAGCTACATATGTGTATTCGTAGTTCTCGTCCTAGACAACTTCAAGGTTAACTGCCCCAAGAGCGACTGGGGTATCAGGGAGTTCGACATAACTTTCGTCTTATAAACACAGGGGTCGTTGAGTATATTTTTTATTATTTTTAGTTCGGCCCATTTCTAAGCCTTTGGCAATATTTGAGTCCAGGAAGATATAGCTCGAATAAATAATGTCTGATAAGGCCTAAAACCTCTCGAATAGGCCGAAGATGTGCCATGTAGAACCAAGATGAAGCATGGGTCACCTTCCCTAGATGGCTTTGGCATCGTAACGTTGTGATCACTAGTGCCAAAAAGGCAAAAAACGCAAATTTTAACCATTTCATTTCAATTTTTTTTTGTAAAAATATAGGTTCATAACATTAAATCAGAGTTTAAGGTGATGTACGGCGATATTTTAAATAACTGTGTCCCTGAATTACGGTTTTTCGCTGTGTGAAATCATGTTTCAATCACGCCGATTTCACGCCGAAAATACGCCGCCGCCGCCGATTTTTGGCCAAACGCCGCCGCCGACAATTTTTTGACCGGCGCACATGTCTAATAGACATTTTGTTTTGTCAAGAAAAAGGCCGAGGGAACGTTGTCGTTAGACAGTCTCTTCTACTTTAAGTACAGCAAACGGCCATAAAGGGGCATTTCTCCAGAAATATATCTGCGACTCATTCATCTGTCTCCATACATTTAGTTTGAAAAAGGGCCAGATGAATGAGGTAACCGCAGACATATTTCTGGAGAAATGCCCAAAGAATGCACATCGATCTTTGGAAAGAGGCAATCGGCTAATTTCGACTTCGTATAGCGATATCTGTGTCGCACACACCATGACATTTGTTTTGTCAATCGTGGTTCAAATGCGAGAGAGTGCAGTCGCATATTCAAGACAATATATATATAGAGTTGCTAAAACTTTTACAAAATTAAATTTGTACTATGGCATCTATAGGAAAAAAAGGTAAGCCGTTACTTTACCAGTCACGTGAAATTATCTACAATATTTATATACCGTCACGGCAATATTACACTTTTTGTCGATCTTAAATATGTTAGTAGTATAACATCAGTTGCTAATGCTCAGTCAATCCCTTTTAGGATTATCGGCGTGAATACATGTATATATATATATATATATTTATATAAATAAATATTTACATAAATATATATATACATATATATATATATATTTATGTATATTATTATTCCCCAACAAGCAATAATTAAATATAATTACATCGTGTTTTACAGCTCTATATATTCCACGTGAAATCAAAACAAAACAACAATAAAGTACTTAGTTCTAAATTCAAATTCTGATGAACAATTAATCTAATAATTGATGTACATGGAAATGAGCATTCGTTTGTATTCGGAAATGCGATGATTGCCGATGTGCATTCTTTATGGCCGTTTACTGTACCGCTTTACTACCCCACAGATGCAAGTTCTCACGTCAATCTCGGTTCAAGTGCTCGTTAGTCGGTTCAGGATCCGCGTCAAAGCGATACCAATATTGGTACCTGTCACTGCTTGAATGCTAATCGACTCCGCTTTGCGGGAGCAAAATGAAAATAAAACAAGCACTTTGTGGCAAAATTAATGTGCATTGATTTTAATTGACATAGTCACAGAAGAAAAAATAAAAGTAATGACATCGTTATTAAGGTGAATTGAGTCACTCAGTTCTCCATACAAATAAAACTAGAGAAGAGAACTAAGGCCGAGAGACATTAGAGGTAAACCAGAATGAGAGGCACTTGCTAATTGCTCCGCTGGTCGAATGGTTGAGACTCTGGGCCACAAATCTAGAGGTACCGGGTTCGATTCCCAGTGTGTTTGGAAGGGTGAGCGCAATTTAATTTTTCTTTGTAATTTGATTTCTTGTATCTATACAGGTGTTACATTGAACGTAATACAACTAATGTTTTTTAAACTCCCTGATGCTTAAACTCTCTAGCCTAGCGGTCTCGTGTTGTTAAAGTCATCTTAATTAATTAATATCACTGTTTTAATTACTTATGTTTTTTTGGTCTCCTCGTGATTAAAGAGTTAAGAGAAAAAATGGCGTAAAAATATTTTTACTAAAAAAAAACCCGACCGCGGTGCACTTTAAAAGTGCATAAAATCCGCCATTTTGTTTATTTTAACGAACTTGATACCCAGTGACACTCGCGCCATCAAGACGAATCTAATGATGTATCATTTATCAAAATCGGTTGTGCCGTTGAGTAGTTACGAGCGGACATAGGAACGGACATACATACATACAGGTCAAACACATAACCCTCCTTTGGGTTTCGCCGCAGTCGGGTAAAAAAGTTTGAATCTAATTTTGTAGTGAACTCTTAGCTACCTTTTATCTTATCTAGGCTGATAATGTATGAATAAAATGCATTCTGATACATTATTGAAAGTTATTTGTCATAAAAAAACAAACAGGTCAGGTAAGTATGACGTCATGATTGGTGGCCACATGACGGGATTTTAATTTCTTTATTCTGTTAGCAAACGAGCAAAAGTTAATTACGACGTATTTTAACAACTCAATTCTTGCATTTTGTTCTACGTCGTTAACTAAGCCGTAATTGCTTAATATGTATTACGTTCAATGTAACACCCTATATATAAAGTAATAAAGTTGTTTGTAAATAAAACGCGCTAAGCGTCCGTTACAAATGATCTTCCCATTTCCCAGAGAAAACGCGCTCGTGTTTTGTGGAAAAAAAAGTTTATTTTCCTAACAAAATCGTGATAAAATAGATGAGCGTGATACATAATTACATAAAGAATCTCCTTTCGAGTGATTAGCGTGTTAATTGAGTATTGAGATTAATTAAAAAGCTCTACTGAAAATGTAAATTAATTTTGTGATTTAAGCGAGTATTAATCCCATTTAGCATTATATGGTTAATCTTAGACGGTTTTTGATATTTGATAAATTTATTTTAATCAAGTTGTCTATTAAGACCAGAGTGTTTAGTATTTAGTCAAAGGTCAACCTGAACACTTTTTCCATAGTCAAAACATTCTGTTGCATATCACATTTTAAATAATATGTGTAAAATTTTGTATAGCATGCTAAACTTTCTTTGATATAGCGAGTAGAACCTAATAGTTCTAAGAGATAATTTGCCGAGACAGAAACTTAGACTTTTTTCTTAAACCTCTCAATCTTTCTCGTGTAATATACGATTTTAAGCTAACATGGTCATTCACATAATAACTACTATTGACAACGGGATATTTACCATGTATGTTTGTTTTATTGAGTTCCCGATATTTCGGCACTGTTGCAAGCGCCATCATCACGGAGTAACTGACAGTGCCGAAATATCGGGAACTCAATAAATCAACATACATGGTAAATATCCCGTTGTCAATAGTGGTTTCTCGTGTAATGTAATGTACCAGCCAGTTCTATAAAATTTTATCACTTAGTCACCATTGATTGGCGCTGTCATTAATGGTCGCGTTTGCTATAAGTGGACCTAGCCGACCAAGTACATATAACTTATATTATCCTGTCTGTATGACCTGGACCGGTCATGCGACTTTCTCGGCATGAAGTCGCCCCCGCATGGTTCCACCGGAAGACCAGCGCTGGCTCTAAGGTCGGCATTATGCTGAGAAACTGCCGCTGGGGGACCATTTTGTGGCAGTGTTTTTTTTTTGTAGCTTTGTAATATTTTTTGTTGTTTTTTTTTATCCTGGCTGTCATGAATAAATGTATTTTCTTTCTTTCTTTCTTCTTCTTAGTCTCTGTTACCTCCATAGGTACTTTATATTAATAAGACTAGGTCAGCAATACTGAAGTTATGGCAGAACAAATACGCTTCACTCGCTCAATAATTTCTATCTCGAGCCAGCAGAACCAAAGCCGATAGGATTAAACTACCTACGGTCAGCTGGTTTGAAAGTGCAAGCCGATGTACCATCTTCAAGTTGATTGAAATAAATGAACTTTATCCTGTGACTAGGTCAATGTTAGTTTTCATTCCCAAGTCTGCTTCTACTATATCGTTTTTTTTTATGTACAGAAGGCCATTGAGAGAAGAAACCGCCGAAAGATAGTCATACGTCATTAATAAATACACACTATCTCCTAAGCTTGCTATAATTATCATCTTTTGCCTTACATGAGTAAAAGCTTAAATTCGAAATTTAAAAAAAGCTTCCGAAAATCTCTTGCACTTTAATGACAAATTAGAATATCTCACAAACGAATAAACAAATTTTAGTAAAATTTAGCTGAGGACACTTATCAAGTCACCTTTCAAACAAAAAACCGCATTGAAATCGGTCCAATAGTTTTCCAGGAGAATTGTAACAGACAAACATAAACACACACACAAACAACCTCTTATCCCAAATGCATATACACGGTGGGTACGAGTTACCCGACAAACTTTAACCACGTATTCCTGGTGGTATTACAAGTAAATAACGTTATATGTTGATATAACATTATTTACTTGTATAGGTCGAATTTTGTCATTTTACATTAATAGTCTTATGGAACAAAATAAATCAGTAAATTCAGCCCCTCGTTATAAACATGTCCTTATTGAAGGAAAAGTTATCAAAAAGAAAAAAAAAGCTAAAATGGAAACGAAAGGTAAATTTTATGGCCTCGTAGTCGCTTACCATCAAATACTGCGAAGGTTAATTGCTGTTTAGTTAAAGGATTTTAAAAAATTAGTAAAACTATCTTAGTCACTTTTATTAGGGCTTGTTACACACTTGGGAGTTTTCATTTAAAAAATAATGAATATCTCTGAAAGTAAGCGTTTTTCGACTATACATCACATAACTTTTTTTACTCCTAATAGTTGTTAGAATCTATAGTTAAAGTTTGTGGGGTTACTCGTACCCGCGGTGTATACCGCCCCGTTCCGTTCCGTTCTTCGTGAATAAAAAAAATTACATTACAAAAACCAACTATTTTATTGAAGTTTAGGTCTCAGCACCCGCACCATTTTGTGAAAACTAACAAATTACGACACTGACTATGATAAAAACCAGCAAAAAGGAACAAAAAAAATCGAATATCTTAGACGAATCGTTAAACCTGCTAAGAGGCGAGATTCTACGACGTCCTACAAATCAGACCAGCTGCACGTCTCCCGAAGGTACTTTGCATTGCTTCCCGTAAGATTAAATTAAGATTAGATTCAAATTCGCCAGCCGTTTCTTCGGTCTAATCTATTCCAAATGAGAACAGCCTGCACTCTATATTTAAAAGGTCGTAAATATTGTTGTCAACGGGCAATAGAAATAAAATTATTAAACCTAAGACTGATCCATAAGAAGAAAAACACAGATATACGACAAAAAACAGGTGTGACAGATGCTCTTTTATACGCCCAAAAAATGAAGTGGAAATGGTGTGGCCATACAGCACGCCTACACGACCAAAAATGGGCGAAAATAACCACTCTATGGCAGGGTCCTAAAGGAACCAGAAGTAGAGGGAGGCCCAAAGAAAGGTGGATTGACGAGATCATAGCTACAGCTGGCAAAAACTGGACGAAGAAAGCTGAAGACAGAGAGAACTGGTCAAAACTGGAGGAGGCCTTCACCCGAAGAGGGGTCCTTACTATTCATACATAATATAAAAAAAATATATATATTTTTTAATTTTCTTTTGTTTATTTAACCGTTTTTAGGGTTCCGTACCAAAATGGTAAAAAAGGAACCCTTATGGTGCGACTCTGTCTGTCTGTCTGTCTGTCTGTCTGTCTGTCTGTCCGTCTGTCACAGCAAGATATCTCAGGATCTACTGATGCTATCGACTTTTCATGTATCTACTTATGAGTTTGTACGGAACCCTCGGTGCGCGAGTCCGACTCGCACTTGGCCGGTTTTTTAAACTAAATGTTACGATGTAATTAAGTAGTATTGTAAGGAATCAATAAAGGCTTTTTATTTTATTTATTTATAAATATTGTTAAATATCTTCAGTCAGCATTAAATAGTCTGTAGTATTCTAAGCGGCATATTATATCGCAGCACGTCGTTATTACTATAGGCACAAAGACGTGACGATATTTATGGCGCTTTGGATGCTTTAAAATGGAATGTCCCTGCATCGATCTCGAGTAAAAATAAATGGGTATCACGCATGGACCATATAAATGGGAAACGAAACAGGCCTGTAATGACAGACAGGATTAGAAAGGGGCCGTTTTTTCTATGTAAGGGGCTTGGCAATTTAAATGGTATATGGGTGAATCAACTTTTCTTTGTCAACAAAATTTCAACTTCTTCGACTAAAATTGAACGGAAATCTTTATTCGGATAATTTTTGAATAAAATGTATGCTCATTTAAAAGAGAGATAATAAAACTACGTAATGCAAATATTTTGTATTATAACTTGTTTATAAGCAGTGACCCAGCGGACATAGCTGTCCCCCACTTTTGTATGAAAATGAGGGTTCGTCCGCTGGGTCACCCTATTTATTTATTAAAAACGAGTGTAATTTTTATTTTCTCGCTCCATTTAAATCATGTTAAAACATGCAATAGATGAACAAATAAGGCGAAAGGGCAATCTTTGCATAAAACAAAAAAGTTGATACACCCATATGCACTTCGTTAAGTAGTTTACGTTTTGAATATTATAACGACTATTAACACCGGGATATTTATCATGTATGTTTGTTTTTACGAGTTCCCGATATTAGTGCTATATAGTATTATACAAACATACATGGTAAATTTCCCGGTGTTAATAGTAGTTATTATGTGTTACCATGTTTTTAGCCGATTTCCAAACGAAGGACGGTTCTCAACTCGTCTGTATGCTTGCTTATTACTCGATGACACGAAGACCATTTGTAAAAGCCTCTAGAAAAGTACTTTTTTTGTTTGAAAGAGACCTCCGCAGTGGTCTCAATGCCAAATAATCAGGATGTTATGATGGAATCTTGGAGAAATCGAGGCAACTCTCCAAACATTATAGGCACATATATAGCGATTTGGGTACTTTTCATAGTGACTCGTGCATTTCTTATGTATGTAAGCAGTTTATTTTACACGTAAAATTATACAGAAACAATACAAAGATCAAACTCGGTTATTTAAAAAATGTAATCATGATTTTCGCGCACTTCTTCCCGTTTATTTCGGGACATATTTTTAGTCGGATCTATATCGGGATCCCTAATTTTTTTTAACCTATTTTTGCATTCCCTAATACTGTTTGTCATAATGATCATTTGTCCTAACACTCACATGCCCTAATATTTGATTCCCTCACATCATATTGATGAAATTTTTATGCCCTAATATTTATTTTACCTAATGTCATTTGCCATATTGATTATTTATGCTAATGATATTTTGCCTAATAGTCATTTATCATAATTACTAATAAACCCTAAAGATCACACGTCCTAATCGTCATTTATCCTAACTTTATATGGGCTAATGTAGTTTATCCTATTATTGTATAACCTAACATTATTTGTCCTCACGATTTTTTCCCTAATCGTGATTACCCAAATATTATATGTTCCAACCAATAACCATACCCTAACCAAACTAACATAACCTAACCTTTTTTTTTCACCCGGAGCAATGCATGAAACTGCATACCACCATGTAACCTAAGGCCATCGGGGGTGACAGCCAGATGTTACGCATTGGTTATGTGGGGCTCTCCGCTCCAGATGGGATTGGCCTACCCATTAAGACTCTGGGATGCTTCCAACCTGTGCCTTCATGGTGATGGCCTGGGATCCGATGGCACCACGCCATCACCGGCACCTCCGCCCTAGGGCTAACCCTCTACGAAAACGGCACACTGTAGGCAAACCTAACCTACTTTTCTGGTAACAGTTCGGTTTTGTAAGGATCGCAGTTCAAACCTAACCTAACCTACTTTTCTGGTAACAGCTCGGTTTTGTAAGGATCGCAGTGCAAATCTAACCTAACCTACTTTTCTGGTAGCAGTTTGGTTTTATGAGGATCGCAGTTCAAACCTATCCTAACCTACTTTTCTGGTAGCAGTTCAGTTTTGTGAGGGATCGTAGTTCAAACTTAACCTAACCTATATTTCTGGTAGCAGTTTGGTTTTGTGAGGATCGCAGTTCTTTCCTAACCTACCTTTCTGGTAGCAGTTCAGTTTTGTGAAGATCACAGAGTTCAAACCTAACCTAACCTGCTTTTCTGGTAGCAGTTCGGTTTTGTGAGGATCGCAGTTCAAACCCAACCTAACCTACTTTTCTGGTAACAGTTCGGTTTTGTGAGGATCACAGTTCAAATCTAACCTAACACACTTATCTATCTAACCTACCATAATAATCGAATTTGCTATTTTATATGAACTTTGGCGCACCCAAAAAAAAATATCACCACTATCAATGTGTCAAAATGTTAAAATTAATTATATTTTTTTGTCAATATTATTTCCACAAATAAACAACGATTTCTTGAATAAAATATTACAGTTATTTACATAATGTTATTTATACCCTGAATATTAAGAATTCTTCAATAAATAGCCATATACAAAATGCGCCTTCATAACTTTAGCAAAATTATCTTTAATTTAGGGATGCCATGTATGGTAAAAATCTATCAGATAAATAGGTTTTAGGACAATCACAACATTCCAGAAGAAAATTGATCATCCCAATAAGTATTACCGCCTGTTGTTTACCATTTATGCTGTTTTAGATTAAAGTTTTGTATTTTTTTGTTTTGGTGCACAATAAAGAATATTGTATTGTATTGTAGGACAACACAGTTAATGCAAGTAATATGAGGACAAACGTTATTAAGGATAGCGAGGAATATGCAAAATAACATAAGCGATATTGATAGTTATGGCAAATATATTTCGGACAATTTAGATTTAGGACAATAATAACATTATTGAAAGTAATAGTTATGACAACTTATCAGTAGTCCAAATACCCATTAGGACAAAACAGTTAGCCCAAGTTATTTTAGGACAAACGATGTTAGGGATCGCGAGGAATATGCAAAATAACATTAGGAATATTTATAGTTATGGCAAAAAAGCTACGGACAACAGAGTATTATGGCAAAAATAACATTATGGAAAAACCTTATTATGACAACTGATCGTTAGGCCAAATACCCATTAGGACAAAACAGTTAGGGTAAGTGATTTTAGGACAAACGATGTTAGGGATCTCGAGGGACACCCTTTTTAGTCATGTTCCCAGATCAGGCAGGTCATGTTATTACTAGCGATGTAACGATACATACTTTTGCCGATACGATACTGATACCGATGTATTGTAATAAATAATCGGCGATACCGAAACCGATATCTTAGCTAAATAATGTAAAATTGTATGTCCTTATTATACCTAAGACCTGGCTATATTTAACAGAGATTCAACCGTGAAAGCGTAAAGTAAAAATAAATTAATTGTCACCTCAAAATTCAAAAAATTGTTTTATTAAGAACCAAAGATTTAATTAACATAGTAATCATCATTGCACAAGGTAATAGACCAATAGATAAATTAAGTCAGTAATTGAAATTACTCTTTATAGATTTTTTTTTCATACAGCAAATTCTTTTCGCGCTCTTCAAATATCGGTTGTATATAATCAGCGATACCGATATATCGGCTATAAATAAATAAATAAATAAATAAATAAATATTAGGGGACAATCTTACACAAATCGAACTAGTCCCATAGTAAGCTCAATAAGGCTTGTGTTATGGATACTAGACGACGATATATTTAATAGATACAAATACTTAAATACATAGAAAACATCCATGACTCAGGAACAAATATTCGTGCTCATCACACAAATAAATGCCCTTACCGGGATTCGAACCCAGGACCTCCTGCTTCGTAGGCAGGGTCACTACCAACTAAGCTAAAGCGGTCGTCGAATGACTGACCATCTGACCGATGTGACAGGGACCAGAGCAGCAGGAAGTAAATTAAAGGAAGGAAGGGGGAAGGAAGGTAATTGAATGTGTACCTCGATGGAAGTTTCCTCACGATGTATCACTCACTCGTATGAGCGTTGCTAAGGGCTTATCACACTTGCGATTTGCGGGCGAGCTGCGAGCGAGTTAGAAGCGAAGTTCCATACAAATGTCGAGTTCGCCGCGACTGGTTTTGTATGGAAACTCGCCCGCAGCTCGCCCGCAAATCGCAAGTGTGATAAGTAGAGACCGCATTTGAAGTAGCGATCCCAATATTAATATGGATATGACTGGTATAATTTATTATTTTTTTTACACACAAAAATAATGTAACTTATCGGAACAAAAAAAGTAAAAACCTTTTTGGAAGCTTCTGTAAATATTGGGCAAAAATTATGATGGTAATATATAAAAACATCGTTTGTTAATTTTTGAAATAGTTTATTTTTTAAGTTCTTCTTCTTTAATATTTCTTCTGCACAATGCACAGTAAATTTAAGACCTTATATAACCAACATGACATGTATTTAACAAATTACACTAGTCATATCCGGTCCATACTTCAAATCCGGTCTCTAGTGATAAGGCTCTAACATCTGAAAACTACGTTTAATAAGTAAGCTATTCATTCATACGCCTACTTTTTAGTCGCAAGGGAGCAAACGTTAACCTCATAAATAAACACAGTCATTGTTTCAATTATACGCTAATTTAGTTACGCTCACATTTATAACTTATTTTATATTCACCGTGTAACCAGAATAATCATAAATTATACTGAAATAATTTTGTAAAGTTGAAACTTATTTGCATAGTTATTCCAAATATACCCTTGGGTTCTAGACAGTTGACTAACTGGTTGCAAAATATATCTAATATAATTATAAAATTTGCTAAGTTCGACGGTCAATGGGCTAAGCATTATTATTTTTCATGAAAACTTTATTTATGTGGAGTTAATAAATAGAGAATGAAATATTCACCATCAGAGGCCAACTGATATCTTTAAGTACTGTTCATGTAATGGGCGTTTTCCAAAATAAATACCGGGGTAGCTACTTTCGCAAAATATGGACTTTTGAGGTTTTTTTGGCTCAGAATCGTTAGTACTTTCGAACCTTCGAAAAAGTGTCCCAATTTTTTTTTCCCATTACGTCACCATTTTGCATTATGTTTGTATGAACGTGACGTAGACGTAGTGGAAAGAAAAAAATCTATACACATTTTGGGACACTTCTTTTACGTATAAGGTTCGCATGTACGATTCTGATCCAGAAAAACCTCAAAAGTCCATATTTTGAGAAAGTAGCTACCCCGGGATTTATTTTGGAAAACGCTCAATTATAGTCTGTTCGTTTAGGTATTTAAAATAAAATCAACCAAGTGCGAGTCGGATTCGCACTCGAGGGGTTCCGTACCACCGTCGAGAGAAAAGACGCCATAAAACATGTTTATTGTATGGGGACTCCTTTTTATTTTTAACTTTATTGTTTTTTTTCTTTTGATAGAAATACACATTATATAAATGTCGCAGCCAACTGGTTTAATCAACCATTTGGTTAAATGCCTAGCATTTTCACTAAATTATAACCCACCAGCAGGTCGCCGAAGCCCCGCTACGCGGGGCTTCTATTTCTGCTCTGAGGGACACAAGCTAACTAACAAACCTAACCTACAAAGTCTAGGCAGTTAACTAAATGGCTAATTAAGCTAGTTGGCGGCGACATAAACATAACAAGCTAAAATCGAGCAAAAAAACGGGAAAAAAATACGTTTCTTGTATGAGAACCCTTTAATTCTAGATTTAATTTTCTTTTTATTATTTGATCTTTCAGCGGCAATAGAAATTCATATCATGTGAAAATTTTAAACCCCTCTCTATTACGCTTCAAAAGATACAGTCCTGTGACTGATCGACACAAGCATGTTTCTTGTATGGGGACCCCCTTTTCTTTTTCTTTTTATTATTTTTTGTTCTAGCGGCAATAGAAATACATATTCTGTGAAAATTTCAAGTCTCTAATTACGGTTCCAAAGCTAGAGCCCTGTGACTCACGGACAGATGGACAGACAGCGGAGGCTCAGTAATATAGTTCCGTTGGGACCCCTTGGGTACGGAAACCTAAAAAAGGTTGAAAAACCACGTGGCTCGGGTTGTTCAGCCAGTGGTATTGTGCCACAGATACAACACATTCCTTTGATTGGTGGCTGAACGACCCGAGTCACGTGCTTTTTTTGTTTACATTTTTTTAAATACCTTGAAGAACAGAGTATACAGAATAAAACCGTTTAATTAAATACAGCGTGGAAATCCGATACGGACAAATATTGAAACGGTGGTCAGCATAGGACCTAAGAAGTATATTTAGATAACTTTTGCTTAAAACCAAAATGAAAATATTTACCATACAAAATAATTCGGCCCGAAATGTAACGCAACACATTCAAGTTGACAAACACGCTAGTTGACAGTTACTTTAAAAAAGCTCGTATCTCGCAATGCACAACAAGCATGTATGCGGGATATTGCTGCTCGATAAATTTACAAAAAATTATTACGAGGTCACTATTAAGTGTAATTTAAAAAATCATATTAATTAATGATGACACTACTAAACGCTATATCTGGTTTAATTGTTTGCTCGTATTGGACTTCCACGCTGTAGAGACTTTTCTACAATTCGTCTCACATATCATCGAATAGGTACACCAACCAAAAAACTACTTTCTTCTCAATTTACCCTCGGCATCTTATATTTACTTACTCACCTACTTACAAAAGGTGCTATCTTTCCAGGAATTTGATCACTTTCGTACGCGTTTCTTCTGTACGGCAAATTTATCAAATACAACGTTAGATAGGTACAATGTTTTTCTTCCATCGTCTACATGATAAATGTTTCTCTGTGCCCAGATTCACGTTTATATTTCGGGCAAGAATAATATTTTATACAATTGCCAACGTTTTGGTTATCGATAGGCATTTTTCTTTGTAACAACTACGATTTGTCTGAAACTAATATGATCGAAGGTATATGTAGGTAAATGGATGGTCTTCATAAATTGGCTCAGCGGGTCGGAATAGTACATTACACAACTAGGGTGGTAATACAAAGAAAGCCCGAGATCGCAGATGTTTGCAGCCCGAGCTGCAAGCGAGGGACGTAAATATGCGATAGAGGGCTTTCTTTATTACCTCCCGTGTTGTGTACATCATTTTACGTCTACACTTGGCCAGAAAGCGGCATATTTTCCGTACACGCAGCGTGCGGAAAAAGCCTCTTTATGGCCAGGTGTGGCATAAAAAGTTTAAAAGCTTACCCCACTGAAGGCATTTGACCTACCGCCGGCGAGGAAACGAGTAAAATTGGGCGAGTAAAACGGGCTGACAGTACAGTGTGATCAATCGACCTTTCCGTATCCTCATCCGCAGTGTAATGTTACTCACCCAATTTTACTCGCTTACTCGCGGACTGTGCGACAACTGCCGAAGTTAGGCGGCTGATTTTGAATTTGATACGTATACCGTAAGCACACTGTAATAAAATTACGCACGGCGCAACGCTGTGATCTTGTTGTTGTGTTACTGTAGTTTTCAACCACACTTGCTCATAAAGTGGCTCTTTCATTGTTCTTACACCCGTAACACAGCTTACACACGCGTGCTTTTCGCTTTACACTACCGCACTAGAGTTTTTACATTACTGCTAAATGACCAATCAGAGCACGTATGTGAACAAATGAATAGCAACCACGCGCGCGCTTTAGTCTACGTTTCCACCACGGATGTGCGAGGATGTGTAGCGAGGGATGTGTTTATCATGAACCAATAGAAACTCTTCATTTACCTATCCTCGCTCTGCTGAGCTGTTTCTATTGGAGCATAACAAACACATCCCTCGCTACGCATCCTCGCACATCCCTTGTGGAAACGCAGCCTTACCGCGCTCGCTGCTCGGTGTCACCGCGCGTTGCGTACCTACACGCCATTCTTTTGTTCAAAATATTTGAAAAGTGTTGTTAGATTAGCCACAAAATATGTACGTAAAACGAGAATTTATGAATTATAAGTGTTATTTTTTACTCGCAATGTGTTGAAAAACATCGTATATAACTCGTGGGCATTCGTCATTACAGTCTCGCCTGACCGTACAAGCTGTGTAGTACTGCCTCGACTGACGAACGATGACCAACGAACCCACTCGTATAGATAGTTCCAGGAGAGTTGAGGTGAATGATTACACACGCAGCTACATGAAGTACTACCTACTCATTAAAAAAAGTGAATGAATGAAATGAATGAGTTAGTAAATAAACAAGGTTTAAAGAAACGTATTGGTCTATCTTGCAATTCACTGTTGAACTTGCTATCGGTACGAAAGAGGAACAGTAATTTCAAAATCCCGCTGTCATTACATGATAGTTTTGTTGTGAGCGTGACTTCAACTTTGCTGGAACTATCTATATCATAATATACTATTTTAATATTGTAAGTGAATAGATAGCGCGTTATAACGGTAATAACAAAGTAATTCTCACGCAATTACAGACTCAGACACACTTGGGTATTACATCAATAATCTTAAGTGTCCTACTTCATTTATAATCAATTTGGATTAGGGATGTAACGATACACAGTTTTGCCGATACGATACCGATACCGATATATAGTAATTAATATCGGCGATACCGATACCGATACCGATATCTTAGCTTAATAATGAAGTATGAACTTCAGATATTTTTATGTCCTTATTATAACTAATGGCAATGACTACTGGCTATATTTACCAGAGAGTCAACCTTGATCGTGTAAAGTAAAAATAATAAATTGTCAACTCAAAATTCATTTTTTTTTTATTAAGAACCAAAGATTTAATTAACATAGTAATTATCATTGCACAAGGTAATAGAATAGACCAGTACATATATTAAGTCAGAAATTGAAATAATTTTTTGCAGATTTTTTTTCATACAGCAAATTCTTCAAATATCGGTTGTATAATATCGGCGATACCGATATATCGGCGATACCGATATATCGGCCGATATATCGGTATCGGTATCGTTACATCCCTAATTTGGATAATAGCGCTTGCGCACAGTCTCCCGCTCCGAATTCCAAGAAAATACCGACTACAGGATGTTGAAATACTCAGGTTCACAGTTCCTTGAATTGAAGCTGTAAAAAAAATCAAACTTCTAAGCTAACGTAAAAAGAGATATGGCCGTTTATGTCGCAAAAAACATATATTTCGACACTCTCAAGGAAACCAAAGTACCTACAAGTAGAACACTTTTCAATATTCTTTACACAATAGCTATTATAAATCAAATCACAGTACTACCACCTCTAACTAGTATGTAGAAATCAAGGACCATTAAAACAAGAGGACTGTCATTCTCCATACTTTGGATTGTAACCCGACCGCTAGGGGATTTCCGGGCAAAAACTAGATGGCGCTAAAAAAACTAAACATTTCACGATGTTATAATTGAACAAAGAAACATAGTATAGTAATTTCGTAAACAGCTAATAATAAATAAATTCTAACATTTAAATACTGTGTCACGTTTGCAAAGTTGAATAATTGTAAGTAATATAATGCTTTTACCAAGCTTATACATAGATGGCGTTGTAAATTCGGGGAACAGCTTTTTGTATGGAGAATGACAGTCCTCTTGTTTTAATGGTCCTTGGTAGAAATTATTAAAAAGTGTTCCACTTCTCCCGGTGATTCACTTACCCAACCTGATTTTACCCTAAAAGTATTTACTTTATCGTTGAAAGCTGATGTTTTCTCGTAAACAAAAGTTATCTAATGTAAGTCAAAAATTGGCAAAGTGGTATTCGATCTGTGTTGTCTTGAGTTTTATTTATGAGCAAGTTGCCATTTTCAGCAAAGAGGTGCACCTTGAGGGTCCACTTGTTTACTATTCGGGAATATCCACCAACTACTTATGTAGGTTGCTAAATTCGACCGTATACTTTTTGCCCGCCAATCGTAAACACTCTAAGAGTGAAGGATTCGAAGTTATCCAACTACATAGCTAGGATTCCGTACCTCAAAAGGAAAAAACGGAACCTTTATAAGATCACTTTGTTGTCCGTGTGTTCGTCTATCTGTCCGTCTGTCAAGACCCTTTATCTCAGGAACGCGTGGCGGTATCGAGTTGAAATTTAAATATATATTCAGGTCTACGGTAAAGCTGTGAAAAAATCAACCTTCTAAGTTGACGTAAAAAAGAAATGGCCATTTATGCCGCAAAAAACGTACATTTGGACACTCTTAAGGAAACCAAAATTGATAGGGCACTTTCCGTTGACCTAGAACTATGAAATATGGCAAGTAACTACAAGTATTGGAAAAACCCTAAAAACTATGCATTTGTAATTAAATCATAAAACATTTAGTCTTTAAAAAGTATTTGTACGGAACCCTCGATGACCGACTCCGACTCGCACTTGTCCGGCTTTTTTCCAGATATCCACCATAATTCAATGTTGCACGTGGATATGACAGCAGTTGCTACTTCCCCCAACTTATTTTCCTAACTCATAAATATTGCAAAGATGGACCTTATTTCGGTGTATTCAGAGTTCAAGATAAAATAACCTAGTGGCATTAGTAAATTCTAACAAGTTTCCGATATCATAGGCTGTTAGGTAAGGCTCACGTGGCATTTGAAAGCTTAGTATAGATTCAAATCATGTGCCGAAAGGAAATTCCATACAATATATTCCTATTACCTTTTTAGGCGTCGAATTTTTAGATTTTATTCACAAATCATTTTCTTTTCATAATAACATAACATTAAAGTAGCGAGCTACATGATTTGTCTTCTGTTCATTTTTATCAAGTGACAAAAGGTGAACCGACTGGTTATAAAATTGGATGACTTGGGTAAGTGCTCTTCGGTAGCTGTGTTGACCCGGAGAGCTGTTGGAGATGTAGGCTCGAATCCTGCCCGAGACATTTACTTACCTAATACGTAAATTTTTGTTTTCACTAAAACTTATAACTACTCGGTCAAAATAAGCAGATTCATTTTACTATTGACAACATTGATAACCAGCATTTTGTCTTCAAATCGGAGGTAATTTTACTATTGACATAACCGTCATTTTGTCTTCAAGTCAGAGGTCTATGACTCCCCTGAATTTATAAATAACCAATCACACTTATTTGTTTGTTGTTCCACTTGCCACCAGCCTAATCCAATATGTATGAGATATTGATCCAGACTCGTAGACATGATTTATGGGGCTTAGTGATATGGAGCTGTTATAGTTAACCCATTCTCATTAACTCTACACTTATAATCATCATCATCAACTGAAAGAGGTCGCGCACTTCACAAAGACAAAAACACTTCATAAAGAGAAAGAAGATTTTAAACCCTTTGATTTTGAACACGTTTATTAAGTATTTTTATTGAGGTAGCCTACCTTAATAATAAATTGTTCTGAATGCATTCAAAAACCAACTTCTTATAGTTGAAAAATCGATTATCAATGTTACCCCGTGAATCAGAGCAACCCCAGTCTACCGTAACTAATTGTGTAACTATGATCCGTTTGGTCTGGTTTCCCTGAGCCAAAGGGTTTCGAACATCAGACGGCAGTGGCTCCTTGGTAATAACCGGATCTACAAAATCTAGGATCATAACCAAAAGCGTACCCCAAAAAAAAAGCAGAAGAAAGCTAGGACAAGTCTAAACTGGTCTTTAGATACAAAATATGCTTATAAGGCAATCTTCAACAAGAAAATCTCTTGGACGAGCGCCAAATTCAAAAGGTTTCAGCTGAGATCTTAGGTCATCCGAAGTTGACCTCGAAAGATAGATTGCCATTTAATTACAGTCACAATAAATTATATACTTACGATACAAAAGTTAGCTAAGCTTATTAAGTGCAAAAACTATGATGAATCACCTTGGAATAAGGCCAAATACAAGATTGACATATGTATTGTTTTTAATTCATATATTAATTAAACATGGTTTTCGATTATACAAACCATGCAAGAGATTGTGTTAACTACTGTCATTATTAATAATAAAGTTTAATTAATGCAATTCAGATGAAATGTATGTATACCTTAAGTGGCAATGGGCGGAGCACATTGCTCGCAGAACTGATGGCCGTTGGGGCGTTAAAGTTCTGGAGTGGTGACCACGTACTGGAAGACGAAGCGTTGGCAGGCCTCCCACAAGGTGGACCGACGATCTGGTGAAAATCGTGAGGAACCGCTGGATGCGAGCAGCACAATGCCGACCGTGGTGCATCGCTCGGTGTTAAAAGATCGCAAGAGCTTTCACCTCCTTCCCTACTTCACCAATCGATGCACTTATTCCTTCGTTTCGTATTATTTAATGGCCGCTGTGACAACCAACCCGTGAGACAACCATACCCGGTCTGCCCTACATTTCTGTAGAGAGAAAAATAATTGACATTTCTTGTTGAAGGTGACTCAAGTCGCTTTATTTTCCATACAAATATGGGATAATAATCCACTTATTGACATCAAATAACTCATTAGTCTGTACTTAGACTAGGTTGTAATTGTATACGTAATTAATAAGTTATTATTTTATACGCTAATAAAAAAAACTTATTGACATAAAATGTAATTATAACGTTTGATTTTATAGGTTTGCGAAAACAAAAAGTACCTAAACACTTTTGACAACAAAACAACATGAGCAGTAAAAATAAAAATATTTTTATAAAAAAAACCCGACCGCGGTGCACTTAGAAACTGCATAAAATCCGCCATTTTGTTTATTTTAACAAATTTCATACCCGGTGACACTCGCACCATCAAGACGAATCTAATGATGTATCATTTATCAAAATCGGGTGTGCCGTTGAGTAGTTACGAGCGGACATAGGAACGGACATACATACATACAGGTCAAACACATAACCCTCCTTTGAGCTTCGCCGCAGTCGGGTAAAAACATGATATTACCTCGACGTCACGGCACGTTCGAAACATCAATGTAATGTCTTGTTTACGCGATAAGTCCTGTTTTGTTATAAGTAATAGGAAATGAGTAAAAATCGTAAACGTTTAAATCAATAACATGACACGTCTCAAAACCACAAAAATATGTAATAGGCCATTGATGCGTCAGTGCTACCTACCTATTGGCAACATTCGAATGATGTCTTAATTTTGCGTTGAAAATAATTGAATTGTGTATGGCTTCTTATTATTTGAAATAAATAATTTATTAGGTTCAGTTAAATTACGGGTTCCTGACAGAATAAAAAAATAAAATAATTATAAAATGCAAAATACTTGAAAGTAAATAGACCTAAAAACTGAATTAACTTAAAAACAAACATTCGACTGCGGCGTGGTACCCATTACGATGGCGGCATTACCTCTCAATAGCTAAAGTAATTCTTTGCGAGAGGCATGCGCCAACTCTAGGATCTCTGGACGCATGTACCAGCCGCAGCGACAGGGCTCTCATGATGGTTATTATTATATACTGTTTTTATTTATCTCTATCCCGGTTTGTTCGAAAATTGTCATTCTGGCCAAATGGAAATAACTCGGTATTAAAATCACTAGAGACCGGATTTGAAGTAGCGATCTCAATATTAATATGGATATGACTAGTGCAATTTGTTAAATACATGTCATGTTGGTTAAATTTTACTGTGCATTGTGCAGAAGAAATATTAAAGAAAAGAACTTAAAAAAATAAACTATTTCAAAAATTAAAAAACGATGTTTTTATTTATATTTACAAAAGCTTCCAAAAAGGATACCAGTCATATCAATATTAATATTGAGATCGCTACTTCAAATCCGGTCTCTAAAAATCACAATATTAAAAAGTTGTTTAGCAACATTTTGAGACCGCATAAGAAGGGTTAAGTTAAAAAAGTCTAAATAGGTCAAACGATTTAAGCTATTGAGTCCATCAGCGAATAAATCACGACCTTCTTATATTGTGCATAATCATATTACTTTTACATGCTTCCTGTCACGTGTCAGTAATAATGCGTGCCCGATATGCGGGTTTCATTATGCAAAAAAGGTTTTTGCGGAAAAATATCCGTAGAATGTTTTTTCGGGCCGCGAAAACATGCTTAGGGAGTGTGAAGAGGGATAAGGTGAGGTAATACGTGTGTTTCACATGAACCCTTGAGATTTTAATGTGCTTTTATAACGCGCAAAATGTGTCACTTAAAAGAAAAAAATCTGGTATGCATCATTCGTTCCTTGAGTCTTCGCCTTGATATACTCTTTTAGTTCAGTACCTAGTTCAGTAGGTAGCTCAACAGGTTCATCTACTTCAGTTGATATAGATATGGCATACCGAATCAGTCGTACGTGTTTCTTGTACAGAACCATTGAGCCGAGCAATTCAGTCAACCTTATGTTATATTTAAAAACAGGAGACCAAAATATTGCGCCGTTGCAAAATTTCCAATTTAAAATACATAAGTAGCTAAGGTAATGAAAAGATACTGAACGAGGGACTGAACTACGGAAGTATAGAAGTATATGATCGGACCTGAACTAGTGAATGAAGTGACACTGGCTGATATACTTCAATCATTTAAATTAGTCATTCAGGAACTACTGATGTCTACTTTTATAAATACAAACAAAGCCTCAGTCACATTATAATAGGGAACGTGCACGAACTATTATAGGTGACCGCACTAAACGACAAAAGAGACACGGGCGGACAATAAAGGAAACTATCGCCCCTGTCAAATCAAGCTGTAAGTGCCAATGTCAAATATAGTAGCTAATCGTCCTTCAACGCGATAAATTAACGTTATTAACGGCGTTTTCGTCAATGTGGCCCCAGCATGAGAGAGTATATGATTTAGATGGGCGGCACCAGTTGGCAGCACCTTCGTCGTGCACGTTCCCTATAGCAGTAATTTTTCTGCGTACAAAAGGTACATCGCACGGCCTATGTGTGCTCGCCGTGAACGAACGCACACAAGCAAAGTTTTACGAATGCGTAAGAATGCTCCAGTACTGTAACGTACGCACCGTCTGCGCCTCCTCTGGAATAGGTATCGCGTGCTCCTAAACGGCCGATGAGTGACTACTTATTTGTCTTTATACTTTGCCCCAGATTTATACTCTAACACATACATACATATTAGACACATTTTATACTCTATTACAAACTCCTGCGATTCGAAACAATCTTTATTTTACTGTCCTGTAGGCTAATGATGCTACGCTTTGTCGCGCGATAAATAAATTAGAAAGCATTCGTCGCTCTCACTCATTATTTGTCAGAACGTGACGGATGCTTTATCATTTATTTATCGCGTGACAAAGCGTAGCATCATAAGCCTACTGAATACATAATACACTTAACAGTTGCTTTGTAAAACCTACTTAAAAATTCATGCCTGAGAATTAATTAAGCATGTAAGTTAAATGTAACGTATGAAGTGACTCAACGTCTAAATAACCTAGTTACCATTCCGGCTTCAAGCACCGTCGTTTACACACCCATATATCCTGTAGATAAAATCTCAGCCTAAATAACCTACAATCCAGGCGTACGTACGTTAGGGCATGATTATTTTGCGCTATCAAGATGGAGGAGAACCATTACTGTCTTGTTTGGCGTCAATTGTCACGTTTGTGATGTCGCACATTCGTTATTTTTCTTGAAACATCACATACCTATATATCACAATTTAAATCCCATATTAAAAGAGAGATCATTAATTTCCTAAGAAAATAGCAGTCTCAACATTCCGTACAAAGTTACAAGCATTCACGTCATGGTCGTCAAAATACAAAATGAGAATAATAAAAGTAAAATATAAAAGTAATGAACCGCACTTAGCTACCGCAGTTCGGATGCGAAATAACCTAACCTAAATTAAAAATTTAAAAAACCCCCGACCAAACATAACAAACGACCTGATGACCTTGAAGACCTGAACCGATTTCCACCAAACATAGCTAAGAACACTCTCGACTGATATACCTTTCAAACAAAAAAAACCGCATTAAAATCGGATCATCCGTTTGGGAGCTACGATGCCACAAGGACATTTTACACATTTACACACACAGACACGTCAAACTTATATATAACACCCCGTCGTTTTTGCGTCGGGGGTTAAAAACCAATGAACGGCAGCCCTGCGCTTTAACCCTGAATTGCTATCGCGTGCTCCTGCAGGGCCGGAGTGGGGCTACTTTTCTTTCTTATACTTTGTTTAGAATATCAGTAGTCTTATGTCATCCCGAGTACCAAAGGTGAGCCGGTGAGCCTAAAAGTAGCTGAATAATTTAATACTAAAGTACCATCTTCGTTCGAGGCAGTACGTAGCGTATCCATCTATCAAAATGTCAATAACTACATTAGTAAGTGGCACCTATGAGAATACAAACATAGAGGATATCCATGTAGTTAAGTGGGAAAGAATAGCTAAGTTTCTAAACTTCCAGAAACAATACTAGGAAACAGAATAAGCAATATAAAAATACGTAACATTTATAAGTCAGGGGTCAAGTGTCTTTATACGGACTTATCTTTAGATCATTATTATCTAACCAAACTTAAATATACTTAAGTGATGTATTCAGATGTCAAAAGGTATTGCACCTTTTATAAATGAATTATCGAGAGCTTGGAATTGCAGTTGTAGTGGTACCGTTCGCATGAAAAGGAGATTAATTTAAGTATTTCTCTTAATTTAAATAATATTTTGAATTTGACACTGGCATTATTTTGGTGTTTACTTCTTCAATATAGGTAGTTAACGAATATCGATAGCGGTGGTAACAAATTAAGTAGGTACCAATATTTTAAGAGATGTTAACTTACATCAACCAATTAACTTTTCATAGAAATTAAGACAACTTTTTATATGATATTTTGGTTGCCAATTCCCGAACAAAATAAATACATTAAAATTCTACCCAAACTTAATCATACTGTTAATTTAAATGACAAGAACATTTTCTGTCAAGTGGACGCCGGTCGTTTTCTGTTAAGTGACCAGTTCATTCATATTGAAAAGTTAGTAACCATAAGATAATCAAAGAGGTCTTAATCACTGATTATTGTTTACCTCATTAACAGGATGCTTTACGTAGCAATCTTACTTCCCTAATTTTCTCCAAAAAACATACATAATTTGTTTATTGTTTTATACATAAATAAACTCAGAAAGCTTAGTACTATCAGCCCTAAAAATATTGGTATCTAATTTATTAGTACCTTATATAACAACCTCTTTTTATGCTGATAGTGTGAGAAAATAGAAAATTCAAATATAGAAAGAAACCTGTAACCACAAAATACCACTACATATGCAATTCCGTGCTCTCGGTAATTTATCTATACGTCGTGTCGTGAGGGCCCAAAATATGCCATCCGCAGACTACATAGCCAATAACTGAAGTGGTTGAGAGTAGTACGGTGTCAAGTTATTTGAACTTTAGTTTAAATGAGGATGTAGTTTATTTTCTGATATTATTTATAGTCTTCCATCATCTTTTTAAAAATTAAAATGTACGTATGGGCGTCCATCACGCTCATATTTCTTTTTTGCTACGTGCACAAGCTGACAAATACTCGTATATAAAATATTTGAATATAGAAACCTGAATCATACCCGGCAGGGTTCGGTTCAGGAGGTCAAAGTTGTATTTTACCACAGTAACCGAAACGTCTTAGTTGTATATTGTCTAGTAGGCTTATGATGCTACGCTTTGTCACGCGAAAAATAAGTGATAAAGCATCCATCACTCTCACACACTATATGTCCTAACGTGACGGATGTTTTATCACTTATTTATCGCGTGACAAAGCGTAGCATCATAAGCCTACACAGGTGGAGAGATGTCATAATGTGAAAAACGTCATTGTAATATTCCATAGTTGACGAAAGGATTTGGTTATAAAACGTTTTGATGTTATAAATTTTTTATAGGTAAATCGTTTATATGATCATTGCGGCCAATATGGTAGAACGTCTAAATTGTATAAGGACAATAGGTACATTATTGTAATAAAACAACTTAAACGGATTAAATCGCGTATACTAGTACATTTTTAAGTCCCGAGTTTTCGTAACCCTTTTCAGCGTTCGTGGTCGCGGGTAGACTGAGAAAATCATAATTCTTTTCCTGTCAATATTACCGTTGTGCAAACCTACTTACTTTAAAAAATACAAATTAAAAATAACTGTTGATAGATGGGCCTAATGTGTAAAGACGTTCACACACATGCTTGAAGGGCTTATTATCCTAACGTCAGAAACTAGCGGCGCAAAAGGCTTCCTTCTGGCATGTGTTCATACTATCTGGCTAGATATTTGGCTCTGTTTTCTTAATTATTTTGAAACGTTAACGGTAAAATACAAAAGCATATTCTGTGTTTTTAATTATCATAATATTTTTTAAATTTAAACATTCTCTCTTGAAAACTAATGAACTCATTTTCAGCCTCATAAATTTCACAAAAGATTAAAACATGAGGTATTTCAACAATAAATCTACCCACAAATCTCGATTACGCTATCACAACACAGCCGCCGAAATAATTATGAAGGCAAACAGCAAAATAAATCCCAATCCACATTATCCATACCGGTGTACAGACACAACCCTAGCCAACTCGTATCTCGCACAACCGGACCACGGGAAACTAGACTCTATGTAAACCACATAAGGTACACATTCCAAGTTCTCATGAAAGCATAATGTAGATTGCTAGGGTTGTCCCTCGACATGTGACACGGGGCACGTGACTCGATTCTGATTAGGGTTGCAGCCCTTCGAATTAGGTGTATTTTACTAACCAGGCGGTTGAATTTGACGCGGGAAAGATCAAAGGCCAGGAAAAAAATGTTTTTGTCTGATATCAAAAGGTTATCTCGTTTCACACAAATTACGGTAGAAATAAAGTAAAAGACTAACTGTGTCATTTCCAGTAACGTATTTTGTTTTTAAATTAAAATTTTGGTATTATGTGTTGTATCATGTTTTATTGTTTCGTACGGTTTATTGACTCACTCAATCTAATATTAAGGTACAAATACGAAGCACTAAGGACAGATTCGAGTAGCTTCAATATTAAAACTTTAAAACACTTTATATTCAAAATTGGCTAAGTACGAGGAAGTACATTACAGACAAAAAAAATAAGATTGCCTATTATTGATCATTGTGTGTGCTTAAATCAGTTTGCGTTGAATTTTTTTTTGGTGTTGGGTAAAGTACCTATTTATTGTATTGTATTTTGTATTTTTTTATGCTTTTGTTAGTTTTTCACCAATAAACGATATATTTAACCTTATTTAGGATGGTAATAGATCACTCTTTTAACGTAAGTATATTTTTAACATCTTACATACTTTTTAGTAACCCAAGCCTGTTACAAAAAGTTGTTATTTAGGTACGATGAAACTATATCGATACCTTTAGACTCAAAGGGCGTAAACGCCATCAGAACCTACGGCGTTTACGCCCTTTGAGTCTAAAGGTATCGATATGTTCCCCAAGTGATACTGTCTGTCTGTATACACATCAAAGTAGATCCCACTAATAATCCCCGCAATCTTCGATAGTTGCGGTCATAATGATTCCATTGTTTAGGCCGTGAAAGAAAACAACTCGGAAATAGAGACAACCCTAATTTTAATACATTAGGTCAAATCCTTGGCGTGGAATAATAAATCTAGTGAGAACATTCGCAACCTCGTATCAGCCTACCAGCGGTATTACAAATACGACCTAACGCCACAAAATTAAAGCTTGAATTCACATGTAAAGGTAAAAGTGATACGATTTTGTGGTAGCTATACGCACACAATCCGTTCGGGTCCACTGTGATTTAAGATACCGTCCGTATGTCAAAAACATTAATGAGTTAGAGAAAGTGCTTTCACCCTTTGTGCGTTCTTGTTGGCCGACGTATGCCTGAAAAGTCTTTGGAGTGGTAAATGGCTTGGTAAATGGATAGAGGTCATGGTGACAAGCTTGATTATGATGCGCCTTCACATTCGGCAAGACAGCTATCACAAATACTTAAGGTATTATTAACCGACTTCAAAAAAAGGAGGCTCTCAGTCCCTTTATGTATGTTTCGCCATTAATCAAAAACGGATGGACTGATTTGGATTTTTGAAAGGGTATAAGTGGACCTATTGCCATCAGGTCAGGCTCTGGTGTTGGGATTTTGGAAGCATCGAGGGAAATCTACAAATACTACCTATATACACACTTATAGTGATTTAAATATTTTTATCGTAATTTCTGCAGTTTTTTAATTCAATAGGTATAGTAATATTAGGATGGTTATCTTAATTTTCCTAATTTTTACCCGACTGCGGCGAAGCCCAAAGGAGGGTTATGAGTTTGACCTGTATGTATGTATGTATGTATGTCCGTTCCTGTGTCCGCTCGTAACTACTCAACGGCACATCCGATTTTGATAAATGATATTGATAATGATATTTTATGCAGTTTCAAAGTGCACCGCGGTCGGGTTTTTTTTTTTAGTAAAAATGTGGTTATGTCTTTAAATAATTTTATAATGGCCTAGTAGAAGTACTTCTGTTATATATATATATGTCGCCGCCAACTAGCTTAATTAGCCATTTAGTTAACTGCCTAGCCTTTTCAATTAAATTTTAGGTTAGGTTTGTTAGTTAGCTTGTGTCCCTCAGAGCAGAAATAGAAGCCCCGCGTAGCGGGGCTTCGTCGACCTGCTGGCGGGTCATAATGTAGTGAAAATGCTAGGCATTTAACCAAATGGCTGATTAAACCAGTTGGCTGCGACATATATATTAGCGAGGCTACGTCTGTCTATTTATTTCAAGGTTCGGTACCTATTTCAAGATATCATCGATCAATAACATAGCAGTTCTCCCTCCATTTACAAGTAAATAAAACCAGCGGGAAGAATGTATTCCTTGACATAGTTGCCCAAATTGAGACCGCGAGATCCATTGTGCCTCGCAGTTTACTCGTTATGGCGCTAGGGTAGCCGTAAAACTTCACTTTTATTACTTTTCTGTACATTTGAGACATCAATCTAAAAATATATAGTAACGATATAGATATAGTAATATTAGATAGTAGTAGTCATTGTTTTTTTAATGACTGAACGCCCTGCAACTGTACAAATAAATGTGGAATGGAAATTAAAAAAAACTTCCAGGCCTAGGCCGGCAATGTTGTATGAAATTCCATTAAAGAACTCTCGTCTAGCCGCACCGGAAACAAGGTACTTTGCGGCCTATTATAAGACACGTAATGTCAATATTTCATTGTATGTTTGAGAAAAGCAGTCTGTGCGGAAAGAGAATAGGCGTAGCGAAAAACGGAACTAACCTAACCAGTATGGCCACAGAACAGAAAATACGGCACATACGGTACAAAAGCATTACAGCGCCCCCCAAAATTAATCCTATTCTCTTTCCGCACAGACTCTACCTCAGCGCGAAAAGGGGTTGCCAGCCTCGTAACTGTCTAGCCTCGCTTTCGTTCGGCCATCTATATGTACTCGGCCGACAACCCCTTACTTCCCGGCCTCTGCAGTGTTGAAGTAATCGTCGTTCGATAGTGTCACTTCAGTCTTTAACAGTCGAAACCAATTCCTACCGGCTTGCCAGCTTGAGCTCCTGATTTCTACTGCATTTGGGAAACCACGTTACCGTAAGGTAATTAACACATAAATATATCGAGATAACAAAAAAAATATAACAATTTTGACGTTTGACGTCAAAATTGTTATTTAGTGATGGAAAACACACATTTTCCATTTCATTTGGTGTCATTGGAACAATTAATTATACCATTATTGTCAGATTTCAAATCTTATAATAATATTGACGGCGACTGAAGTTGATGGTGAGCAAAGAAGGTCCCTGGCCTTTCTTTTTACCCGACTGCGGCGAAGCCCAAAGGAGGGTAATGTGTTTGACCTGTATGTATGTATGTCCGTTCCTGTGTCCGCTCGTAACTACTCAACGGCACCACCGATTTTGATAAATGATACATCATTGGATTCGTCTTGATGGCGCGAGTGTCACTGGGTATGAAGTTCGTTAAAATAAATGGCGGATTTTATGCACTTTTAAAGTGCACCGCGGTCGGGTTTTTTTTAGTAAAAATATTTAGTTATTAGCAGGTACATACAGTCTTTTCTTCTATCTCGATATATTTCTGCGTTGATTCACAATTTCGCCGTCAATCTCGTCCCTAATATAATGTTACCCGTGAACTAGTTATAACAGGTCCTAATCGGGGTTCTAAATGTGTTGGTACGATTGTCAACTCTATTTTGACGAGCCACAGAACAATTACCGATTCCACAAAGTCACTTTTTAGTATTACGATAAATTGATTCTGGTTTGTCTAAACTTTCCAGCCTGTGTATTTTTCAGACACCAGACGAGTGACGTTTAATAATAAGAAAAGTTTTTAAGAGACACATAAGATCTCATAAGGCATCGAAATTAAAAATAAACAATGTCACGCCTACGAAAATGTACACGAAAAATTATGTAATAAGAAGTAATAATTTTTCGGCGGCTTATCCTGGAGAAGAAAGACTGAATTCATTTCGTAAGCCATTTGCTAAGAAAGCTTGCGATGAGATGCGAGGTCCCTGTGCTGTGAGTGAGTTTATGTTTTTGTGCGTATTAAAATATGGTGGTTTTTTTTTATCTTATTTTTTTTTAAATAGATGCAAATGCTATTCTCAATAGGCATCCTACTTACTACTGTACTGATTATTATATTGGCGCTGTCATTAATAGTCGCATTCGCGTTCACAATAAGGGGGCCGAGCCGACCAATACAAAGTATGGGTCCAGAAATCATGTGATCGTCTATGGAAGGGGAGGGGGGGGGGGGGGGGCAGAAAAATATTACGAATGATCACGATGGGGGAGAGGGGTCTAAAAAGATATCACGTGTAATCTTTTAAACAACGAAATTACTCAACAATATTTACTAAGCATATTTACCCAAATATCATTTATCAACTTTAAAACATCAGTAATAAATTTCAAAAAATTACACGTGATCTTGGATGTTTTGCGTTGCAATCACAAAATATCACCAAGGGGGAGGGGTTGGTCAATTTGATCACATGATTTCTGGACGAGCCCTATGTCACATCACATCATCCTATCTGTCTGTCCTGGACCCATCATGTAATATCATGACGTCGCCCCTGTCTGGTTCCACCGGAAAACCAGCACTGGCTCTTAGGTCGGCATTTTGTTGAGGTGGGACCATTTTGTGGCAGCATTCAACGTTCTTTTTTTCCTTATTGCTGTATTTTTATTTTTAGCTGCTGTTAATGCAGCAATGAGCTGCTTTGAGCTGCATGAATAAATGTATTTTCTTTCTTTCTATAAATGTGAAGTTTTGTAAAGATTGCATGTTACGAGGTTTGGATGTTTGTTACTTAATAACGCAGTAACAATTAAAAAAAATTAAGGCACATAGATAGAAAAACTTCTGAAGTGAAATTTGAAATACTTATAGGATAGTATCCCGGTAAGAAGTTCCCTCGGAATAACCCATAATAATGCGAGCAAGGTTTGGAATGTATAATATCCTAATACGACGAGACGTTTCGCCTGGTGGAAGTGACACCGCCTACGAAGCTAGAGGTGCCGGGTTCAAATCCTGGTAAGCGCAGATATTTGTGTGATGAGCACGAGTACTCCTGACTCTTGGATGTTTTCTATCTATTTAAGTATACCTTTGTCTTAGTAACCTATGTTCTTGAAACGTTGTCATAATTTACCGGTACACCGGTATCATAGGTGAAAGCGAATGGGCTGTAATCCCACGCGGGCCTAATGCGGGTTGGGGTTTTGAATTTGCACTTTTGAATTTCTTCGCGGATGAATGCAGGTTTCCTCACGATGTTTTTCCTTCACCGGAAAGCTAATAATAAACGTTAAATCATAATATTTTGTGCATACGTTCCGAAAAATGTATTAGTACGAGCCAGAGTTCGAATCGAACCCACGAAACTCCGAACCACTCGCCTAGCAGTTAAAGTATACAGGGTGTCCCTAAAACCAACTTTTATACGATCAGGGCTGATAGACCAGCTCATAAGAACCTAGATTAAGCAAATTTGACCTCAGTAAAAATCTCTTAGTTTTCGAGATATTGACGTTTTTGTAAAACTCGTGCTAAGTGATACCCTGACTCGGTGTTTTGAGTGTCATTGCTAAAATATCAAGTATTTTACAAATCTGTTTTTTGCTATGTATGGCCAAATAACTATGCTATTGAACGTATTTTCTATTTTTGCTAATTTATTCATGCTGTGGACACAGTACAATAACAAAAAAAAATTATTCGATTTTTTCAAATTTCACCTCTGACTTCGAACTAGCGTGGTGAAAAAAAAATGTAGCAACATAACCAGGCACTCAACGTAAAAAAATTGCGCATTTATTGTAGTTTCTAAAATGGTATAAAATTTACTAAACACTGTAATAATTTTTGAAATAATGATATTTTGTTACAAAATTAACTGTTTGCCGCCTTCATCTCATACGATCCGGTTGAGCTAAGTTTGCACCTGGCGTGCTTGACATCACATACAAATTAGGTGCAAACTTCACGTAATCGTCAATATCTCGAAAACTAAGAAATTTTTACGAGGTCGATTTTACTCAGTCTCGTTTTTTATGAGCTGGTTTATCAGCCCTGTTCGCCATTTTGTAAAAGTCGCGAATTTTGATAGCCTGGATCAGTCTTTCGAATGTCATGACTTCAAATTTCAGTATTTTCTTAATCTGCTTTTTGTTAAACATTACTTAATAATTATGCTATCATACCTTTTCTGTTCGAAATTCAAATTCTGGTACGAAATTTAACCAATGGAATATTGTAGTATAACCTCCTTTTGAATTAAAATGCTATTATCTTAAAAACTACGGTGTCTAGTGTGTAAATTCTTACTATTTTAAACTACATTATTTTTTTTTATTTTAGCATGGTAAATTTGTTTTAAGTATTACGCGATTCAAATCCGAGGTCATATTTTGAATCACGTAAAATCTAATTTATTTTGATAAGGTATGATAGCATAATTATTAAGTAATGTTTAAAACAAAAAGCTGATTAAGAAAATACTGAAATTTGAAGTCACATGACTTTCGAAAGACTGATCCAGGCTATCAAAATTCGCGACTTTTACAAAATGGCGAACAGGGCTGATAAACCAGCTCATAAAAAACGAGACTGAGTAAAATCGACCTCGTAAAAATTTCTTAGTTTTCGAGATATTGACGATTACGTGAAGTTTGCACCTAATTTGTATGTGATGTCAAGCACGCCAGGTGCAAACTTAGCTCAACCGGATCGTATGAGATGAAGGCGGCAAACAGTTAATTTTGTAACAAAATATCATTATTTCAAAAATTATTACAGTGTTTAGTAAATTTTATACCATTTTAGAAACTACAATAAATGCGCAATTTTTTTACGTTGAGTGCCAGGTTATGTTGGTACATTTTTTTTTCACCACGCTAGTTCGAAGTCAGAGGTGAAATTTGAAAAAAATCGAATATTTTTTTTTTGTTATTGTATTGTGTCCACAGCATGAATAAATTAGCAAAAATAGAAAATACGTTCAATAGCATAGTTATTTGGCCACACATAGCAAAAAACAGATTAGTAAAATACTTGATATTTTAGCAATGACACTCAAAACACCGAGTCAGGGTATCACTTAGCACGAGTTTTACAAAAACGTCAATATCTCGAAAACTAAGAGATTTTTACTGAGGTCAAATTTGCTTAATCTAGGTTCTTATGAGCTGGTCTATCAGCCCTGATCGTATAAAAGTTGGTTTTAGGGACACCCTGTATATTCTTCAGAAATATGTCTGCGACTCATTCATCTGTCTCCATACATTTAGTATGAAAAAGGGCCAGATTAATGAGGTGACCGCAGTCATATTTCTGAAGAAATGCCCTGAAACGTCGTCATTTAACTTTATTTTCGCATTACATTGTGTTGTCTTGAAACCATAAGACCGAAGTAATTGGCTTAGCAGTGGTCATCTGTTTAACTACGCTATACAAATGACATACATAGATCATAGTAAGATTATAGTAATTACTAATTCTATGCAAATCAGAACTTGCGAAAGTTCCTGTCTATCTGTTACCTTCTCACCCTTAAGCTCCTGGATCGGGAATCATCTCTCATAAGGGGTTTAGGGGGTTTGAAGTTTGTATACGGGAATCAATCATTTTTGAAGTAAGGTACATAAAACTGATTCTACGCAAGCGAAATCAAATCGCATAAAATTATGGTTTTAAAAGTTGTAAAAAAATATACCTAGTACATGCAAATAATTATAAAACAGGCAGATAATACTAAAATTAAAAAATAATAATTTTAAAATAACAGTCATATTAGTTGCAGAACTTATTTAAAAAAGCCGGTCAAGTGCGAGTTGGACTCGCGCACCGAATACGCATACGTAAATAGTTCACGAAAAACTGTATGGCGGTTAGTTTAGTCATCATCATCATCATTTCAACCAAAAGACGTCCACTGCTGGACATAGGCCTAGGTTAGTTTAGTAGGAGCAAATATGTATGTGTTACGATTTTTGCGAATTTCTAAAAAACAATTTTTGCAGATGACCAAGCCCGCGACGTCTATGGGACTTTCATAACATAGCGTTAATTTAAATTCCAATTTAATCGATACAGCTACCCAAATGCGGACGGATAATAAACAAACGTGTATTAATTCATTCCAATTTTCCATATCGAGTGACCAACAGGGAGTCGTCGAGAAAAATTGGGTCAGAAAATTATTGGACGAAATTAAACGAGCCTTCACAATCGTGGACACCGACGCTTTGTTATATCTGAATAAAGTGCTTAAATAAGGGTCAGAATAAAATAATTGAAATGAATTACCTATGTTATCAAGTATTTTGATTTTACAGACTGTTTCGGGTCCTTTTAAACATACGTACCTACTTGGGTTTCCTATTCGACTTTAGATTTGGGAATATTCAAGCGATACTACCTTTTAAACTTTTGAAAAGCAAAGTTAGGATACCGATAGGTAGGTATATAATGATATCATAGGTAATTTATCTTTAAGATTGATAGTATTTCTTAACAGCTAATATTTGTTATTAGGGTAGCTACCGTACGCGTTATGTAAGCGACATTACTAGCTGTTTTTATGCAAGAGCCGTTACAGTCGGACTGCATTTCAGCTGCTTTGTAGCTGCGTAAGTGCAGTTTGAATGCAGTTATATCTGCATCGAAATTGTAAACTAACTGTGCAGTTCTGACGACTGCACACCGACCGCAATCTAGCTGCACGCTTGTAATGCTTGCAGTCGGTGTGCAGACGTCAGAACTGCGTGCCGACTGCAAACGAACTGCGCAGTTGGTTTGCAGATTCGATGCAGTTATACTAACTGCATTAAAACTGCACTTTAGCAGCCAGAAAGCAGCTGAAATGCAGCCCGTCTCTAAAGGCCCTAACGTCCCCTAAATTTAATGATATAGGAATAACATTTTACAGCCGTTTAAAATGCTTCTCAAGCACTGACGTAAACTGTATGTTATAAATGAACCTCTTTTTATTTTTTATGCTAAGAATCCTATATACCCAAATCTTCTCAATCAATTCAGTTGTTACCGCGTTATCTAGTAACAAACGTCCAATTCTCCAAACATCCAAACTTCTTCACAAACTTTTAGGATGTGAGTGTGGCGGAGCAAACAATTGAGCAAAAACAACAACAAACAAACAAACAATTGATTGTTGAGATTATGACTCTTCTCATCTTCGAGCGGAGTTAAGCTTGCATAAAATAAATAAATAAAATAAAATAATTTATTTCTGCAAGTAGGCCCGCCCTCAAGGGCTCTTTTACATGTTTTATATTATTTTCTCTTCTTTTCTGTTGGTGCTTCGGGTAATGACCTTCAAGTGAGAAGAAGCGCCGGAAGAAACTCACCAGTTTCTCTTTTTCATCATTTTAAAAACTTTTTCATCATTTTAAGTAGTTACGGCTGCACATATCAAAAAGCACACAGGTGAGTGTCACCAACGAAGTTGCCAAGCTAGTTTGCCACTCGGCGCCCGACGCGAAATGAAATGAAATGAAATATGAAATGAAATGAAATGAAATATGAAATGAAATGAAATATGAAATGAAATGAAATAATTTATTTCTGCAAGTAGGCCTCAAGGGCTCTTTCACATGTCTGATTCTTTTGGCGCTTCGGCAGATGACACTCTGATGAGAAGAAGCGCCGGAAGAAACTCACCAATTTCTCTTTTAAACACATTGACAATATTACATTGCATATCACAAACAACTACTTAACTAAATACATTTCAATAAACATAAAACTACAATTTTAGAGATGTAAAGGGTCTCTAGGCGTCAAAACAAGATAAATTACTAAGAAAAATAGAAAATAAAAAGGCATATACTAAAATTAATGGAGATGTAAGGGGCCTCCGTTGTCAAAACATGTTTTGCAGGTGTAAAGGATCTCCAAACGTCAAAATACAAAATGGGAAACGAGAAATAGACTATAGAACTATCATTAAATTTACATGGTTTACACAAAACGAACGTACAGAAATGTAAAAAAAAAAAAAATCTGTGACTCACAAAACTTAAAAACTAAAATTAAAACAATTTTTCTTAGAGATGTATGTCGTCTCTAAGCGTCAAGACATTTGCAAGTACAAAACAGATTTTTTAATATAATATAATCTACATTCCTCAGAGATGTATATGGTCTCTAAGGTTTAATGTGAATTATTTACAAAAACGGACTCTATGCGTTCAAGCTATAAGATAAAACGTTAACTTCAATTGAGAACAAGATGTAGTCTCTCACGTCAGTTTTATTAAACACTAGTATATAATTATCTAACACATTCAACATAGCCCATGCAAGCGTGAACAGACCGGACCCCACAAACGGCACCCGTTCACGAGCATGACGCGTATCTCAGCCATCGCCTCCCTCAACCATATCGTCGGCCGTAGGCTGAATTAAGGTAAGGGACAAAATACGATTTTTCAGGAGAGGCCGACAAAGTTTTTTTTCGGACTAAATCGTACATAACTTTTATTGTAATTAACCTTTTTTGGGTTTGATTTCACACGTAATCTTATATTTAAGTGTTCTATCTCCCTGTGCAGTGTTTATTTAAATAATTTAGTTATTATAGAAAATAGACGTCCCTTACACTAACGTATTTCGTTCGTAATGTCCTTTACATACCAAGATTACCAAGTATTTTGTAGTCTCGTCTCTTACCGTAAATTGGCCTATAGGTTGTGTCCAATATATTGATAAAAAAATAGCGTAAGGAATTCGTTGAAATAATGTATGGAAGAAAAAATAGAGTAAAGGGATCGTTGAAAAATAATTAAGTACAACTTTTGACGTAAGACGTATTTTTAGATTGGAAATAGTTATAAACATTCATGTAACAGCTATGAAAATGTATTGAACTGTGTGTGTATTTTTTGTGTGTCCCTTACATGGAATATTTGTACACTGTAAAAGTTGATTTCAACTAGACATGTGCGCCGCGCCGCCGCCGCATTTTTAGCCACGCCGCCGCCGCAGGTCATCCGATCGGCGTAAAGTCGGCTTGAATAAGATTTTATTGTTGAATCTAACACTATTTAACGCTTTGTTCTGTCAGTTTATAGAAAAATATTTGGTCAAAATTACGTTTTATCTTATTTATTTTTGGGATAATGTTTTCTTGTGATCCTCGTGCAAGATTTTAGAAGTACAAAACATGAGAAAGGCTAATTGAGTAACATATACGGAGACATTCATTAATTCGTATAGGTCTACCATCAAAAATTCTGCAACGAACAGTCTCGTGCTTTAGGTACCTGTTATAGATTTTCTGGTATGGGGGCAGACCTACGCTACGTCTTCAGGTTCATGATCTCCATTTGAGAACTTTTCCATCTCATCGGCCATCATTTCTTTGAGCTATTTGCCACCTCATCTTATTTACTCTGAATGCCATGGGAACTGGCTTCTTCTATGGGTTTTCTAATTTCTGATTCGATCACGTAAAAACATTCTGAGCATTGCTTTCTCTGTAGGACGTTGCTACTTTGACCCTACCAGTGAAATCCGTGCTTTACTCTGGAGACGCTGCGGGATTTCGACGGCGATGGCAAGTTGACTGCTTCGAATAAACTCTTTTTCGAAGTTAAATCTAAAGAAACTGGAAAGAACGATCCCAGTCTAAACGCTTGGTGAATTCCTCTGACACTACGGTAAATAGTTTCAGGGAAATGACGTCTTCTTACACCTTTCTTAAGGTGACTTGGAATTGGACATGTACTTTTGATCGAGCTTTTTCTCGGTATTTGGATATTAATTTAAATTAACTGAGCTCCGGAGCACTTTAGTCCAGAGATACTGCCACAGGTCTGAGTACCCTAGGGTACCTTGACGTTGGTCACTAACTCTAGAACGATAAACCTTCAGTAAGTGCAAAAAGAAGCTTAATTTTTAGTACCTAATATCCAACCTTAGGTTAATCGCAAAATCTAACTGTTTGGATATCGTCTGGAGAATTTAAGTTAATCTTAGCAATTCTCTAAATACCGCAACAAGGTCTTTGGCAGTGATGACGTACAAAATAGAATCGTGACGTGACCTCTCACTAAAGGCTAAACCTCATCCTCTTCAGAAATTAGGAAATACTTAGAAGACATCGAATTTTTTATCAAAGCATTTTTCTGGCTTTTTGGTTTTCGAGCTATACACCCAAAACTCATTGCCACTTCAACCGATGGCCGATGGGGTATAAAGGTTTATGAATGGAGACCACAAACTGGAAGACGCGGTGTGGGTCTGACGGGCCAGAAAGATGGTCTGATGGCCTGATCGCCGGGAGTCGATAGGGACAAAAGCCTATGACTATTTGTTGTAAAAGTCTTTAGGGGAGACCCCTAAGCTGTTTAGCTGTAGATGTCTACGAGTTGAAATGATGATGAGATGGCTTTTGAATCGTGACACATGATCCACTTTGCTCATTTTCACTTTTTTATTCAGAATTCCGTGTGTAAATATATATTTTTCGCGTTAAATAATAAGTTTAAGTTAGTATTGTTACATTTTAAATAACGCTGGATTCGAAATTACAGTTACAAATCTTTTTTTAGTATGTTATTTACTAAGTGTAGTAATTGCTGTCTGCGTCGGAGCAGCCCGTTTAAATTTTTTTGTTTGTCCATATTTATCACTTAGGGAATAATTGTCAAAATCACGAACAAAATCCCAACCAAACGACAGATTTTTTTTAGATGCCCGCACGCAACTGTAGCGTCCTCTCTTTCGCACACAGAGCGACAATGTAGGATAAAAAGGGATGCCAAATGTGCACGGAACCTAAATATAAATCGAATCAAATTAGTGTAAGGGACACACTGTTCAAAATATAATAATGTAAAATGGGGTAAGGATTATTTATTTCAAAACTCGTGCACACATTTTAAGGTATGGGTATTATTGACTTATGAGACGAAAAAGCCATTAGGGTAAAGCTAGTGTCATAAAGTTTTCTTCAAAAATATACCATGTAAAGGTAATTCCTTGATTGCGAAGACTTTTACTTTATTCAAAGTGGGTTGGTGGCAGCAATTACACCATTTTAGGTTACTATATTATAATTTTTTTCAGATACATTGTTTTTGTGGGACAGATTCGATTTTGGACCCAAGAAAATCAGTAGTGTAAGGGTCATTTTTTTCAAGCTAGAATTTTTTCATAAATATCATTCGAAAGAGCGTAAAATTCTGAACAAAACTGTATATTCAACTCATTTTGTGCGTTTTGTCCCTTACCTTAATTCAGCCTACGGCCGACGATATTTTAGGGAAGGTTGCGACCCGATCAACGACGCCGCCGTAAGCAAAGCCCCTTAAGCGAGCATGACATGCTCAAGCTGCCGGACATTGAAACTAAAATAATTTGTCCGGCGAGAAACGACAAAATGTGCTCTCATGTTACATGGAGGATGGGGCTATTAAGATTTAGCAGTGTGAAAATGAATATTTGCTACAAAATTTAACTACCTACTCACTTAAAGGCGTTCTTGTCATCTAGAAAGTCACTGACGGTGTAATACGCCTTGCTCAGCAAGTGCCGCTTAACATGCGATTTAAATTTATATTTATTAGGTATTTTATTATAAAAGCGTATACAGTTCCCCACGAACGACGTACTAACTTTACGGAGACGATGGGCTTGCACAACCAGTTTATTTTTACTTCTTGTGTTGAAGTTGTGAACGTCACTATTGAGCTTGAATTCATGGAGATTTTTTCTTACATACATAATGTTCTGGAGGATGTATTGAGATGCTACGGTAAGAATATTTATCTCCTTGAATTTTTCTCTCAGTGACACGCAGCACTTAACACGCTCCCAAGAGCGGTTATCGGGACAAAACGCCTTTAAGTCTCTAAGCATTAAGGTAACTTGAAAATGATCGTTAATTAGCCATTGTTTTTAAATAAGTTTGTATAATAATTTTCATTTGGTGTGCACTAAAGCATTATTTTATTATGTGTCACATCAGGCCAGCTTCCGTGTAAACGACTAGTTTGCCACTCGACGCCCGACGCGGGCTCTTGCCGTGCTCCCCGAGAACTATTATGGGGACAACTGATGTGATGAACCAATTTGGGGCTAGGGACACCTATCCAAGGATGGTCATATTACACTTTTTATTAAACTACGGTGAAGCAAAAATGAGGGTCGCTTATTATTCGTTCCTACTCCTTTCAGCTAAGCTTGCATAAAGTTTTGTAAAAGGTTTAGTGGTGTACGTATAGAGTAGCACGTCCGCTTCAGTGTAAACGGCTAGTTTGCCACTCGGCGCCCGACGCGAGCTCTTGACACGCTCCCAAGGGTGGTTATTGGGACGCCTTTAAGGTTTTAAGCGGTTAGTTTGTTTGACTATAATAATGATTGGAGTGTTACCTATTCTCTATTGTTTTTAAACGACTTCTAAAAGAAGGTTGGAAGGGAACCATTCGGATATTATAGGCTAATATTTTAATAAGTATTTGTTTGCGTTTTATTACTTACGTACTAGCATTTAGCCGCAGCTTCGCCTGCGTCGTTCCCATTATTATCCTAAAGAAACTCTTCACCGGGATAAAAGGTATCCTATGTTTCAATTCAGGACTTGATTTACTTCCAGGCCAAATCTCAGCTCAATCCATTCAGTTATTACTGCGTTATTTAGTAACAAACATCCGAACATATTCACAAACTTCTTGGCACCGTTCCGTTACTTTTTGGAAAATTATGTATGTACAAACATAGTAGTGTTACGATTTTATTATAAGTTAGGTTAGATTAAGTTAAATAAGGTAAGATACCTATGATAATAAGGCAACTGGGGCAGATGAAGCCAGGGTTCAAGGCAACGTGTTCAACTGGATTAACATTGTTCTTTACCTTTAACCCTGTATATAAGGGCTTTTTTATTTAAAGTGCGTTCTTAACTGACAGTCAGCAGGTCGTCACAGAACTGACGATTAGTGTCAAACTCCATACATTTCGTCACGGACTGACAGGTTAGACGGTATTTGAACATAGCTTAAGTTTCGCCTAACCGTAGATTTTAAAATAAAAATGCCCATAACCTACATTAGATCGTTATCCTCTCATATGCTAATAATAATAGTACATTGTGTATCTAGGGCGGTAAGTAAGGAATTGCAAACGAGTGTTTGTTATAAGCCCGAGGTGAAACCGAGGGCTTTAATAACACGAGTTTGTAATTCCTTTACCGGCCGTGGCACACACAATGTTTTTCATCACACTTGTGAGGAAATCTTAATAATATAACCTTACTAATCGCCCCAGTATGACAAGAAAATATTAAAACAGACAGTGACATTAGTGACATTTAAGTCCATAGACAATGCGAAGTCAAGTCACGTTCGGAAGCCATAGCGGTAAGCGGCATTTTATATTTGCAAAACAAAGAAATACATTATTTAAACATTTAATCAATGTTACCGAAATATGTGTTTACATCTATTTGCAATATCAGTTATCTTTAAATAAATATTTCAGTGATAAAAGTTAAAAAAGTAAGTTGGCGTTTCCTTTGAACATGACAAATAAGAGTGAAACAGAACCAGCGTTTCTAATTTAAAAAGAAAACCATTACGCCCTAGGGCGTAATAGGCCATTTACGGCCCGCAGAACCTACGTGTAATGACACAATTTTCGAGCAAGTGTGATGAAAAATAACATAAATGTATTTGTGAAGATATATTGATGTTTGTTACTTAACAACTCAATGGACTGAGATGAAATTTGGCATGCATGTAGACCAAATCAAATCCTGGATTGAAACATAGTTTACTATCTATCCCGGCAAAGAGTTCCCCTGGAATAAAACGGGAATAACGCAGACGAAGCCGCCGGTCAATGGCGTGTAATATACTACTGCCTAACACATGTTAACGAATAATACAGCGTGTAAGTCTAATACGGGCGATAAATTAAATCAGACATAGTATTCATTAGTGTAATCATGAAGTAAAAGGTTTTTTTAAGTTGCAGTTCATTACGACTCCATAATTATTATTTTTTTAATTTCTCAGCAGCAATGTACTGTAAACATGGTTGCGGTACCGAAATATCAACGGAACTGTCAACGAGCGTTTAACTTGAGTGTGTTTGCATTACATTGCGGGCTGAATTATTTTGTATGGACAAAATTATTGTTGCGACTTTAAGTAAATGTTATCTAATTACCTTCACTTTGTCCTATACTAACAACCGTTAAGAGATTCGCTCATATTAGACTTACACACTGTATATGCTAATGCTACGGCTACACAAGAGAAAAAGAAGAGACATCAACACGAGTCTTCGCGTTATCGCAATGTGTGTAGCTGTACCACAATAATAAGAAAATGCTACGGCCTTAGTAGCATCATTGCATTTAAGTAGCTATAAAATAAAATAAAATAAATAAAAATAGAATAATTTATCTCTGTAAGTAGGCCCTCAAGGGCTCTTTTACATGTCTTTCTTACATTCTTTTATCTTCTTTTTTTCCTTTTCTTTTCTTTTGGCGCTTCGGGTAATGACCTTCTGGTGAGAAGAAGCGCCGGAAGAAACTCACCAGTTTCTCTTTTCATACATGAGATTTCATTAATACATTACATTAACTTAAAACTACATTTATAGAGATGTAAAGGGTCTCTCTATGCGTCCATACAAGATAAATAAAAAATAAATTGATACTAAAATTAATGGAGATGTAAAGAGTCTCCGTTGTATATTTATTTTACTTAAACTGAAGGGATGTTCGAAAAACACACATTAATTCTGGGTGTAAGTAAAACACGCGCGAGATTCTCAAGAAGCGAACTGAACAATAAACGTAAGTGACGTTAATGAAAAACTTGTAAAAAACTCCATATCTGTAGTTAGACAACAGTAATCTGACACGTAACATATTACACTGTCAATTTGGATCGGTATCTCAAGATTCTCAGCGCTCGGCTGGAAATTGCCTGGTGATTTTATAACTAGAATATGACCATGCCGTGCCATAGTGTAAAAAACTACAGCTGGTTAGCGAAAATCGGGTGAAATTGCCACTTAAGGCCAACCTATCATTTCAATCTTGAAACGTCCACTATTGGATATCCTACGTATATCTCTCCTATAGACTTCCACAATGGGCTAGACGACTAAAAAATAACTGGCCAAGAGCATGTCGGACCATGCTCAGTGTAGGGTTCCATAGCCGTAACTATAAGGTAAAAAATACGATGTAAAAAAAGTACAACAACAAAAGAGCGTATCTTCGTAGCAATTACGTCCTTTTGTTGAGAAGCGCAGTTTATCGGCAATAACTCAAAAACGGTTAATTCGATCTTGTTGAAAATAATTTTCGTTGAAAGTATTAATTAAGCGTTACCTTCGTGATGTTTTTCATATTTTTCGGACGCACGGTTTAGAAAATAGAGGGGGGGGGGGACACAATTTACACAACTTTCGGAGCGATTATTTCCAATAACATTCACTTAATCAAAAACATTACTTAGGAACCTTATAGTGTTTTTTAAAGAGCTGTCGAACTATGTACGAAACGTTGATATTTGCTGAAAAAAAATCTTTTACTGTCTTTAACATGTATGGAGTGCCCCCCCTAAAAATATTTATTTTAATTATTTATATACCAAACTAAGTAGCGGCTTATAAAACACACCTATATTCCAAATTTCATCAATATCCATCATGTAGTTTCTGAGTAAAATGCCTTTGACATACGGACAGACAGACAGACAGACGGACGGACATGACGAAACTATAAGGGTTCCGTTTTTGCCATTTTGGCTACGGAATCCTAAAAACTGTTTAGTCCGTCAGTTAGATTATTAAAAATATTGTACACGTCTTTTTTTCTTTTGTTTGACAAACAAAAAATGGCGATAGAGGATAGAGTGCTTAGAAGTTTCGAGTGACGTCACTCCTAGGTACAATTTTCACCTAGGAGTGACGTCACAAGCCCCCACTTCAAAAGTTTGATGATCTATAACTTTGTCGATTTATAATATTTTGATAAACCAAAAAATACGTGTCCCATATTTTTTCATAATCTAACTGACGGACTAAATAGAATTATATATTTTTAACCCAGTCGTCATCCCCATTCCTATTTAGGTGTTCTGTGTTTCTATGTAACCGCTTTTCATATCTTGGTTCTGAGCTTTTTTTTTAAGGTACTCTATAAACCGTTTTCATTATATTTACCTACCCCCGATGGAGGGCGACGGTATATGAGTTTGGGATTAGAGTTTGTTCATATATTGTGCATGTATATCATGTCCTTAAAATGGATGGATGGCATCGTTTCATTTGTATAGAGCACTGGGCGACTACTTCGGATCAAACTTCTATATTCATTACGATAACAAGTTGATGTGAATAAACACTATGTCACAAGGAAGAAACAATGCCGAATAAAAATTTAAATTTAACTATTAATAAATCCACGCTTCAAAACAATCTATATCTCATAAACGGCTAAATCAATTATGTTGAAATCTAGCTCGGTACACTCTCGGTCAAGTCACCTTTGGAAAAATCTGGATCAGAATCGGTCCAGTGGTTTTAGAGGAAAATGGAAGAAGACAAATTTGGTTGAAATTTCTGCGCAAAACAACATGAGAAGTCCCAAAAAGCAAAGGTAGTTAGATTGGTTTCTGTTCTCAGAACGATTCAAATACATTTCCTCTATAACGCACTTCTTCTAATGCCAGCGATTGAGCAAGTAAAATTAGGCGAGCATTACATTGCGGATCTGGGAACGTCGATCGATCACACCGTACCTTGTCAGCCCGCGATGAACTACTCGCCTAATTTGACTCTCTTACTCGTCGGCGATGAGACAAGTGCCTTAAGTACTACCGATCACACTAAATAGGCGCATATATGTCGTCGAGTTGCGGAAAACGGCCATTCTCACGTAAGAATTCACGCGGTAATTAGACGCAGTCATACGTATGACTGCGTCTAATTACCGCGTCTTCATACATTTAGTATGAAAACAGCGTCGCGGTAATTAGGTGACCGCAGACATACTTCGTGAGAATGGCCGAAAACAAGCCCGCGTTATCCTATTAAATACTCTTTCTCTCTCACTGCAACATGCATGCATCGAAATATAATGTATGGAACATAACGTCTAACAAAGTTCACGTTGAAATTTGCCCCACAACGCCCACATTTTAAAATCAATCGTCTTATGAATCAAGTGGTATTGATAGCCAACTTAATGTTTACTATGTGTGAGTCTAAAATCATTTATGACAAATATTAGTATTAAGTTTGAGAAAACTGGGGTTGTATATCGTTTAAAAGACAAAAACTGTGATTGGTTACGGTCATTCACGTGAGAATTTCATTTGTCGCTACAGTTTTTTCTTCAGTACTAAGTACTAGCTGCGCCCCGTTAGTACGTATTCCGTGGAGCCGATTTTGAGCTTCAGTTACGCTTTCATCGATACCTTTAGACTGAAAGGACGTAAACGCCGTGGGTTCTAATGGAGCTTACGCCCTTTGAGTCTAAAGGTATCGCCATGCTTATTATATTTCGATGCATGCATGGGTGTAATACGTACCGGTCTTAAGTGTTCTGTTTTCTCATAATTAGTAAATAACAAGGACTATTTAAATGCAAATTAGATTTGTTCTTAATTTTCGTATTAATTCAGCAAACAACTTTCAGTGGGGTCGTGAACTCTACTCGCAAACCAGGCTCTAAGTAATGAGTTCTTCGGCTTTTGATTACTGCTAATTTAAATGAATCAGATTACAGATGATACTTATAATCTACTCAATCGTTTTTCTTAAATAACTTTCTTGGAAACGACGAACTGAATACAAACTCATTTTATCAGCTTTAGCCAAAAAATACCTAAAATCTTAGGAAAGCGCACAAAGTCCTTATCAGCATCACTAAGATATATTATAAAAGTCATAATATAAAGATGAAAATTCAAAATGAGCACAAACTTGGAATATCTAAGTGTTGCGTTTAAAAAAACATAATTTCATTCGGGTAACTTTTTAAGAACCTCATGTATAATTCCGATAATATAAAATCCTCCAAATGACGGCGTAAGTGTATTATTTACATTTTGGACCGAAAAGGTTACTCAGAAATCGTAAAAATAATTATCCTCTTCAACGTTAGTCCTCATATTTTATTCATACCTAAATTGAGTTCTGATCTTATGAAATATTTAATATTGTATGCTTAATGCTTGGCATTAACACTAATACCTACTGATTGATCTACGTTCCTTATTGTTTGGGTCTATCATGATTGTTGCTGGTTGTTACACAATTATTATGTCCGGTATATCTTTATTTTCTTAGATTAGGCTTTTTACAATATATATATAAAAAGTAAAATACAAACTGAAATTACAAAATATAAACACATTATAAAAAACCTAACCTAGGGTGCCGCCGGCAGCGGGGCGGGGCCCAAGCTACCGGTGGTTAGGGCCGCAGAGAGAGGAACCTCCTGACGATGCGCGCCGTGTCCAGAAGAACCGCTTTCTGTATCTGACCCTTGATCCAGCCATCTAGCGAGAGTCTCTTGAGATGGTGGTCGAGACTCTACGCTATAAGTCCATTGGCCGAAACGACTATCGGAACAATGATCGTCGAATCAACATCCCACATGGCGGTAACCTCGTGAGCCAAGTCAAGGTACTTGCTGAGCTTGTCCTTCTCGGCCTTCACGAGGTTCTCGTCATGGGGGATGGTAATGTCGACGAGCACTGCACGGCGCTTGGATCGGTCTATCAGCACGATATCAGGCTTATTGGCTACAATAGTCCTGTCCGTGATGATAGATCGATCCCAATAGAGCGTGGCACGGCCATTTTCGAGAACCGGCGTTGGTGCGTACTTATAGTACGGCACCTCAGACCCCACAAGACCATATCGAACAGCAAGTTGCTGGTGAATGATCCTGGCTACTTGATTATGTCTGTGCAAGTACTCGCCGTTAGCTAGATGGGAACAACCGGAGATAATATGCCTGATAGACTCTCCGGGACGGCGGCATGCCCGACAGATGTCGACCGTACCGTCCTTCAGGATATATCTCCGGTAGTTGTTCGTCATCATAACTTCGTCCGCAATTGCACAGACAAAACCTTCAGTTTCCCCGAAGAGATCACCGAAGCGTAGCCAGTTCACCGACGCGAGCAGATCTACATCGGGCCCCGTGAGGGCCTTGTAGAACCGCCCGTGTAGCTCCTTACTCTTCCATATGTCAATTATTATTATTATTATTTAATTTTTTCCTGTTTCCTTGAGGTCTCAACACCGGTAATTTCCTTTAGCTGCTACGAGAGGCTATATAGTTCACAGGCAAGTCACAAGTTCAGAAAACTCGAGGCAACGATGTGACCGCCTTCGGAAAAGGTGGCGGGATGAGTTGGCCTTCAAGGACTGGCCAGACAGCAAAAACAGGGGAAAATGGAAAAGAAAAGAGAAGGCCTTTGCTCATGTTAGGACATTCTAGGCCAAATATGGTTATCACCGTCATTTATTTCGCTTACCATGCGGTCGGTTCGTTCCAAAAACACAGTGTATAGAGAAATCCTCTATACCTTGTCGATAAGTACTTCTAAGCTTCTCAATACACTGCCTAAATCCCCGCTGAAACGGAACGTATCTTGGGGGTTTTATGACAAATCCTTGAGCTTTTTCATTGTTCAAACTATTATCTGTGGTATCAAAGAAATGTCTCGCTTTTTTGTTTCGGTTTTTTTTCTATTTGTTATCAACACCTAACGAAACGTTCGTTTATTCAATTTTTTATGGAATGAGGTTGAAGGAGTGTGGGTTAGCATCGTAAATCTTTATGAAATATCCTATCTTTAAAGCAATATCGAGCTAATAAAATAGCTGTGGATTGACAGGGATATAAACTTTAGCGTCTATCAATAAATGGATAGAAAAAAGTGTGCACTTAATTGGAATAAAACAATAAATAGGGTAAAATAAATAAATAAAAAATCATCATCATCATAATCATGAACGACATCGAGAAACGCGAACAATAAATCCACTAAGTTTTTTATAAAACAATTAAGAGGAGTAAGATAATAATTGACTATTAATATGACGTCACATTGACAGTATTTTTTAGAAAAATCTGTACCACCTAACATTTTTAAGTTTAAAAAGGTAACGGCAAAAAATATGTCAGGTATTTTATTAAGCATTTATTTTGCCATAACGCCATTGGAGTAAGAATCTTAATCACCAGATGGGACTCTGTGTGCCTCAAGCAAACAGAGAATAAACGTACTGACACGTCAACTTTTCTCATCTATCACGCAACTTTCACTCAGGCGCCCAATTCTATTCAGCCAGCTACCGCAAGCGAGCAAACGTAATCTTAAACGGAACAAATCAAAACGTAGTAACCGGTGTACCAACATCACGCGACTAATATTAATTTAGATTACGTGGAGCAAATAAGAAATGGGTACAGAGGGAACAGATAAGATATGAAATATATAAGACCCATAGGAATTGGATTGTGTGAATCTTATTTAGTATAGACGGAAAGTCTATATTTATATTTATGTGTAAGTATGTAAAGCCCACAGGGATTGAAATTATGAAGCGTATTGTGATGGCTTAGGTTGTTTGTCCTTTAGGCGTTTTTCTGTGGGCTCTGGTGGTTAACGAAGAAAAAAGTTTTTTCTCGGTTTTTTTGCCACCTATCCTTAAGAATAGAGCGACATCTAGTAAGAAGATAATTATTTGCCGTAATGCCCGTAATTGATGAAATCTCATCTTACTGTCCTGCTAATATTATAAATGTGAGTGAAAGTTTGTGAATATGTTTGGAGGTCTGGATGTTTGTTACTAAATAACGGGGTAACAACTGCATGGATTGAAATTAACTTTGGCGTGCAAGTAGACCTGGTCCTGGATTGAAACATGGGATACTTGTCCCGGTAAAGAGTTCCCTTGGGATAATAAGGGGAATAACGCGGGCGAAGCCGCGGGTAAATGCTAGTTAGAAATGTAAAATTAAATATATTTTTGTCATTGAAAATAACGGGTTAGTACCGAATCGTCTACGTAGCAAAATGCCCATTGGCGCAAATTGACCACAAAGCGAAAAAACGATTATGTAAATTGACCATTTTGTGAAGATGCCTAGATCGTAAAATACACAATTAGCATATTATAGTCCATAAAGCGACACGGCTCGATAACAACACGTCTAAGTACTTAAAATGTCAAATATTTAAAACGTCCAAAACGCAAATTACCTAATGTCGACCACAAAGCTCAACACCATATATATCAAAACGTCCAAAACGTATAAAGTTACGTGTGTCACGATGTAAAGAGATTAATTATAATAAAACGTTTTGCTTTTTGGTCACTATCCTACTTGGGCTAACTGCTTTCGATAAGATTTGACAATTTGCTATTTGTGGTATTAGCTTGCTTGTCATTATGTACTTTGGACATTATGCTACACAGACGAATCGCTATTGACGTTTGTTATCGACTTTATGTTAATTGGGCAAAATGCCAACTAGACCATTCACATTTCGCTTTTTAGTCTTTTTGCGTCATTGGACATTTTGCTACCTGGACGATTCGGTACTAACTCGTTAAAATGTAGGAAAGATTTCATATTTATAATAAAGCTGTGCAAAAGTAGAGGTAGAGGAATACGACGATTAAATTTGTAGCGAAGTACCAGCTCTATAATAAGCAGTCAGCAAATTTCGACTTAAAATAACGAATGGTCTAACTGAAGTCAGTCTTCGGACGGAATATAATCTCTATGTGTTACCCTGTAGGACTTAAATTAGAATACCACATCACAAGCCACGATATTCCAAGTAACATTTATCTGTGGGATTTTAAATCCTAATCCAAAATAGAGATGAGTATTCGTAGGTTATTTTTCGCTAATTTAGCAGTTAAAGCTTACTGGTATCTTGTGAATGAGTTCATTTGGGCATTTCTCCAGAAATATGTCTGCGGCTCATTCATCTGTCTCTATACATTTAGTATGAAAAACGGCCAGATAAATGAGGTGACCGCAGACATATTTCTGGAGAAATGCCCATTTACCCTTTTTGTTATAAAGTAGCTTTAGACCAAAGTAAGTAACAGAAAATCCAAGGAGATATTTTTTGATTCACCAACCCCCAAATGTTTTAGTAGGTATGTAAGTACCTACTTAATATTTAACGTTTACATTTTTATAATATCACTAGCATTGACCCGCGCCTTCGCCCATTTTTTCCCGTTTATCGTCCGGGAGGGAACACTTTGTCGGGATATAAATCCTATTTTTCTATCTAGGACTTGATCTACTTGCATGCCAAATTTCAACACAATCCATTCAGCTGTTACTGCGTTATTTAGTAACAAACATGCAGAGCTCCAAACATCTTCACATTTATAATATTAGTAGGATACGAAAATATTTGTTTCCAATGTTTTCTTGGATGAATCAACTTTTCTTTGCCAACAAAATTTTACCTCCTCCGACTAAAATTGAAAGGAAATCTTTATTCGGATATTTTTTGAATAAAGTGTATGCTCATTTAAAAGACAGATAATAAAGCTACGTAATGCAAATATTTTTTATTATAATTTGTTTATTATAACTTGTTTATAAGCAGTAACCCAGGGGACATAGTTGTCCCTCACTTTTGTATGAAAATAAGGGTTCGTCACCCTATTTATTAATTTATTAAAAACGAGTTTTATTTTTACCTTAATCTTTCTCTAGATGTAAGATCTTGTTCCATTTAAATCATGTTAAAACATGCAAAAGGTGAACAAATAAGGAGAAAGGGCAATCTTTGCATAAAGTAAAGAAAAGTTGATTCACCCTCTTCCTTTTCCAATCCGCACGTGAATATTGCCCTTAGAGCTCGCTGAGATTTATTATCTCCCGATTTTATTGACTCTCCAGGACACAGAGAATCCACGAGTTCAGTCTAGACGCTTCATATGAACGACGTTTGTCTGATTCTAATGAGACATGAGACGTTTCGATTGTGGCAGATACCTACGTATTTAACAAAGATTTGAACAAAGGTTAGAATAATACCAAAGTATTAACACGAACAAGTAGTTCAACTTCGGCCGTGTAAGAGCGCGCGACACGTATTCACACAGACGCGCGATAGCACGTCTGTGTGGGTGCAATCCATACTGAAGCATTTTTACGCATTCTTATTTCTTTGCTTGTAGTTCGTTCGTACACGGCGCGCACACATTCAAGCGCGCGATGTATCATTTATAGGAAGAAAAATTACTGCTAATATCCTGTCATAATACGGAGAAATCTACGCCGTATAAAATTCATGAAGCAGACAAGAAATTGGCTGCTCTTTACTAAATGAAACCGGACAAGTGCGAGTCGGACTCGCCCACCCCCTCGGTGGGCGAGTCCGACTCGCACTTGTCCGGTTGTCCAGGTGTCCGTACAAATACTTTAAATAAGTTTTCAGATTTTTCTCTATATCTGTAGTATAAGACGGTATTACTTGCCGAATTTCATAGTTCTAGGTCAACGGGAAGTACACTGTAATTTTTTCATTCCCTTGAGAGTGTAGAAATATACGTTTTTTGCCACATAAACGACCGTATCTTTGTTTTATGTTAACTTAGAAGTTTAATTTTTTTTACAGCTTCAAGGGACTCTAGACCTGAACAACACCTATATGGTTTTATTTTCATTCGATACCTCTACGCGTTCCCGAGATAAAGAGTATTGAGACAGACGGACAGACAGATAGACAGACGGACAACAAAGTGATCCAATATGGGTTCCGTTTTTTCCATTTAAGGTACGGAACTCTAAGAATCAATACCGTCAAACCCTCCAACTTTGCCCCCCGCCCAATCTTTGCCTATGGGCTATTTCCTTCCTGCAGGAAGGAAATAGTATATTTTCAACCTGGGCAAAGATTGGACGGTGGGCAAAGTTGGAGGGTTTGACGGTACTATGTGGCGAGAGGGTTATGTGGATTATACAGATTTCAAATAAAATAATAGTAATAAAATATTAGGTGGCTATAAAAATACAGTAAAACAATAGTACCTACATTACACAACTAGGGTGGTAATACAAAGAAAGCCCGAGATCGCAGATGTTTGCGGCCCGAGCTGCAAGCGAGGGACGTAAATATGCGATCGAGAGCTTTCTTTATTACCTCTCGTGTTGTGTACATCATTTTATGTCTACATTTCGCCAGAAAGCGGCATTTTCCGTACGCGCAGCTTGCCAGGCCAGGTGTGGCATAAAATATTCTTTAAAGCTCTAAACTTTATGATGTCCATAGGAAATACGCGAACACTCAACTACAACATACAGAATAATTATCCATCTGTTTCCTCCGGATCATTATAAATAAACCAATAAATATTAGGGGACAATCTTACACAAATCGAACTAGTCCCATAGTAAGCTCAATAAGGCTTGTGTTATAAATACTAGACGACTATATAAGGTCCTAATTTATTAGTTGCAGATATTTTTACAGCTCGCAGTACTCGGTCTCTGGAGTATATTAAAGCAGTAGGAGGTCTGGAGTACATTATAGCTTTCACGATGTTTTTTGGAGAAAAAGGAAAAACAAATTTGCTACGTAATAACACCCTGTTAATGTGATTACTAAATCAAAACTCATTGAACAGATTCTAGTAGCTCTTTTACGTACCATTTAACTGTAACTAGCCACTTCACAATGACATTTGCAGTTTTCCCGCCGAACCGTTACGACATTTACGACAAACAATTGTTGACATGACAGATAGTGTTATTATGACATGTGATAATGCACACGGTGATTTTTTTAGACGTAATTATAATTAATTTTTTTGTTAGGTAAATGAAATCAAAAAAGTTATATGAAAAGGTTTCTTAATTTCTATTTAAAGTTAATTATTTTAATGTAAAGTACAATGTGTTAAAATATCTGCAACTAATAAATTATGACCTTATATACTTAATAGATACAAATACTTAAATACATAGAAAACATCCAAGACTCAGAAACAAATGTCATCGCACAAATAATATTTGCTCTTACTGGAATCCGAACCTAGGACCGCCAGCTTCGTAGGCTGAGTCACTAGGCACTACGTTATTTTTTGGGTCAAGTGTTAAAAAGAGTGATCTGTTTCAATCAACCCACTTTTCTCTCGTCACTATGATGTCTCTGTAAATAAAGACGAATATCTGTATTCTCGCGATAATGTATCGAAGTTTCAACTCTTTGCTATCTCTGTGCTCCTGGTACTTTCGTCGTTTATTGCAATCGTTAACTTTCTTTTCAAGATATATTTTTATACACTTTTATGTCTTGTAATCTTCATTTGTTATCTTAAATTACATTTAACTGCCCTGAAATCCGTAACGAGCTGTAGAATTAATTGGGTTTTATATTGCAAATAAGTTACTAGCTATTTACTTCGGCCCTTACAAAACGCTTCCAACTTACAAAGAATATTACGAGAATTTTTATTCAACTTTTAATTGTGTTTTAGGGTTCCGTAATTTTTTCCTTTATTTTTGAACGAATTCCTAACGTCGCAAGCATATTCTTATATTACGGGCCTTAAAATAAAATTAATGAGTAATTTCGAAAACGACCCATTTATATACCTAGCTTAGAATTGAACACATATGCCCTTATCGAAATTGCTCATTCAAATTGAATCTAAATGCCATTTCCGATATGACACAACGATTTTCAATCAATCAAGCTAACAACAAATAAGATTTTCAATTTCGCCGACATTTCCATTAAAATCAATCCACGAACAGTAGGTACCAAACCCAATGATTGCCGAAACTCCCTCAGAAACGGATCGCACGTACGTAATAAAATTCGCCCTCTAAATAACGTGTTTTAAAAGATATAAGGAGACATTCGGTTCATCGTAAAGTACTTTTACTGCACGTGGACTGTAAATGGGGTCGCGAGTCTGCGAAGAGCGTATTGTTAACGACGAAATACGGATCGTAAAGCTGCATATTGCAGTAGCAGTGTTCGCGGTATTGCTGCGTAAATACGGGGCGTATTAGCAGACGTTTACATTTCTGCTTTTCTGCTCCTGTTCCTGTTATTTTCAAGAGAAAGTTGCAAAATGAACAATGATTGAAAAGTTAACCGTTTGATATCGCTTATTGCCACTGCACACCAGTATAAACAGGTTTAACCTTTTACGTCACGCTTGGCCATAAAGTGGCAATTACCGCCCGCTACGCGTGCGGAAAATCTCAGTTCATGGCCCGGGGGAGACGTAAAACGCCCCTGGTAAGTACAAATACCAGGGGCGGTAATAAAGAAAACCTCAGATCACATATTTATAGTCTTTGCCTTCGGCTCGAGCGTCAAATGCCTGCGATCTGAGACATTCTTTGTTTTACCGCCCTAAGTAAAGTCAACTCACCTATTGCTTTGCTTCTACTTTTTACCCGACTATGGCGAAGCCCAAAAGAAGTATGGGTGTATGTTATGTATGTATGTCCATTCCTATGTCCGCTTATAACTACTCAACGATACACTCGGTTTTGATAAATTATACATCATTAGATTCGTCTTAATAAAGTGAGTGTCTCTGGGTACATAAAATTTGTAAAAAAAAAAACAAAATAGCGGATTTATGCACTTTATTATATACGCAGTATTTTTTGAACCTCAGTCGGTTTTTTTTTTACCATCGGACTTGTAAACGTATTGCAGTAAGTATAGTACATTATGATACGACTGGGCTATGTTGGTCATTACAGTCGAGGTTGTGCCTGGGTAAGGGGCCATAAATTGGCTATTAACGCACGCTACGCGTACGGACGCTTTCTGGCCAAGTGTAGACGTAAAATCTCCATCTGTATTGTACTATTTCATCTAGATACTGTCACCAGCAATAACATACTCGTATGCTGAAACGGGGCATGTAAAAATATCTTACACCACTGTATTACCATAGCAATATAGTCGTGTCAGATATTATGCGTGCCGAGTTTGATCCATCGAAATATAATATAACAAGCATGGAAGCGTAACTGTCTCTCAAAATCGGCTCCACGGACAATTAGGTAAAAAACTTAGGTAAGTAAAGCACCCGTTGCATGTAGCAGAGTACGGAATTTATATGAAACTTAAGTCCTTTTTTCTAAAATGGAACGTCAACTGTCTATTCGAACAGGTTAACTACATAAAACAGGTGCTTTAGTTTTTTTATGCCATACCTGGCCATAAAGTGACTTTTTCCGCACGCTACGCGGACGGAAAAAGCCGCTTTCTGGCCAAGTGTAGACATAAAATGATGTACACAACACGGGAGGTAATAAAGAAAGCCCTCGATCGCATATTTACGTCCCTCGCTTGCAGCTCGGGCCGCAAACACCTGCGATCTCGGCCTTTCTTTATATTATCACCCTAGTTGTGTAATGTACAGTCGCCATCAGATATATCTGAGCTGGCAGTGTACTCATAAATATCTGAACACGGCTCTATTTTCATAGCATTAGAGCCGTGTTCAGATATATATGAGTACACTGACAGCTCAGATATATCTGATGGCGACTGTACCATACCTGTATAGGCCTGCTAACGGTGCGGAACTAATATTTCGTGCTGGAAAAAAAACTAGCGAATGAATTTCTTACGTCAGTAGGTTTCTAACCAATCACAGATTTTTGTCTGCAATATATCCGAAAATGATGTCTACTGAAACTTATAAATATTTACCATATGACTTTAGACTCGCACACAAATAGTAACCTTCCAGTACGGGTCATTTTTTATTATAGTTGTATTTTAGCTGCCTTTAAGCCGCGCGGGTTTTATAGCAAATAATAATAGAACGCACGATCGATTGACGCGGCAAACTTGAAATATGGTCCAGACTAGATATTTTTTTCAAAGTCGAACGCATGATCGTATCAGTCTGTGCTGTAAGGGGTAAACATTAAGGGCCTTATTATCACATTGGTGATTTGCGAGTGTGTTTTCATACAGATTCTACAAGCTTTGCATGTGTGTACAAGTTTTGTATGAACACACGCTCGCAACCCTCTACTCTACAACTGTATCTATCTATCTGGCCATACATTATATTTTGATGATATCATCATATACTATTGACGGTGATTGTGCATACATAGTAGGTGTAATTTCTTACACTAACACTACGCATCCTTCCTATCTTGTAAACATCAACGAAGCAAATTACCTGCCGGCTTGAGCTTTTCCTATTAATTATAATCGTGATATTCTTAACGCTAGAGTGCGCGCTCATTTCATAGTGCTTTATTAATGTGTAAGTGCCAACCAGGCATGATTGGGATCGAGATTAATGCCATTAATTATAAAAACCACCATATGCAGGTGAAATAAAAGTGACTAGACCTGCCGGCTTACAACTGTATTTTACAACTAGCCACGATCACAGAATAAGTAATAGTACAACGTATATGTATCTCTCTCTAACAAAACTGACGTTTGGGTCGACCACCGGACGGAACGTACCGGATCCAACCGTTTCTTTCTATCGCATAACGCGTGCTCTTTCGCGTGGGCCACTCCTGTAACCTGTAATGCCTTTTGTCGCATCGCAAGACAGAGTATAACCTGTAATTTCACTATTTTTAATGTTTTATGTAATCGTCATCCAACTCGAACAACCACTCCAGTACCTCTAGCACAACTGTGACACGCGACTCTTTATCGCGTGACAAATACTACCTGTCTCTTTCCACTCAATATAGTGTGACAGTGACAGGTGATGCTCTGTCGCGCGAGAAACGAAGTCACGGCCAGTTATGCTAGACGTACAGTAGGCTTATGATACTACGCCTTGTCGCGCGATAAATAAATCATAGAGTATCCGTCACTCTCACAGACATTTTGTCAGAACGTGACAGATGCTTTATCATTTATTTATCGCACGACAACGAAGCATGATACGCCTACAGAACCGTGAACCAGACGAGTCCGTCTCGGGGTGGTCCGGCTAGCGACCTGGTTCGACCCCAGGGAACGCCACGGCCGACCACACGGTCCGACAAAAAAAAAGGCGAGTCCGTCTGTGGCTTTGTGTATTATCAATTCGTTTTGTATGTTTCCGTGTTGCAATGCTGTTGGTGGCCTAAATATATATCTTTTTTATTAGCCTTCAATATAGCCCACTGCTGGGTAAAGGCCACATTTGACTTTCACGACTCCCTAAGCAAAGGAAGATCCGGCCAGTAGACTAGAAAAGCATCGTCTTCTTCTTCAGTGTGCCATATCCTAACGGATGTCGGCGATCATCAATCGAAAGTATTCTCTCCGAAAGTTTTTTCACCACTCTGCCAAGAGTGGTAGCGTCTGCAGCACCGATCCAGTCCCTGATAATCTCACACCATAATGTTTTTCCTCTATCTCTTTTTCCTTCTATTTTTCCCTCTGTTATGGTTTTTATTTTAGTTTGTATTGCATATTTAGTGTTTCCGAGAAAAGCATCTATATCGTCCCATTATCCATCGTCCATTATAGTCTCCGTTCTCCTACCCTGCCGTCTACGTGAGCCCGTCTGTTCGGATTCGGCTTATGTGGTGCACTTGAGCATGGCTTGGTATTAAATACAAATATAAAATTAAAAAAGTAACAGCATGGTTGTGTGTATTTGAAACGCTGTTCCCTATTCAGACCTGATGGAAAGTAGCAATGGGGTGAATCAACTATTCTTTGCTTTATGCAAAGATTGCCCTTGTTCCTTATTTGTTCACCTTTTGCATGTTGTAACATGATTTAAATGGAACCAGATCTTACATCTAGAGATAGATTAAAGTAAAAATAAAACTCTTTTTTAATAAATAAATAGGGTGACCCAGCGGACGAACCCTTATTTTCATACAAAAGTGAGGGACAGATTTTTCTCCTGGGTCACTGCTTATAAATAAGGTATATGTATATAATAAACACACTTTATAATAAAAAAATATTTGCATTACGTATCTTTATTATCTGTCTTTTAAATGAGCATACCCTTTATTCAAAAAATATCCGAATAAAGATTTCCTTTCAATTTTAGTCGGAGAAGGTAAAATTTTGTTGACAATGATACGTGTGCATGTATTAACTTTCATCCAATCACATTTCAACACTAAACAGCAGCGCTCCCCGCCCGGATATGAACAAGTCCGGCGAGGGCCAGTATTGACCGTCCCGCTATTTATTTACTCACTAACTTCCAGGACCTCTACTCTAGACTTTTACCTAACCCTAAACAACCTTACCGGATATTGAATTCGGGAAAATCACGTAACTATATTTAGAATGTTGCGCAAATAAATAGTGGCCAGTGACCATAACTTTAGAAAAACCTGACAAGTGCGAGTCGGACTCGCCCACCGAGGGTTCCGCACAAATTTGTAGGTACATATATTAAAGTACGCTATAAATTTTGATTCCCTTAGTATATAAAAAGTTTTCTTATTTCTATAAAAAGTTAATTGTGTCGATGTAAGTTAACATCTCTTAAAATATTGGTACCTATTTTTTTAGCACCTTATACATATAATAAAGTACATAGACAAGTATACCAACAGCTTGACTGTTATTTAATCAAACTAACCCACTTATCAGTCGAAACTGCCGAGCCTGAAGCATGTATCCAAACTATCCAACTATCCAGCAATATCTCACCAACTAATTTGAGAGAACTCCAACTTGTCGGTACTTCTGTATAGGCTGCTAACAGAATTCAGGTGGATCTTTGCAACTTTTCGTTACGATTAAGTGGATAGATAAAATACACCTATACTTATTATTATAAATGCGAAAATAACTCTGTTTGTAAACTTTTTACGCTGAAACTGCAGAATCAATTTATATTAAATTTATCAAGGAGATATTTTCAGGCTCTGGAAAGAACGTAAGATAGTTTTAGTCGTAAAAGTCATCCCTTTAGGGAAATGGCAGCGTATAATGTGTGGAATCAATTATTTTTCAAGTACGGCTTATAAAACTCTAATTATATGTACATAGACGAAGTCGCCAGCAACAGTTAGTTACATGCATATTTCATTATTGCTAAAAACTAAAAAAAAAACTTTAATTGAAAGTTATTCAAAAGCCTAATCCACCATTTAATCAGGTACAGTGATATTATGAGTACTTTAAACACTTCTTAAAATTGATATTTTCTGCTATAAGTATATTTCAAAAATTTCGGGTCAGGTAAATACCACCATATTTCCTAAAACACTCCAAGGTTGTGAAATTGTTGAATCCCATTTTGATCTTTAATTAATTTTAGATATTATATGCAAAAATAACACTGAAATTAATAGCAATTTCAGGTTTAAATCGAGCTCGTAAAAACCCATGAAAAATAAAGACGTTAGCGGAGTGAAATATCGTAAAACTCACCATTTTTGGATAATAATATTTTTATGATGGGTATTGCTAATACAGCCAGGTATTATGAAGAGTAGTAGGTTATGTAAATGAAACAAGTGTCAAATATTGAAAAGCACCTAACTATTTCTATTATTTAAATTACGGTGACCTGAAACTTTTGCTCTTCAGTGTAGCATTTCTTTCATACGCTAGTAGCACAGATAATAATTAACTCAAGTGCAATACTGTCACACTTTCAAAAGAAAATGATACGTAAAATCCCGAATTACAAATATAAAAGTACCAGGAAAACAGGACGCAAAAGCAATAAAAACTGGAACTATTTGATGCACTTCTTCGTATTGAATGATTTATGAACTACAAAGTTCAACGGTCCGTCGAAACACTTAGCGGGGATTCTGTCACCTCAGTTCGTTTGATGGAAAACTGGGTCACCGAATAGATCTGTGGCTTCATGAGATCCTGGTACCGTAGATAGTCCGATATAAGATCGGTTTTTGGATTTACGATATACGCTGACAGATTATGAAACAGATTCTGCGAAGTTTTGTTTTTCCTGAAATTTTAGTTTTTGGAAACCACGCTGAAGGTTTTCTATTATTAAATGCTGATTGGCTTTATAAGTATAGGTAAAGTCAGCATCAAATACACGAGTAACGTTCAAAGCGCATATGAGTGAATCAACTTTTCTTTGCTTCATGCAAAGATTGCTCTTTCTCCTTATTTGTTCACCTTTTGCATGTTTTAACATGATTTAAATGGAACAAGATCTTACATCTAGAGAAAGATTAGGTAAAAATAAAACTCGTTTTTTAACAAATAAATAGGGTGACCCAGCGGACGAACCCTTATTTTCATACAAAAGTGGGGGACAGCTATGTCCGCTGGGTCACTGCTAATAAACAAGTTATAATAAAAATATTTGCATTACCTAGCTTTATTATCTGTCTTTTAAATGAGCATACACTTTATTCCAAAATATCTGAATAAAGATTTCCTTTCAATTTTAGTCGGAGAAGGTGAAATTTTGTTGACAAAGAAAAGTTGATTTACCCATATTGCAACCCATTTATCGTAACCCTATTATAGGCACGAATACAATGTGACGATATTATTATATCGTGCGCTTTGAATGTAACAGATTAATTTTATGCAGACTGTACAAAATCTTGAATACTTCAATCACTGGTTCACAGAAATATATCGAGGTAGAACGTTACACGCTTGGTTCCTATACAAACCGACGAACTATTTCCATTTATCTCGATATATTTCTGTGCACTGATCTGTAGTAAAATAAATCAGGCCCCATTATATTCATGTAAGAGCTTGTTTTACTTACAACTCGTGATTAATTATTTATCTACAACCCGAAAAGAAATCAGTCGATTTGGATAGTAAATTAAATGAATTAAATTAAGTCACAGTATATCCGTTGAATTATCCGATTACAACAAAAATCCTTTCAGATACTTACACACGTAAAACCCAAAACTGTAAAACGATTTTGTGTGGCAAAACACCATTTAAATCAAGTAACTTGGTAAATTAAAATTATTTTGGTTTATGTAATAGGGTTATTCTCATTTTTGTGCACAAAGTCATTACCTAACCGTCATTATAATTATGATAAATACTTTTTATCATAATTTATGAATGAATGATATTAAGTATTATTTTTTTTATCAATTAGAAAGAGTAATACCTATGTAGTGACTATGTGCACAAAAATTAAAATGACCCATATTTACATATATTACAAAAATCTACAAAAAAAATTAACCGCTTAATTCCTAGAAATCAGTTTTACTGTTGATAGGATCAAAAAAATCGTACAGGCCTCTTAGATCACTAGAACGATGTGAATTTTCCTGTAGTGCCCGAGGATCACTTAGAATACTATTATTCATTTCGCGAACGCTCATGTAAACGGGAGCACGAAAATAGATCCAATTCATTTGCAACTCTCAAATAGCCGTGACCTTTCAGAGCAGACAGTTAAGCTCCTGCCTTTTGTTTTCTGTCGCAATTAAAAATTGTATTGAAATATCGGATGAGATTCAATAGTGATTCAAAGCATTTGTTGCATCACAATTCACAACGCTTTAAGCTACTGTGAATATCTGATAATGTGTAATATTACTAATATATATGTCACGCTTTTTGGCCTGTTTTCTTGACAAAAATATTTATTTTAGGTTGATTTCTGAAATCCAAATTATGCGAATTTGCGAACCGCACAAGTTTTACATTTTAAGTAGTGTAATGAAATACCTTTATTTTAGAAAAATACTTTCTGTAAAGTTTTCTGCGGCGTGTCTTCTCTATACAATTTCTCGTAAAATATTGTAATTAAAGTGTTCGAAGGTTGGAGTCCCTTTGATTGAGATGATAGCCATTAATTTATCTTTTTTTTTGTTTTTACGTCAGATAATCTTGAATCTTTAAGCACGGGCGGACGGCTAGTACAAAATGGACACGACATGTCTCAAGCGACATGAAAGGACTAATGAGAACGCGTACGTGAGGGCTACTGTTTTTGTTCTCACCAGTGGGCGCCACTGTCAAGTAGGGTCCTGAATTATAGCCGTGAGTTTTTTATTTTAAAATAATTCAAATCAGTTCATTCGTCTTGAAGTAACCGCGTAACAAACATAACAAAAAAACTACTATTGACAACGGGATATTTACCATGTATGTTTGTTTTATTGACCATGCTAGCTTAAAATCGTATATAACAAAAAAAACATACAGACAAATTGAGATTCTCAATTTGAGAATCAGCGTCCTTTTGAAGTCGGTTAAAAATTACTTAAGAGGAAACAGTAAGGTAGAGAGAATTGAAAATTAGGTATTTGTAAAATGTGTCGCTATCCCGCACTGCCCGCCTCTCACCCGCAGAGCGCGATAGAGACAACTGAAGCTTGGACCGAAAATACCTTTTAAAATTTCATGAAAACAACGTTTCGTAGTCCCCTGATTTCTTCCCCAAAACTTAACCTATTTAACTAATTTTTTCATTAAACATTAAAGAAATGCTTTGGCCGTGTTCCTATGTTTTCCTTTTTTTTTAATAATCGAGTCAAATTTGCTTTCTGGATGTGTGAACACAGCGGAAAATCTGGCATTTTTTTTAGGTTTTTGAAGGTTAATATCTCTTTTGAGTATCAATTTATCGTAAAAAGGAAAACATAGGAACATATCAATAGTAGTCATAGATTTTTGGACAAAAAATGATTGCTCTACTGGCATTATCCAGGGAGGAAACAGGGGACTACGTTTGTATGGAAAAACTGCCCTCCTGTTTCCTCTTAATACCTAATCGTGCGCATTACCCCTGCGAAAACTGTATTTAACCTTCAGGTTCGGAACTACTGGTATAACTAGCTGTAGGCTTATGAGCAGTGATCGAGTCTCAAGTTGAATAAAAACCCTTCCTCTCACCATGACCACGGTATACGGTAGTTTTTCTTCCTACAAAATTTACATCGGGAGCGCGCATGTGTGCGCGCCGTGTACGGACGCACCACAGGCAAGGATTTGAGCATGCGCGAGCATGCCACAGTATGGCGTTCACTCACACAGACGCGCGTCGTGACACTGTGTAGAGTCTGTGCGGAAAGAGAATAGGATTTAGATGGGGGGGCGCTGTAATGCTTTTCTACCGTATTTGCAAAAAAATAATAATAATGCCATACTGGTTAGGTTACTTCCGTTTTTCGCCACGCCTATTCTCTATCCGCACAGACTCTAAATACCTGTCGCGCGTTCCTAAACGATCGAAGTCGTACCACTTGGTTGTCTTTATACTTTGCCATCACGAGTGAATAAGGACAGCAGGGCAGGTGGCTCGATGTTCCCGTGACGCAGGTAAAGCGGCCCTTACAGAAATAGAAACGGCTCCATTGATTTACCCACATGCTAAGCTGCAAGCAAATCTGTTATTTATTCAAATTTTAGTTTTCTGCTTCAAATATGAGAAACGTTGGAATATTTTTGTTAGCAATTGTTTTCACGTGGTTTGTACCTATTCGGAGTAAAATCAAATATTGTTAGGTACAGCATGTTACAGAAAATAAACGTATTATTATGTGCACAATGTAGATACACATGTTTTAGTAGTTTTACCTGTTAGATATGCGCCGCGCCGGCGCGCCGCCGCAACAAATTACAACTTGCTTTGCTCATAATATTTTGAATTTAAATATCTCAGTTTTGCAATGGCAGGAACTTGGTGCAAATAGAATGAAATAAGTACATGTAAAGACCTATTTAATGATGCAACTCTCAGCTCTGTTTGTTTTTTGGTGCACTTCCGATACAAAGTGCGTATGTATGTAAAAGTATGTATGTTTAAAAATTAACAATTACGGTTGTTTATATCCTCCGTTGGTTGATTAGAATTAGCTTACTATGATAACAAAATATGGTTTTCCTCATATTTTTTACAAATCGGGCTTCAATAAAAATATTAAGGGCCAAGGCCGCGCCGCCGCGACGCCGTCGCCACCGAGAAAATTTTCAGTCCACGCTGCCGGCGTGAAATTGGTCGTCGGCGACTTATGTCTCTTCTTATGCATTCCATGGCTCTCAGTGAGAGCATTCACTTTATGCATAACTACTGTACTCATTAGTCATTACATTACTTCCTGGTGCAGTAAGCCAAGAAAGTAGTCTATCACTTTTCGACTTTATTGCGATGTATTAGAGTTCAAGAGTAGACCACTTTCCTGGCCGACTGTATTAGGGCACATATACTCAAATGTGTCGTAATAAATTCGGTCAATGAGTCAAGTTCAATAGTTCACAGCTTTTATTGGAGACGGGATTGCCGAGGAAGTTGGGATCTACCCAACAGCCCATTACTTACACAAAAAACTGGTATTTAAACTCGAACACGTAGCTTTGTATTGTAGGCATTACCATCAAACTAACCGCGTCATCAGCGAACCCTTTTACCCTACCGTGGGAAAAACTAGCTTCTCCATAATTTCGCAGCCGTACTACGCAAATATTACCACTTAGCAAAATCAATGGAATCGATACGGTTATCTTCACCCCTAATAACATGGAGGAGTATCTTCCTAGATAAATGTTGGCAGTTGTGATGTTTTGTATACTAAGGTTAGGGTAATGTAGGGCAATCATAGCTATGGCCCGTGATAGGGCAAGTTTGTTTATTACTTTCCTAATTCCGCTTTATTGATCTGCTGGATGCTAGCGATAGGTACGGAGAAAATTGTTTTTTTTTGTCTTAAGTTGTTTTATTTATTTAAACTTTATTGCACAATAATAAAAAAGTATAATCGGCGGACTTAATGCCTTAAGGCATTCTCTACCAGTCAACCATTGAGTAAAGCAGAGACTTTAGTTGGTTCAGGATTGTTTAAGGCCGAAAGGCGAAGGATTTAGACATAAAACCAGTATAGTAGTTAGTTAGCACGTCAAGAAAATGGCACTATGAGAATAAACGTAAGCAAAATATCACGCAGAAAAAGTCATTGTGAAAAACTTAATTCTATACGATTGCTTGTTCGGAAAATCCTATAAAATCTATACAGCAATAAAATATATTCAGTGGTTGAAATGAAGAGGAAACAGTTATTCTGTAGAGCGTCGTTAAGTGCCCAGTCTAGAAACATTAGATTGGGACACGTGGAGTCTTGGGTTTAATGTATTTAGGACGAGCGGCGCCATACGGTCGTTAGGGCGGTTACAGATATATGCACGGGAGCGTGTCTGATTACATAATAAGGTATTTTCCAGTAATCATAATAAATTAAAAAATACTTACCATATCATGAAATTTCGGAATTTCTGAAGCCATCTCAGATCGGCATTTATATCCATCATCTGCAGAAGTTACAAATCTGCGATAGTGGGACATTATATATCTTTACTTGGTGTGTATTTCGCCGCCAACTAGCTTAATTAGCTATCTCAGTAGAGCAAAACAAAGGCACGGCCGTACCATCCATTTCTCGAAGCAATTCAGGCCATTTTCAACCTCCTGTAATTGTGTGCTGGCTATAGCTAGAACTAGAACCCTGAATTTTTAGGGATATATAGGGCACAATAAGACTTAAGTATATTCTTACATTCATTCAAGTATATGTTATTACATTCAATTTGAACGTGTAGTTTAACAACTAGTACGTCAAAGTTCCTTAGTTTTGTCACTGACTGACTCACTGACTGATCATCATAATTCCAAATTTTAAATATAGTTAGTTTTAGCCTATCAAGTCCTACAAAACCTAAAAAAAAAAATACAGCCACAACTGCACATACAAGTTTGTAATCCTATACAAATACATGCGATTACAAATTTTTGCAGTTCATATGGAAAAAAATGGATGGGAATGTAATAAATAAAGGAAGACCACTTACAAAAAGAAATGAGATCCCATCAAAAACATTAAGTGTAAAAAGATGCAAGTCTCGCAACACAGTTCTTTTACAACAAAAAAGTTTGATTTGATATTTCTGAGGAGTAACCCATTTGTAGCATTATTGTGGTTGTATTAAATAGAACGGCCGATGCCAGGATCCCGTTATTGGCCATACAAAAAATCCCGAGATTGAAGCCCTAGTTGATACCTATTATATATTACACATTGTAGTCGTAACGTAACGGTTATTCTACAAAAAGCATAATGTGTATAAATGTAGACAGACTAAATTGAGTCAACCATTAAGTAGACTCAACGTGGAAAGGACTGTGACACGCCAACTTGAGCGATCTCAAAGGGAAACTGTTTCAGAAAACGTACTGAATGTGTTAGATAAACGATGTGTTTGCGAATTTAAGTGTGTTTATTTAGGGCACGTTTGAGGACTGGGGAATTTTTGTTTCAATTAGATTAAGAAACAGGTTCGCCATGTATGTGGATCTATCTATATACAAATAATAAAATGGTTGCAAAACTGAGGCTCAAACTCAAAAAAAGGGGCTCAAACTTTGAAGGGTGTTTTTTTAGGAAAATATGAGTTTGAGGTGAAATGACAAAACACGTGTCTTTTCTTTTTTCATGTTCTCCAACATAAAATGAAACCAGTAATTAACTAGAAACTTGCTCGATTTTTTTTCTGTAGAAGTGGGAGGGTTTAGTCACTTTTCAGTACTTTGAATATCTCCTAAAAAGTTGAACTTGGGCAGCTAAAAAAAATACGTGTCTGCTATTTTAGACTACTCTATAACATATATCAAAATGAATCAAATCGGAGTCGGACAGTTGGGTACCTTTCCTTATAAGTATTTTACCAATCATCCGCCATTGCTATCAATTGCGGATGAATATTGAAATAGGTATTTCAGCGAATTACTTCGTTTTACGGTGCCAGTCAATCTCAAAATCAAAGTCGAGGCCACATTATCCTAAATAGAACCTTCATAAATAGTAAACAAAAAAAAGGGGCCACCCTGCCATACATATTTTGATAGCTGATGGGTCCTCTCTCTTTGGTTGATTGTATATATAAATACTTGCATGCAAATAGATTACACTGGATGGAATTAATCTAAACAACTTGTAATATTACTTCATGTTATCAGAACATGTTATTCTAGCACGTTTGTTTACAATTACTTGTGCATATGATTTTAACTTGTAAAGGCCTTTGCACACCACGTATATTGTAATGCCGCAGAATTAATAGGTTAGTCATTTCAAATTCTCGTCTTTGCTTGTACTGTCAAGGAATTTGATTCGCATACTGTCTTAATGATATTCGATGATACTAAGGATTATCTTTCATCGCCAGCGATGCGCGAAGCTTTAGAAAATTTCATTCGTGACTATGCCAATAGTACATTACACTACACAACTAGGGTGGTAAAACAAATAGCCGGACGAACCCTCGCTCACAGATAACTGAAGCACCTCTAGTAAGCCGGTCGCTTTGTATTCACGAGCAGCACGCACACATCAATCAGCAAATGTTCCAAGTCTAACATTTGGTTGTATTTCGTGTAGTGGAATATAAGAACAAAAACGCGATTCCAGTTGGAATTTTGGACAATGTCCACTGCTACTTGACCAATATTTGTAATGAAAAATAGGCAACATGTCAACTGCATCGTGTTGAACCACGACAGTTTTTACGTCACACCAAGCCATAAAGTGGTAATAACCGCCCGCTACGCGTACGGAAAATCCCTCTTCATGGCCTGGGGAGACGTAAAATTTTGTACTTACCACGGGCAGTAATAAAAAAAGCCTCAGATCGCATATTCATCGCCCTTGCCTTCGGCTCAGGCGTCAAATACCTGTGATCTGAGACATTCTTTGCTTTACCGCCCTAGGTAAGTAATGTACTATGAACTCCACTGTAAGTCTAAAAACATGAACTGGTCTTGAATCACAGAGAAAACAGTCCAAGTCAATGAGCGGTTCAAACGTCTTTCGGCCATTCTCACGAAGAATGTCTGCGACGCTGTTTTCATATTAAATGTATGGAGACGAGACGCGGTAATTAGACGCATTCATACTTCGTGAGAATGGCCGCTTTATGATTAACAAGATTCAGTCCCAGATTCAGCAACAACATTCAACTTTTCTACCGTCCTGTTCCTAAAACCACATTAATTGTACCATGTTGTAGCGGAGCTTCATTATCAGACAACAGTTTTGTACATATTCAGCGACGTAAGAAATGCGCGTTCATGAACGCGTGTTCATAACCAATGCTATGCGTGGAAAATACAATGCAGACGAGCCTTTACTCGTCTCTAGCAAATTTATTTCCTATGTACGTTGTTCACGAATATGAATTAACAAATGCAATCGAATTTCAGTATTATCGGCGCTGGAAACGCGAGTTCGGGAGACGTTGTCTGCACGTAAAAAATACGGGTTAGTATCAAGTGGTCAACAATGCAAACGGTCTAGGCATCAACTCACCTATAAAAATCATTTAGGTAATCGGTCCATGAAGCAACTCGTCTAAAATAAACTCGAAAAGTAAGTGGTTTGTCCAAGATGTAACAGGTCTCTTTAGCCACTTGCCGCTTGTCTTAAGATCATATAGACGAATTCGCATGTCGGCTAAAAAGCAATTGGTCAATAAAGCAACTCGAAAATTTATAAGTAAAGCGTTTAACACTCAATAGAGGTTTGTTTTCTGGGATTTAAGACGAGTTGCTTCGTGGGAGACCAGCTATTTAGATGACATGCATTTTCGACGAATGCTTTATCGGCGATCAGCTATTTAGACCACATGCATTTAAGACGAGTTGATAATATGACAGACCGATTGCGTGTTTGACGGTCTGCAGATTTGCCCAAGTGATTTTTGGGTGAGTTCACGCTGTGGACCACTTGCGTTTTGACCACTTGATACTACTCGTAACCCAAAAATACACAGTGTGAAAGGTCCTTAGTTGCACTTGCATGTTGTTCGGACGTTGTTGGCATGCTTGAATGAGTAAGTTTAATTGGCTACATGTTGATTGTTCTTAGCTGTTTATGAGAAGTTTCAGATTAATAGTTTGATTTTGTTTATATAGCGGGTTGTTTGTTGGCCATGAGTTTGCCAAGCTTAGTTTAAGTCAATGTTATGGTAACATTGGAGCAGTTATTTTGAAATATTTACGCTGGTTTAAATGCTTATTATTATTACCTACAACCTACAGTGTTATAAAATTGCAAAAATGAAACGTTCGGAAGGTAAACCTAGTGCTCGACACTGTCCCAGTAGTTGCCACCTTGAATATTAATTCATTAGCAATGACAGCAGGGTGTCGATTGGGACGACCGCTTTAGCTTAGTTGGTAGTGACTCTGCCTACGAAGCAGGAGGTCCTGGGTTCGAATCCCGGTAAAGGCATTTATTTGTGTGATGAGCACGAATATTTGATCCTGAGTCATGGATGTTTTCTATGTCTTTAAGTATTTGTATCTATTAAATATATCGTCGTCCTAGTATCCATAACACAAGCCTTATTGAGCTTACTATGGGACTAGTTCGATTTGTGTAAGATTGTCCCCTAATATTTATTTATTTATATTTATTAATGTGTCAAGCACTAGGACGTTTATCTTACATAAAATATATTGAATTGAAAGTAACTGAGATATTAGGAGCTTTCAATCGAACATACTCGGATTGCTGTGGTCCGCCAAAGACAAAGCAACAGAACAGGAGACATTATTTAACATCCGACACAGACTATAGTACATTACACAACTAGGGTGGTAATACAAAGAAAGGCCGAGATCACAGAAGTTTGCGGCCCGAGCTGCAAGCGAGGGACGTAAATATGCGATCCAGGGCTTTCTTTATTACCTCCCGTGTTGCGTACATCATTTTATGTCTACACTTGGCCAGAAAGCGGTTTTTTCCGTACGCGCAGCGTGCGGAATAAGCCACTTTATGGCCAGGTGTGGCATAAAGTAATATTACTACATAAGTTGCTCTTTTTAACAAAACCGACGGGTCCGACCACCGGGCGGAACATGCCGCATCCGACCGTCTCCCTCTATCGCATAACGTATTCTTTCTCGTGCTCTAAGCCCCTCCGACGGGGCAACATTTGGTACTAGTAGCGCGGCGAAATCGCGGAGTGAGCCACTCCTACCTCCGATTACGAACTGTTATTACTAGCCCCCGGCTTATATTATATTATGGATGAAAACGGGGGCATGGGAGGTATAGAGAGAGAGAAATCATTTATTTGTCAAACATAGGTACATTTATAGGCCTTAAGTAGTTTTAAGTAGTAGTTGTATAAGTAGGGACAAAAAAATGCGCGCGAGCCGCCGCGGCGGCGAGTATCGCAAATAGAAACGCCATGAGCGTTTTTTGACTTAATTATACAACGTTACTTACAATACTTTTTCTACGACTAAGTTTTAAAATATAAAATACAAGATTAAACATACCTCGCAAACAAGGCAAATATGACATATGACTGACAGTATGTGTCTATGGTAAACTTTTTTTTTTATTTGACGTATACTCGCTAGTGACACGCAGTGACGATATTAAAAATACTTTTTTTATGTTGGCATCAATGAATTTAGTTCAGAAAGTTTTGTTTTTCTTAATAACCGTAGGAATTTAATTGTTTTTTAAGTTGGTCGTTGTGCATTTTTATCGTAAAGTTACAATTGAGCGCTTAATCCTTGACCTAAGTTTAACCTAGATTTAGAGGTCTGTGGCTGCAGCAGTATCGTTTTGCGACTATAGCGACACTAGTGCTGTTATGGGGAATAGAGTATAGACTTCTATGAACCCATATTATGTATGTTCTTATATTAGTGTTCGTGATCAAGTAAAAGACAGATAACAGTACAGGAGTAGAAAAAATAATAAACGGCATTGCTGATCACTATGTTTTGCCATGGGTATGGTGTTTAAATGTTCATATCCTTAACACTATCATGCAACAATATTTAATTCTAAGGCCACATATGGCATTGTTGATTCATAAAACTAAGCAAAAATCATATTGAAATATCATCTAAAAAAATCATTCATTGTATTTTTTTTCACACATACAGTAAATAGTTAACGTTTCATGACTTCGTCAAACTGCGGAACAGTTTGTTGGCGAATATAGCACTCGTTACTTAACCTTTTTTTTTTTTTTTTTTTTGACCCAGGGAAATGCATGAAATTGCATACCAATACGTAACCTAAGGCCATCGGGGGTGACAGCCAGAGGTTACGTATTGGTTATGTGGGGCTCTCCGCTCCAGAAGGGATTGGCCTACCCACTAAAACCCTGGGATGCTTCCAACCTGTGCCTTCACGGCGATGGCCTGGGAATCGTACTGCTATCCAGGCCATCACCAGCACCTTCGCCCTACAGCGAACCCTCCCCAACAAGGCACACTGTAGCATGGCCAGTGTGCCTTTCCCGCCCGCTTCCCTCCGGTCAATCGAACCGTCCCCCAGGGAAGTCGGGAACTAACACCAGACACACAGGCTCGAATGTGTATCTGGTGTCAGTTCCTCCCTCGCCGCCACGGGAGGACAAAAGCAAAGCAAAAGCCCTGCCCCGCAGCCGTCTACGGGAGGACAAACGCCCCTACCCCGCATACCCTCTCGCCTGTCCTTTCGGACCGCGGTGGGCCAGTCCTCCGCCACCCGCACCCAACACGGAATGCGGATGACCAGTCCACCACCACCACGCAGCGGCTCGAAACACCCGTCTGGCGTCCGCCCACAGTGCCCCCCAGCCAGAGACGTCGGAGGGACGAACCCGTACCCGACGCCTCACCCACCACGCAACGACCCAGGACACTCGTTGACCTGTCCGCAGTGCCCCCCAGCCAGAAACGTCGGAGGAACAAACCCGTACCCGACGCCTCACCCACCACGCAACGACCCAGGACACTCATTGACCTGTCCGCAGTGCCCCCCAGCCAGAAACGTCGGAGGGACGAACCCGTGCCCGACGCCTCACCCACCACGCAACGGCCCAGGACACTCGTTGACCTGTCCGCAGTGCCCCCCAGCCAGAAACGTCGGAGGGACGAACCCGTACCCGACGTCTCACCCACCACGCAACGACCCAGGACACTCGTTGACCTGTCCGCAGTGCCCCCCAGCCAGAAACGTCGGAGGGACGCACCCCGACGCCTCACCCACCACGCAACGGCCCAGGACACTCGTTGACCTGTCCGCAGTGCCCCCCAGCCAGAAACGTCGGAGGGACGAACCCGTGCCCGACGCCTCACCCACCACGCAACGGCCCAGGACACTCGTTGACCTGTCCGCAGTGCCCCCCAGCCAGAAACGTCGGAGGGACGGACCCGTACCCGACGTCTCACCCACCACGCAACGACCCAGGACACTCGTTGACCTGTCCGCAGTGCCCCCCAGCCAGAAACGTCGGAGGGACGAACCCGTGCCCGACGCCTCACCCACCACGCAACGGCCCAGGACTCACGTTAACCTGTCCGCAGTGCCCCCCAAAGGAGACGCCGAAGCGCTCCGCCCTCGCCTGCAACACCTCACGTGCCGCACCGGGAATCTTCTGTTTAAGACAGAAGCCCGGTCCCTCCCCTCTGCTCATCCACAGCGCCCTCTGCTAGACAGAGGGACGCGCGGAGAGCCGTCATGTGCCGCTCTTTGTCTGGTCTCTCACCTCAGGCCTGTCCGGTATGGGTAGCCCTGTCCGGCGTAGCCCCGAGGATCATTGAGACACGCAAGCCCCCCCACCACGGCAAGGTGGCAGCACTTCGGGGGGGACTCGTTACTTAACCTACACTGTGCACTGCAACATTACTATACTCCTAATACTAATGATACCAGAAATTACATTACATTACTTATCAAAAATAACTAAACTTAACTATGAGTTTTCTAATAATGACGCTTTTATAGGACATTACACAACTAGGGACGTAAATATGCGATCGAGGGCTGTCTTTATTACCTCCCGTGTTGTGTACAGCATTTTATGTTTACACTTGGCCAGAAAGCGGCTTTTTCCGTACGCGTAGCCACTTTATGGACAGTCGTTTTCCGAGGGTATGCTATTATATATAACTTCTGTTTATGTATATTGTGATCGTGTTGGAAGTTTCCGATGATGCGATATTTTGTTGAACAGCTCAGGATTACTTTTAACAAAGGTTGCAATTTCAAAAATATATAGCGATGGAATTGCTAGGGTTCATATTTTCATGGATTTAAAAAGTGGAACACAACTATCCCTAGCATGAAAAAGTTTTGTCAAGTAAGTTAGGTATGTGATCGCCCTAAGGTTCGCCAGACACTGACACCAGCACAAGTTTGATGACATTAGCTGACGGTGTCGCTCTAAACACGGTCTGCGCCGAGAAGTGCTGACGCGACCTAGTTCCTTTGTCGACTAATCCACCCTATCTGCATCGGATCTCGCTTTGTCACTTGACAATTTATTTCCTAAATTCCATCACATTATACAAGGTGTTTCATTGAACGTAATACAAATTAAGCAATTCCGGCTCAGTTAACGACCGAGAACAAAATGCGCAAATTGATTTATTAAAATACGTGATCATTAACTTTTGCTAGTTTGCTAACAGAGTTGAGAAAATAAATCTCGTAGTGTGGGCACCCCTCATGACGTCAAGTTTACATGACCTGTTTGTTTGTTATGAAAAATAACTTCAATAATGTGTCGGAATGCATGCATTTTATTCATAGATTATCGGCCTAGATAAGCAAAAAGGTAAGTGTTCAGTACAAAATTTGTTTCAAACTTTTTTCTTTTAACTCTAAGCAGGGTAAACACGATGAGACCAAAAAAAATGAATAATTAAAACAGTGATATTAATTAATTAAGATAACATTAACAACACGAGACCTAGCAGAGGGTTTTAGCACCAGGGAGAGGAGTTTAAAAAACATGACTTGTATTACGTTCAATGAAACACCTTGTATTGCGGCGCAACGAGGAAATAGCTAAACTACAATCACGGGTAATGAATTCGGGTCATTTTCTTTATAATTGTTCATAGAAAATAACTCGAATTCATTGTCCGTGAGTGTAGTTTAAGTCATCCTACTAATATTATAAATGTGAAAGTTTGTAAAGATGTTTGGATGTTTGTTACTAACAACTGGATGGATTGACCTGAAATTTGGCATGCAAGTAGGTACACCAAATCCTGGATTGAAACAAGGATACTTTATGTCCCAGTATAGAGTTTTCTTGGGATAATAACGGGAACGATGTAGGCGAATCCGCGGGTAAATAAATGCTAGTAACATAATATAAGTCTAATCAATAGCTATTTGTGGTACCTAGTAAACTATACAGGGTGTAATCGTTAAGTGTAGCCAGGCGATAATTCCGTAAATATAGCAGATATCAGAAAACTTCAAATTGATATCGAAAGTGCGTTACCCAATGAGTAAAATAACATTAATAACTTTTTTGAAATAAAATCAGAAATATCCCAAATATTTACTTCAAACCCTCCCATACATTTAGTACCTACGACGACTTACAGCCTCCAAGAACTTCGGCGTCGTAAGAGATAAAACTGCTTGAGATTAATTATTTGCACGAATAAACTGTAATAATAGTACATTACACAACTAGGGTGGTAAAACAAAGAAAGGCCGATATGGCAGAGGTTTACGCTACGCGTACGGAAAAAGCCGTTTTCTGGCCAAGTCGTCGACCGTAGGCTGAATTAGCGTAAGGGACATTGTTTTGCCTGTCCCTTACCGTAATTCAGTCTACGGTCGACGAAGTGTAGACATAAAATGATGTACACAACACGGGAGGTACCTAATAAAGAAAGCCCTCGATCGCGTATTTGCGTCCCTCGCCTGCAGCTCGGGCCGCAAACCTCTGCGATCTCGGCCTTTCTTTGTTTTACCACCCTAGTTGTGTAATGTACTATTATTACAGTTTATTCGTGCAAATAATGAATCTCAAGCAGTTTTATTTCTTACGACGCCGAAGTTCTTGGAGGCGGTAAGTCGTCGTAGGTACTAAATGTATGGGAGGGTTCGAAGTAAATATTTGGGATATTTCTGATTTTATTTCAAAAAAGTTATTAATGTAATTTTACTCATTGGGTAACGCACTTTCGATATCAATTTGAAGTTTTCTGATATCTGCTATATTTACGGAATTATTGCCTGGCTACACTTAACGAATACACCCTGTATACGTTGAATAAGTTGCGAATAAACGTAATTCATGGACTACTTGTTGAACGTATGTCCGTGCCAAAGAAATTCCTCAAGTTACAGACATGCCCATTCCATCTGCGATAAATATCAATGAGATACTTCAGTGGGACTTTTGGCACCAATGCTAAAACAATTAATATAATTAATAGCCTTACTGCATACAATATGATTTTTTATTGTAGCATCAACGACTACCAACGAATTCTAAATATTTTATTAGAAGAGAATTTTTTTTTAATGAAATGAAATAATTTATTTCTGTAAGTAGGCCTTAAGGGCTCTTTCACATGTCTGATTCTTTCTTTTAAAATTATATGTCTGGGGCATGATTCGAACCTGCATCTCTTAGGTACGGCTATCCGGGCCAACACAGGTGCGCTACCACTACGCCACCGAAACGTTGCCCAAGTCATCCTATTTTTTCCTAAATGTACGCCAGATCTGCACCGGCTTGCCCAAGGATATCTTTTACGACACGCCATTGTTGCACATGAACCACTTTGAGCCAATTTTGCCCCCCAATAACTTAAAATTTATTTAACCTATCTAAGTTTACGCAGATCAGTTTTATGCCTCTCTCCTTCGTCAGAGAGGCCCAATTTCCGATTGCCGAAGATGGCCACTTCGCAGACCAAACGGGACACAGACAACCTAAAAAGAAAGCAGACGAACTTGCGGGCAAAGCTAGTATTTCATAATTAAATCCGTCGCCGCTCCGACCACTTAAACGGATCAATGCAGATTACGCCATCCGAGGCGGCATCGCGGGATCCTAATTTTGAATTCAGCCCTTTGTTTACTAACGGACTGTTTACACTTATGTGACCGATTTCTCTATGAATTCGGTTGCCCAATCTCTGAGCTCGAGTATCTCCTCTGTCGAGAGACCCTTTGGCTTATCTTTAATATGCCTACGGCAAATATACGATCTATGAAATATTGCTCTTTAGATCGTTGTGACGGGAAATAAGTAACCGTTATTTTTGCTGACTGGATTTTATGTTTAACTTTCCCAATGTACCAAACGTATTGTTGGGCTGTGCCTATTATGGTCTCTAATCACCCCAGGATCGCGGATTACCGATGTGAAATTGTAAGATGGACTGCTAAATAATGGTATATCAGGCCAGATTCGCTCTAAAAAATAACCTTTGATACCAAAACACTTATGGATGTGATTTCTTGTTCGAAATAATAGTACATTGTGCACCGAGGGTAGTAAGAAGGGAATTTCTAACGAGAGTCTATTAGAATCCCCTTAGTGCCCGTGACACACGCAATGTTTTTCATCACATTTGCGAGGAAAAAAAAAAACAAAAATCAAATTATTTACTGTCAACCTTTTCAATATAAGTAGTCTTTCACAGATCATGCTAAGAACTGCGTTTAGTTTTCAAACTTGACAGGCAATACCACCAGATTGTACCGATTTTCAAAATAAAATTTTAAACTAAATTAATTAAATTGCATTGAAATAATTGCAAAAACTACTGAAATAATAGTAAAATAAAGTTTTATATAAACTAAAATTGGTTTTGTAGCCAAGTTTTGAAGATGTGAAATAAGCCTTCGCTGATTTGAAACCTCCTTAGTCTGAAATGACGTACGAGTATGAAAATCGGTACAATCTGGCGGCATTGCCTGTCAAGTTTAAAAACTAAACGCAGCTCTTAGCATTATCTGTGGAAGACTATACTGAAAAAGTTGACAGTTGAAGTTGTCTCTTAGCGGGTGCGTTTAGTTTATTTGATTTTTATGTTTTATTTTTTTTTCCTCGCAAATGTGATGAAAAACATTGTGTGTATCACGGGCAGTAAGGGGATTACTAACTCGAGTCATTAAAAGCCCTCCGCCTACGGCGTCGGGCTTCTAATAGACTCTCGTTAGTAATTCCCTTTTTACTACCCTCGGTGCACAATGTACTATTAAAACTAAAGTCATAACTCCCTCGGGAGTTGTATTTTTTCATACAGTTTTTCCTCCCGTGGGAGTTATAGATTTTTATAACCCACGGGAGGTAAATCAGCTCGAGCTGGTCTATAAGTCCACCTGTTATAACACCCTTTACGAGCAAGTGCGATGAAAGTTTTTGACCGCTGTTGGGAGTTTATACTTGTAAAATTTTAACATGTAGCTTCGTGAATCAGGCCACTGGACGCTATGAATCATGCGCTGGACGCTATGTTCATGTTATCTTGTTATCTTCACCAATCGCTGCCAGCGAACAATGAAGTTACTGCCGCAGTGGCTGCCCGAAATAAACTGGAGCATATATCCAACTCGCTTTATACCTAGTAAGTAATTGTATCTCTAGAATCACAGTGTTTATATCATTAACTATGTACATTTGATGGTAGGTTACTTGGTTACGGTCCTTAATTAAGATTCGGTTAAGTCATTATCATGCATTGTATCAACATTTAGGATGCTCACTATTAGAAAATTCATAGTTAAGTTTAGTTATTTTTGATAAGTAATGTAATTTCTGGTACCATTAGTAGTAGTATAGTAATGTTACAGTGCACAGTGTAGGTTAAGTAACGAGTGCCAACAAACTGTTCCGCAGTTTGGCGAAGACATGAAAAGTGTAACTATGTACTGAGTTTATGAGAAATAAATTTAAAAAAAATCCCTGTTTGTAGTTTTGAAATTTGATGGTTATTTTCTATGATACAAGGTAGCGTTTTCAATGTTGCAATGGAAATAATTATGAGGCAAGAAAATAGAAGACGTTAATTGCTTCAAGTATAGTTACAATAAGCTAGTTACCTGTAGTAAAAAAAAAATGTTTGACACTTATTATCTTATTCAGCTTCCAAAACTCATACCAAATAAATCCTGATTCTCTTATTTTCTTGCTTTTAACGATTTTAAAAAGATAAGATATTAAAATAAGGAGACAATTTGACCGTAGCACCCTGTGACATAATTTATTCATATTTTCTATGAAGCTCCATACTATCGTATATTATCGTAGCGTTTTGACACTTCATAAAAGGAAGCTGAGTTGACCTGTTAGGAAACTAGCCTATTGGGAATACTACAATGTATAGCGTTAATGGTATCGTTACTAATTATGTCCTACCCGTTCACGGGACAATGTCCCGGAACTTTATAGGCGTACGCGGGGTCGAAGCCAACGCGTAGAGGCCCTTTCAAAAATTTAATGAAAGGCAAAGAGTACACCTAACGGATGCTATGGGACGCACACAGAGACAGCCCCCGCTAGCTGCAAGGACTATGGTGCCTTGATAGGATTTAAATCTACTATGGACTAGTACTATGGACAGGAAACTGAGCTATAGATTGAGACATGGCGGGTGGCGTCTCTCAGGAAAAAGTGTCTTCTTTCATTCCCTAAAAATATAAAACTCATTTTTAATTTGTATTACATTATTCTACGGGGACTTTCGGAGTTAAAGTTGACTACAGCGAAATCGTTCGTGTTTTATTTTATATCAGAATAAAAACCTGACAAATATACTTCTTGTACTTAACTAAAAACGGCCAAAATCGCAATTAAGTGACATGATTTGTGTCCGAAATAAATACTTTTCTTTCTTTCTTTCCTTCAACCTTATGTATACACCGGTACGTACGTCCGATTTTTCATCGCATTTTGTTTTACGTTCCAACTGCGTTTTGTCCGGTTTCGTTGGTTCGACCAAATAGCTAAACTAACAAGGAACTTGTAACGAACCGTGTGACAGGACTCTGTTAACTACAGTTTTCCGGATTTTCGGGTTTTCTAGCTTACACGTGTCTACACTTCAGGTTGAAGGTATATCCGCTGAAATTTTTCGGAATAATTCACACGATAACAAATCTAAATTCCGATACTCTATCTCGAACTATAAAACAAGGTAATTATGAAGAAGCGATAGTAGTTAGTAGTTTAATCAACTGATACATAATAAAAGACCATAAACACGACTGTAGTTTTATTTATGGAACGAGTCAAAGAAGGCGGTTTTCATAAAAAGTTCACACGAGTGTTTTAGGGCTTAATTATGTACAATTGCATACACTGCCTTTATCTACACACATAATTATTGTAAGCTCTCTATGATGTGTCCAAAAACCGCAATTTAAAATGTCAAATGGCGGTAAATGAAAACTTTTCTTGCGCACGTCACGCAACCATAGTTTTTTTTTTAATTCAGAGACAAACTAGAGTCGGCCTCAACTATCATATCGTTCAATATCAAGTCACGTGCGAGATTTTTCAAAATTGTTTGCAATTGACTTTTCATTTCGAGTAAAACGTTATTTCGACTGATATTAGAAGGGGAGTCAAATCAAATTGCTTTTGTTTTTAGAGACGTTCGAAATTTTAATAGTTAACTTGTAGATAAATGCTCTTTGTATTGTGCAATAAATTTGTACTCTCTTGTATTGTGCAATAAAGTTTAAATAAATAAATATTAGCAATAAGCAATAGTAACATTTTCACGGATAAAAAAATTATTCTAACAAACAGTTTAACTTTATGCTGGTTGTAATTTGCGGTTTTTGAGCGCATTATATAAGGTTTATGAATTGTGTGTAGGTAAACAATATTTAAACATCAAGGATGATTTAGGTGCAACTGAGATTTCACTATTTTCTATTAGGGTATAAACCCTCAATATTGTAACAAAAACGGAGTTTTAATAATTGGTCTACTAAAATTTGCAGTTCTAATACTTCTAAGATGGATATGATTACGTACTAAAGTATGTACTTATGCCAAACTTTTTTAAATAAGCAATTGTTTTATTAGCCGTCAATTTAATCTCCATAAAACGATCCAACTTTAGTCTTATGTTTTTTATTACGATCTTATTTTTAGGAGGCAGCTAATAAATGTCTTAATCCAAAATTATTAATTACCAAACACTATTACGTGTTCATTACACGACCATTATATTCTGCAAGTCTAAGTGTTGATTCTAGTCAGTGTTCATTCATATTATAATTAATAATCATAGAGATTCTCCACTTCTGTTTTACGTCTAGATACCCACATCAAGTTGAATCGTTGATCACCTGATAGAACTATTCCACAATTTGAATATGAGAAAGCTTGAAAGCCAAATTGTGGTATTAATTTGCTCTCAATGTATCCTGTGATATGTAATCATTAATTATAAGTGTAATAAACGACGAAGAAACCTTTGACATAGGTGCCTAAATGAGGAATTTGTACAAAATCGAAAATATGTACAACAGGCACAATGAGGAAACTATCCCGCTAATTCGTATTCAGGTGAGTTTAATGTATACAAAAAATGTATACGGGTATTAAAGGCTAATCTCTATAATTCCAAGGTTTTAGTCAAAAATACTCATGGAAACTTTTCCATTAGTTATCAATCACAGGCGCAAAAATAAGTATATGGACTCCAAATAAAATAAGACAAGAGGTGAACAAAGATGTTCGAAATACTACGTATATTGATCGTTATTTAATAATACCTTTTCCAGAAATAATTAAAGTTAACTTAAGAAAATGATTTGGTAATTTTATTAATATCAACGGTTTCCCCCAGGGCTCCTGTTTTCGGCATCAAAGTGGTTAAGGATTTATTCCGCTTTGATTATAATTACAAAGATTAAGGAGTTTGAAATGTACCTCGTATTACATCGAGTCCTAAGTTAATAACTCAGAATCGGCTTTTTCAAAAATTCATCGTCAATTGATAGGGGAATTAGTAATAATTAATTATAAAAGAACACATTCAAGCATGATACGAAAACATCACGATATCAGCTATTGCATGCACCAAACTGAATTTGCATGAAATTTTGTAATTACATATGCACTGTTTAAAATGGACGAACATACACAAACTTCGATTACGAAGAGGATTATATGTCTATAGTACACGACTCACAAATAGGCAAGTTTAAGAATGGTCCTATTATTTTAGTAACAAATGATTTTCTTTATTGTCCACAGGCAGAAGAAGGTAACTCTCGGACATCAGAAGGTGAAGACAATGATGGGAGTGAGATCAACGCAGGGTCGTCCAGGGTTCTCTCCGCTGCTACCTCAAGAGAGGATGACGATGACTCCAGCAACAATGCGAGTAGTGAATGCAAGAGCCCAGGCCAAAGGTGAGCAAATCACTTATTAAAAGCTATAGTTGAAGATAATGTTGAAGATAGCATTAATTTAACCCATAAGAATGTAATTTTGCTTCGAAGATTGATTACAACAACTGTTGATAACAACACAACGAGAAAAAATACATAGATGGAGGTTGTATATATATAACGGAATAGGAATCGTTGGAAAGGGAATACAGAAAATGTTTGAAACAACTGACGGGTAGAATAATCGGAACATCTTTTTGTGTTCGTCGGGTAACAATAGCGCTAATTCCTGACTGCGGTTACTTACGGACAAATAAATAATTGACTGGGTTCGTTTCGGAAACAAAGAGCCTGACAAGATTCTGCCTGTGTATTTCTAGTCGTTACGTAGAAACTTATTTGTCTACCTGGGATCATTAGATGGAATATACTCCATCGTTACTTGGAACATTTTAATTTGAGGTAGGAGAAGTTCAAGTACAATTTGAATGTTACTTTGAAATACTAAGAGTTTATTGAATTGTCCTTACAGAAAATAACAAGCTAGTTTTTCAAGTCTTGCATTTTTCTAGAGAATACTTTTAATGCGATATAAACTATACAGCGTTATACAAATTTAGTTTATATCTTTACAGAGTAAGTAATTTACAAATAGATATTGACTGCAGCGGCTAATTTAAAAAATGTTATCGAAGCTTTGTCACAAATTCTCCTTGAAAAAGGTTTTATCATCATGCAAATTTAGTTCTTAAAATTACAAGGCCTAATCGCAATTGCGAAGTTTTAAAGCGACTTTCAAATTTGGTTCGAGTAATTGTTAACGGTACTTAGCTTCACAGGTTTAGCATCAATTATCGAGTCGAAGAGGGTAAACAATGAGTAGATTTAGCTGCTAGCTAGACGTCTAAGTTCACAGACACGCTAGGCTCTCTAGGTCGTGACCCGAATTAGTTGGAGGTAGGCCGTAGTGCATTACGTTGGATCTCTTCATGAATACTATCTTCAGACAGCAGCTGCTTTACTTCACAAAGTGGATAAACTTTCGTCCAAGTTTGGGAAATTTTAAATAAAGTAGAACGATGGACGGATCATGCAATAAATATTGATAATATTGTCAATGCTTTACCAGCTGGTAAAATATCAACACAGCAAAATAATAATAATGAGGCCATTATTCCTAATGATGTGGGGTGTTGTTGGAAGATATAATATTTAATATTGATCGAAACACAACTTTTATATTTAATTTAATATCATATAGAATTCATAAGATTATCTACGATACATCTATATTGAATATCTGCTCATGGACCCATGGATAAAATCAATAGATAATATGTGTGGTATATCGAAATGTTAATTTATGTATATTATACTTAACTTTAAGTTACGTACTTCAAGAAAATACTAATTTGAATTCGAAACATCTGCTGCAAATTATTTGGTAATTTTCCGGCAGAATTTTCTCGCGCTGAAGAACTAATTTCCGATAAACGATAAAGTTATCGACGTTGAATTTTTCCAAGTCTCCTTATTAGCAACCTCAAAGTTTGGAAAAAGCACTGTCATCAGTTCAATCTTTTAGCTACTTTTGTTAAAGTATTACAAATTCCTACTTTCGAGCTTCTATGGGTCTACATTTTATAAAGATAACTAAATATTTACATAAATTTACAGCAAATAAATCCATCATCGAAATTTATGTCCTCGGAGCTTATCAAACATAGCCGAAATAGTAGTATAATACGCTTATGTTTTTCCGTGGCACAGATATGGCATCACTCTTTGGGGGCAAGTTTATTTACATTTCAAACGATACATATTTCATTCGCAGCCAATATTGGCAACGAGCAACCCTAAATCACATCGAAAAGTTTACAAGGCTGCTACTTTCCGTTATTCCCATGAATGTTTGATGTGACAAATGGAAGATACTCCTGCCTCAGATTATTGATTGAGTTTATTCTTGGACAACATTGACATTTATTGACACTGCAACTATTCTTAAGCGTTAAGGTCAGACAGATTTAGAACGCGTAGTTGTGAGTTAGCAATAGTTAAGTAGGAAACTTTCAGGCTTTTAGAAAAAAAATGCTAGTGAAGAACTTTTTAGAGGCGCTTGCGCGTCAATGGAAATTGAATTAACACCCACTTATGAAGAACGATTTTTGTCTATTTCGACATAAGTATTTATTTCACCTTTGTTTAAAATCTTAGAATATAAAAATGTGAAATTATGAAAGCATAAGAACAATGTTAGTACTTAATTGTTCCATGATTTAAACAATCTGGTACAGTGTATAACTCAGTTGATGAAACGTAATAGAAATATGAAGTGAATATCTCAGTGAAATTGATTAAAAATACACTAGGCTTGTCAATGAAGTGGTTGCAATTAAGGAAAAAGTGTTTTTTTTTTTGATAACCTGACAAGCCTGTAGGGCACCTCGTTGGGGCCCTCCAACAGGATGACCCTAATTTATAACGAAGCTAACGATAATTTGCTGGCTTTATTTTTAGCCTAACTGTTATTCAAACAAAGTGTAAGCGTAAGGTGTGTAGATATCGTAATAGCGAGTGTTGTTAGTGTCATCTGGGGAGTCGTCCTCGCCGCCGCGAGCACCTCTGTATGAGGGTCGTGTCATCGAGTAAGAGGAAAAAGTGAAGTAAACGAAACGCTAGAGTTTCGTGACTGGCTGCAATAAGCCGTTCGACAAAATTAGCTTCCATCCCGAATTCAGCTAATAGACACTAAACCTTAATTGAATGCAAAATTATGTACTTTCTTTAAAAATAAACTTCGTTAAGTTAAGTAGCGGACCCTTCTTAAAGGCGCCTTCAAATGGAAGATAACATTGCAAAAGTAAATACAGACATTCATAGCAGAAGTAGGTATACAATGACAAATGCTGCTTGTTTGTAAAGAAACGAATAATCTCATCTCACACATAATCACATCTCGAAACTGGTTTTTAAAATAATAGGATATTACGGTCCAGGGCAATAAAAAAAAGAATGACCCAGAACACCACCTGGCTATACTACAGCACTTATGTGCAATCAGGATTTTATTTTCTTACTACCGGAGGCGTGAACGTAATTTTACGTCCCCACTTGGCCAGTATGTGAAATTTTCTCCCCATGTGACGGATGAGAAATGCTACTTACAGCCTAAAGTGACGTAAAATCAGTATGGTCATAAATCATGACCCTTAATTTAGTACAAGTATAAAGCATAATAATCATAGGCAAAAATAATAATGCGGTTAGAATAATATAGTGTATAGGTACTTATAAAGTTGAGTGTATTTTCTGTTCTAAAAGGAAGGTTGTGACTCTAAAGCCCAAACCACATCATCTTGAAGTAGTATAGAACCAAGCGAAGCCTATATTTTTAGTTTCTTGTCGGCCATTTTAAACAAATGACAGCTGTCTCTCTGCAGAATCGTATTTGTCCGCTAATTTAATCCGCACCCGAACAGAACTTTCCCGTCGGCTCTAAACTAATTAATTGATGTGGGTTTTAAGCTTTAGGAAACAATTCTAAGGAATGCTCAAAGTTTTTAATCATTTCAAATATTGAACTATGATTATAACGCTATTTTCATTTTGAAACTTTCATTCGGGAAAATGGCCGAACTGGAAAATGGACGTACATACAAAGAATTCGGGTAGTGGTCATCCAAGGATGTTGCCGTAGTTGATCAGATCCAAAAATAGCATTTTAGATACACATGCTGCTGCGATAATAAGGATTTCATTTCTACATTTTTTAACTCCCAAATATTGCTCAACGCTATCATTAACTAAAAGATCTAAGCAATGTCATTGGCCATAAAAGTGGAAATATTTTTTTCCAAGTGCTCCCGTTATTATGTATGGTTTCTTGGATGTCCCGACATCTCGACTTACCGCAGCTTGACTCGGGGTAGAATATTGCTGTAGGGTAATTCACAATTTCACCGCCAACCACGTCACTAATATAATTTGACCTAGTAATGTATAATTTGAACAGTTCATAATGGGTCAAAATATTGTCGCGACTTAGACGGACCACAGCAGCAGAGTACCTGTGTACTCTGCCAGCAGCGTAATCTCCTATTAATTCACACTGTATTTGGGATGGAATTGACAGCAAATTTGTGAATTAGTCTTCTGGTTTACGACTGTTTTTATAGGGGTTCATCGGATATCGGAACTTATTGATTTTGACAGGTCACTCGTACACCATAATTTTGTTTTAACGATGTTCATGTTTCCAATATCTTCCACAGTATGTAATTTTAGGAGTCATTTTTAGCGACATGATATTTATTTCGAAAAATACCCTTTTCATTTTTATAGTTAAAACTTAAATCGCAAACGATATTTCCTAGGAGACTTGTTTATTACCAAACTGCAATTTCCGTGTGCTTATCGAGAGAAAATAAACCATAATTTTCCTAACCTGTCTAGATTGTTGAGCAAGTTATCGCCATTCACGACGAATGCGAGGCCAGACGATATGTAAGTGGCCAGATTGGCACCCTCTGCTTATGGAGAGCTTAGCTGCGACCCTAGCAATCAGCACGACCCGAACCAAATGCCGATTACGAATGCCTGATAGTGAACGATTGGTGCGGCCCTCAAGTCACCGAAATGAATATGAACACAACAAATATCAAAGAAGATTTAATAGTTCTTGACAAGTTCCATGGCAATCAACGCCAAAATACAAGCAAGCAATGAAAGAAGAGGATCGAATATGAGGTACGGGGTGACTTGGAAGCCACACCAATCGATAACGCATTAAACAAACCGATACCTACGTAATTGGTGCAGTATCGCATCGCATATCACAAAATTATATGTGCAAATTGCATAGTATTGATTAGTTCACGACCTGCACAGCTGGACGAATAGACGTCACTGTAATGCTAAACCATACACGTAATTTGATACTTTGTACTGTCCGTGAACGATTATAGCGAGGCTGGTTTATTTTATTATGTACCTATGCATGTTATTCTTTTGTGGAGTCTCTTCGCCACAATGTATTGAGGACCGTGAGTTTTGAGCCAGCTTTGGTGATGGTGACAAAAGCGCATTTCTGTTGTCGTTTATGTTTCACTGCAGGAACATGGCTTTTCAGACTAGCCAAATTTCACTGAGTTTTGTTTCTTTATTTGAAGTAAAGTTTTGTTTATATTTGGTTGTTTCGCCGAGTCGCTTTCGAAACTCACGGTGGGGTTTCCACGAACAGACCACACACTGTACACTTCTGTCTCCGTGTAACACGCTACATCATTTATAGGCGACCGATCATTGCATCGAGCTCGTCAAGCTCTCACAAGTCCATGCAGATGCAGGACACAGGGCAGGAGAGAGAGGAATCAGACACTGACAAACGCGGCCATAAATGGAGGCACGTCCAAGCTGTCATGGCATACTACCAGGCTCTCAGGAAAATAAAAAGGTTCGATTCGAGGGAGGGACGGTAATGCCGCCTCGTTGTCGATTGTTTATCATTGTTTGTTTATGATTTCCCACTAATGTGCTACCTTCGTCTGTGTCTAGGCCTTCGGGAATGATTTACTCACTGGATATGTGTGTTTCTTGTGGATATTGTGTCTTACTAGCTCACCTTAAAGCGATTCTACTTTCCTACTGTCACTTGGGAGATCAATTCGTATTCAGTGTTTAATACTTGTTTAATTGCATCTGTTTGAACGTTTAAATATTTGAATAGATTTATTAAAACTCTAGTATTTAAGCTCCTGACTTTAGACGCAGTTTAGTTCTAGTTTTAGATACTTACGTGGTTTTATAGATACAAACTCACTGATATCTTACTCTACAGACATACTTTTTATATTTATGCAATTTTATTTATCTAGTGTGAATACTGCATAGCCGCATGTAAATACAGGTAGATGATTGTTTGCACGTATATAAATTACATTTCAGTATAAATAAAGCGTGGAGAGCACAAATAAATAAAAACCTAAAGTGTGTATAGAGGCATCTTTGAAATGACGATTACTTTGCATTGTGTGTGTTTATTTCCGATTTCCAACCAGTTGAAATTTAAACTAACTGAAACTCTTAGATTGGCGATACTTTGCAAAAATCTGACTTAAAGACTATCTAAACTAAATTCAACTTTCGACAGCATGGCTTGACAACTTTACATTTATTTGAGCATCAACCTAACATGTTTGTGTAATAATGCAGAACAAAGTCCAACCAGCGATGGATGAAGCTTCGGACAACGGTTCAGCTGAGCTCGGCTATGCAGATGAAGAAACCCCCACTGAAGAGAGAAGACTCCTTCTTGAAGAAGTTCTCCACTCGCCACATACCAGAGACTCAAGAGACTGTGAGATTTTGCTATCATTGACCCGGTTCATGAGCATGTTTAACGATACCCCATCCCAAGTAGGTTACGTAATTACAGTGAGATTCGAAGATGACACTACAGATTAGTCAAATTTAAAATTTGTGCTGAAGACAGAACGTACAGTTTAGGGTGAAGGGATTTTGTCATGGCGTACCTAATCATACGTAAGATTACAAAAAAATACAAAGAATAAGTCATTAAAGTTCTCGTCTAAAATTAAAATTTATTAATCTGTATTAATTTGTCATATTCTTCAGCGCCGGCCCAAAGTTCTTCCGTATTTCCTTTGCTGTTTTCTACCAGATAATATCTAAAAACGTTAAGTATTTTTCTAAGTGTAACGTTTAAAGTATTGTTTGAATTCCTTTACCCATAAATCTGCATCAAAAATGTCAGCAATATTTCGAATTTGTAATTTTCTATAATTTATGTGCAATTTTGAGCGACTTGTAAGTCGCCAGCTTGCATGCAAAGCTTGCAAAATAAAAATTAAATTGACTGCATCATGCGAAATTAAAGACCATTTTAAAATTGTTCTGGAATCTGAAAATACCTTTTATATCGGTAGTATCAATTTCAGAAAAGTTTGACCTAGATTTAAATACTTAAAGTATTGCTATATTGCTAAAAAAACTTTATGCACGGTTTTTAAATATGTTACAGCTCTATTTGTGATTTCCTTATTATTTATTTAATTTTTATTGAAGTTCTATCCAAACATTTTACGTAACAACTCTATCGTAGAGTTATGAAAACTTACAATATGAATACTAAAGTCATTTTTGAGATTTTTCCACTATCTAACAGCTGGGTCGTTTAGTAACTTAATTTATACTATTGGTAAAATGAAGTACAAGCATTATAGACAGACTTAGTATCCCCGAGGCACGTGATCGTGCACAGTAATACCTTTAACTAAATCAAGGGCACTGTGTAACAAATAAATATCAATTACGTCTCAGGTAGAAGACACAGGGTCGGAAGGGGCGACCGGTGACCACAGGTCGACAAACCGGCAGCGGAGGAGGAAAGTGCGCGCGCCACGCACCGTCGTCAACCCTGACGAGAACTTCTACTTCTACTGGCTGTGGGTCATCACTGCCTGTGTGCTGTACAACCTGTGGACGCTCATCGTTAGGCAGAGCTTCCCTGAGTTGCAGGTGAGTTTTACCATTAACGGTAACACAGTGCTAGTTGCAATGATTGAAATCAGCTACTGAGGAAAGTACGCGCTGCGGACGGTTGCCAACCGTGGCTTAAACATCTATTAATTGTGGGTCTCACTGGCTGTGTGTACAGTTTGAGACTCTTAGAGTTTCGAGCTTCTATGAGTTGCAGGTGAGTTGTATCGTAAATAGTAGTAGACTCAGGACGAAGGGAGGCGTGCCCACCGTGGACCGCGTCAAACCTAACGAGAAATTCCAGTTCTACTCGCTGAGGATCATTACTAACTGTGAGATGTACAACCTGTGGACACGCATCGTTAGGCAATGCTTCTCCAAGTTGCAGGTGAACTGTATCAGTGATTGTAGACTCAGGGTTATTAAGGTTGCTAGGATGACAATTGCTAAGTTAGTATAGTAGTGGAAGAAAATTGTGTTATTTCAATCCAGTAACTATTTCGTACAGTCGTTTCGAAAGACAAGATGTAAAAACGCAAAACTGTAAATTTGATATCCTTTTAGTAGTGAGTGATCTTTTCATCGTTTTGATTCAAAGATCATTCACCAAAATCAAATAGCAGTTTTCTTTTCACAAACGTTCTTACCGCTTAAACAACCATATTTAAAGTGAAATGAGAAGTTTATGATAAAGCTTCCCAAAATCCGTATTTATATCTAGATACCATCGCCGCATTGCCACTAGATATTGCAATCAGTTATTTTTAGTATGGAAAAAAACTCGAGTTTGTTCCATACAAAAAATAACCGATATGCATTCCCTAATTGCCAGCTACCTCAGAGTACGCACTACAAATGATGCATAACAACCGGACAAGATTTGTAAACACACATCTCTTCTAAAAATGGAAGCCAGCCGAGCAGAAAATCGCTTTAGTACAAACGATTTCTACCTCCGATATATAATTACTCGAGGAAAAAGTATAGAACCCGGATTAACTGGACTGAGAACATGAATGCCCACCATTACCCACTCGGCCATCTCGTGCGGCCATTCAAATATTGAGGACAAGTAGCATTCAATTGACGAATGCTATCGATCTCTTATTACTTAGATAGGCAGTTATATTTATTTTTGAATATAGGTACCTATCTAAATATCTAAACACCTAACTACCTTAGTACAAAGGTTCACTTTTCAACTCTATTGCATTGACATGGTCGTGACGAACCTTTTCATTTCGCGACTATACAATATAGAGCTCCTCCAAAGACTTCCACAACTAAAGATCGCACGCTTTGTGTCTTTAAGGTCTCTGCCCACTACAACGTATTATACCATGACCGTAATATGAACGTATCAGACACGGTATGACAAATGCCTATCGGAGACCGAACGTGCTCGTGGGCATAGTCTCATACTTTTCAATACAAAGAATATTTATTTTTCCTGAAACGTTCATAGTACGGTCATACTATGCTATGATACGTTGAAGTGGGCAGAGCTGACTTTTGATCGGCTTCCGGTGACCCTAACCAGGTTGTCAGACTCTCTTGACAGCCGAACCAAGTTGCGTCTGCCGATTTGTGGTCTCCATTAGAGAAACTTTGCTAAGTTTTTCAGAATATTTATATGTACATAGCAAAATATAAACAGGAATCAAAGTATTTATTGGTTGTATTTTGTGTCAATTCCGCTAACCAAAGGTTGTCTGGAAGAGATCGCTTTTTAGCGATAAGTCCACCTGTTGTCTACCTTTTAAGTAGTTTTAACTATGTAATGTACCTACCTGTATTGTGTTGTATTTAATAGAAATACTTTGATTCTTTGTAACTTAATTTGGAAACGTCACATTTTTTGCGAGTATTGATGCGAAGGCCGTCGGTCGTAGTGTAGTCTAGACCGGAACGATCCAGAGTTCCTGTTTTAACGGAAGAGCGGGATAAACTTTAGCACGTAGTATCAATAATCGTAAAAAACCGGTCAAGTGCGAGTCGGACTCCCGCAGCGAGTGTTCAGTTTAAACTTGTAGGTAGAAATGTAAATATGTAGTTCAAGATAAATTGTATTGCGGGACAAAGTTAACTTTGTCGTTAGAAAACTGTTGCCCATATACATCGACATAGGTCGCGGTTAGTTTAGTGACTGCAAGTTTGTGATACGATTTTTGTTAATGTCTAGAAACGCTGCAAGTTAGAAAATTTCTGTATATAGGAATATATATCTGTTTAGTAACTTAACTCGAAGATAATAAGGGTAAATGGTATTTTGTTCAACGATTTTGATCTGAAATCAAAAACTTAATGATTAAGAAAAAAAAATGATCTACAAATTAAGGCCTTTCATGTGATACCCCACTTGATATGTTAGCCCTGCTTAAAATTATCAACATCGCGTTTGGGCCCTTTAAAAAAGTGAAAAGGGTATAAGATATTTGTTTAATGTCCAGTTAATACAGTCCAGTTAATGTCCTTGCGTTAGCGATTTTTAACTGTATTCCAAATTTCAAATCGATGGCAGCAGTAGATCTTGAAATATTTGACTGTAAGAGACGAACAGACGGACAAACGGACAGACAGACAGATATACAGAGTCACACTATACCGTTTCCCTTTTTACCATTTTGATTTTGGTACCGAACTCTAGAAGACATTAACTTGATGCAGTGCAAACGGTTTAATCGTACTGAACCCCTTTTAAGAGGCACCAGAAAAACAATCAAAAGCCTCGAATGTGAAGACGGTGCAGGAATCCTATAGGGAACGAAGATATCGATTAGTATAATATCGAATTATCCGCATACATCACATGATAATTGCCTTCGTCATCAGCTATTGTATACAAAAGACAGTTGACAGTGTGTTCGATTGTCCGTCTATTGCAATTTAATGTATTTACTAAAGGTGACCCCTTTTAATACAATTGTACATATACACTATACGAGTATTATGTCTTTATACTCGTCTGCCCTGTATAAATTTGTCACCTGTTTACAAACAGTATTCCCTCGTTATTTCCCGGAGGCGGCATCATTATTCAAACAAAGCTGCAAAATGTATCCAACGAAATTTATTCCGGACGGTTGCCACCCGTCAGGGCGTACTGATTCAATACAACCCTTTCGCATTTACGTATTTCTATTCCTTTTAACTCTGAGTGACAAAGACCTTTATTCTAAATGTAGTTGACTTTTCTGGGCCCATGTATCTATGGACTACAGGACTGAGAGTAGTTTTATAATACCTTTTATAGAACTTTATTTTTCTTTTTTTGATGACCACTTTAGGTTAAAAGGCAGTGACACGCACGGCACCTACGAAGCTAAAGGTACCGGGTTCAAATTTGCGTGAGGAGCACGTGTAGTTCCTGAGTCGTTGATGTTTTCTATCTATTTCATTTTATGCGTTTATTCCAGGTTTATTCATGTAGGTATAAATATATTGTCGTATCCTACCCATTATATACAAGCGTTGCTTAGTTTAGAACGGATTGATTTTGAAGTTGCAAATTCTCAGAAAGTAATTACCTATGTAGAATTGAGACTTCAACATAACTGTTTTGGTAAACTGCAATATTTCCACCAAACAAATCTGTGTAGCACTAACTTTAATTGAGGGAGTATACTATGTCTTTAATATTTATGGAGACATTAATGAAAACAGGGAACCAATTTTGAAATTAATACTAGAGATTAATAATTATTTAATACTTGCCGTAATGTTACTTTTCATGTGAATAAATGATGATTACCTATAATTACCTATTTATGTGCTGCGAGATACAGCCTCCGATTTTTACTGCGTGAATTTTCGACTTTTTCATACAAACTTTCATCTTCAGTTTGTACTTGATGATTTTCGAAAAGTACTTTTTTAGTGCACTTTTACGTCCCCTCATGGCCTAATGAACATTTGATTCAAATTTCATCACTCTATTTGCAATGGTTTAGTCTGAACGTTGTCTGTCAGTCACGGAACTGTTTTACATTATATATTTAAAGAAGATAAACTCAACTTAAATCCTAAAATCTTGCAAGCTTAAGAAGTAATACAAGATTCCAAACTAAAATGAACGAAGTTAGCGACTGAAACTAAGCTGTGTATGGCACATGCTCTGTTAACTTTACAAGAAAAATACTGTTAAGTGGAAGAGTTCTTCAACTTGATATTTCTTTTATATCCAACTTACAACACTAACGCGCTTGATTTTTTTAAAAATACTCAGCTCACCTCAAAAACACGGCGATGAGGATTTCTAGTGGAACTCTTTCATTATTTCCCAAGACGCGGACTAAGTAAATACGAAACGATAGTACGATCTTAAATGCTCCCCTGGGAGCCACTTGGGATGTCGACAGATCTTCTCTACCACTGACATCTGGTAAAATAACTGTCAGATCATTTTCGACTGTATACCATGAGTGTCAAAGACTATAAGAGTTTTTCGCGACAGCAAAGTGCACTTTGCAACTACGTGTGCAAGAGTTTGAGTGAAACATGGATAGAAGCGCAATCAAATTAGCTAAGCTCCTTGTATTGGAATGGATTTCTTATTTAAACTCAGTTGGTGCGATGAACTTGCTTGGAACCTGTCTCTAGGGCTGTAATCTGATAAAGCTTCAATCCTATTATTCTCAGAGTGAGGGTCGTTTAAGTAATTGAAAGTATTTCCCGACTTCCCTTGCCTTTCCCTTTTCTCTGATAATCTCGAACTTGCTCGAATGATGAAGTGTTTAAGAACCACTTTGTAGGTTTGATATAAAACGAGTTATATTCGTTTTCCATTTAACAATTGTGATGGCGTTAATTTTCATATTAAACTACTTTTAATGCCAATATGACTTTTAAAAAAGCTCTTACCATTTTATAACTCTTATTCTTAAGAGGCACTTCTTTTTTACGATAATGTTGATTAATAATAAGGTTTTAATATATGTACTCTTGATTAATTGGTCCAAGTAAAATCAGAGCATATATAATGTAACATAGAATTTTAAATTAATGCTTCTTCTCGAATGACCCAAATAAACGAAACCAAATTATATGATAGTTGAAGAGCAACTTTTCAAAAGGACATATATTCGTTTTCCCCTCTCCTTGAAAATGTACCTTGTCCCCGTACAATTAGGGTTGAATTTAGAATTAAAAAAACGAAAGAAACAAACCCTTTTGAAAAGAAACTCGTCAGTTGTAATGACATAAAACACATTTTCACCATAATTCAGGTCCATTTGCTAGGCGATCGCCCATGGCTCATTAGAATCGCCAGTGAGAAGGGTGGCTGACAGCTCGCCGTAGGGTTTGTACGAACTGGTTTATTTTGCCATGAATATCTAAAGCAGGTGTCTTTAACCCGCGGTCCGCGGAGGTTTCATCGTCGGCCCGCCAACAGCTTAGCCAGTTTTTTTTTCATAATTGTTTAATTGTAAATATTGTGTTTCCAAAATCAAAAGTAACCAATGAATCCTTTATAAATTTAGTAATATTATACCTTTTTTAATTTTTTTAGTTTTATTATTGAAATGTTTAATGATGTGTATTTTTGTCTTGCAAGGAATAAAAGGCTTTTTTATTTTATTTATTTTATAATATTATACCTGTGGTGAATGTGGGCCAATTTATACCAAATAAAAAAAAATATAAATACCTATGATGCGGCTCGCTATACAAAAAACCGGACAAGTGCGAGTCGGACTCGCCCACCGAGGATTTCCGTGCAAATTTGTAGGTAGAGTCTGTGCGGAAAGAGAATAGGATTTAAATTGGGGGGCGCTGTAATGCTTTTCTACCGTATGTGCCGTATTTTCTGTTCTGTGGCCATACTGGTTAGTTCCCTTTTTCGCCACGCCTATTCTCTTTCCGCACAGACTCTAGACATATATGTATATTAAAGTACCCCATATTTTTTATGATTTAATTACAAATGTATAGTTTTCAGATTTTTCCCTATACTTGTAGTATATGACGGTATTACTTGCCAAATTTCATAGTTTTAGGTCAACGGAAAGTATCCTTTGAATTTTGGTTTCCTTGATAGTGTCGAAATTTACGTTTATGCGGCATAAATGGCCGGATCTTTTATTCACGTTAACTTAGAAGTTCGATTTTTTTCATACTTAGTTTCAAGGGACCATAGACACCGGACCGTATATGGTTTTAATTTCAACTCGTTCTAGGTCAACGGCAAGTACCCTTTGAGTTTTGGTTTCTTGATAGTGTCGAAATCTACATTTTTTATTAGAGTACACTATTGTGTGCTTATGCTTATAGTATTGATATCGTTATTTTCTCATTTGTTACTGTTCCTATTGACATTGACGTGACAATGATATAATTATTGCCAGTGTAAGATATTCTTTCTGGCCAAATCTTGGTACAATTTTTACATGTTGGCTGTGTTTTGAAGGCAATGCAATATTATGGTACCATTGAACTGATCTGAGGAGTGGACATTTGATGAAATTCGGTGTAAGTAATTACTTTTGCTTTCCAAGTAGATACTCGTACTTAGGCGTCGTCTCCGAATGAATTTAATTTAATACGACTCAACTTTAATACAACTAAACAAAAAGATATCGAACTTAATTTACTAATAATTTTCTCTGGCAGCAACTTAATTTACTGCCTTATGATTTTCTCTGGTAGCCGGAACTAGCAATGCACCGACGAGAAGTTTCCAAAGTTGCGAAACTTTCGACGTGAGAATTTCTCGGTAACTTCTGAGAATATTCTCGAGAACGAGAATTTATCTCCTGACGTGTGCTTCGTTATTTATTTATTTATTTTGACAATAATTATGTATACAAAATACACTAAATTTATGTAAAATACAATAAAAAATTAAGAAATTGCTATAATTAACACGAAAATACATAAACCAGCGTAAGTTGACCTTTGTTTAAGAAGAGTTACTGTGGCAGAAGAGGTCAGATAAAATTTGTTGATTTATTTTAACTGATGCAAATGGCACCTAAAAAAATAAGAATGGCAGAAATAAAAATACAAAATAATAGTTTAAGCGTTTCATTATAAAGATATTACAAAGATACCTACATAACCAGTCACATATCTACTCTTTTTCATCGTCAGAGTCATCAAAACTGGGCAAACTGATATTTCCCAAACTACGTATTTTTCTCACAAAGTCCAGTATCTTACAATACGTCATCGTGATTACAATTTATCTGAATACGAAATATGTATGTATACTGGTGCTGGAAATATATCTGTTTGCAACATTCTCTTATAAATAAGATAATCTGTAAGATATTTAGTAAATAAGTATTCTCAATTTGTATTTTGACGTTTGGAGATCCTTTACACCTCCAAAACATAATATTTTGACAACGGAGACTCTTTACATCTCCATTAATTTTAGTATCAATTTATTTTCTATTTTTTATTTGTCTTGTTTGGACGCATAGAGAGACCCTTGACATCTCTATAAATGTAGTTTTTAAGTTAATGTAATGTATTAATGAAATCTCATGTATGAAAAGAGAAACTGGTGAGTTTCTTCCGGCGCTTCTTCTCACCAGAAGGTCATTACCCGAAGCGCCAAAAGAAAAGGAAAAAAGAAGATAAAAGAATGTAAGAAAGACATGTAAAAGAGCCCTTGAGGGCCTACTTACAGAAATAAATTATTATTTAAAAAAAAAAATATGAAAAATATTTTTCTGAATTATAGAAAGCAAAACGATGGCGGAATTATTAAAAAAAATATATTTTTTTTTACAAAAATCTTAAAAAAAAACCAAAATATTATTGCTTTGGGGGGGTTCGAACTCGCGTCCTGTGATACATAGTCAACTACGGTTTCCACTCATCTACACGAGTCTTACTAGTACGGGTCGAATTTGTCAATCACAATACTGGTGCCGGATATTATATCTGTTTGCAACTTTCGCTGTGAAATGTTCTCGGAAATTTAATGAGAATTTAAGCAACTTATTGGTAACTTATCACTTATCAACAAAATAATTAACTTTATCACACTACAACATGTACATAAACAATATAGAGTATTTATTATGCACATTTAAACTTTATTGTAAGAACATTTTCTTTTCTAATCAATAAGTTACATGTTAAATAAGAATGTTCTCAGAATATTCCCGAGAATGTTTCCACGTTTTGAGAATGTTCTGCAACTTGTACATTGCTAGCCGGAACATAGCATAAGAAGTTAGTCCGAATCAAAATAAAGGTATAATACTGTTGAGTTTGAGGACTTATTTTAATAAGATCAAGGACCATTAAAACAAGAGGACTGTCATTCTCCATACAAAAAGCTGTTCCCCGATATTACAACGCCATCTTGGTATAAGAATTATATTATTTACAATTATTCAACTTTGCAAGCGTGCCACAGTATTTAAATGTTAGAATTTATTTATTATTAGCTGTTTACGAACTATTTGGTACTGTACTATGTTTCTTTGTTCAATTATAACATCGTTAAATGTTTAGTTTTTTAGCGCCATCTAGTTTTTGCCTGGAAATCCCCTTGCGGTCGGGGCACGATCCAAAATATGGAGAATGACAGTCCTCTTGTTTTAATGGTCCTTGATAAGATTCAAAAGTATCAAGCACCATTACTCACATTATGACTGTGGAGTATTTCGAAATACGTGTCGTGTAGGTAAAGTCGGTAATTCCGGTGAAACGTGGGCTTAACAGTTAACGCCCGATGTGCCTGACACAGAAAACGTATTTATTTGCAACCATGTGTACTTTATAATTTATGCGAGTTACTTTTTTGTGAACACATCGAATCGTACAAATGTTCCTTAATACGTATTCAGGAACATTCAACGGCAACAACGTTACGTAAGCGACACTACCTTTTTAATACTTTTGACATATAAAATTAGGAAGCTGTATATCGCTATGGCAATATCATAACTTGGCTTTAAGATTAGTAGTGCTTCTTAGCAGCTAATAAGTTTTATTAGGGTAGCTGCCATAGCGTTACGTAAGCGACAATAAGCAGATGTTTTCATGGAATGCTCCTTCAGAAGAATAACACAGCTGAAGTGGGGTTGGGCAAGAGAATTAGCGAGGATGAAGGGAGGCGGACTATGTAGGTTACTGAATGGTGGCCAAGGTCATCAAAAAGTAATGGGGGAAGACCACCCTCTCGATGGTCAGATGACATCTCCCGCACGGAAACAAAGCAGTGTATGAGACTAGCACAAGACCGAGGAGAGTAGCGTAATAAAGAGGCTTATGCTGCAGAGGGTGGATACAGGCTGAATATAGATAGACAAATTCAGAAATGTTGGCTTCTACTTCATGATAATAATATCATGATTTCTCGTGTGTGACCATCTGCATCAGCCGAAAGACCACTGCTGGTCCATGCACCATGACCGGTCCTGTGCCGTCCGCATCCATGGATCTCCAGCAACCTTCTTCAGGTCATCAGTCCACCTTATAACATCAATTTTTCATTTAATTTGATGGTATTCGACCAATTAATCATACCATTATTATCAGATTTTCAAGTCTGCTAATAATATTGACGGAAACTGAAGTTACCGGCGTGCAAAGTAGGTCGCCGCCACTTCTTTTTAGCACGCGAGATACATACACTTCTTTCTTCTACCTCTATATATTTCTGTGGTTGGATAGAAGATCACCCTCAAGATCTTTTTCACTTCTCATGCTCTTAAAATGTTAATTTAGTCTATGTATACCGGGACTAAAGTTCCTTATTAATCTCTAGGGATTAAAGTAATTTTTTTTTAATTGACTTTGAAAACCCCTAAACAGCCAATCGGGGTGTTTGTGGTTGGAATATTGTCGCCATTTTTAGTGATTGTGTATAGACAATTTTTGGGTGTGAAAATAACCTAAAAGGACAACTGTGCAAAAATATTAAAAAATAACGATTTAATATAGTAATAATGATTAATTATTACGAATATAAATCAATTTAACTAGATTGGGGGTAACTTAATTTTATTTTGCATGATCCAATTAGTTTTAAAATAGGTAGTTTTCACGTTTGAACCTGTTGGCTAAAAATGCCAGCATTTAAAGCCTGAGTGACTTCACTAAGTAAAAAATAAATATTGTAATTTTGTGTAATAGAACGTCGTTTTTTTCCTCGCATTCAAAGTGAAAAGTAGAGTGTTTAACGCGGGACTAAACAACCATAATGACACTCGATGTATAGTCTAAACACCTTGTGTCATTATGGCTTATTTTAGTCCCTAGTTGAACAATCTACTAATCCCTTCCACCTAGCCCCGTACTATTAACCGCGCTGCAAAACAAAAACGATTGTCATTTTTTTCGCTATCCCAGCTTCCTAGCGAAGTATCTCTTTGCAAGGAGTGTTGTCCTAAATTAGCGTGCAATCGGGGGCGGTAATAAAACCTCCTCATGATTATTATATAACATCTCCGAGGCTTCACTGTTTCCCATGGGGCCCCTCGAATCTGCGCGCTCGTAAAATAGCGCTCGGCGAGATTTATTATTATTGTTTTGGCAACAGATTTCTTGGGCTAGTAATTTTTTTTTGTAAATACTGTGACGGACTTACTAACTATAATAGGTATTCAAAAGTAGGTACTGATATGCGAAGTATAGTAAGCACGTTTACTTCTTCGTCTTTTATGCGTCCATGGAAAAACTATGTTTTATTAAAACGAAAATGAAAATATTAAATACCGAGAGAGAGATTTAAACTTTTCGGAAAAAATTACATAGCAACTATATTTCGCATAATAAAACAAAACCTTTCCACAGCTCTAAAAATACACGAAAAACGTCTGTACCTACGCTTCTTGTTCCAACGAGAGATTGTATGTATGTATTGGTCCCTTCTTTAAAAGAATAAATTAAACACGCATTAGAAAGCATTGCGATATTTTTCCAACAGAAAGTCACATAAGATCAGATTTGTCTACTTTCTCTTAGACACCGATAGAAGAAAGTCCTTTAACATAGTAGACAAGCTGGTTTTAATTGGTCTCGAGAGACCTCGCCACACTGATAAAAATAAAAAACGAAAAATACAAAAGCAAACATAGGAAAAACCTACATAGACTAATTAAATGGCGCTCACCTATCAGTGGCGTGGCGTTGAAGAAATCCTTGGGCAAGCCGGAGCAGTTTTGGCTTCAATTTTCTTTAAGAGCACTATAATAAAGTGCGGAACTGCCTAATTTTAGGCAAGCCGATGGGATCGAGTTCTATGACTTCTATGGACGCCATGCCACTGTCACCTATTGAACCCGGAATCGTACCCGAACCAGAGCGGAGGTTTTTCTATGTACCTACTTTGATTTCTTGTATCTGTATAACATAAAAATGTTGTGTAATTTACCCGCATTAAAAACTAATAAAGACACATCATGTTTCTTTCATATAATATCATTGACGTATATAAAGGACAGGGCTAACGAGCGCGCAGACAGTTCCAACGCGTTGGTCCTAAAAATCAGTTTTAGGACCAACGCGGCAGTGGGACGCGCAGCGTACAGCGCAGCCGGACGTTATAAAAATGCCTAATTGCGTGGTAAAAGGCGCCATGTACTGTTACGGGGAATATAGATCCGAGTGGATTTTTGTCCGCGACATTTGAATGCGATGTACATTTAGTTTGGCATACAAATGTCGCGGCTGAAAATCGACCCACCCGAACAGTACGGATCGATCTTACTTTTGAAATCATTGTATAATATTAATCAAATTTTGCTGTTTTCAGAAATATTACAAGTGTTTTTCCTTATGGCGACAAAATTATATACATAATATTTCCAATAGGAACACATCAAATGTCGTTCTTACTCACTTCCTCCCTTATGAGTACCTACACACCGTAAAACTTAGTAGACGAAGCAATTCCGAGTTTGACCGTTATCTACTGTCTGTTTACTTCACCGGTTCAGTGACCCTCAGTTTGATTATAGAATCCTGGCTACATCTACCTGTATCAAAGTAATTGACGTCTCCGAATAGAGTTGGAATGGTCGGATTTATTTAAGATAGGTACTGATGTCCGGGCTTTGGCGTAGTTTTATACTTGTGGTAACCCCGTCGAACGCGTGGTGTGTTATCTGTGGCAGTCGGTGAGAGACTTGTTGTTTAAATTAATATTGTGATGTTTTTCAATTAATAAATCAGTAACAGTATTTAATTAATATAACGTAACGTTACAATAATACTGTATAGGTGTTACATTTTATGTTTGTATGTTATGTGTATATGTACAGTTAGTTGCAGAGAAAAGTGTCATCACTGCGCGGTGTCTAATAAGACAAAAATACTCTGCCTACCCTCTAATTTCATCTCTAATAAAGGTATTAATAAGGTAAGCAGTATCTTAACACGCTCTGCCGTCCTCAAACTAACAGGCCGCTAATTTGTATGAAGCTTCATATAAAGTAGCGGCCTTTTAGCTTGAGGACGGCAGCGCTACCTAGCCTACTCATTTCTACCATCTTACTCTTTTAATACGGTAGAAATTAGAGGGTAGACAGTGTATTTTTGTCTTTTATGGAATGCACCCCACTGCCTCTGCGGTACAAACTTATATGGTAGGGGATCACCTTTCTCTGCAGCTGACTGTACATATAAAAGAGTTCCGTGAATAAAGTACCTCTTGATGGACTACGTACACGTACCTACAGCCTAAACTGCTGTAGATAGCGGGATGACGTACTTTATTATATATACGGAAACCGCGGGGGGCGAGTCCGACTCGCATCGGCTTTTTCGATTATTTATTTTTTTGCTTACGATATGGATACCCCCAGGCATTACCAGGCCCTTTCCCATGCCCTGAAAAGAACCCTTCGCGGTGGGTTGTGGATCTCACCCCTCAGAAGGAGCATACTCACTAAAACCACACCGGTGACGGACCCTCTGCAGAGGGAGCTGCATCCGCGCTTCCGCGGCCCTTTGCTGCACGTGGGAAGTGAATGACGTTTTTCGATTGATTTTAGTTGAAGAGGCTAAATTTAGCAGTGTATCAAGTGTTCAGTTTCATTCGTTCAGTAGGCTTATAATGCTACGCTACGCTTTGTCACGCAATAAATAAATGATAAAGCATCCGTCACGTTCTGACAATATGTGTGTGAGAGTGACGGATGCTTTATCACTTATTTATCGCGTGAGAAAGCGTAGCATCATAAGCCGTCATAAAATCGTTTACTTTTTTGAATTCCTTCGAATTTCCGGTCTATAAATGAATTTCGACTGTTGTGTTGTGCGGTTCACTGTCCCCCAGTTGGCAATAAGACTGAAATTGACTTGACTTCGACAAACAGCGAGCAAGCTGTGCAGACAGGCTGTCGAGTTTTATTTACTTGCCTTCTGTACTCAAAGTTGAACTTAGGAATAACTCGCGAGACCATTGCGAAAATACTCATGTTATGGTGCTCCCACACTGGCTGTTATAAATGTTATATAACGTTATAAAACATTTCTTATCTAACATGTTATACCTCATTACCATGAGTTTTATGTATTTTAGTGAATTTTATCGTGTTTTATAACGTTATACACCGTGGGCCCGTATAACCCGACCAACTTTAACCATAGATTCTAGCAACTATTAGAAGTAAAAAAAGTTATGTGACGTATAGTCGATTAACGCTTACTTTCCGAGATATTCATAATTTTTAAAATAAAAACTCCCAAGTGTGTAACAAGCCCTAATAAATGTGACTAAGATACTTTTACTGATTTTTTAAAATCCTTTATTTAAACAGCTATTAACCTTCGCAGTATTAGATGGTAAGCGATTACAAAGCCAAAATATTGACCTTTCGTTTCCATTTTAGCTTTTTTTTCCTTTTTAATAACTTTCCCTCCAGTAAGGACATGTTTATAACGAGGGACTGAATTTATTGATTTGTTTTGTTCCTTAAGACTATTAACGTAAAATGACAAAATTCGACCTATGTTGATATAACGTTATTTACTTGTAATACCATCAGGAATACGTGGTTAAAGTTGGTCGGGTTGTACGGGCCCACGGTGTATAACATTTATATCAGCCTATGTGGGAGCACCATTAGGTTGCGAGTGCTACCTACAACTGGCCATAGTTATATATTTATTCACTCCTTAATTTCGAACTCTGCTTTATTGTACCTCTAGGACAGGTACACCAACATTAAACTTAAATTCAAAACTCAAACCTCAAACTTTCCGCTTGTTTTTAATTGACAGAGTTGGGTGAAGTCCGATTACTGACACTGTCCCAGTAGTTGCCATCTTGAATGTTAAGTCATGAGCAATAGTGGTGACAGCAGGGTGTCAACTATTGGGCATTAGCGTGTTAAATACTAGGACGTTTACCTTATATGAGCTCTCATATGAAGCTTAAACCAACCGTATTGTAGAATTAGGCCCCATTTAATAATAATAATAATCATCTTTATTTCGAACTACAAACGGTCCATATATGTTAGTAACATTGTGTATTTAAAATTAGATTAGTATTATATTATAATAACTGCAAAAATGACAATATAGAAAATTACTTAATATTAAAAATTAAAGGCCTGTCACCCATGTGTATACAATTCCAGTGCCTCACCACTGGGCAATCAAACTTCAGCAGTACGGCGCTCAGGAGGCTGTTGACACTACCTCGCACTCTGCTTATCAGCGAGGCCACACGTTTCCGCAATATCGTCTTAAAGTTATTTAGACGGGGTGAGAACTCGTATGCGACTTTGATTACATTGCGGGCTACCTAGGTACTATGAGTACAGTTGATTGATTAATCGCCGCAATGAAATGAAAATCGCATTCTAGTTCTCGCCCGGTCTAAATCTAAGTGGGTGCCTCAGTCTTCACTATACTTACCGCCTACCTTAGTCACTCTTTTATAAGTAAGCTTTATGAACAATTCATAGAACTTTGTCAAACCTATTGTGAAATAACCACATTTTTACTTAAAAAACCCGACCGCGGTGCACTTTAAAAGTGCATAAAATCATTTTGTTTATTTTAACGAACTTCATACCAGTGACATTTGCGCCATCAAGACGAATCTATTGATGCATCATTTATCAAAATCGGTTGTGCCGTTGAGTAGTTACGAGCGGACATAGGAACGGACACACATACATACATACAGGTCAAACACATAACCCTCTTTTGGGCTTCGCCGCAGTCGGGTAAAAAAAAATATTGTTTTGGCAGATGAATAGATAAGAATCGATTAAGGCTTTTAAAAATATATATTTAAACTCCGACCCCGTTATTCATTTTCAGACAGTCAAGACTCCTCCCTTAATAAAATCAATTTGCCGAATATACTAAGTCTAAAACGTAATAATTACTTTATAGTTATTACAGTAACATGATTAAGGTTGTGGTTTGGCTAATTAACCTAATCATATGGCTTTGTGCGCGCTGCGGTTTTGTCTGCTCGATAGACCTAGTATACGTCTACAATTCCTGAATAGTGGAGCCAGTTCGGATATATTGCTGTAATGATACTAATAGCAATGGCTAGAATACGCGCTGGTCATTTATTTTGTTAATGGCCCACCGCAGATTATAGATAGAACATACGTGCCTTTCTGTGGCTGCCCTCTTCCTAACCTAAAAGACCTAACGCGTATTCGGGGCGATTTCAGAGCGTATCGACCGTGGCGGGTTTTTTTTATTCGTATTCCAGCAAATAGCAGCAAGCGGTGGTGATCACAGTTAACTTTTATTGTAAACGATTGACGGTGTGATTTAATCTAAAGTTGTCGACACTCTGTAGTCCTTTGTTTTCGAAATTTTAGAATAGAATAGAATAGAATCTTTATTTTGCAATAAACATTACCGTTACATTTGGTCTTATTGATAACTACTTGGCAAGTTTTCATGTTTAACCATAACTGGTGTGCAAAAAATATATATATACTCGCTAAACAGTGGCAGTGCAGAAACTATGTTACATTTTTTTTTGCTCATAGTTTACTTACTTCTATATTCATTATACTTATGTCATTGTTACACTTACATCTCAGAATAAATAATAGTTAAAATACAAATCTAAAACTTAACTACAGGACAATAATTATGTTTTACAGTGTTATGTCATCATATTTTACTTCATGTCAAGGAATTGATTTAAACTATAAAAACTTTTATCGCTAATCCATTGATATAATTGCCTTTTGAATGTTTTACTATTCATAGATTTGTATTCACTAGGTATTTTATTATATATCGTAGTACACATAATTAAGCAACTTTTTTTGTGCTTCGCTAATTTAGAATATTCATCGGGAAGTAGTCTGTCTGGGTTTCTACATGCCCAATGCCATTTAGTGTAAATTCGAGTGAAATTTTTGAAATAAAAAAAGCTGGAAAAACTTGTGTCAAACATTATCCTTGGGCAAGCTTGAGCAGATTTCTAGCGTCCTAGCATAAATGGCGATTTTTAGTAAGATTTTCCTTTATAAAGACGGCATTTTACAATAGTATGTTAGATTTAACTTACTTATTTTCTAAGAACTCTCAAATGCTTTAAACTGAACAAGCCGGTAGGAACTGAGTTACATGAATGCCACGCCACTGATATCTATAAATAACTTCTTATATCACATAGTATGTATGGAGATTGATAGATTTATGTTCTACAGATAATGTTCCACTACTTCTGGCTGGCGTGCGACGGCATCAGCGACGCGGTGTTCGCGCTAGACCTGGTCGTGCAGCTGCGGACGGGCTACTTGGAGCAGGGACTTATGGTATGATCTAGAACAGAGGTAGACAAAGCACTGCCTGCGGGCCATATCCGGCCCGCAGGAGTTGTTTAATCCGGCCCGCCAACAGACCTTCCAAATAAGTCTATGGCCGATAATATATTTTGCCGGTCAAACAGTATAGAGATTTAAAACAAACTTTATTTTTGCTGTAATTCTGGCCTCGGAAATTTCTTAAATTTTCTGGCCTTCCCATGAATAAAATGAGCCCACCAATGAACGTAGTGATGCATGCAATAACGTTCTATTCCACATGCATTTTTTTTTGGATTATGGACTTTGTCTTTAAAGACAGAAGGTTGATACATTGTTTTGTGGATTGGAACGTTATTGCATAACTACGTTCCAATGTCCTAGAAGCCACTCATAGTAAGGATATAATTTTAAAAAGTCTATTAAACCCCGGACAATTTCAGATTAATTAACCTAATCTATATTAAACATGCTCGGATCTAAGAACCACCGCAAGATACACAGCTACCTTACTAAAAACACATTAAATTCAGTCCACGCGTTAGAGCGATATGATGCCACAGACATACACGGAGTTAAACAGCAAGCTCTTTCATTCAAATACTTTAAATGAAATGAAATGAAATGAAATAATTTATTTCTGTAAGTAGGCCTCAAGGGCTCTTTCACATGTCTGATTCTTTCTTTTGGCGCTTCGGCAAATGACATTCTGGTGAGAAGAAGCGCCGGAAGAAACTCACCAGTTTCTCTTTTAAAATAAATATTGAGCATTACAATAATTGTGAAAATGCAATTTCAATAAGTAATACAATTCATCAAACAACTGCTTAACTAATAGGTATACATTTCAATAAACATAAAACTTTTTTAGAGATGTAAAGGGTCTCTAGGCATCAAAACAAGATAAATTTAAAAGAAATATGGAAAATAGAGAGACATACACTAAAATTAATGGAGATGTAAGGGGTCTCCGTTGTCAAAACATGTTTAGGAGGTGTAAAGGACCTCCAAACGTCAAAATACAAAATGGGAAACGCGAAATAAACTACTAAACTATCATTAAATTTACATGCTTTACAAAAAACAAACTTACACAAATGTATATATTTAAACAACTACCGCTACAATCTCTACTCAAAGAAGTTACCGCAAGTTTTGTGCAGCGCATCGCATGACTAATCTTTTAAAACAGGGCTAAGTAGGTATCCCCTGAGGTTTGAAGGTATAAACTTGATCAATTCTTAAGACGACTTTATGCCACACCTGGCCGAAGCCGCTTTCTGGCCAAGTGTAGACATAAAATGATGTACACAACACGGGAGGTAATAAAGAAAGCCCTCGATCGCATATTTACGTCCCTCGCTTGCAGCTCGGGCCGTAAACTTCTGCGATCTCGGCCTTTCTTTGTATTACCACCCTAGTTGTGTAATGTACTATTAATGTCTGGGAACATTACATCATACCGCTCCTTGAAAATCATAACGTCATTAAACGAAAAATACGATTTTTGGGTACGGGCCTTGAAAGTTTCCGAAATATTAAAACGTCTAAAACTAACTTATTTGTAATAAAAGTATCATTTTTATACTGTGTTTTGTTAAATACGTGACTATGTTTTTTACTGATAAGAGTAAATTCTGTCTTTTATGTTTTATTTATCTGATAATTGAATTTAAAAAAAATAATAATGCCACTTTTCCATTAATTTTTGCTTCATGTCACTTTTCAGGGCTGTGTTTTCCTAAACTTTAATTTAGTTTAAAGAACTATGACACTATATTCGGTTATTTGGAAGAAAAATCCATGTTTTTGTATAAAAACTCTTACAGAAAACTTGTTAAATAACATATATTAACGCAAATGACTATCAGTCTCAAAAACAATTAATAATTTTATGCATTACACACCGTGACATTAAACGAGAAGTCACAAAATAATCAAACAGTAATATTGGAAGCAGCTTCTAGCAGTTACAATGGCTTTAAACATCAAACAAATTTTTTCAATTGACCAAAAAGAGTGAATTTTATCGTAATTTAAGCTGGCAAAATTGACACTACATCGAAAACGACGACTAATAATGCTAAAAATCATTTTAGTTATTAAAACCACAATGTCATTTAACGTACTAAAAATACAGTACATCTTTATTATTCGCCTGCATCAAGACTCGAAATTTAAAATAAAACGGTCATTATTGATATACTGTCACTTTAACAGTCTTAACACAGAGTATAACATTAAAAATTGCCAGAGGACAAGTGTCATTAAAGCGAAAATTACACTGTTGCTTTAGATTGAGTCTTAATATTGATACTACATTATAAGTTCGAACTGACGTATTACGAATAGATACTGTATTCCATTGTAAAATTGTAGTACTTTCCGCTTAATCTCACAGAACACCGTCATTAAGCAAAAAATGACAACCTTCTTCACAAAATCCACTGAATTTTGCTGTATTTCTAACGATAGTGACATATTGTTCCAAAAAGTCGCGCGTCAATTTCCACTATTCGCCGTAATGACACTAGCGCCCTCTGTCGTTTTAAATAGAGCTAGAGCAATAGGTGTCGTTGTATTGCGTTCCTTACAATCACGTTGTTAACTCAAAAACGTCATTTTTGCATAGTGACGTTATGATTTTCAAGGAGCGAATACGTTCCAGTCTTATCTTTGAAAGTGTCGAATACATGCTCAGGTGTGACAAATGACTTGAGTCGTTTAGATTACGCCACTATAATCCCGTCCAACATTCCACGTAGATATTCCTTCAGGCACCTTCAGGTTTGCGTGAAAATAATGTGAGAGTTATGTGTGATAGTGATAGTGTTATGTTTTATGATGGGCCAGTATCACAATATCACAATCACAATAATCGTACGGCGGTGCTGACCATTTCACCGTTACGGAGGCAAAAGATAGTCATAATATAGGGCATAATACTCGTAGCATGAGTCCGCAGACTTAGATATGAGTGAACATACTTAGTAGAGCAAAAGTGAACTCAACTATTTCAAAGTGTAGTAGCTATTTCTCGGCATTTTTATTTTAAAATGTACCTTTAGGCGAGACTTAAGCTATGTTTAAGTACCGTCTAACCGACGAAATATATGGAGCTTCACAGTACTTAATCGTCAGTGTGACGACCTGTTAAAGAACTACTAGTTAAGATGATATTTAAAATAAAAAAAATCCCTTCTACGTATAAATGATCTTCATTTTGTATTTTAAATTTTCACTTTTATATTCTCATGAAATAAATGATCTATCTATCTATAATTATATCTGCTTGTTCACTAAATGCAATTTTTGATTTTATAGACCCATCATTATTAATTGAACGAGTTTCGGCTGACACTTAAATTACTTCCGTCAATCACTTGCTTAATTACCCGACTACGGCGAAGCAAAAAGGAGGGTTATGATTTTATTTTAATTCAATTTTCAATGCAAGTTTAATGCCCCTTAAAATTATAATTCTGTAGAGTTATTATTGTACTTATTTCTCTGACAACAGAATGTTCGATTGCTTCTGTATTCTTTACGCTTCAATAAGCATCATCAACTCGTTTGCCACGTTCTTCGAGTGATCTCGATTGTAGGTACTTCAAAAAACAGGGAGAAGTATCTTGCACGAAAATAATGAGAGTTTTTACATAATACAGATAACAATTGCTTTGAACATGGAAATATGTTAAAAATAAAATAGCTGGTTAATGTATCTAACGTTAGCTACTCACTTTGCAACTTTACCGCCAATTTGTTGTTACAACCAGTCGGCTCGCAACCGATTGTTACAACTTTGGTGAAGGATCGACTAAATCATCCATCGTGGTTCTGCTACGCTGCGACATATTCTAGATACGTTATATAACGTTATAAAACATTTGTTATCGAAATGTTATACCTAATTACTATGAGTTTTATGGAGTTTTATGAAATGTTAGTGAATGTTGTCGTGTTTTATAACGTTATATGTATAACATTTATAACAGCCAATGTGGGAGTACCATAGGGGCCTCCATAGACGGACTGCTTGAAGCAGTTGAGACCAGCATCTTAAATCTGCGGCTGCATATCGGACTATGGTAGTCTGAAGTTCCTAACCGCCGTACACTACTGCTTCAAGCAGTCCGACTGGCCCACGCTGCTCGTCTATGGCGGGTCTAAAGCGTTATCAATGTGGGCTTCCTTCAGCTTTCTTATTTATAACCCTTTCTTATACATTCAGGAAAGTTTGAGTAAACGTAAGCTAGAAAGTAGCTTTCTTCGAAATTAGTGTGCATTTCAACGTTATATTTAGGGAAATATAGTTTAAATATTGTCTAACTTTCCGTTGCATCACGAAAATGTACCTATTGATTTGATACTAACGTCCAGTATCGTCACAAAACTTTTAATAACAGCTCAAAACATTTTTTTAAACACTTTTTTGAGGAACACCTAGTTTAGTAATTTGATGTAAAAACCTGATTTCGTAAACTTATTGACACTCCACATTTTTTTCCAGGTGTACGACTCGAAGAAATTAGCAAAGCATTATTTAGCGTCGCGGCCCTTTCTCCTCGACATCGTGTCGTTGACACCCCTGGATCTGCTGCAGATCAAAATTGGTGTCAACCCTATCATTAGGTTTCCTAGATTTTTTAAGGTAAGTTCTAAACGTAGATAAATTAACATCAAGATACGACTTTGTGCTACATGCTATGTAGTCAAATATATTCTTAGTAAAACCGGAGCAGATTTGGATTACTTTTTCTTCAGGAGTAGTAGATACTCCGGTCATATGCTTTATGAAATAGGCAAGCCGGTGGGAATCGTGTTTTATGGACGCCACGCCGCTGGTAAGCACCTACTACGTACTTTCTGGTAGAGGTGTGCGCCGCGCCGGCGCGCCGCCGCCGCCGGCTTTTTTGGCCACGCCGCCGCCGCCGATTTCTGATCGGCGTGAAATCGGCGTGAATAAAAAACTTATTGCAAAAGCAGATTTTCGTACCATATATTAAAACTAACCTTACTTAACACTTTGTTCTAGCAGTTCATAGCATATACTCTGTTGAAATCAAGGTTCATCCCATTTTTGGATAACGTTTTTTCTTATTATCCTCTCGTAGGATTTCAAAAGACGGCAGAGGCTAGTTAAAATGGTCTAGATCATCATTATCATCTCAATCCGGAGACATTCATTGATGAACATAGGTCTGCCCTAAACAATTCCGAACGAACAGTCGCAATGCACACGTTTTCTCTTAATCGAATGCCGACGAACTTAAACATGTCCTCAGATCATTTTGTGGAGGCCAACCCACGCTCCATCTTCCTTCAGATTCGTGGTCTTCATTTGGGAACCTTTCTATCCCATCGGTCTTTGTTGCTCGAGCTATATGCCCAGCCCATTACCACCTCATCTTGCTAGAGTTATGTCACCTAAGTAGGTTCTTTGGAAACGGAACGAAACGGATTTACTAATTACTAATTTGGTCTAGCTCTCTCTATGGAACGTTGAGCGACTCGACCCTATTTATGAAGGTGAAAGACTATACGTCTACTGGATATCTCGTCACTAGTCAAAAACTATTCTTGAGACATTGAGACACGGTGACAGAGAAGAACTGGAGTGTATGTTTAAGCTACATATGTGTATTCGTAGTTCTCGTCCTAGACAACTTCAAGGTTAACTGCCCCAAGAGCGACTGGGGTATCAGGGAGTTCGACATAACTTTCGTCTTATAAACACAGCGGTCGTTGAGCATATTTTTCGCGCCCTGTAGGGACTATACCATCACGACGATGTCATTAGCTAATCGAAGGTAGTCGTTAGCGACGTTGATTCTAAATCAGTTCTAGTTCAAAAGCTTCAAGACATCCTCCAAAGCTGTGCTCCTGTAACCCTCTCCTTCCTTCGGAGAGGGGCACAACTCCAGATCAACCAAAAGTGGTCAATATTGACCATACGGGACACAAACCAACCAAAAAAAAAAACCAAAGCTGTGGTAATCAGTTTCTAAGAAAAGACGTCTTACAGGTTCTTGGAGTAGAATTTATCTCATACTTTGGTTCATGTTCTTTCTCTGTAAACTCATAATCTTTTAAATTAGAGAATACAGATGATGATGAGATGAATACAGATTGCGGTATCTCAATTAAACTCCTATAATTAATTAATTAGGATTTATTTGAACCAGAGCTGAACACATGTGACAATGGCTAATATAAAAGAGAGAGATCATCAAGGCGGGAAAGAGAGAGGTGAACGCCTAAGCTGCGTTCAATATACCACAGCTGTGTAGGTTTCATGAGCATTTAACCCCTGAGCATTGACTCTGCCTCCACCATATCAAGAAACGAAGTTTTGATATTGAAATCTTCAACACAATATATGACAATGAATGCACATTGTTTTTTGATAAAGATGTATCTGTGGTTTCATTTAATATCATAGAAACGTAGTTTTTTTTCTTTTTTAGGGTTCCGTAGCCAAAATAGCAAAAACGGAACCCTTATAGTTTTTAATAAATCTATCAGTTCTGCCAAACATTCTGGACCAAATACTTGAGTTATAACAGCAGTAGCCTTAGTTCGGCCCATTTCTAAGCCTTTGGGAATATTTGAGTCCAGCCAGGAAGATATTGGGCATCAGAGGAACTAAAGTGTCCATCAAAGTGAATGGCAAGTTATTTGTAGCTGGTAAGTAGTCCAGCCAGTTTGAACTCTGCCCTTTTTAATCATTTTGTTCGCTGGTTTATTAACCAGGTTTACTATACTTTTGTGACAGCGGTGGTTTGCTTATGTCTGCTGCTACCTATATATGTTTTTCCAGTACAGAACCGTATTAGAGATTCGGCCTTGAGGTACCTTGACCACGCGCTCTTATGGAATTACATGGAAGCTTCCGAAAGATGACAGTTAAGTCCCAGAGATCGAAAAAACAAGCCTTTTTGTGGTACCTAATCTAATTTTGGTCTATTGCGTAGTCTAACACGTTTGGGTAACGTTGGAAAAACTTAAGTTCATCCTCGCGACGCTTTAGATCCTGCAACTATAGGCGTTTGGCCAGTGAACTTCTCTCATACAGGCAGTGATGACCTGTGTGAACCTAAGTATCTCCATAGAAATGAGGAAATCCGTAGAAGCACTATTTAATTGATGTAGCTCCGAATAACCAAGTGGCCATACCATATAGCTCGAATAAATAATGTCTGATAAGGCCTAAAACCTCTCGAATAGACCGAAGATGTACCATGTAGAACCAAGATGTAGCATGGGTCACCTTCCCTCAGTGGATGGCTTTGGCATCGTAACGTTATGATCGCTAGTGCCAAAAAGGCAAAAAACGCAAATTTTAACCATTTTATTTCGATTTTTTTGTAAAAATATATGTTTATGGCATTAAATCAGAGTTTAAGGTGATGTACGGCGATATTTTAAATAACTGTGTCCTTGAATTACGGTTTTTTGATGTGTGAAATCATGTTTCAATCACGCCGATTTCACGCCGAAAATACGCCGCCGCCGCCGATTTTTTGTCAAACGCCGCCGCCGACAATTTTTTGATCGGCGCACATGTCTACTTTCTGGTACCTGAACTACTTTTTGCACAAATATGCAAATTGCAAGTTTGAAACAAAATTTAATTAAACGCAAATCCAATTTCTTTCCAAGATTTCACAAATGTGACCAATAAGAAGGGATTTAGAATGGCGGGGCAACGTGAATCGCCATAATGGGCCAAATAAATCGAGACCATTTCCCAAATTGCCCTGTCTCGTAGTTCTTAAGTCTGTGCCCCATAACTCGCGGACGAATAAACGTGAAGGATTTGGGTTTTGACTGACGTGATTGGTGAAGAAATCAAGATTTAGAGCAGAGTTATATAACGGGTACAGTTGGTTATGGTTTTATTTTGTATATATTTATATAAGCTTATGTCATCCCTTTGAAGCAATATTGTTCCAAATTAGCTATGATTTTTTTTAAGGTTGCTCATTCATTGAAATTATGCAAATCTTCCTTTTTTTAAGCACCGAAGAAAAGTAAAAGTGCTATGAATAATTAACTCTTCTAAGATATCTTAAACACAATCGTTAGTGGAGTATAAAATGGAAAATGTTAATGCATTTTCTTTGCAGGAAATGGAGTGGGGAATTAATTTAAATGGTTCAACTGAACGAACAAACTCAATTCAAAGAACAATTCAATTTACTCTAAAAGTGCAGTTTATCATTTAATGCAGTGGATAATTAGAATAGGTATTCATAACATATGGTAATTTCACGAGAGTTGAGGTGAATGATTACACACACAGCTACATTAAGTACTCATTGCAAAAAAAGTGAATGAATGAAATGAATGAGTGAGTAATAAACACAAGTCTAAACAAACTTTTTGGTCTATTTTGCAATTCACTGTTCCTGAACCTGCTATCGGTACGAAAAAAGAACAGTAATTTCAAAATCCCGCTGTCATTATATGACATTGTTGATGTGTGCGTGGCCTCAACTTTCGTGAAATTACCTGTAACATCATTTCATAACAATTTCAGTTGACTTTTTATTCGAGTGTCAATGGCGTTACTACTTAAATATACTCATGGACAATGAATTCGGGTCATTTTCTATATAATTGTTCATAGAAAATGACCCGAATTCATTGTCCGTGAGTGTACTTTGAAATATACAAACAATTATGAAACTAAAGACAAATAGGGTATATTAAATGTTTATATCAGCAATAAACTTAAATAATTGAATGGCTCGGGCGAGACATAAACCCGCATCTCTACGTCTCTCCGGGCCGATACTTTTCTCAACTTTTTAATTAGTCAGTCATAGTCAGTCTGACAAAAGCTCCCTAAAAATAAAGATTAAAAAAATAAAAAAACTTTTTAATTAGCGCTTTCGAGCCCATCGCTCGAGTTATCTAATTGTTCAATCCGTCGCATCGAAATATAATGTATGCAACTATGACGCCTAAAAAAAATTAACCTTGAAATTTGCCCAATAACCACTTTATGAAATCAATACGTCTTATGTTATCAAGTGGTGTTGATAACCAACAATAATGTTTACTATGTGTGAGTCCAAAGCCATTTATGGCAGATATTCATATAAAATTTCAGTAGACGACATTTTCGGATAGGTTGCATATCGTTTAAAAGACAAAAATCTGTGATTGGTTACAAACTCACTGACGTAAGAAGTTCATTTGACGCTATAGTTTCTTATTCAGCACTAAGTAATGGCTCTGCTCCCGTTATGGTCTAGGATGTACTTCCAGACACAAATTTCAACGTCTGGCACCTCTCGAGACCGAAAAAATGGATAAATATGAGAGGCACACCAGCCTGCGAATGCTGGAAAATAGTAAACACTTTACCTACCTACCTACACTTTACCTAGAAGCACCAACACCTATGGTAAAAGAGTTTGGTCAAACTTCTTACCTCATACACTGAATGGATTATCCAAACATGTCATATACAATGTACTAAATAACCCAATGAAAAGTAAAAATATAATTATGAACAATATAATGTATAAAAAATAAACAGTTTAAATTTAATTTTTTTTTTTTTTTAAATAGAGCATTTTCATAACAAAATCAGATAAACATTTTGCCCGTGCCGCCCATTCTATTATCACGTACCTAGTCTATGGGGCTGATTTTTAGCGTCAGTTAAGCTTCCATATTTATTATAAGTTTTAAGGAAAACACGAGGCCATCATGAGGAATGTTTTCTCGGCTCAAAATTATTTTCATTGAAATCGTATGACGGACAGCGTATATTTTTTAATCTAAAAAACCGAAGCATAGTTGTAAACATTACATCGATTCGCCGCTAGGCCACGTAACGAATGACAAATATCTCATACGTTTCCCCGCCTCAGGCGAGACGAACATACTCGTAAATCTTACTCTCCGTGAGACCTAATGACGCGGTCATTATTTAAACCTGGATACACCGCCAGCTGCAGACGTCGAGAATATGGGATAATAGCCAGGCCGACATTTGCAAATAGACGTTTGTAGAACGTCGGAATTAGGAGAATAGTCTAGTCTAGGAGATAATAGTCTTTGTAGCCTTAATAGTGCCATATTTTCTACGCGTAATAAATGCCGTTTATTTACTTTGATTTGAACTAATATAATGGTAAATAAACTATGCTTACGTAATATTTATTTAAGGCCAGCTATAGATTGAGAATCAGGGAGCCACAAAATAAAAAGGATCCGGGAACAGGTCGATACTTTCCCAAATTGGCTACTATAGTTAATTTGGTAGGTACTTTCCCTAATTCGACACTTTCATTCATTCGCTACTTTCCCTAACTCGACACTTTCTTGAATAGTCTTATGCTTCAGACTAAGAATCTACTATAATAATTTAAACCATGCAAAATATTTAATATAACGAAAAACGACAATGAATTCGGGTCATTTTCTAAACATATTATAATAGTTCATAGAAAATGACCCGAAATCATTGTCCGTAAGTGTACTTTGAAATATACAAACAATTATGAAACTAATGATAAATAGTGTACCTATATTAAATGTTTAAATATGAGCAATAAAAAACAAACAAGAGAAGGCAGTTTGACATTTGCAACTAGTGACGTCGAATATTAACCATCCCACTTCTGACCAAGTATGTTTGAAGTCTACAAGAACTTTACCTTCCAGGTGTACAGAGCGGTAAGCTGCTACTACATAGTGGAGTCGCGGACGGTGTACCCCAACTTCTGGCGGGTCATCAACCTGATCCACATTCTGCTGATCCTCGCACACTGGTTCGGCTGCTTCTATTTCCTGCTGTCCGAGGCTGAAGGGTTCCAGGTACGTATATACAGTAGGAAACCATCCACGAAGAAATTTAAAGCTGTATGTAAAGTCTCCAACTCGCACTAGGCCAGCGCGTTGGGACTAAAGTCCGTTGACGAACGACAACATCTCAGCGGGGGCATTCCGCCAGAAAGTCGGGCAAGTGACGCCAATCTTTTCATACTTTTAAGTTAAGAAGTATTTTTTTTGGTATGTTAATATACACTGTGAGCCCGAGTAACCCGACAAACTTTAACTATAGATTCTAACAACTATTAAGAGTAAAAAAAGGTATGTGATGTATAGTCGAAAAACGGTTACTTTCCGAGATATTCATTATTTTTTAATGAAAACTCCCAAGTATGTAACAAGCCCTAATAAATGTGACTAAGGCGCTATTACATTTTTTTTTAAATCCCTTAACTAAACAGCAATTAACCTTCGCAGTATTTCATGGTAAGCGACTACGAGGCCAAAAAAGTGACCTTTTGTTTTCATTGAAGCTTTCTTTTTTTCGTTTTGATATCTTTTCCTCAAGTAAGGACATGTTTATAAGGAGGGGCTGAATTTACTGATTTATTTTGTTCCATAATAATATTAATGTAAAATGACAAAATTCGACCTATGTTGATGTAACATTATTTACTTACTTTATAATTATAAGAAGTATATTACAGGACATCGGCGTACACAAATCGACCTAGTCTCAAACTAAGCAATGCTTGTATTATATGGTTACAATATAACGATACACATACTTATCTTAAATAGATAAATATATTCTCAAATAGATAGAAAACGTCCATGACTTAGGAACAAATACTCGTGTTCATCGCACAAATATTTTCCCTTGCCAGGATTTGAACCCGGGACCTTTAGCTTCGTAGGGGGTGGCACTCCCACTAGGCTAAACATGTCGTAAAAATTCTAAAATTGGTTCGTGTGGGTTAGATCCTTTTCCTGTAACTAAGTTCAATTATGAATTGTATTTTTATAACCTAGGTATTGAATAAGTTTTTTAAGAGTAAATTGTAATCAATTTACCTATAAGTATTATTATGCCAAAAATACACGCGTATATTTTTGGTACCTTGATTTTCGTTGTTCCTATAAAAGCGGGGATTTTAATTATGCACCGGCAATATGTTGTCGACGTGAGCACTTCCGCGTAAAAATACGCCGGCACGAAGGCACTCGACTGTGAAAAGGTATAAGTGTCATAGAAATAAATTAAATTATAAATCATCATCATCATCATTTCAGCCATAGGACGTCCACTGCTGGACATAGAGCTCCCTCATAGATTTCCAATTAGTTCGGTTGGAAGCAACCTGCATCTACCGTGAGCCAGCTGCCTTAACCAGATCATCTGTCCATCTTGTTGGTGGACGTCCGACGGTGCGCTTGCCGATTCGTGGTCTCCATTCGAGAACCTTTCGGCCCCAACGGCCATCTGAAATTATAAATATCGTAGGACAATCGAGCCAATCGCAAACTAAGCATACTATGGGTACTAGACGACTTTATCGTCGAAGTTTATCTTTATGTTGGTCAAAATTTGGGGTTTTTAAACGCACTGCAGAAGGATTTACGATATGTGTGTAGGTAAACCCTAAAATTAATATCGATAAAAACAGCACTGGGCAAATTGTGGCAACATATGTGCACGTTGAACTGCCTAGTTCACAATTCTGGAGTACTGTAGAAATTAGAAGATAACCTTAGCATTTCCCATTTGTCTTGTTCCTGATTAATCTCACGATCAAACCGCGTTTGCTAGCTTGCGGCAAACTTGTTTGTTGATAACTCCGTCTGTTTGTACGAACACTTGTTATATAAGCTATTAATTACAACTTGGGGTTGTAAATTTCTGTCAGTTTAAGGTGGTTTCGGTACGTTCGTAAGCGTTCGGTTAGATCCGTGTTTAAGGGCTTTTTTATTTAAAATGGCTTCTTAACAGGTCGTCACAAAACTGACGATCAGTGTCAAACTCCATATATCTCGTCACCAACTGATAGGTTACACGGTATTTGAGCTATGTTCAAAGTTTCCGCTTACCGTACATTTTAAAATAAAAATGCCCTTAGACAAGAATGACTCCAGTATACCTTTTTATCCCTCTTAGCTCGGAACACCACGCCACCACAGTATAATAGCAGTAATTTTTCTTCCTACAATAGTACATTGCGCGCTTGCATGTGTGCGCGCGCGTGTACGAACGCACTACAAGCAAAGATTTAAGAATGCGCAAGATAAGAATGCTCCAGTATGGATTGCACTCACATTCACATATTCACACAGACGCACGATCGCGCGTCTGTGTGAATACGTGTCGCACACTCTTAAGGGCCTTTGGGCGAGCCACGAGCAAGTTTCCATACAAACCAGTCGTGGAAAACTCGCGACATTTGTATGGAACTTCGCTTCTAACTCGCTCGCAGCTCGCTCGCAAATCGCAAGTGTGATAAGGCTCTAAACGGCCGAAGTTGGACTACTTGTTTGTCTTTATACTTTGACGCCACGCTCCAAAACTTCAATAGCCGATACAGCTCGGAAGACAGCCAGGGTAAAACCGACAGCGATTAATCGGCAAAATTGGCTCGTCTAGAACTAACTTAAAACGAGTAATGACAAACGATTTCACAGCCAGTTGTAACCCTCGCATCGACAATTTTTTTTTAATATAATGAGACAGCTGATGTAGCCATTGCTGATGTAAGTAGGCACCAGAGGGGCCAGCTACCTATATTATTGAAAACTCGCTCATTTTGACGCTGACAGTACTTACGAGCCTTAGTGGCTGTTGTAAAAATCGAACAGGGTGGGGGCTTGTGGCGTTCCCTGGGGTCGAACCAGGTCGCTTAGCCGCGGACCATCACGGACATTTCGCTGATTACTCAAAGTGAGCAACGGACTAGCGGGAGAGGTTGAATTGGATCAACCAGTCCTTACGTAGAGAGTGTAAATCGAACTAATGGGGGTTTTAGTTGCCGGTTCGCTAAAAACTAGCCTACCGAAGAAGACTCCGGCCTACTACTATCACAGCAAACTACGGTTTTCACTTATCTACACGACTCTTACTCGCTACTTGAAGAGGCCAACGTCATAGCGCAGCGAAAATACCTTAGAAGGGACATTGTTATGCTGCCTGCCTGTTTGCAACAGGAATTAAAGTGATGCTCGTTTGTTTTTTGACTGCCTAGTATCCAAAAAATGAGGATGAACATGTCCTTAAGACGGGAGGTGCGACAGTAGAAGTATGACGGTGACACCAGTTCAAAAAATCCTCTGAACATTCCCCATCGTACGGACTTTAGAACACAGAGTCAACTTTTTTTCTAATGTGCAATGACATGGTTGTAAAATATACCTGAAAATAAATTTCCACGCTTCCGAACACAAACATAAATTACGATCGACATTCGGTCTCACAGCAGGTAAGTAACTGAAAACACCAATATTTGTGTTACCCGAAACACACTGGTAGGTATACTCACCTCTACGCCGATGATTGGAAGTCGACCTATTTGCCGCAAGATTGATAATCCCGATGTAAGATGAAGCAAATAGTCGATTACGGAACACAGGTACTCGTTGGGGACTTTCTAAGCTTGTTTTATGAATAACTTTTCTAAAACGTAACCGATTTCAAAATGAAAGTTCCTTATTCTCCAATTTAGGCATTAAAATGCACCTATGAACGCAAAAATTTTACTAGCACAGAAACTGTATTTACTAGGTTTATCAATTATTATAATGATTTTTAATTTTATTTATTAATTTGTCACCTGTTAAAATAAATGTAGCCTTAAATCGCGTATATTACTTAATTTTTACGTCGCGACGTTTCGTAACCCTTTTGAGCGTTCAGGGTCGCGGGTAGACGAACGCTATTTAATAGCTATTTAAAAATTAGTAAAACATTTTAAATAATTTTACTTTTAACTACGTTAATAACTTCAATTTCTGGACGAAGGCTTCCCCCATCTGCCAGGGTGATGAACCTTACTGACTATTTAATTTCGAATTCCAATATTGATGGTAATCGCCCGTGAGTAATGCCCGTCGTGGCCGGGTCTGACCGCCTGCAGAAAACCGATACGAGCCGGGAAAATCTATTTTCGTGTCGAGATTGTGGGGAGTCGCTGCTAGCCTTTATCAACTCATTTCTTGAGAACCCTTTAAATGTATTTTGAGCATTTCCCGTAGGCGAGCGTAATATCATCGTTGATTAAAAATCAACTTGTAAATGTTTTAATCGGAATTTAGGGCATGCTCTATTTACGTTTACCATATTTATTAGGTACAATCATGACTCACTTATACTAATCTCATACAACAAAATTTTACCTTAAGAGTCAATTGTGATTTGTGTACTATGCGACATTGTGGCATTATGTTTCTTCGAAGAATATTTCTAGGAAATGGGGCATCAATTAAATTCTATTATTGTACGTCACACCGTTTCTGAGAATTGCTTTTTATTTTGACACCTTGTTTAGCCTAGTGGTTAGTGACTCTGCCTACGAAGCTGACGGTCCTGGGTTCGAATCCCGGTAAGAGCAAATATTATTTGTGTGATGATATTTGTTTCTGTGTCTTGGATGTTTTGTGTATTTAAGTATTTGTATTTATTAAATATATCGTCGTCTAGTATCCATAACACAAGCCTTATTGAGCTTACTATGGAACTAGTTCGATTTGTGTAATATTGTCCCCTAATATTTATTTATTTATTTATTACAAGCTTTTATTTAGTTTCGCCCAAGGACTTTAAAATAACTAGCCAGATGAAGCCTTGCTAACAGATAAATGAGGCTCCTCTAGTAAGCCGGTCGTTTGTACTTACGAGCAATACGCACACTTCCACCAGCATAGCGGGCCGATTAGCTACCATAACGCGACGCACTCCACTCCCCCGAATGCAGACGTTGACGTTTGATATTTCTATACTAAAAAAAAATTCAAAATCGGTTCAGCCGTCTTCGAGTAATCGGTGAACAAACACACAAAAAAACAACATGAACAGAACAGACAGAGCCGTCCTTCTTTTGAAAGCCGGTTAACAATATGCATTTTTGCGAGATAAAATGGTGTATTGACAATAGTTGTACAAGCAATAAATCACTGATTAACTTTACACATGTAACAGATTATTTATAGAACAATTTTTACCCGACTGCGGCGAAGCCCAAAGGAGGGTTATGTGTTTGACCTGTATGTATGTAAGTATGTATGTATGTCCGTCCCTGTGTCCGCTCGTAACTACTCAACGGCACATCCGATTTTGATAAATGATACATCATTAGATTCGTCTTGATGGTGCGAGTGTCACTGGGTATGAAGTCCGTTAAAATAAACAAAATGACGGATTTTATGCAGTTTCAAAGTGCACCGCGGTCGGGTTTGTTTTAGTAAAAATGTGGTTATTTTTCTATTTCAAAATATAACGTCAAATTCATTGACAAAACTCAAATCCGAAGCCAGTGTGCCCAATTAATAATTGGGGTAATTACCTGAAATTAGAGAGATTTTATTCGTACCTCATTCCCGCATATAATTTTGCGTGTTTATATATTTTATTACAAAATAAAATAGATTACGAATATCTTCTACATTGGAGAAAAATTTATTTACATGACAACACTTTATCAATGAACGAATATCAAATTATATTAAGGCGAATTGTAAGAATGACGGTGGAGTTGTGAACAGCACAGTCATTACCCTTCAACCTTTAGTCGTAACGAAATAACGCGACACGTTGATAAACGTTAACTATTCTAGTAAAAGCTTTGATGCCTCACACTGTCGCAGCAGAAATAGCATTATCAGTAGCACAGAATAAGAATAGTACTAAGTACAGAAGCCTCAATCGCTAACATAACTGCAGTTCGCGTTGGATGAGCGTACATAACGTGTGCTAGTGTGCTCTTTTTTCCCCTTTTACCCTATGTGGCGATATTCAATAATGATTACCGCGCAACAGAATCTTGGAGTGAGTCAGTCCTGTCAGTATCTAGAGTCGACGGAAATTAAATACACTTGAGTGTAATTGAGTTCCTGCTACTCTCACGATGTCAACTGTCCACTGAGTCTGAGGGCTCTTCCACATAAACACGATACGATATCGCGTCATGCGTTACGTGCGTGTTAGCAATTTCTTTGTACAAAACCGGGTTATGTGGGAAGAATTTATACTTCCTCGTATATAACTGTCATTGTATCTGGTAATGTGCAAAGAAGGTAGGTTTCTTGGTATATTACCCGGTTTTGTACGAAGAATATTTTTTCTTTGTACGTAGCAGGTAGTTATAGGTTATATGTGCCTACGAATTTGTACGGGACCCTCGGTGGGCGAGTCTGACTCGCACTTGTCCCGTTTTTATATATAGCTCCTAAATTTTCTTAATTAAATAGAAGTTTGAACTCAATTTTGCACTAAATACCCTTTGATTTATATTCTGTAGAATGTCAAACATGAATGGAGTCTAGGGATTCAAATTAGGAAAAGCAGTTAAATAGTGTACCTCAATAAACATGCAAATTGTTCCATTCCCAACTAAATAGAAACTTAATAACGTCTTTCACTAACCGTCTCGTCGTTCGAAGAATGTAACTGTCTAGTTATTTCAGGCTATGCATTTCAAACTACAAAAGCATTTAAATGCACCGCTAATTAAATGCTGTCTGGGGTTGCAGTAGGTAATCAGTGACATAACAGGCAGTCACTGCCAACTAATTAAGCCGTTTTTACGATATGGGGCATATAAAGTAGAACTTTTAAATGCATTTTATAGTACCTATTTTACTTCCTAAATACAACTCGACGTTTTTCAAGTCACAATAAGTTTCTCATGTTTTGATGGCAATAGTATTAAAATTCAATGAGCTAAAACTATAAATACTTAAAAGGAAGGGTACCTACCCACCCAACTGTCCGACTCCGATTTGATTCATTTTTATATATGTTATAGTGTAGTCTAAAATAAAAAAACACCCTCAAAGGGCTCAAACTTTCAAGGGTGTTTTTTTAGGAAAATATGAGTTTCAGCCGATATGACGAAACACGTGCCTACTCGTATTATTTTTTCATGTTCTCAAACATAATATTAAACCAGTAATTAACTAGCAACTTGCTAGAATTTTTTTCCTGTCAGAAGTGGGAGGGTTTAGTCTCTTTTCAGTACTTTGAAGGACAATTTCTCCTAAAAAGTTGAACTTGGGCAGCTAAAAAAAATACGTGTCTGCTATTTTAGACTACTCTATAACATATATCAAAATGAATCAAATCGGAGTCGGACAGTTGGGTACCCTTCCTTGTTAGTGTGTTTAATTGAATCCTTCTAAAAGCTGCAGCCACAAAGGGTACCAACAGAACCCTATTACTAAGCCTCCGATATCTGTCTGTCCATCTTTCACAGCATCTTTAGAACCGTAATAGGTAGAGACTTGAAATCTTCACATAATGTGATTTCTATTCCCCCTATTATAACAATAAAACAATATTAAAAAAAATTACCTACGCATTAAATAGTTTTTTCGGAAATGTAAACGTACCTATTACGCCCCCCCCCCCAACATTTCTCTACGCCCCCCAAGGGGGGCATGCCCCCTTGGCTGGGAAGTCCTGGTCTAAAGTGTACCCCGATAAAACGGGAAAAACCGCTAGAAAATTTCACATCGCTTGACAGTTTAATTAAGCTGTGTCTCCCTCGTAACCTTTATCTAATCTGAAACACTGGTCGTACTAGAATATAGCCATCATTATTGCCAAGCTCTGGAGTATACTAAGAAATAAAATAAATGACACGAAAAGGACATTGTTTATTTAATTGTGCATTAGGAAATTGCTTGTAATAATAGCAAAGTTTCCAAGTACATTATTAAAGAAAAAACGTAGAATATATTAATAGTAATTAGTTACAATATTGCGAATAACACCTGGTTTTTCGGACACGTTTTATAGTATATTACACAACTAGATGTTTGCGGCCCGAGCTGCAAGCGAGGGACGTAAATATGCGATCGAGGGCTTTCTTTATTACCTCCCGTGTTGTGTACATAATTTTATGTCTACACTTGGCAAGGAAGCAGCTTTTTCCGTACGGGTAGAGTGCGATAATAGCCACTTTCTGGTCAGGTGTAACATAAATATATATTATAGGAATATGCCGCGCCAGCAACTAACGTTCGTTCCCGCGCCCCGCTAGCGCGCTCGCGCAGCAATGTCCCCCATCTCTTTCGCACACAAACGCGTCTCGCTTGCACGAGACGCTTCGTGAGTCCGCCCGCCGCTCGCCGCCATGACGGTCATAGAATTGCGTTTGTCCGGTGTTTATATGATATTTTCTCTTGTATACGTGTTTTCTGAGAATACATAAACTTGTTTTCGAGGAACTTGTCGTTTCACTCAAGTCCCAAGCCCACCGAGTGGTTAAAAACTACACTGGCGCACCAACTAGCGGCACGCGTACCTACCTATAATTCCGCGAAACGCGTGATCGGTAACGAACGGTATCGTGCTCGAACTCACGGACTTGGTGGTAAAATGGACCTTAGTGAACTTAGTGAACAATTGTGAATACAGTGTTTTGTGGTATCGTACCTAACTGTCTATTTGTCGTAAAATGCCTCGTCGAAGGAGTGTTCAAAATTCGGATGACGCAATCGAAGGAGACTCAACGATGATGTCCGAGGGGCAGCTATCTTCGTTCCTGTCGGCGTTCGCAAAGGCTCAAGCAGATTCCAACCGTCAACTGGTTGAGAGCCTTCTTGCCGCGTCGCTCGCGAACTCGCAAGAAAAGCCTGTCGCCCCCTCTCCGGCGCCATCTTGTTCGGGTCCCGTGTCTTCCCAAAATGCTAACTTTGCCAACTGCACAGCTCGGTTTAATGGCTCAAGTCGCGACCCGGACGTGTTGGAGGCATTTATGGACAGCGTAGTGGTGTACAAGGAGGCCACCAACGTGAGCGACCAGCATGCGCTCCGAGGGCTTCCCATGTTGCTCGAAGAGGAGGCCGCGCTGTGGTTCAGAGGGGTCAAGGCCACGGTCTTAACGTGGGACGACGCGCTCAAGAAGCTCCGCGCCAGGTTCGGCGTGGCTAAACCGCCTCACAAAATATTAAGAGAAATCTACGCATCGGAACAAAGAGAAGAACGGGCCGAGATATTTATTGAACGACTTCGTGCGTTAATATCGAAGATTCCCTATCCGATCGAGATGAATATGCAGGTCGATATGGTTTATGGCTTACTAGACAAGCGAATAAGAAAACGTTTAACGCGAGAGTCCGTAAGTGACCTTGATTATTTACTAGAAAAGGCCATAAACATCGAAGAATCGCTCGCCGAAGCGCCGTCGTGTTTACCGCGCGCTCAATATTCGAACGACAGCAATATTGCATGCACGCAGTCACATAACGATGTTTACGGTTCGCGAGCTCGGGTTTCAAACGCTTCGCGTCAACTCGCCAATACGTCGGAGCCCCGAACGGTTACGTCTCGTTTCAACTCGCACGCGCCGAGCGCGCCGTCCGCGCCGCTCGCACGCACGCCGATTGCGCGCGCGCCGACCGCGCACACGCCGCCAGCGTCCGCCGCCGCCGCGCCGAGCGCTGCGCCGCCGACGACAAGGGATCGTGCTCAGGTGACAAACTCGACGTCTCAAGGTAAAAAACTTTATTGTGTTTACTGTCGTAAAAGTGGCCACGAGCGTAGTGAGTGTTTTAAAGCTAAGAATAAAATCGAATCCGCGGAAGTCCGTTGTTATGGTTGCAACGCTAAGGGCGTAATTCGCGCTAACTGTGAACATTGTAACAACAAAGACTCTTTCTGTTCATTCGATAATTTCGATAGTGACTTTAAAAGTGACGCGTCATCACAGTGTAATTCGACTTACGATCTACAATTACAAAGTTCTGATAGTACCGATAGTATGCCAAAGATTAATACGGTACAGGCTGAACTCCATTTTCCGTATGTGATGTCAAAGAGTAATTCTTTTCAGACTGAATATATAGGGTGTAATGTAAATCTGTCAAATAACATTACGGGACACTGTGGTACTCCGTCAAAGATTAATTCATGTCAGACTGAAAATGTAGGTATTTTGTCACAGAATAATTATGTACAGATGGATCACGATGTTAAGCCGTCAAAGAGTAGCAGATGTCAGACTGAACACTTAGGTATTGTGTCACAGATTAAGAATGTGCAGATGGATCATAGTATTAAGCCATCGTCAAATAGTTCAGATCTGATTGGTCAGTTAGATATTGTATTACAGAGTACTTCAAATGAGACTGAACTTTTATGTATTCCGGCACAGAGTATTAAAGATCAGGTGATTAATTGTATTAAACCGTCACAGAGTAACTTACTACAGTGTGGAAATGTTTGTATGTTGCCAAAGAATATTAGTGAGCAGACGGAACACAGTGTCCATTCGTCAAAGATTAATTCAGTTCAGACTGAACATGTTTGCGATGTCTCAAAGAATAGTTCAGCGCAGACTGAACATGTATGTAACGGGTCAAAGATTAATTCAGTTCAGACTGAACATGTTTGCGATGTCTCAAAGATTAGTTCAGCGCAGATTGAACATGTATGTAACGTGTCAAAGATTAATTCAGTTCAGACTGAACATGTTTGCGATGTCTCAAAGATTAGTTCAGCGCAGACTGAACACATATGTAAGGTGTCAAAGATTAATGCAAAACAGAGTGTATGTATTTGTAAAACTGATATTTTACCTAAGAATAGTATGTCACAGAATGTCCATCATGGTGATGAGTTGCAAGCGGATCGCTCACGTGATTTACCTACCTTATCAAACTGTACCAGCGGACGTCCCATTTTGAGATTTGAAGTTTGTGGTTATCGCGGCACAGGTTTGATGGATACGGCGGCTAAACGTAGTATCGCGGGGTTTAGTCTTTACGCGTTGTTACGTAAACTACAACACCCTTTTCGTGAAAGTTGTATGACGGTTAAGCTAGCTGACGGGATAGTGCGCGACATGAAAGTTACACTTGCCGATGTTGAAGTAAAGCTTGCGGGTTCTGTGATACCTATTACATTCGTTATATTCCCAGACGCGGTTAATAATGACACTTTGTTGGGAATTGATTTCTTACGTAAAGCGCGTCTTGTTATTAATATTCCTGATAGTTTGTGGTTTACAGCTGATCGACCTCAGGTCATTCACCCTCTACAGTGTGAGACGTCCAGATCTTATGTAGGGTATGCGACCGCGGATCTTCTTCGGTGTGATGAGGGTACAATGCTGACACCGAATGAAAAGGCGATCCTGGCTGAAACATTGCGGGAATATGAAGACATATTCAGAGAAGGGGGAGGTCCTACACCGTTCGCAGAGCACTGCATCGATACGGGTGACCACAAACCCATCGCCACGCCGCCATATAGACTCACACCAGCCAAGAAGTCCATCATGGAAGCTGAAATAGAGAAGATGTTGAAGGAAGACATTATCGAGGAGTGTGAGTCACCATGGGCCGCACCGGCTCTCTTGGTGCCTAAGAAAGACGGAACGTTTCGATTTTGTGTGGACTATAGGAAACTCAACGCCGCCACGAAGGCTGACTCTTATCCATTGCCCGTCATTGACGACTTGTTGCAGTATACGGGGAAAAGTTGCTATATGAGCACTATCGACCTTCGGTCAGGATATTGGCAAGTCTCTGTCAAGGAGGAGGATCGAGATAAGACTGCGTTCGTTACTCCTTTTGGAGTCCACAGATTTAAAAGAATGCCATTCGGCTTACGCAACGCTCCGAGTACGTTTCAACGACTAATTGACAGATTTCGCTCCGGTGCATCGCTTCAAGGCTCGACTGTACTAGGGTATATCGACGATCTGATCCTGATATCTGACAGCTTTTCGCAACATTTAGAGGACTTACGTGCTGTTTTCGATCGCTTACGTGTCTTCAATCTGCGCGCCAATCGCGCTAAGTGCGTATTTGCGCGGGAAAGTGTCAAATATCTTGGACACGTCATCACACCACAAGGGGTGTCACCAGATCCAGAGAAGATCAACGCAATAGCAGAGATGAAGGAACCTACCTCTGTGAAGCATCTGAAAAGCTTCTTACAGACGTGTTCATGGTTCCGGAAGTTCGTTCCAGGGTTTTCTCAAGTTGCCCAACCGCTGACTATGCTTACCAAAAAAGATCAGTCGTGGTTGTGGGAAGAAGCTCAGGTCAACGCGTTCAACGAACTGAAACGTCTACTCACCTCATCGCCAATATTAATCCAGCCGGACTATTCACTCCCATTTGTCCTCAGGACCGACGCCAGCAATTATGCTCTAGGCGCGGCTTTACTGCAGGGGGAGTCTCTACGTGAAGAACGTCCAATCGCGTACGCCAGCCGCCTGCTTACACCCGCCGAGCGTAACTATTCTACTACAGAACGGGAGGCTCTTGCTGTGGTATGGGCGGTAGAAAAGTTTCGCGGTTTCATTGATGGTCATCCTGTGCGCGTGGCCAGCGATCATCAACCCTTGCGATGGTTACTTACCCTTAAGTCCCCGACGGGAAGGCTTGTGCGCTGGGCGATGAAGCTCCAATCCTTCGATCTTCAAGTTGATTATACTCCTGGAAAGGCTAACGTTATAGCTGATTCACTTAGTCGCCCTCCGTGCGAAGACGAAGCTCGTGATTCTTGCGGATTGTGCACTGTGATCATCGAAACGCCGCGATGGGAAGCCGCCGCTCTGCGTGACGATCAGCTCGCCGATCCTGAAGTTGCGAAGATCCTCAAGGGCCTGGAAGGAAAAGACGAATTAGAGATTAACAGGTGGACTGAAAGAGGTTACCATATGTGTAAAGGAGTCCTGTACCGCTATACTGAGGTTGACACCGAAGAGCCGCAACTGGTTATACCTGAAAATAGAAGAAAACAGGTAATGATCGAGTGTCATGATGCTGCTACCTCAGGTCACGGAGGCTTAGACAGAACTCTGAATCGTATCTCACGACGGTTCTATTTTCCTGGCATGCGCAGATATGTAGCCGATTACCTGAAAACATGCATCGATTGCCAGAGGTTTAAACCGTCCAATGAGAAACCTACAGGATTACTGCAAACTCCTGTTCCAGCCCAACGATTTGAAGTGTTGGCTGTCGATCTGTTTGGCCCGCTTCCGAAAGGCGCTAACGGAGAGAGATGGGTGCTTATCGTCGAAGACACCGCAAGCAAATGGGTTGAGCTATTCTCTCTCGTTGAAGCAACCGCGGAAGCTTGCGCCAAAACGCTAATAGAGGAAGTCTTCTTACGTTTCGGATTCCCGCGCCGCGTCATTTCCGACAACGGAGTACAGTTCATTGCTGAAGTGATGCAGAAAGCGATGTTCACTCTGAACGTGAAGCAAAATCTCGTCCCATTGTACCATCCAGAGGCTAATCCAGTAGAGAGGAAGAACCGCGATTTGAAAACGCAGCTGGCAATCCTCGTACAGGATCATCATAAAGAATGGCCAGAAGCACTGCCTTTCATTCGTTTCGCCATGAACTCTTCGCGAACGAAGTCGACACAACAAACTCCTGCATACCTTACTTATGCACGTGAGTTAAGGTCTCCGTTGGATGTACAAAGTGATCTTCGCGCCGTGATTATGGCTGAAAATTACGTGCCACAGATCACTCCATACTTACTCAAACTTGCTGATACGCTGAGTGCAAGTAAAGAAACTATCGAGAAACAGCAAGATATTCAAAAGGCTGCTAAGGATCTTCGTCGTCAAGCTGATGAGCTGGTTGTTGGGGATCTCGTACTGATGAAATCCCACGTCCTTAGCAACACTTCCAAAGGTGTCACGTCTAAGTTTGCTCCGAAACGCGATGGGCCTTACGTGGTTAATAAGAAAGTGAGTCCTACTACGTACTGTATCGCGTTTCCTGAGAAACCTCATGAGATCGTAGGGAAGTACCACATCTCAGATCTAAGACGTTATCACGGTAGAGAGGGTGAATGTCTTCAGGCTCCAGTCGCTCCTGCTCGTCGTAGAGGACGACCTCGTAAATCGTAGTTTCCGGTTAGTTTGACTAGTTGTGGGGGCACTATCCTAGTCAAAAGGGGGAGTATATAGGAATATGCCGCGCCAGCAACTAACGTTCGTTCCCGCGCCCCGCTAGCGCGCTCGCGCAGCAATGTCCCCCATCTCTTTCGCACACAAACGCGTCTCGCTTGCACGAGACGCTTCGTGAGTCCGCCCGCCGCTCGCCGCCATGACGGTCATAGAATTGCGTTTGTCCGGTGTTTATATGATATTTTCTCTTGTATACGTGTTTTCTGAGAATACATAAACTTGTTTTCGAGGAACTTGTCGTTTCACTCAAGTCCCAAGCCCACCGAGTGGTTAAAAACTACAATATTTTTTTTTGAAACTGACAAACTCGCAACCCATACCCGGGCGTAGCGATTGTCCGACCGGGTGGTTGGCCGTGGCGTTCCCTGGGGTCGAACCAGGTCGCTAGCCAGACCACCCTGAGTTGGGTCGGACTGGGATATTTTTACTAAAGGTGGTTCGCGTCGGTCGTTTCTCCATATAAACATAAAGAAGGTCATCATTTGCTTCCACGACATCAATCGTGGTGAAAATGGATATCATTTTATACTTTGACGCATTTAGTCTGAGCGAGTTGACAAAAGAAGTTTCAAACTATAATTAACGTACAATGTGCGGGTTGAGGTCAGCGCCATCTATTATCATCACTTCAAACTAAAAGTTTTTTGCTAAAAAATATTTTTTTGGTGTTTAGCGAATTCTCTTCTCATTTCACACAGATAAAATGTATCAAGCTAAAAAATAAAACACATTTCAACCGCGATTAATATCGTGGAAGCAAATGACGACCCTCTTTATGTTTGTATAGAAAACCGTTATTTATTATTATTATTGATTATCCGTATATATTTATTATTATTATTGACTATCCGTATATCTTTATTATTATTATTGATTATCCGTATATCTTTATTATTATTATTTTTAGTATTATGAAGATAGTTTTAAAGCAGTTGGTTAAACAGGATTTATGGTTTCTTAACAATATTTAATAATAATAACGCTTCATCTGAAAGCACTTACTTTGAGTATAATGGAGTTTTTGTTGTCTTATCATTTTCTCCAACTTTTCAGTGGTATTCAATTACGTCAAGTAAAATAGGCTAAATAGATACTGACTTAGGTTCCTTCCTTCTTCCATAGGTTTATCAAATCTATTCCCATTTGTATTTCATATTATCAAGTATACTACTATTGTGTATATATAGATAATATTTAAAAAAGTAAGTTAAAATTGCTATTAATTTTTAATAAGATCCGAAAAGGCCGGACTTAACCTTGACTACGGAATGTTACTCTTAATTTTTACAATTTACCTACTTATTTGATAATTGTATCAATAAAAAATCGTAATAACGATTGTGGTGTTTCCATTCAATTCTAAAAGAGGCAAAACATATCCCCTAGAGTTGTTGAAAAATATAATAAATTCTTTCTCCATAATACTCCCTTCATTTGACACGACTTAAAGCGCCCTATTGCAAATTTTTGACGAAATCTGACAATATTTAGGCGTCGCTCAAATTTGAAGATGTTTGCGTAAAAAATGCCACACATAGGCGAATAATTATGACGAATGTGACATAAAATAAGAGGCTGGATTATACTCCAATTGTGCCTGCGATAATTTTTAAATTTGACTTTTGTAAGCAGGTATTCGGCGACTACCAAAATTAATTCCATACACTTATTAGCGAGTCTGAACGACCTCCTATATATTAATGTTAATTTTCGCTCAAATTTTGCAGAGTGGTATTTAAATTCAAATAGAATAAAGGGAACCTTGTGGATAAAGTAAAACAAAAAAAAAGTATTTTTTGGACCACCCTAATTTATAATAAATAATTAATGATTTAAAACAATTCTTTTGTAAAATATTTCACGCGTCATTCTTAGCTTACAACACAAGAAACAGCTTTATTTACTCGCTAGGATTAATGACCGCTTATCATCGTCATAATATTAATTTAAACTTTCACGATTTTGGGCTATTCTTCAGAAATATGTCTGCGGTCACCTTATTCCTCTGGCCGATTTTCATACTAAATGCATGTAGACAGAGGAATAAGTCGCAGACATATTTCTGAATAATAACCCTTTTCACTCATTTTTACAGCAAAGCGGGACAATCGCGTATAAACATAATTTAAAATTTAACTCGACATTTTGGACGTGCCGTAACGTCCATTGAGTCCCTTCGCGACTATGAAGATGGCATGTCCCAAAACGTCGATGTAAATCAAGGACCATTAAAACAAGAGGACTGTCATTCTCCATACGTATAAGCTTGGTATGAGAATTATATTATTTGCAGTTACTCAACTTTGCAAGCGTGACACAGTATTTAAATGTTAGAATTTATTTATTATTAGCTGTTTACGAACTAATTGTTACTATACTATGTATCTTTGTTCAATTATAACATCGTTAAATGTTTAGTTTTTTTGCGCCATCTAGTTGCTTGGATATCCCGTTGCGGTCGGGGCACGATTCAAAGTATGGAGGATGACAGTCCTCTTGTTTTAATGGTCCTTGATATAAATATATCATGTTTTTACACGATGAAGTCCCACTTATTGTCACTATCTTCCCCAGGGTGACTGGGCCTACCCCCACCGACCGGGAGACTACGCCACGCTCACCCGCAAATACCTGGGCTCTCTCTACTGGTCCACGCTTACTTTGACCACCATTGGGGACCTGCCTACTCCGGAAACAAACGCCGAGTAAGTACTTAGACTATAAAACAAAAAACTTAAAAGATCACTTGGATAGAATTTTAATCGGTTAATTTTTTTGTCACTATAAGTAGTAAGAAAAAACTATCGTCTGCAGCGTCATTTTCAGCGTTTCTATCGTTGTCATTACCATTCGATCAAATAAATTTGCTATGTAGGAATGGTGATAAGAGTGCCTAAGTTTTTAAAAAAACGAAGGCGGTATCGAGGCAGAGGCTGATTTTAACAATATTTCTTGCTACTTGTCATTTTCTTGCGCCAGTGTATAAATAACGGTAATGACATTACACAAAACGTTCGAAAATTCACCGCTGCTCTATTCATAGAATAGATTGGATAGGTTGTGCTGAATATACACAACATTTTGATCAACAACGATATCAATGATAGACACTGTTGTAAGTAGTAATTGTAACATGTGCCTACTGCAAATAACATGTACCTACTTAGGCAATTTTCAATGTAGAAAGCCTTAAGTCAGATATACAAGCGAAGATAACGTGGAAATCCATTTCAAGTTTCATAACGCCAGAGTTTTGTGTTCTGCAATTTTATTTACTCCAAAGAATCTGTTAACAAGCCGAAATTAATTTAGAAATGGCGTCGTTGGAATTTTAAATTAGAACGCAGCTTAGACCAAGGGTGATTATGGAATACTTCAAAATTTTAATTGGATTTCCTTAACGACTGATACCATTTCATTCGTTAAAACTCCTTAATTTAGAAGAAGTTTACAGAATAACTCGATTTTATGGTTACTAATAATCTCAACTTTTCTTGTTTATTCGAAACTTAACAGATAACCGTTGCGAAGTCACCATTTTCTGAAATAAATTCGTTCCAATTTTAAAACATGTTTATGAGTTCATTCGATCATGAAGGGTCGGTTAATGCGATCTGCTCATCTGTTCCGTATTTAATATTAAACAGTAAACTGAGGAGCATACGAATATTACATTTCAGAGGAAAAATCTTCGAATGCCACATTAAATTTGAAGATTTAATTACTGTTTATGTCGTTAATACGGTAGGTACAAATATTTTAAAGCATTTAGAAACTGTTGTATGTATTTGAAAAGCGTATATACAGACATTACAACATTTTAATAACGATTCCAATTTTAAAGTTGTTTGTACAGTTTGTGCAAAACTTCGACAAGAAAAGTTTGTAATACGAGTATCTCTCTTTTTATTAAAAACTTTACAACACGTAGTATGTGTCCCATGTGCTGGACACTAGGTACTTGCTTACGTTACAAATATTTTTTTCTGTATCCGGCCGGAAAGCGTCGCCGGCCGCTGTGCTAAACGAAGATGCCGGCAACGGCAAGCCACGAAGCAAAATGCCGGATTCTGGCTCCGTCGAACAGAAAAATTGTATACAAACCATGGCCAGTAAATAAAAAAGCCTCAGATCACATGTTTGTTTCAATTACATGTGTTCTGAGACATTTCTTACTTTACTGACTTCGGTATGTACTTAATGTACTATTAAGAATACAAGCTCGCGGCACGAAACTCTAGCGGCGATCTTGATTGCCCTGTAGCAAAATATAAGGGATCGTCGTTGGCAGGAATGATGATATTAGAAAACGAGGTATGTTCTTTCCGAGACAGACATTGGTGACCTCTTTCAACCTCAGTGTGCCTACCATGAGTTGAGCGCACGATCGGCGCTAGCGAGTTTAACGTATCGAGAGTCAGTGCGCCTCTCTCGCACGCGCTGATAATACGATAGAGATAGACTGTCATCGAGCGCTCGATACTCGCTAGCGCCGATCGAAAAGTCAACTCATGGTAGGCACACAGAGCTGACGTGACAAGCTTGATATGTGGGTCGGTTTCAAGGAAAGATGTCCATAGTTAAGGTATTAATCGGCCATTCTCACGAAGTATGACTGCGTCTAATTACCGCGTCTCCATACATTTAGTATGAAAACAGCGTCGCGGCAATTAGGTAACCGCAGACATACTTCGTGAGAAATGCCGTAATTTAACAAAAAGTTAATCTTGACCCTTTGTGTAACGAAGGTTATTATATAATTTGTATGGATACTTATATGGAGAATGACCCATGTTGCCATTTTGTGAGAATAAATAATGCAAGTAAATTACGATTCGTGACTTATTTGATTTTAAAGAAAAGGTATGTTGAGCTAGTAACATTAGATAGTTTTCTTTTCACCTGAATAAACAAATAACATGTAAAAAAAATCATTTCGCGGGCCGGTAATTTATTTAATAATTGATTATCCTGGGTCTCACATTGTGTTTCATTATGGAAGTTCTTAATCAATGGCAACATTAACGTGACATCAGCATGTGATACTTCGGAAAGAACATACCTGGACCTCTTTTTCTTTTATACTTTGTCCGCCGGCTTAAGAGTAAAGAGTCATAAAAATGAGCTAATTGGTTATCTATTATAGAACGAGTGTAAGTGATTTCTTACGTATACAAAAAGCTAATGTAATAGTTAGTACCAAGGTACAATGTTAAATGACAGCGCAAAAATTGCAAATGCAATAAAAAACATTGGAGGGTAGGGTTTCTAGATCATTACGTCGGGAACTATCGAAACAATATATAAATTGTACACTTTTGATAAGCTTGACTTACCCAATTGGGAATTTCCAACTAGTACCTATTCCGTTGAATCTGGTTTAGTGGTCTATGTTTTAATATATTACTCACTTATTACAGTTTTGACAGCCCTATGCAGGTGTGAAGATTTCTTTTGTATTTGAAACATAAAATGCATTTTGAACTTTAAGAGAAAGTGTCTAGGTCGATATTCACTACCTCGTGTTACGACTTGTCACCTTTCGAAGTAATAATGCTATCGTAACAAGTTTTATGGCTTTTTACTCTAAGGCCGCCGGATAAACTATACCATGGTAGGAGCGTTAGGAGTTCGTGTCGCTAACTTTGAAATCTCAATCCACATTAGATACTAATACCGTGGAATAAAATGCATTTGACACATCCATAAAACCGTTACCCGTATCCGCAAAATGCAGTTTCATTTAAGTGCTCTGAAAATGAATAAAAGATTTCCAGTGTGCGTCTCAGTTTGCAGTCTTCCGGATTGAATAACTATCGACTAACATTGCACATAACAAGTGTAGGTATTATTTTTGCAACATACTAACAATTAGTGTGAACCTAGAAGACTTGAATACATCATCTTGTCCAGTGGCGTGTACTGTATAAAGACAATTAAAAAGAACTAACCTAACCTAACCCAAGGACCATAAAAAATAGCCGAACGCAGCTTTGCCAACAGATAAGCGAAGCATTTCTAGTCGGCCGGTTGCTTTGTACTTGGGTCAATTGCAGAAAAAATGTACCTTTTACGTTGTTGCTTTTCCGTACAAATATTGAAATAAAATAAAATCCTAGTTTCGTTACGTTTTTCCTCTATATTTAGTTTGGGCGTAACGAAACTGAGAAATTCAAAATTTGTACGGAAAAGTTGGGACATTTTGGACTACTTTTTTTTATTTCATAAATGAAAAGTGCTCGTGATTCTGAGTAAAATGGTATAAGACACACCATGATCCGACAAAACAAGTAAAAGGTATATTTTTTCCGCAATTGACCCACTTACGAGCCGCACGCACACATCAACAAGTTTTTTCCTACTACCCGCAGCATGCACACATTGACCTGACCAAGCAGGGTTAAAGAAACCGGCGGCCTAGAGATGGTTCAGTTCTTTGTTAGCGAGGCTACGTCCGGCTATTGATTTTAACTTGGCCCACTATTTCTAGCCTATAAAGATAGAAATTAGAAGTGAGTGTCACCAACGAAGTTGCCAAGCTATAGTTGTGGCCACCACAAAAATCGAGATAGAAGGAAATAGATTTGTATGGAAACTAAGCGTGTAACGTTTTTCACTAGGCTTGACGCCAATAGTCTAATTTAGTCATGGAAAACATAATTTTTCCATTTCATTTGGTGTTGTTTGAAGTACCATACCATAATTGACAATATTTCAAATTTTCTACTCCTTCATTTTATGAGCTGGATAGAAAATAGGTGGAATTTTAAGCTACCCGTATTTTTTCTTTTTCGTTTTAACTCAATTTTTCAATTAAAAATAGCAGTTTGAAAAGTAGCTCATTCTAAAAGGGCGTATGTAGAAAATGACGTCACTTTCCCAACTAGAATCCAGAGCGACAATTACGATTTAAAAAAACTAGAATCCAGAGCGACAATTACGATTAAAAAAATAACTGTCAGGCGTTACAGCGTTGTCAACATAGGAAGTTCGGGAAGACAACGATGCTTTTGCTCCTCTTATTTGGGCTGGATTATATTTATCACTTGCCGATGTGTACTCCATCATCATAATTTCAACACGCGGCAGATTCGTGCTATCAGCCTGAGAAAAACCTTCTGATGTCTTCATTATATGAAAAAAATCGGTGTCCGGTAAAAGAATGCCAAGTTAATAATGTTTGAATGCGTTATCGGAGTCCAGTGGGAAAGTGCCAAGTCTTTTAAGGTCTTCGAAAACGTGCAAATGAACCAACGGTAAGAAAATTAAACTTCTAAAGCCGCTAAGCAGTTGTAACAATTTTCAAAACAAATAAACGTCAGACAGCAAGTATGTCAGAAAATGACAACCGGATACCATACACTTTTTAATCGTTTCAGCACTAAGGTCTCTCTCGATAATGCAGGGAAAATGACGTCACACTTCCGGTTCACACGAATTGACGATTTTTTCCAAAATGAATGGCAAAAAAAATCCAAAAATATTTTTTTTGAGCATAAAATACAGTTTTACCCAAATGGTTTTCGAATTAAGATCTTTTGAAAATATGAAATGTTGTCAATTATGATATTTTCAAATCTGATAATAATATTGACGGAAACTGAAGTTGACGGCATGTGAAGTAGGTCGTTGCCACTTCTTTTTAGCACGCGAGCTTTTTACACTTTTTCCTTTTACCACGATATATTTCTGTGGCGGCCACTCGTGACCTACATGGGACGCGGTGGCCGGCGACTGTGGCCGAGTGTGCGTGCGAGGTGAGCCACTAAACGCAGCCACGAGTAGCCACTCCCGTAGCCTATGGCCAGTGTGCCTACCATGAGTTGAGTGTACGATCGGCGCTAGCGAGTTTCTCGTATCGAGAGTCAGTGCACCTCTCTCGTACGCGCCAATAGTACGAAAGAGATAGACTGTCATCGAGCGCTCGATACACGCTAGTGCCGATCGAAAAGTCAACTCATTATTTATTTACCACCAGGAAGTTTCTCTTCTCGTAGCCAACGAAAAGATGCCACTTACGAGAAAAGCCTAAGGATACATTCATTTCACGATTTAATGCCACTGGCACGAGTCCTTGGAACAAAAGTAAAAGTACCTTGTTGTATAATAGTTAGGTTATATAAACCTGATATTGAAATGTTTTTATACAAAACGCTGCTGAAACAGTCGCCTTCTCAATTCTCATTAACACGAAGGTTATATGTGCTAGCACGCTTGGAGGCCCCAAATTTCTGCCGCGACGCGGACTGAAGTCCCGCCTGCTACAGTTCAAGTCGAACAGAGGGTATGTCTCCAGGATAACCGCACGCGATTGGTCAGATCATGTTTCTAACACTGCCTTTAGCTAAAAAGAGACCTATGGTCCGAATTGCGGCGCCTTCGCCGCCTTAGTTCTGTCGTTGTGTGCGTGTCGCAACGCGCTCTAATTGGCGCGTTGTGCCTCGCACACATTCAGCGCGATGAACCTATCTATGAATTTAACTATTGGTTATACTGTGACAGAATATGAGAGCGTAAGCTTGACGTTAAACTATAAAAATTTCTCCCAGTGATCCTGACACTTATATTTCTCTCACAGCTCCTCATCTCTCACTACATCATAGTATATGTATCATCATACCTACGAGTACGTAGCATCCTCTGATCTTGTTGCGTTTTATTCACTTTTACTTCAATCAAGGTGTTCGTGAATTTTGTGAAAAGGTTTTGTATAAAGATAGGCCAAGTGCGCCCTCAGGGCCTTTGACATAGTCGATCTTTAAAACTGGCCGATTTAAAAAATTTGAACACGACAGATTTAAAAAAAATCTTCATACGTGAGCTTTTCAAAGCCAAGTAGGTTTTCAAAACGATTCCCAATCTCCCGTATCAAAATAATTCCTACTTTTCGTTTAGGTAGGTACAACTAATTTACCTACAAACAAGTAACTTGACTGTCACAGAATCGACCGTAAACGAAAATTGAAATGTAAATTTAATGAACCGGCGGTATTGTTTTCTTGGAATACCATTAAGCAGATTTGCTTAGGGAATATGCAATGGATAAATATAATATTTAACGAAGTCAGCCTGCGGGCAGTTTTGGCCTGAATTTAATCGTTTCCCTAATATTCTATCGGTAAAATTAATGAACCTATTTATTCGGCCGTTGTGTAGAAAAGCCGTCCTAAGTAACTGATCGTAATTGCAAGGGATGGAAGTTTGGAATGAGTTTGAGACCCAATTTTCGAGATCCATCTATACTCACGGACAGTGAATTCCGGTCGTTTTCTATGAACATTTATATAGAAAGTGATCCGGATTCATTGTCCGTGAGTGTATATCGAGAAATAACGTGAGTAGTTTTGTGCGATCAATAGAATCGTGATAAGACTAAGAATACATGTTGGGTCGTTCTTGAAAATTATCATTGGCCTGTGCACACATACATATAAGCGAATATTCAGAAGAACCCGCCTCTTTAGAATAGTACTTTTGGGCATTATGTAGTTCCGGCCAAGCTCTACAAATTAACCAAAAATACCATCATAAAATAAAATAAAAATAAAATATTTTATTTCTGCAAGGGCTCTTTTACAAGTCTGATTCTACTCTTTTCTTTTGGCGCTTCGGGTAGTGAGTGACCTTCTGGCGAGAAGAAGCACCGGAAGACACTCACCAGTTTCTCTTTTTTTAAATATTAAATACAACTACAATTAAGACATTATTACATGTGATTTCATTAAACGTTACATTAAACTTAAAACGACATTTTTAGAGATGTAAAAGGTCTCTAGGCGTCAAAACAAGACGATTAAAATAATAGAAAATAAATAGACTAGTAAAATTAATGGAGGTGTAAAGAGTCTCCGTTGTTGTATGAGGAGGAACCTTTTGTGGCCAGGGGAATGGTATCCTTCAAGAATTATCCTGTTTTAATATATTGTATTACGTCACTGGCGAAGAAGTAGATATCTATTTTTTTTTTTTTTATTAGGGGACAACCTTACACAAATCGAACTAGCCCCATAGTAAGCTCAATAAGGCTTGTGTTATGGATACTAGGCGACGATATATTTAATAGATACAAATACTTAAATACATAGAAAACATCCATGACTCAGGAACAAATATTCGTGCTCATCACACAAATAAATGTCGTCGGTATTATACGGAAAATACTTAATTAGCATATAAGGAGGAAGCTATAGTAGCATCATGCCTTTCTTCCAAAATCCTTTATTTATTGTTTTCCTTACGATGAACGCCAAATTACCTCTTCAGTATATTACACCGGCTAAAACACCAAATTGTACCGGAAATTTCCTCCTCAAATATTGAAACAACTTTTTGTAATCTTGCAAGAAAACTGCGTCGTGCTGGCGTTTGGATGACAATAAATCTACGAAGAGATATAGGAAGAGCCTCATTTTTAGACGATAAATAACGTCGTAGGGTCAAAGGCCTCCGTAACTGTCCAGCAAAGTTATAGGGCTCAGTATGACCGTAAAATATAGCCGCAATGGAAATTTCATAGTTTTTGACAAGGGTCAACGTTTTATGCGAGGATGATTATCAAATTTGTTGAAACTTTCGCTCTATCATGGTTAGCGGGCAGGTAAATAGGTTATAAAACTTACAGGAGTATGAATCAAACTGCTATCGATTTGCTGAGCAACTTTTCAAATCTCAAATTTTTGATGCAATTTTTCTGTCGCGCTGCTGTGGGTGGCGCCTTCAATTCGTACGATAAGGACAACTGCAGCTCGGACTAAAAATCCCACGCAAAAAACTCAAAAAATCGAGGTTTCGCTCTCGACTGTTTCCTCCTCCAAAACGCAACCTATTATTATAAAATTTTGGGAATTGCAAGAAGAAAAAATAATCTACGCCGCTATGTTTTGATTTTTTTTATATTTGTTGTCATATTTGTATACTGCGCCTTTTTTGGCAGCCAATTCAATTAAGCCGTTTTTGCGATTTTCAAGGCGCTGTAAGTTTCTTTAAAATTAAAATATCGAAAAAATCAAAACATAGCGGCATAGACATTGATAATATTAATCTTATTTGAAAAATTCATTGCTCTATGTTCAAAAACCAGAGAGGAAACAGTCGAGAGCGTTTGTATGGGAAAATCGCAGGGAGGTTCCTCTTAATAACCCTGCGCAATAACATTGTTTACTTTTCCACTGTTATATAGAAGTACGTGCAAAACTTGTCACCAGATAAGATAATAAGGAAAACCGGAACGCGCCAGGGGAACGGTTAGACGAGCCATAAAACCAGTTTCGTAGCCGCGGAATGGATGGTTCAGCAAGGATGTACTTAAGGATTTGTCTACTTCACTAAGAGTGTGTACGTGACTAAAATTGATGTGAACCTTTTCTTGGACTTAGGTACAATGCTAAAAAAATGACTTAAAGTCATTTTGAAAATGGCTTGATTAAAACGCTAATATTTACTAACAGGGAATTCATAATCTAAACCGGTGAATCTAGAGCATGATTTTATACTGCAATTCTGTTTTAATAGTACATTCAACTAGGGTTGTAAATTAAAGAAAGGCCGAGATCGCAGATGTTTGCGGCCCGAGCTGCAAGCGAGGGACATAAATATGCGATCGAAGGCTTTCTTTATTACTTCCCGTGTTGTGTACATCATTTTATGTCTACACTTGGCCAGAAAGCGGCTTTTTCCGTACGCGTAGCGTGCGGTAAAAGCCACTTTTTGGCCAGTACCTCTAGCACAACTGTGACACGTGACTCTATGTCGCGCGACAAATGCTACCTATCTCTTTCCACTCAATATAGTGTGACAGTGACAGGTGATGCTCTGTCGCGCGAGAAACGAAGTCGCGGCCAGTTATGCTAGACGTACAGGTGTGGCATAAATATACTTAGATTAAAAGTTGTTATAAGACCGAAATTTCCAAAATTCCTCTGCAAAAATTATTAAGTAAAAGTTTACATGGAAATCATGCGGCATACTATAAATTTAATCTAAAAGCTGCGTGCAATAATTTTAATCTTTCTTTTTCTTTATTAGTTCCGTAAGTTATTTAAACGTCCACTTTTCTCGCATTATTGCTGGTTGGTGGACATACCAACACGTCCGCACTAATACTTTAACTGCGATATTGGAACGCGGGTCTATTAAATTTCAAAGCAATCTCACGTATCGCAAAGCAAAGTCAAAGGTAACCAATAAGGTTTTTCTTAGGAATACCATCGTAAGCATAGACAATAAGCAGTTTAATATTGAGCTCCATAGCGGTTCTATTACCTTTGAGTAATAATCATATCTTATTTCCTTATCCGGGCATGACGACAAAATTAAGCTTCCACTTTTTGTGTTCATACTTTCCGGTACTTCTCTTGGCAACCGATTTTTGGTGATCTCATAGGATGACGGGAACATTATTTATTTGCGATAAATAAAACCTTCATTGATCAGTTTCTCAAGCTATGCAAACTTACGTACCTTAAGGGAAATCAGTTAGAGTCATGCATGATATATTCACTATAGGTAGTTTCACGAGAGTTGAGGCCACGCATACAACAACACTGTCATGTAATGACAGTGAGGTTTTGAAATTACTGTTCTTTTTTCGTACCGATAGCAAGTTCAACAGTGAATTGCAAGATAGACCAAAAAGTTTCGTTAAACTATAGCCTTGTGTTTACTTACTCACTCATTCATTTCATTCATTCACCTTTTTTTGCAATGAGTACTTCATGTAGCTGTGTGTGTGTAATCATTCACCTCAACTCTCGTGAAACTACCTATTACTAGCATTTACCCGCGGCCTGAGCTATTTCTGTTATCAACCCAAGGAAACTACTTACCGGAGTAAAAAATAATCCTACATTTCCATCCAAGACTTGATCTGCTTGTATGACAGATTTCATTTCAATCAATTCCATTGTTACCGCGTTATACACTCTCAAACATCCAAACATCTTCGCAAACTTCTTCACATTTGAATCATCAAAGCCAAGCAAAGCCAGAAACATCGACTTCAACTGTATATGACTCAAAAACAGTTATAGATAGGATTTATAACTACGCTTAAATTCACTTATCGAACTGACCAATCAGAAATGTCTATTTCTAATTAACCGGTGGCTGTATCTATTCGGTTTCCCGAGCCCAGTGAGATTACACTAAGTTTTTTTCAATATCCGGCTCGAGAGCGTTAGAAGCGACGCTCGGAGAAATTTTATTAAACCCTTAATGTCAGTAAGTGACGACGTAGCGGGGTAAATTGTTCCCGGACAGAGGAAATAGATCCTTAATGCGCTATCCGGTCTCGCCCATATTACCACTAACCTAATAGAAATAAGATACTATCTTACTTGGCTATCTTCTACAGTTAGGTCTCTTTTGCTGTGAACCTCCGTAATTTTAGTGCCGGCCTATAACTTAGCAGACAGATTCGAGAGACAAATGTTAGTTCTTAGAACTTTCTTTCCGCTAAATTTTGTAGAGAATTGAAGTTATCAATCACTTTAATTGGGGAAGTTGAATTATTTTATGTATTTGCGGGATTACAGATCCTAGGAACCTACTTATGCTACGGAACACTTAGAAACGATGAAAAAGCTTTCATCGTTAAACATCAGGTTTTATGAATTCATCACGTTTTACCCACAACTTCGTCCGCGGTAGTAATAAAAGTTCCTCTCTTTTGTATTTAACTTTAACCACCACCATAAACACCACAATCATTGTTACAATTAATTAGGTACAAAGACTAAATACATAGAAAAATTGAACGTAACCTTCTGTATTTGGTTTTTGTACCTCTTTTTTGTTTCGGCATAGTCGGGTAAAAACTATCCTATGCGTTAACCCAGGACATATTAATATTAATCTACCGGTAGGTACACCAAATTTCATAGAAACCGGTTCGTTCGTTTTTTCGTGATGCGCGCACAAAGTAACAAACAGAAATACAGACAAAAAATTCAAAAACTATTTATTTGCGTCTTATTACTTATTTCTGACACTCCCCGGTTACTTTTTTGAATAAAAATTACAAACATTTTATTAAATGTACGTATAATTAAAATTCTGGTCATTTTCTATATAATCGTTCATAGAAAATGACCCGAATTTATCGTGCGTGAGTGTACATTTCTACAATAAGATAACGAAAGGCGCTGAACACTCTTTCAAATTTATAATTTAGATTTTTTGCGATTGTCGTTTTTACAGTCAGTACAAATAAAATGAGGTCGCCAAATAATCAACCATTTTTGTAGGTATCTTAACGCAGATAAGGCTTCAGGTTATTTGTAAAAATACTGAGTTTGAATATTTCACTGGAGTATTTATTTACACCTGCCACCCGCCATTACCTTCATTAGACAAACTCGTTCGCCTAGTCCGCGATTTCCTCAAAAACCGCTCCTTCCGTTACAAAATTGACTCCGCCCTGTCTGCCCCCCACCCAGTACACGCAGGCGTTCCCCAGGGCTCCACGCTATCACCAACACTTTACACGTTATACACCAATGACATACCCATGGACATCCCAACAGTGAAACTTGCTCTTTTCGCCGACGACACGGCCCTTTATACTACTCATCACACGCTCAATACAATTACCCGCGATCTCCAGAGGGCTATCAACGATCTAGATCGTTGGTTCACCCGCTGGCGAATCGAGGTAAATGCCGACAAAAGCGCGGCGATACTGTTCCATAAGAACAGTATCCTACTTTCCAAACGAGCTAAGCAAATTTCACTGTCTGGCACACCGATTCCGTGGACAAACACAGTAAAATACCTTGGCGTCACCTTGGACGTCAAGCTCACGTTTCGCACACACCTCAGAAATGTGAGACAAAAAGCCCTTTTTGTTCAGCACCGTCTGGGGCCGATGCTGAACAAAAACAGCAAACTATCACTTAATAACAAGCTCCTTCTATACAAATCCTGTATCCGGCCTATCCTTTCTTACGCCTGTCCCGTTTTTACCCAAGCCCCGCCCACAGCACTGAAGCCCCTTCAGATTTTGCAAAACAAAGTACTAAGACGCATCTCGGATGCGCCTTGGTACCAGAATAATATTTCTATACACTACGATACTCACATGCCCTCTCTAAAATCATTCTTCACTACTTGCACTAGGAAAATGTTTGATAAAATCCCTCATCACCCAAATCCCCTCATAAACACCATAACCTACACTACAACCATACCTGAGTACATTGACGACGAGGACGAAGATGTGACCCCTACACAAAGTAGTGCTCACATCGCCGACCCCCCCGACAGCCTTACTGTCCCCCCTACCCCGCCCCCGCGAGCAAGACGACGCAACCCTCGGTTTATCCGACGACCCCGACACGTGCTGACTGACCCGGATGACGTGATCACCTCAACCATCAATCGATGGAACGAGGCGACCACGCCACCCGACTTCGACGAAAGGACTTTACTGGACGACACGACCCTCATACAGAGGTGCTCGCGGAGGCGCGGACGCCCCCCCTGACAGTGACTACACATTCGAAATTAGGATTTACACTATATACATACATACTTACACCATATAATAATACCTAGGTTAAATTACACCTACACTGTACACAAATAGTTATAAGTTGTTGTATTATATAAATTTGCTCTATCCGCACGCGTGGGAGCTTCTCTCCCCCGTGCAACGATGTATTAGCTGTTGGAGGGCCCATTCAGGAGCCCTACAGCCCAACAAGGTTATAAAAAAAAAAAAAAAAAAATAGGTAACTAAAAAGGGCTTTAGGGAAATTTTAGTCTTTAATATTCCGCATTAGGGTATAAGTATTTACATGATACAAAATTATTTTGCTTGTGAAATATTAACTTCCAATATAATGAACGCCTGTTTTATTTATGTTACTGAAAAAGCTCTGAAGCCGCATAGTTTGTTACTAACGCAGATAAACATATTCCAGTACAATTCTGCTAGACAGTGCCAAAAGACAAAGTTCCGCTTATGCCGCACTTTAAATCATTTAATCATTGCGGATATTTTGGTCTGATTGTAGGCCTAGTTTCAGTAGTTCAGTGATTTTAGTCCGGTTCAAACAAATACATATGAACCGGACTAAAATCACCGAACTACTGAAACTAGGCCGATTCCAGATAATTTAAACTTATACGGATAAGGTAGACGTCCAATGCTCGGCACTGTCCCAGTAGTCGCCATCTTGAATGTTAAGTCATTAGCAATAGAGGTAGCAGCAGGGTGTCGACTATTGGGCATTAACGTGTCGAGCACTAGGACTTTATTTTGCCTATGCCTACTGAGCTACGAATAGAGAAACGTGGGTGTCTCATAACCCAACTATAAAATCATGTCCCTCTCTGGCTTCACGTTGACTTGGCCGGCTTGATAAATCACAAAAACAGCTGACTTATTCATTATAACGTAGAAATTGGTTAAAAAATTTGCGTAGCTTTGCGTATAATTACGATAAGCGTAACAAAATTGAACTCGTTGGAGTATGGCTGGTCATGGTACTCCTTAGAATTCCATTTTGTTACAAAAATACGCTTTGGTACAAGGAACCATTTATTACCTTATGCGCCAAGATTTTTAATTACCAGATTCCAGCGCAAAATAATGGCAGCATCCGACAGGCCGCGAGCCGCGATCTACCATTTTCAACTCGATTAAATTAATTTATTCTACTTCCTCAACGTCTAATGTCGTCGTCTTTATAACGATTGTTTATACATTCAACTTAAAGCAACTCCGATGAGGTATAAATTAAAAAATGGAATTGCATCTTACCTATTATTATGATTTAATATTGTAACCATTGTTCAAAGTCTCATATTCATATACGTGATATATTTTCTCTTAAACAACGATATACATGATCTGACCAATCGCACCGTGTCGCACTAAATAATGTAGGTTTTGTGTACATTTTTCATAATATACACTCACGGACAATGAATTCGGGTCATTTTCTATATTATGGTTCATAGAAAATGACCCGAATTCATTGTCCGTGAGTATAGTATATAATTTGTAAATATTTCACACTTTGGCTGTTTCTTTTACACGCTATTAGGCACAATCGATGTACGTTTGAATGTAACCCTAAAGCACATACGAACTTTGTTGGATTACGTAAGATGGACAGAACTGAATGTAATTAATAAAAAAAAATCTTGACCAATCGCCTGTTGTTAGGGGTACATCTTAAAAAATATATACATAAGCTTTGACCTGTGTGTTGGACAAATACAAAAATAACACAAAATTATAGTGTATTGCATAAAAAGAGCTGTGCTGATCTGTCAAAATAATTTTGGAGGGAAACAGCCTTTGTGAAGTATTTATACCTACACTTAAAATGGCGGCGGCAGAAATTTGGAGGCTGTTCGCTTCACGGCGACAAACTTTGGGTAACAACGATAAATGTGACTAGTTCTTTCATGGAATTGTCTTTTTATTTGTTCTTTTTCCTTTACTCATCGATATCGAAATTCAACGCGAAGTTTTTGAAAGTTTTCGAACAGCCTTCATTGATTGAAACCGCCATATTGTAATCGTATCGCTTTTTATACGTATCTGCTTTGGGGTGTTTTGTATTATTGCAACTGTTCGAAAACTTTGCACTTTTTTATTTTATGGAATTTTCACATTATATAAAAAAACGTTTTGTTTACTTTCATCTCTTTCTCTATCATGTTCATTGAATGTCTTGTTACTCTTGTTAGATCAGATGGACATTTAAGAATATTACATGCAAAATTGTCTTTGGATATATTTTGCTAAATATTCTAATATGTCCTTCTCGTATTTATCAAGTTCATATTATTTGATTTTATATTCAATATCTATTCCAGATACGTGTTTACGATAGTGAGCTACTTAATCGGAGTGTTCATTTTCGCCACCATCGTAGGCCAAGTTGGCAATGTCATCACAAACAGGAATGCCAACAGGCTGGAGTTTGAGAGGCTGCTTGATGGCGCAAAGACGTACATGCGGCACCATAAGGTAAATATAACAGTACCTTTAGTTTAGACCATGAATGTTTAAGTAACCTTATAAATACAACTTCTACATAATTATGTAGGTACCTTTTTATCATTATTAAACTTATCTTTTAATTAGATGGTATTATTAAGCATAAAAGATTGCCTTAGAATTAATTGTACTTAAATTATCATAAAAAAACCTTTTTAGGGCTTGTAATACAAGCAAAATGTTATGCTGGTTGACTATATCGTGATGCAAAATGGTTTTTTATAAGACTGTTACCGTCAAATTAGCATAGGAACGACAAAAATAAATATTTTTTTGTATTATCTTTACCTTGTAAAGCGTTAAAAGCAATTAACAAGGTGATATACAGCTAGCGACGATGTAGACCTATGAATATTCTCCTTTACATTAACTATACTGCAAGATTTTGCATTTTCTTTTGCGTCTTCAAGTGGAGGGTCTAAGCTCTGTTGACTAGTGGGCTCCTGATCTTGCCGTTCGACGTCTCTATAGTATAGCGTTCACTGTGTTAAATACCTGTAACTGTGCAGGTTCCAGGTGGAATGAAGCGGCGGGTGCTTCGCTGGTACGACTACTCCTGGTCGCGGGGCCGGATACAAGGCGGTGGCGACATTAACACAGCCCTCGGACTCTTGCCTGACAAGCTCAAGACTGAGCTTGCTCTGCACGTCAACTTGAGCGTGCTTAAAAAGGTAAACCCCTTGTAACTTTTTTCCCTAGATTGACAATTTTTTTAATCTTAACTCGTAGTTAATAGAACTATCAAAATTAATATAGCACACTTAAAATAAACTGGTAACGCTATATTTATAATAGCTAAGTATTTATTTTTGTAACATTAAAACGATGAAATACCTTTTGCGAGATCTTTTTATGATTTTTGAAATCGAGTCATTTATTCGCTAAAAAATCTTTATTTATTTTGAACGAATAATTAAGAACAATGCCTAGCTGAGCAACTTTTCAAATCTCGAATTTTTGACGCAATGTTTCTGTCGCGCTACTGTGGGCGGCGCCTCCAATTCGTGCGATAAGGACAACTGCAGCTCGGACTAAAAATCCCACGCAAAAAACTCAAAAATCGAGGTTTCGCTCTCGACTGTTTCCTCCTCCAAAACGCAACCAATCATTATAAAATTTTGGGAACTGCAAGAAGAAAAAATAATCTATGCCGCTATGTTTTGATTTTTTTGATATTTGTTGTAATTTTTGTATACTGCGCCTTTTTTGGCAGCCAATTCAATTCAGCCGTTTTTGCGATTTTCAAGGCGCTGTAAGTTGCTTTAAAATAAAAAATATCCAAAAAAGCAAAACATAGCGGCATAGATATTGATGATATTGATCTTATTTGAAAAATTCATTGCTCTATGTTCAAAAACCAGAGAGGAAACAGTCGAGAGCGTTTCTATGGGAAAATCGCAGGTAGGCATTCCTCTTAAACAGACAATCTAGAGTATCTTAAATAAAATAAGACTACATTTTTCATTATCAACATGAGTTAGGTTACATTTAATTGAAACTGCAATATTAACCATTTCAGGTAACAATTTTCCAAGAATGCCAACCGGAGTTCCTACACGATCTCGTATTGAAGATGAAAGCCTACATATTCACCCCGGGGGACTCTATCTGTAGGAAAGGTAAGCGTATTACGGGATGAACGTCATTTTGGATTTCGTTTTCCCAAATAACATTATTTTTTTATGTTTCGTGGCAGGTGAAGTTGCAAGAGAGATGTTTATAATAGCCGATGGTATATTGGAGGTCATATCAGAAACAGGCAGGGTGCTAACGACTATGAAGGCGGGAGACTTCTTTGGTGAAATAGGAATATTGAATCTGGATGGACTTAATAAGTAAGTACTACAAATACTAGTTCAAAAGATATGACACGTTATAAATCTCAAAAGTTTGACCATTTGTCTGAGTAGTAGGTAGGTATTTAGATGAAGACTTAACACTGACACGATTGCCATTCAACTGATGATGTGGCTGATTTTTTTATTTATATTGGATTGTATTTGTGATACAGGAGAACAGCTGATGTGCGTTCTGTGGGATACTCGGAGCTATTCTCGCTATCCCGAGAAGATGTATTAGCTGCGATGAAGGATTATCCGGAAGCACAAGATATTCTACAAACGTTAGGAAGGAAAAGATTACAAGAAGTTAAAAGCATGTCCAGGCAAAAGGTCAAAGGTAAAGGTAATATCAAGTATTTTTTTCACTAACGCAATGGCTACTGAAAACGAGATGAACCAGCTTTGAGCCAGTTGGCCATCGTCTTACGAAATTAACACAAAACGTAATATTCAGCAAGCTTTCGCTTTTTAATAAAGACTGTTTTCAATAGAGTTAGGTAACTATTAACATGTACTTAATTGTTTTTAAACAGGGGAAATCAGCCCTGACAAAGCGGGTGTGGACGATAAAGCGTCAAAACGAATAGTGCACAAACTCCGCAGTGATGTCAAGGTACCTGTAAGAACTATCATTACTAAGCATGCTTGATAATAATCCTATCCAAAGCATGCTGCTCGTGAAATTCTTAATAACAAGACGAGTTTTATTTTTCAGGGTATACGAAATGCTATCCGTAGCAGGTCTAGAGCTGGTCGTAGGTCGGGAGAGTCATTGGAACTTCAAGCTTTGACAGGAGAAAGATCTTCTGTAGATGGAAAAACACTTAAAAGAATGGCTAGAGTTGAAAGTGACGACTCTCAACATATAAATCAAGACGTAAGTAATTACCTCAACTAATTAATTTTCAATTTGAACGATAGTGAAATAATATACAATACATTTACTTTAAAGGATACTGGTGAAACAACATCTGGCAGTAAAAATGGAGAAAAATGTATTTCGCCTATTGGAGCCGGTCTACCATTATTGTCTAGATTAAAATTGCTGAAAGAAAAACAGGTCTGAATTTTAATTTTTACACGAAGTTCTACGTTAAATCTCGTAAAGAATACAAACACTTTAACGTACTTTTTTGCATAGGATCGTGAGGAGAAAGCAGCAAAACAACGGCATTCAACATCCTCCGTTGTTTCACCACAACCCCAACCTACACCTTCAACGAGTTCTGGGCCTCATGGAGAACCCGAGATCATCGGTGCAGGATTGCCACTTCTACAAAGGCTTTTACTGTTGAAAGCTAAAGAAGAACGGGAAAAGAATCAGTTAACTCCCATGAACAGCAATCAAGCATCGAGTTCGGATACCATAAGTCCTAGTTCTATAAAAAGTCCTTTAAGCCCTACAATAAAAACTTTAAGTCCTATAAGAAAAGGCTCCGAGTCTAGTTCACCTGGAAAACTTCACAGTCCAACGGCGAAGAGTTCTAGGAAAAATTCTTCAGGATCAAGCGATGGCGCATCTAGACCTAAAGTAAGCTTCAGAGATAAAATATTACAGGTCCAAGGTGACGGAACAGCTGTGTGTCAGCCACTAATGAAAGAAGCCAGTGAAAAACCGGCAGCAGTGGTTGAACCGACCCCTAAAACCGAAAGTAGCTTAATTTCTATACCTCATTCTGTTGTCAGTAAAATTAAATCACCAGCGAAAGCTGTAGGGTCGACTTTCAGAGATAAATTAAAAATGCTACAAGGTGGAAGCTCTCCAAAAGAGTCTGGTGGAAGTTCACCAAAAGATTTAAGTATCGATAAAATTAAAACACCATTACAAGAAAAAACGTCAGCGGAAATTACGCCAATTCAACAAAGTGAACCTAAAGAAGAGATAAAACCTAAGAAACCATGGACAAAGTTGAAAAAAGCCGCAATTTTGGGAGAATCTAAAAGTCAAAATGTATCAAGCGAAGAAAAGAAGGAAGTTGAAGTTGTTAGTCAAGAAAATAAAGAAGAATGTAAGCCAGAAGCTGCTGTAAATATTTGCGTGCCTATAGTTACAGCGGAGCTTGTTAGTATAGACAATAATAATGTTGACGTTGATAGTGATAATGTTAGGCAGGATAAACCTAAGATATGCTTAACAGGCCCTTTGGAACCCGTCCAAGAAAAAACTTTAGATTTTTTAACTTATACTCCAAAGAAAAACAACGTCGCAAAACCAAGTGATTCTAAATCAACTCACTTCACTGGAGGTATGCTATTACCAAAGGCGAAGAAATATAGATCAATAGACGATCTTTCACCAGAATATGGAGGATTGCCATTCGTTAAAAAATTAAAAATTTTAAACGAACGGCAGAAACTAGCAGAATTAGAAAAAGTAGTAAAATTTCGCAGTTCTAGTTTAGACTGTACCAGTTCTTCGGAAGACTTATTATGTGATACTCTAACTAGAAGTCATTCTGAAGGCAGCACTATGGATAAAAGAAAATATAAACGAAAATCAATCGATTCTCTTGGAAGCCATGGATCTAATGAAACACTTGAAAGGCGAACACTCAAATCTATTCTTAAGAAGCTATCAGAAGACGTTACTCCCGCTGAAAGCCCTGAGAGAAGTAATGAACTAAAAAAGCTAATTCGAGCTCCGACCTTGGAAGGTTACGTAGCAAGGCATTCAAAATTTTCAAAAAGCGTAACATTTCACAGACATACTTTGCCATCGCCTCCTTCAAGTGCTCCGGTTGATGCGAAATGCGATGTATTTCAAATGCCAGAAGTAGGAAATGAAACTATTCCAGACATTTCACCTGCCCCAGTTAGTACAGAAGGAGTACCAGAGCCTATTGTCCCTAATAATCAGATAATTCCCCCAACCACCGAAACTATTATCAGTACGCAAGAAATAGATTTAAATGTAAGAGCGGATTATGAACTTCGACAAAATATTGACCCTATGTATAGCTTTAAATCACTAAGACCCGAAGAAATAAAAGTACCTTCAGAAAAACCTAAGCTTACTCTTATATCCGCTGTAGCGAATCAAAGGAAATTATTGCGAGGTAAGTTTAAGCTTCAAAGTCCTAAGAGTTTGGATATTAGTCTTGACTGGTTAGTTTTATAATTTCGTAAACCAATAAGACTTGTTTTCAATTTCAGGATCTCTAGAAGAACAGGAATATTTCGGTGAAGTACTTTTAGGTATTAAACAAGTAATCCAAGGTCATTTACACGATGTTCAGGGAAAATTTCAAGACAGGTAAGTAGTTTATATATATATATATATATATTTTTTTATGTAACTAAGTTATCGTACTCATAAAAATATGGGACAGCACTTGAACATAGTTTCACATGTAATTTTGCTCCTAATTTAGTATAGTGATACTTTTGGTACATTGTATCATAAGCTTTCTGTTTTCGCAGGTTTAATAGCTTAGAAAACGAGGTAAAAAAACGTGATGAGATCATAAGCCAACTTCAAAAACGTATCCAAGAATTAGAACGACTTGGCTTACCAGGTATCAGTCCCACTGACGAACAAGTCGAACCTGCGGAACAACCTGCAACAACGGAACCAGTGGATGAAAGTCCAACAACTCTTTGTAAAAATGGTAGTTCTGGTAGTGAAGATATATCTGGTGCAGACGAAGGTTTTATGGTAAGCGTTTAAAAAAATATCTACTGAGCCAATTTAATTCTTTCTACTTTACAAGGTATCCTCCTGTATCAATTTTATTTGCAGAGAGGTGATTCGCTAGATACAGTTTTCGCAACGTCACCGCCTACAGTAAGTGCTGAAGATGACGAAAAAGACGCCCCAGAACCATCATCATCGCCCAAAGAAGTGTCGTCCTCTGACGATATTACGGAAGAAAAGCTTGCAGAAATGACAGAAGGGATAGAGTTGGGAAAACTATCATATTCTGAACTCCAAAGTTTAGCTGAAAGAATATCAAACAGGACAGAAAAATCTTACTCGAGTAAGGAACAGTGGACACTCAGCAAATCAAAGAGGCTAGATTTAAATCTAGACGGCAAAGCTGGAACTTATTCGAGGAAACGGGCGGCAAAATTAAGACAAAGAAAGTCTTGGGAGGACCAAAGTGATCAGGAAAGTATGGAAATGCAAGATTTGACGAGGTAATTTGTTTTTATGCATTTTATATTTTTATTAAGGTGATTGGAGTCGGTCAGTTCTCCATGTACACTTAAAGATTGATCATTTGCTTCTACAACATCAATCGGGATGGAAATGTGTATCATTTTATAGCTTGATACATTTTGTCGACGCGAATAGACACGAGAAGTCTCAATAAAATAGTATTAACGTGTAATCTGCCTTTTGGGGTCAGCTCCATCTATTATCGTCATTTGAAACCAAACGTTTTTTGCTAAAAAAGTTTTTGGCTTTAAGACAATTTTGATGTCATTTCGCACAGACAAAATGTATCAAGGTACATTTTAACCACGATTGATGTGGAAGTAGTGTCGAACCGAAACTAGTTTTCACGGCTAAAACCGAAACTGAAACCGAATTTCGGCTTTGATCTCAGTTTCGGCCGAAACCAGAACCGAAGCCGAAACTTCCATATAAGGTCATGTTTTCGTGGAAAGAAAAAAATGTGAATCAGCCAGTCCTCATTTTTAAATAACATATTAATCCCTTAGTCTCCGATATTTAGAGTAATCATTAGTTATAGCGTATTATAACTTCTTATTACAAATAAATTTGAAATAAAGACTGTCCGATCGGAGCACAAAACCCCTAAATTCAGTTTCGGTTTCGTGCGTAGTTTCGGCCGGATGGCAGCCGAAACCGAAACTAAGCCGAAACCCGTTTTTTTTCCGAAACTAGGCCGAAACCGAAACCGAAATTTCGGTCGGACTCTATGTGGAAGCAAATAATGACCCTCTTAATGTTTATATAAAAAAACCGGCCAAGTGCGAGTCGGACTCGCGCACCGAGGGTTCCGTACAAACTCATAAGTAGATACATGAATAATTCAAGAAAAACTATATGGCGATTAGTTTAGTAGGAGCAAATAAGTATGTGTTAAGATTTTTGCAAATTTCTCAAAAACGGTGCAAGTTAGGAAAACCGTTTTATTTTTCCTGTAATATATAGGACGACATTAATAGTTGGTAATTATTACAGATTTTTCTGTTCAGTAACTTCGAAGATAATAGGGGGGGAATGGTATTTTTTTTAACGTATTTCGCCATAAATCAAACACTACTTATTTAAAAAAAAATACAAAAATAATGTTTTAATCTACAAATCAAGCCCTTTCATTTGATACCCCACTCGATATAATAGCCCTAATTTCGATTTTCAAAGTCTCATTACGGACCCCTTTAAAAAAAAAGTAAAAGAGTTACAAGACTTTTTTTACATCCCATAAGCTCGGGTTAGCGGTTCTTAACACTATTCCAAATTTCAAGTCGATAGCATCAGTAGATCCTGAGATATCTTGCTGTGACAGCGGACAAGACGGACAGACAGACAGACAGACAGACAGACAGACAGACAGACAGACAGAGTCGCACCATAAGGGTTCCTTTTTTACCATTTTGGTACGGAACCCTAAAAACCGACCGACTCGAATCACCTAAATAGACAAGTCTAAAGTACTTCATATTATTTTGTAGGCCCCTATCTCCTCACGGGACTTCGGAAGATCGTTCTCTGCTAAGCCCAGAACAGTCCAGTTTGAGAACCAGCAAACGTGGCATGCGACCATTCCATTTCTTCGGCACTCACCTGGATAGCACCAAGTCAAAAATAAAGAAGACGCTTTCTGTGGACACTGGAATGCATCATACTGGAAGGAAGGAGAAAAGTTAGTAGTAGCGCATCTCGATATTATTATCACTACATAGTATAAAACAAAGTCGCTTTCTCTGTCCCTATGTATGCTTAAATCTTTAAAACTACGCAACGGATTTTGATGCGGTTTTTTTAATAGATAGAGTGATTATAGAGAAAGGTTTATATGTATAATACATGCATAATTATTTATTATTTATTTATTTATATATTTATTCAAATGACAAGAACATTAGTAAGGTACATCGTCCCACAAAACTGTTTCCACAGTTTGACTGTGGGATCCGTGAGTCTTACTTATAGGTACAATATTACAAATCTTCATTAGGTACATAAGAGGATATCTAGGTAGGTTTACCTTTAAATGTAATCAATTTAAATTAATTAAATATTTAGACAGGGCTTTTTTAAATTTATTTTTATTTTTCTCCGTCCTAATAGCTGTAGGTAAGGCGTTAAGTAAATATGGTAAGCGCTTTTCGATGAGTCTGTCCCCATAGTAATTGCTTACTCTGGGAACAGCATACTTACCTGCAGCTATAGACTTGGTGCCATGTTTATGGCTCATTTGAGATAAATTACTCTCTTGATTGCCGTGTTGGTTGACTGTTAGTAAGTATTTGTGTCTTAAGGTTGCCGGAAGAATTTTACATACTTTAAATAACTTGTAATAATCATTTCTATATTTGTTTTTGGTTTTATTGTTTACTAATAGCTTGAGGAATCTAATTTGCAATTTTTCTATTTTGTCCAAATTTGTTTTAAAGGTGAGGCCATAGCAATCCAGAGAGTAACCTATAATGGATATGTATAATGTAATAGAGAAACACCATGCGAAGCCGGGGCGGGTCGCTAGTTATAAATATCACTAAGGAGCCAATAATAACCAATCAAGTTCAACAACCGCGTAGAAGCGGTCTTTAGTTATTTATTTCCGAGTAACAGGAACCTTTTGTCTTTGCTGCATGAACGTATATAAGAGGGAGCAACCCCCCAGGGACTCGATGACCAGTGAAATTCTTTGTTACGCGCTCGCTGCGCTCGCATTTTCACCTGGTTATGCGATGACCCATCCCTGCTTACACTATCTATATCTATGTGCTTGTTTTACTCATTTAACTAACGGAATGTCCACTTCCAGTTGATTTAGGCAGCCAGCGTCAGCACCGAAAATTCAGCCTTGGGTCATTCTTCGGTTACCATCGCAGCTCGCATTCGAGTCACAAGCCGGCACACAACTGCAACGACGTCGTTCTCGACATGGGGAGCGATTATAGTTGGAGTGACACGTAAGGGATATCCTAGATACTGGTTAAAGTGCGTAAATAAAGTAAGAAGTCTAAAAATTTGTAAAGAACGATATGGACAGTGTATCGATAAATTCTGTGGGTCTAGTGAAAAGGAGTAGTCGTGCAAGTCACATACATATATCGTCGGGGATAGTGCAATACCGCGTATGTAGCACATGTATATAAGGTTTAAATTTCTAACAGATTTGCTTGAAACTGAACCTTATCTACATTGCTACTTACGCGGTATTGCACTATCCCCGACGATATGTATATATACACATATTGGCGGCGACACATACATATATATATATATATGTATGTGTCGCCGGCAACTGGTTTAGTTAGCTATTTGGTTAGCTGCCCAGCCCTTTCATTAAACACACTCCTTATTTTAAGGTTAGGTTTGTTAGTCAGCTTGTGTCCCTCAAAGCGGAAATAGAAACCCCGCGCAGCGGGGCTTCGTCGACCTGCTAGCGGGTCATAGTTTAGTGAAAAGCCTTGGCAGTTTACCAAATGGCTGGTTAAACCAGTTGGCTATGACATTATATGACGAGGAAGGCCTACAATCATACCTTGGGGTTCCCGATCACCTTTGGTCACCTTAGTGTTATGGTCCAATAATCCAGTATCCGCACCAGTTTGAGTACTGGTGTATTGCTCTCCATGTCTTTCTTTACACAATCTAAATGTCGCGTTGATAATAAGCTAAAGTTACAGTTACACGATAAATTCACAGAGAGCTGCGTAATTCCGTACATTTTCTAAAGATGACTGACAATTCATCCATCAACGTCATATTTCCTCCTTTTAATCTAAACTGCCTGCATTACTCAAAAAGGATCTAATACTAGATGGTCAGTCATAACTAGCGCCCTCTCTGTGACTTTATCCAAGCCAATAATCAGATATTTTTGGCTAATGTAACGTTGTTATTTTATCACAATACGACATATATAACTTAAGTACAAAGGAGATTAAGACTTAGGTACAATAGAGTTGTGACCTTTTGTATCTAGTTTGTATCCGACTTGTTTAGAAGAAATAATTGCATACCTGACTCCGTCCCAGCAGATCTTTTTACTTTCTATAAGTACTAGTCGAGTAGGTAACCAGTTTTGTAAAATTTTACAGTAACTCCACCTCATCAAGCAGCGATACAGATTCAATGCCTCGAACCCCTGTATTCGAAGAATTCGTCGAAAGTAGCTCCCGAAGGGCCAGAGCTGGCAGCTCTAGCCACGGTAGCATTTCACCAATTAGACGTGAGTACTACCAATTAGTCCACTAATTACATGAGTTAATAATATAAATATTGTTTATTCAACCCTAAGTAGCAGCAGATAGGGAATTATTTTGGATGTTAAATTTACAGCCATGGCGGGCAGTGGTGGTGACTGGGAGGTCATGATGTTGGCTGAGGAGTTAGACAAAAGGGAGCGGGAAAAAGAACGGGAAGAGAATAGGAGACATCACTATTCCACTACCCTACGTGAATTAGAAGAGGTTAGTCTAGATATACTTAAGGACTATTTCCACCAAACGGCCCGCATCGGATCGGAACGGAAAGAATACGAACGGATGCGGCGACAACCGATCGCGTCCGGCAGCGTGTCGACGCATACGATCGGCCGGTAACAGCCGTTCGCGGCCGACAGAATATCGACGCACAAAATCGGCACCGTACGGTTGCTTGGGAACTATCCACGACCAGTCAAATAGTTTCGCGACGGCGGCATCGACAGCCGAAAGGTTCCGATCGCACACGTCGACAACCGAACGGGGCCGATCGGCAGCGAACGGAGCCGATCGCGTGTCGCAGCATACTTTCGGTTACGATCACGTGTCGCGGAAGACGCCCGCGGTCGAGCTGTTGTGCGCAGCGTGGTAATGTAGACTTAAAAACAGTACACATATGATTCAGTATCGTTTAAAGGCCATAAAATTCTTTCCGTTCCGAGCCGATGCGGGCCGTTTGGTGGAAATAGTCCTTTAGGTACTGTCCTTAGAAGTTTAATCACCTTCGGCTTCCCATATTGCGCTTACAACAATTTGTTTATACTTAGGTACTCCCTTTATTGGACAAAATTTTCCATTGTAGTTTTTAGGCTATTATCCTGATGCAGATGCCTCTATTCAAATATTAAAGAATTTCATTGCAATTTTTGATAGTAAAATGTATCACTTACCTGAATGTTTTTGAATGAATGGCTGATTTCACTACTTCTTTTGTGGCGTAAAATTTCTCAGGAGTCCGATACCCCCCAGCGTGAAGACAGTCTCGACGAGTACTCCAACATCGACGACTCCAACTCTTCGTCCACCACGCATCTCCTCTCCCAGTCCATGAGTGACCCCTCGCAGAGGTCTCTGGAGACTTCCTTCACGGAACATGGCAGTCGAACAGGCAGGGGACCGAGGCAGCAAAGAGGAGGATCAGTTGGAGAACCGGTGAGTGTCCAACTTTTTAAAATATGCGAATATCGCTTTGTTGTTTAGCGCTCTAGTGGCCAGTGCACTATAATGATGAAGCAGAGTCGTCGGATCTCATCGACCATGATTTATGTCTATGCTTGATGTATATTAATTATGTACAAATATCGCGGAATTTTCTCCTCAAATATTGTCCTAATATTTTTTAGTCTGATTCCGTTACTTTTCCATATCATATTTTCATATTTTCTTGTATGGCGGTAACGGAACGGAAGAACAATGTTTGTGTGAAAAAGTGTGGCACTTTTGTTCAAATTGTGACACTTTTGTTCACTATAGGAGTACGCGCAATTCTGAGTAGAAATGATGTAAAAAACCTCAGATCTAAAAAAAAAAGTTTTTGTACATCATTCTACATATAAAATTGCCCAATTCTCTTTATTCTATTACAGTAGTATAAGTAACAATTAATCGTGTCTCCTTGATAACACTTATCTGTCCACTACTACATATTTTGAGAGATTCATTTCTATGCATATATTATAATCACCCTCCTCATTTTTCTTCTTATGTACTTATTTATGTATGTTCTCACAACACAAATAAAGACCATTAAGAAAACCCTAATCCATGCCTTCCTATGAACGTTTGTAACTCATTTAGGTACTTTATTTTCTCAACAGATTCGGCCAGAATCCCCTCTGAGACAGAGAGGGCTGATCTTGCGAGCAGCCAGCCTTGACCGGGAGACTACGCCCGCGCCCTCGCAGACCCGTCGCTTTGGGTCCCTGAAGAGTGCGAGCACAGACTCCCATAAGAGACTCTGATCCGTTTTGCTACACGGACCAAGCCCTGGGTCCGATAACAGTAGCACACTTGAACCTAACGATGAAAACAATGGTGCAAGCCGAAACGAATCGAACGCAGCTCAAATTTGTTGTAACGAAACTTTAAACGAACAGGGAAATGGAGGGGAAACCGAAAGAGAGAGAGGTATAGTTAGGAACGAACGAGAGAATGAACTAAGTATAAATTCGCATGTAAACGTTAGTAACGACGACCGGGCGGTTGTCGGTCAATTATTCGTGGTGATTGTTTTGTTCTATGAAGATTACGATTATTTAATTTTTTTAATTCTAGAATAGTTTAAGAGTAATCCAGGCCGTGAAATGGTGTGGATATATTATTTATTTCAGTGCTCTTAATAGTGGTATCGCCATTTCAAGTGACTGACAATTAAATCACATCATCTCTAGCGATATCTTAGACATCCTAAAATGATGCGTTGTAGGTATGATATGAATGAATACCATGACATAGATAATTACAATATCTTACAATAATTGTATTTGGTATGTCCAAGTCGCTCGACATCGCAAATCGAATCTATCATCTTATTTACCTATGTCCATATTTTACTATGATTCGACAACATTATAGGTACTTATCGAATATCACAATCGAATTTTAAATACAACACCTAATTGTAAATTAGTTTTTGCATCAATCATCAGCTCGTTTTTTTGTGAAAAACTTGGACTTACTGATTGTGTAGTGTCTAACAACTAAAATTTTTGTGTCCTTGTAATTTTTATAAATGCACAAAAATTATGACATTATTGTATTAATTTTCAAGTATGAGATTAAGTCGTTCTATATTTTATTTAATACAAAGATATGTCTAGTTCCTAGTACATCACGAGAATTTTAGTTTAATTCTAAAATTGTAAACTTTATATATTTTTTTAAACGTAACATGCTGTTTAAAATATTTATCATTGTTTAAGGCACCTATTTGTATATATATTGTATAAAAACATATATTTTACAACTTCAGTGATTTGTTTATGATCATAGTATACCTATATATTTTACAACATTACAACAAATATATTTACAATCAAACTCATTAATATATACTAATCATTAAATGAACTAGTGCCAAAATCTAGGTATACCTAATCAAATTTGTAACTTTCGAATTCTATTAGATATTATATACGTGTTATTGTATAATTACATTGTTGTAAATATTGAGTTAAACGAGTAATTTAACATCGTCAAACTTAAGATTAATATAATTACAATAGACTACAGTTAATACATAAGTCAAACCTAAGATTAATATAATTACAATAGACTACAGTTATATCTAGGCCATACATAATTTGATATTAATATAATCTCGATACGATCTAATCAAGTAAGTCAAGTAAGTAGTTCGGAAAATGGAACAAAGAACTGTTTAAAACTAATTTTCGGTAACACCATTGTAATGTATATTAATCAAAAGGAGTCAAAGTACCTAAAACTAATTTAATGTGCCAAATTTACCCGCTACATAAAAGCGAAATGCTTGTTTCAGCCAGTTGTTAATATTTAGGCACTATTTCCCAAATAGCGCAATAGATATAGGGCAAAATGGGATAGGGTAAGAAAAAATATTGTCCGGAATTTGGTACATCGAGCTTGTCTCATGCCCTTATTTTAAATCATTTCGCTGTTTTATGCTAAACTAGCTGTCCCGGCGAACTTTGTTCCGCCTCAGAAATGTTCATTGTTTAGATATTTTAATAGTTATTCTGTTCTTCGGGGCGGAGACAAACCCAACGAATCAAAGATCATAAAAATCGGTTCACCCGTTCTTGTGTTATAAATGGTGTAACTAACCCGACTTTGTTTTATGTATATAGATTAGGTAGTCGTTCAATTGTTACGTTAGTAAAAGTTTTAATGTACTGATACACAATGTTAAAGCTCTCTACATCTCTATACCAGACAATTTAACACAGGACCCACTATTTAAAATAACCTGCGCTGAAGCCTGTGTCTGATGAAAGTAGGTACCTTAGTTTTCTTTAGGTACAGGTCATGTTATGTGTTGCGTCCTATACTTTTGTTTATAGCAGATATATAACATTTGTCTCTTTTACTACAGTCCTAAATCAATTAAAATGAAAGAGACGAATAATTCATAATTTTTAAATATGATTTATGCGCTATAGCGCATAGCCTAGCATCTAGCTCTAGGTACAGGATTGTAAAAAAACATTAGTGAGATTAATTGGATTTTAAAATTGGCCTCTGAGAGCTAGTTTAGCAAATATCTAGGCCTAGTAAAGTGCTGAAAACTTACAAAAGTCATAATATGATCATAATCGCATACTTTGTTTTTATTTGTCCCGCTAAACTCTATTAAAAGTAACTGGGCGCGTTCCAAAAAAATCAAATTATCCTGAGTCGAAATCAAATGTCCGAAACAATAAAATTATATATGAATAACTTTTTTGGAATACGCCCAAATCCAATGCGAAAGATATATAAAGTGGTAGTTAACAGATTAATTTTCATATAGGCCAAAAACCGAATATTAAAAATAAACATATTCCGAAATAGATTACAGGTGAGAGTAACTGGGTACAATTTATACATATAATTAGTACCTACCTAATTGACTAATAATATTATGATCATTTTTGTAACGTAGCACAACGTTAGTTATACTTAAAATATTTCAGAGTAAACAGTTACATTTATTTAATGTTTAATATAACGAGCCCAATTAATGGTACGATTTATAGTTTTTAAATAGAAAACTATTGTATTAATAAATAATAATGATTACCTATATTAAATGATAATAAAAGCACTTAGTGAGATAGATATCTATGACGAAAATGAAATTAATATTGTATTAGTATTAGGCGTCAACACATGAAAAAGCGACGAGAATAAAGATACATTTAAAATAAACGTTTTATTTCTCACCCTCGTCGTGGAACGATTTTTATGAATATAAACGAAATGAAATTATAAGTAAAAATACATTAATTATTTAGAAAGACAAACTAACTGCTTTCATAGTTGCTACCTAGCGTAATTTTAAGTCTTACCTACTCATTTAGCACACAAAATTTTTCCAAATCAAAATGGCGCTGTAGTTAATTCATTGCCGATACGTACACGAAATAAACTTTATTAACTGAATAATCATTTTTTGGAAAAGAACCTGTCCGGTAACGAAATAGGAATAATTTTTAAATCGCGCAAACGCGCGAAATCAAATTAGCAGAGACAATGAACTACTTTTTTACAGTAGTTACCGTACCATCCTCTTACCATCCAAGTTGTCTATGTCATAAAAAGTGCTATACACGATCCTACTAGAAGTCTTTACGATTGAGTGTATAACTTACCTTACAATTGAATGAATGGTTTTGAAAACTGTCACTGTCAAAAGAAAACCAATCAATATATATGACTTGAATAGAAATAGAATAGAATAGCGGACTAAACAATAGTCTGGACAAAAACATAACTTTCCGATTTTCGTGAGAAAACAATCTAAGCAATTTATACCTTACAACACACGAATCGCTTCGCTAATCCTTTATTAATCACAAATACAGTTTGAGGTCATCGTGTAATTGAGTAGTTCTTTCCTTTATGTATAAATCGTGTAGCAATGTCGCCTCGGAAACAACCAAATAGCTTGTTTAAAATCTGCGTTAAAAACTGCATTAGTTTAATTAATTCTGCTTGTTATGTCATTGAAAAGAGTTGTCCGGAGAATGATTTTCACGAATGTGAGGCGCAAGCATTCTCGTTGAAACGCCAGTTAATGTTGATGCTTCCAGCCAGGTGAGTCGGGAATTAAAAATAATGTAATGTCACCAAAATCCGCGGCGTCGTATCATATTACACTATGTAAATAGAGAATTCGTCTTCAAGGTCAATTTAAAGATTGCGCAGGTCAACTCTGCAAAAATATTTGTAATAGTATTATAATGTTTAACAATGGCATTGTTTGGATGTAGTTTGATGAATATGCACTCAGAACTTGGCTAAATTCTTTATTATCTACTCAAGTTTTACTAGCCAACATGATTCAAGTTGGTTATTATTCCTTTTTTTTATTAATATAATAATAATAAATTCATTTATTTCAGGCCCGTGGGCCCATATAAGTGTTAGTAACAAGTTACTTAGGAACTAGGGTAATGTAGCAAATGTTTTAACATTCCCATATTCTAAGATGTTCCATCCCAATTTTACCATCTAAAATTTTGCATTTATCACTTTCTCAATTATTTGTCTAGAATTTTTTGTTATCAATTTCAATAAGATGGATATACTGCCATCCAGAACCATACAGTAAGTTTGTTTCTCATTGAATTTACTGTACTGCCGTCCTAGTCTAAAAGGCGACTTTTTGCTATGGAAGTTCATAATGAAAAGCCGCCTTTTAGACTAGGACAGCAGTGTACAAACAGCAACACACTTAACTGCCCATTAAAGACAGAGCAGAGAGAAAATTATAACGATTGAAAGAGATATATATATATTTGTATTATGTCAACTTCAAATCAAATAACGTTTGCGTATGTGTAATGTGCCTTTGAGCTTTGTCATTGTAGTTGTTTGGGCAAAGTTTTTTTTTTCCATACTGTAAATAAAGGTTTTATTTCAACAAGACAGGTGAATTTGTCAAAATCATGATTTAGCTTTCAGACGAACGTTTATTTCATAATAAACTAATTATATTGCTAATGCTTTTATTGGTGCTTCATATTTTTGATATGATGCACCAATATAATGTAATTTATATTTATTATTCATTCATTATTTTCCACGAATTCAATAATATGGCATTAATGTCAATAATGACGTTGGATCAGCCATAAAAGAAAAATTATGGTTTCAAAACTCTGTTGAATAATAGCCAATTTATACTCATAAACACACGCACACATGCTTAACACGACGCCTTCAAGTGTGATTCTCTTTCTTGCAGTATTTCCTTGGTATTTCCCATTTTTGAAGTGTATGGTTAACTGTGTTGCTGTTTGTACTTTAGTTTCTGCATGACAATATAATTTTTATGCCACACCTGGCCATAAAGTGGCTTTTACCGCACGCTAGGCTTACGGAAAAAGCCGCTTTCTGGCCAAGTGTTGACATAAAATGTTGTACACAACACGGGAGGTAATAAAGAATCTCAATCTCATATTCACATCACTTGCTTGCAGGTTGGGCCGCATACATCTGCGATCTTGGCCTTTCTTTATTTTACCACCCTAGTTGTGTAATGTACTATACTCAAATTGTATTAACACATTCACTGCTGAGCTCCAACATTTCCAAACAAAATGTACCAACCATGGGGTAGAGTATCATATGTGTCACTACCTAATTATTTAACTTTTTTTCAGGTTATTTGATGTCCTCTGTTCAGAAAGAACATGCTGCCAATACCGCGGTGACCCTCGTATACAGCTCCACATTCTAACACACCCGAATCTCAGTGTCTTCCGTAAATGCGACTTAGATAACGGCATCCCACAAACATTCTGGATAGAAAGCCTCCCAAATTTCAGCCGCTTAGTTATCCTAGACCTCAAATTCATTTGCACAGATGAAATACTTCAAGTCATCGGTGTCAGTTGTCCCCTTCTCGAAGAAATAAACATAGTATCAAGGGTCGATATCTGTAAGTCACTTTTTAATGCTTCCGTTCTGATCAGAAATGTTTCTGATGCGGGACTATGTTCGGTTGCCAACTTGAAGCAGTTGCGCATTCTCGCCATGGATCCGCCACGCAACGAAAGAGCCAACCGTGTAGGTAGATGTGTGTCACAAGCTGGAATTATAATGTTAGTCAGCGAGCTTCCATACTTAGAAGAGTTAAGGATAGAATCCTGTGATATTGGGTCGACGATGATTGGAACAGTAGTGGATATTGGGCCGTTAAGTTTGAGGAAAATCAATTGCCACTTTGCTTCAGCTGAAGGAATCAAAAAGTTGATTAAAATTTGTCCTTTTCTGAAGGAATTGTCAGTTACACACTTGTCAGATCACAACAAAGATGCCATTTTGGAACAGATTTCAGTTAGCGATATAAGGTTGAATCGGTTAGATTTGTCATTCTTCTCTTATTCTGATGCAATGCAGCAGCTCCTAGTCGTTAAAGGTGTTTATTTAACGCATTTTTCTCTATGGGAAATAGATCATTCTTTGACTCTAGATGCTGTATTGTCTATGGGCAATTGTTGTCCAAACCTCACCTCCCTCTGCATTATGACGCAGTCAAAGTGTCTAGTTATCCCTCGTTACTTCCGGCGACCAAGCAAAATGTTCTCTGAACTTCGTAATCTGACAATAGGAAACGAAAACTTTAACATAGACCACATATTGTCGTTTTTCCTTGAGTGTACTAAAAATTTACAGAAACTAATCCTGAAATATCAAACTAAAATGAATGTAGATCAGACTATGTTGCATTTGTTAGAAAAGGGTAATTTAAGGAATTTGAATTATTTGTGGTTAGATTGTACTTTAGAGGTATCTAGACCTGTTGTGAAACAGATTATACAAAGTTGTGAAAAACTACAATATTTCACAGTTGACTGTTCAGAAGACATCAGCGAGGTACACAGGTACATCAGCGAAAATAACTTGGATTTGAAGTTAGGTAGCTACTAAGTACATATTTATGTAGTTTGATTTTATAATAAATATACTTTTTTATAAAAGGTGGTTTTAATTATTATTCCAATTAAAAATCAAGAGTTATGAAAAATGATCATTTATTTCATTGAATGCTGACATATTTACAATTTGATAAATCATAACTCTTCACATTTTCTGCCAACATAAGGCCGATCAATATAGCACTATCTAGTCTACATACATAATTCGTGTCTATATTATATAACTCACATCATTTACTACATAGGAAAATAATTCCCACACCCATGTTTATAAAACACAATCCCCCATATCCTACATTGTAGGCAAATTATAAAAATAATCCATACCTAATCTACAAACGACGTTTTCAAGCAAAAGGTACACTTGGACGTAAATACGATACGGACATTAATTACTTCTTTATATCAGTTGAGTATGTGCGAAACTCATGTAAGCGATCGCAACGCATTGCCGTGGTAAAAAAATGTTACTTTGGAGGACCGCACGTATAAGTATTCCGAAACGCTTCGTTCAATGTTCATATTAAAGATGCAACGGATATCCGGTCATTATCCGGTATCCGGCCGAATACCGGATACTTGCGTAGTATCCGGCCGGATACCGGATAGTAATTTAGTACCTAATATAAGGAGAATTTGAGTAACATAGATATCAAACTTTGAAATACTGTAACAATCGTCAACGATAACGTATTTTTATCGTGTTGGCCCGAGTTTAGTCTGAGTATTTGACCATGCACTCTGGGTCGGATGGTCTCAAACTGAGTGTGAATTAAGTTCACTTTTCTATTCAAAATTGCCTACAACTAGAAACACATTGCATCCTGCACCGCCTATCGCGCCCGCGCGCCGTCGAATTTACTCATTTTAGGTTAAATAGATTTGGCCGGATACCGGATATCCGTTCCGTTTTAAACCACTAACCGTTCATTATTAGTTCATATCCTGCCATCTCGCCAGGAGTGGCTAACTCCGCGATTTCGCCGCGCGGCTACTACTCACAAATTTTGCCCCCGCGGAGGGACTTAGAAAGCGACCAGAAAGAGCACGCGTTATGCGATAGAAAGAGACGGTCGGATCCGGTGCCGCCCGGTCCTCGTACCGGAACGTCAGTTTTGTTAAAGAGAGACTTGTACATAGCACTATTACCTATTCTCTGGTCTCACTTACTCAATGTTTCATGAGGAGAAAGCGAGAGAAATGGCACGAGACGAACTTGGAACTAAAATAAATGACTTGGGCATTTCTTCACGTAACAAAGTAGGTGGCTCAGCAATGGCGTATACAACCAATCGACAATATAGATTACAGACAGTACCTTTTGCGCGAGAACGACAAAATTATATACTAAAGCACAGCAGTTATTACACTAAAACCAGGTTATTTACCTGCTTTTCCGCAGGACTTACTGGGAAAAATATTCTAACCTGTCCCCGCTAGATAATTTTTTTGCCCCGAAGATTATCGAATTATCAGTTTCCTGTCTTACCAGATTTCCGTTACACCAGAATATACAATCGTAGGTTACTCAAGGATCTCAATGATTTTGTTGGATATATTATTTTGGGAATCTGGTATTTTAACACTTCTTTAAGTCTCGCTTAACATCTACTTAATTTATGATAACAAAGCAATAACTTAGCTAACCTTACACCACTCCTTCAGATTCTGCCGAAGCCCGCCGCCCTCGGGTTTCACATACACTTCGTCAGTTTCAGATGAACTTCAGCAATTTCACGTGAACTTCGCTAGTTTTACAAAAACTTCGACAGTTTCACGTGTACTTCAAAGGTCCCGCGTCAACTGGCCAGTTTCACATGAACTTCGCCAATGTCACGTGAACTTCGCACATTTCACGTGAACCTCGCCAGCTCCACGTGAACTTCATTAATTTCACTGTGAACTTAGCACGTTTCACGTGAACTTCGCTAGTTTCACGCAAACTTCGCCAGTTTCACGCAAACTTCGCCAGTTTCACGTGAACTTCGCCAATTTCACGTGAACTTCATTAATTTCACCGTGAACTCGGACAGTTTCACATGAACTTCTTCCTGTACCTGCGGAACTCGTGTCAACTGGGGGGCGGGTCCGCGGCGGGCGCCTGCTGCTATGGCTCTTCCGTCTTGACTATCGTCTCCTTGTCGTTGTCTTTCTCGTCGTCGTAGAATTCATTCTTTGCCTCGACAGTTTTGTCGGCCTCCTCCTGGCTGATGCGGATGTCGGGGTCTGGATCGTCTTTGATCTTGTAGTCTTCGGGGAAGAAGTCGCCTGTTGGGAAGGGGTTTTGTAAATAATGACGAAAAGTACAAATATCACAATCTTTATATACAGGGTGTTAGGTAATTAATGGATAACCTGTAAACTGGTGATGGAGGACACTTAGGTCTATCAGATTAAGTTAATATATGTTTTGTAAAAGTGTCATCATTTTCGAAATATTTTGACTTAGGTATGTAATTTTTCTCAAAATTGATCAAATCTATGTATGAGGTTTTTCTTGTCCCTAAAATCGATGACATGGTTCCTAAGAACAGATCTTCGTATCTCTTATAGTTTCAGACTTTCCCATACTGACCGATCGAAATGGGCCACCCTGTATTTTGGTCATGTTGATGAAATTACCTGGCACGTGTGTCATCTGTACCGCTGGGGAATGTTGGCAGATCCTGAGGTTATCGTATACGTGTTTCGTTATGGCGTCCAAATACTGCTTGCTATTTGCATTGTTTGTACTGAAAAAAATCAAAATTCACTGGTTTAATTTTGTAACGTGCTTTAAGCACAGTGCAAATCGGCCAAAGATGTTTAGGAAGATTAACTGGAAGAGATGCCTGGAAGGGATAAGTTCGCCTTTTCACATAAGACCTACCATTATTTCGCAACCTTATACTATACCTTGTATTATTTTATACAGTAAAAGGTTTACATACATACACACATAGGTACGTTAAGAGCCATCGCAGACTAACTTTTTATCGGCCGATAGTTTAAGGGAGCTGTTAATCAGTATGTACATGTATGATAATACGTACATTACACAGATTTGGCATTCATACTGATTAAAAACCCGATTAAACTATCGGCTAGGGTGTCCCAGAGAGCACTGCCGCCATAACGCGAAAGGGCCCAACTAACACATTTTTTCGACACTGAGTTATATAGATATTCGGAATCAGTAACGAGGTCTCTATGGAGAGACTTGTTGTTCAGGGTAGATTAGTCGCCCTCTAGTCATCGGGATCGGAGTTACCTGGTGATCTCTGGATGCAGCTGGAAGTCCGGCGCGAACAGCTCCAGTTACTCGGGTCAGTGGCAGCTCGTTGGAGATGTTCTCGTTCAGTAACGAGGTCTTTATGGAGAGACTTGTTGTTCAGGGTAGAGTAGTCGCCCTCTAGTCATCGGGATCGGAGTTACCTGGTGATCTCTGGATGCAGCTGGAAGTCCGGCGCGAACAGCTCCAGTTACTCGGGTCAGTGGCAGCTCGTTGGAGATGTTCTCGTTCAGTAACGAGGTCTTTATGGAGAGACTTGTTGTTCAGGGTAGAGTAGTCGCCCTCTAGTCATCGGGATCGGAGTTACCTGGTGATCTCTGGATGCAGCTGGAAGTCCGGCGCGAACAGCTCCAGTTACTCGGGTCAGTGGCAGCTCGTTGGAGATGTTCTCGTTCAGTAACGAGGTCTTTATGGAGAGACTTGTTGTTCAGGGTAGAGTAGTCGCCCTCTAGTCATCGGGATCGGAGTTACCTGGTGATCTCTGGATGCAGCTGGAAGTCCGGCGCGAACAGCTCCAGTTACTCGGGTCAGTGGCAGCTCGTTGGAGATGTTCTCGTTCAGTAACGAGGTCTTTATGGAGAGACTTGTTGTTCAGGGTAGAGTAGTCGCCCTCTAGTCATCGGGATCGGAGTTACCTGGTGATCTCTGGATGCAGCTGGAAGTCCGGCGCGAACAGCTCCAGTTACTCGGGTCAGTGGCAGCTCGTTGGAGATGTTCTCGTTCAGTAACGAGGTCTTTATGGAGAGACTTGTTGTTCAGGGTAGAGTAGTCGCCCTCTAGTCATCGGGATCGGAGTTACCTGGTGATCTCTGGATGCAGCTGGAAGTCCGGCGCAAACAGCTCCAGATACTCTGTGAGTGGCAGCTCGTTGGAGATGTTCTCGTTCAGTAACGAGGTCTCTATGGAGAGACTTGTTGTTCAGGGTAGAGTAGTCGCCCTCTAGTCATCGGGATCGGAGTTACCTGGTGATCTCTGGATGCAGCTGGAAGTCCGGCGCAAACAGCTCCAGATACTCGGTGAGTGGCAGCTCGTTGGAGATGTTCTCGTCCACGAGTAACGAGGTCTCGTACGTCCAGCACCGGGCCACGTTGCGGAGCGTGTAGCTGTTAGAGAATATAACATGTCAATGCGAGGTTAGTTAAGCGGTAATGGGGATTTGTAGAGTCCGACCGAACTTTCGGTTTCGGCCTAGTTTCGGCTTATAAGGAAGGGTACCCAACTGTCCGACTCCGATTTGATTCATTTTGATATATGTTATAGAGTAGTCCAAAATAGCAGACACGTATTTTTTTTAGCTGCCCAAGTTCAAGTTTTTGGGAGATATTGTCCTTCAAAGTACTGAAAAGTGACTAAACCCTCCAACTTCTACAGAAATTTTTTTTTAGCAAGTTTCTGGTTAATTACTGGTTTCATTTTCTCTTCTTTTTTTTTCTGAGCATTTTCTTAATAACGAAACTGCATTGCTATTCAATATGTCAGCACACACTTTGATAGCACATAACGTCCGAACGAATAAGAAGAGGGGAGGTAGTTTGATACTTGTAAGTAAAGATAGGACTGCAAATGAACTATTATTTTGCAAGTCATTATACAAAACAGAAAACTTTGAAGTGTGTGGAGTCAAAGATAGTGAAACAAATGTTTGTACAATTTGCTGCTACCGTTGTCCTAAAGATAGCAATTTTGACAACTTTATGGAGAGACTCGAAAATTTACTGGAACACTTCTTAAATAAAAAATGTATTATATGTGGCGATTTTAACATTGACTTACTTAAGAGTGACAAAAAAGCTATAGATTTCACATCACTTCTTAAATGTTATAACTTTAGGCCGCTTGTGACTGAGGTTACCTTCAAAAGAAATCAATCTGAGTCTTGCATCGATAACATCTTAACCAATTTACCTCCTGACTGTATTAGTAGCACTCTGATCGATCATAACGGGCTAGCAGATGGACATGCTGGTATGTTCTGTAAGACGGTACAGGAAATAAAAAAGGGCAATAAGCCTGACACTGTGCTTTACATAGAACGCCGTATGCATAACAGGACTAACAAAGTGGCATTCAGACAAAACCTCTTAACCGAAACTTGGAACAAAATCGGAGTTAATACGTTCCTAAAAAAATTCAGCAATGTCTATAAAAAATGCTTCAGACAGAAAAAACTAAAAATCAAGAAACAAGATGCAAATATCCCCTGGATTTCAAAAGGGATTAGAGTCTCAAGCAAAATGAAGCGTTTCTTAAATACGATTGACAAGCAGACTTGTGACAAAACGGTTGAAGAGTATCGCTTGAAATACTGCTCGATCTATAGGCGCATAATTAGAATCGCGAAAAGGAATGCGGTCATAAGGCAGATTAACAAAACAGAAAATAAAAGTAAAGCAATTTGGAAAATAGTAAACAGACACAGGAATACAACCCAGACCACTACTAGGGAAAATTTGATCCTCCGAACCGACAAAATAATCACAGATCCACATGAGCAGGTAAATACTTTTTCAAAAATCTTTGATCACAGTGAAGTGAATGCTTTAAGTGACCCTTTTTTAGCAAATAAGCTGCTCGAGGAAAACACGGCAAGGGTTGAGAAAGACATGTCATACGAAAGTGTTACTCCACTTGAAATCTTAAAACTGATTAAAGATATGGCTCCAAAGACATCAGTAGGGCATGACTAAATACCAGTCACTATAATTAAAGAAAATGTTGACTTGCTAGCCGAACCACTGGCAAATTTCTTCAACGATTGCTTCGAGTTAAGTATCTTTCCAGAACAGTTGAAGATAGCAAGGGTACTACCAGTTTACAAAAAAGGAAAACGTAGTGATCCCAAAAACTATAGGCCAATCTCCCTGCTACCGACACTGTCAAAAATATTTGAAAAGTTGATGAAAGTGCGGCTACAGAGACACCTGAATTATTACAATGTCCTAAATAACAGGCAATTCGGTTATAGGAAGTGCGTAGGTACTCGTGAAGCAATTGATACCTTAATCAATGATGCAGTAACAGAAATAGGTAAGAAAAACAAAGTTGCAGGGTTATTCCTAGACCTCAGCTCTGCGTTTGACACCGTCCAGCATAGCATACTGCTTCATAAACTAGAACACTATGGAGTCCGAGACAAAGTTTTGAAACTATATGAGTCATACCTCTCAAATAGGAAACAATTTATTGAGATCAAATCGATTGAAGATGGAATCGAAAGGGTAGCCAAGTCTCACTTAGTTACAGTAAAACGTGGGGTTCCACAGGGGTCCATCTTGGGTCCTCTGTTCTTTGTAGTATTTTTAAATGATCTTATATCATATATGGGTAAAATACTTCCACGCGTGAAACTAGTAGCTTTCGCTGACGACACAAATGCTATAATCTCAGCGGAAAATATATCTCAGCTGAACGATACAGCAAATGCTGCTCTTTCTGCTTTTAGCGAATGGTTTAAAGCTAATAATTTGAAGCTTAATACTAGTAAGACAAACGCGATGTTGTTATCAGCAACCTCAAGCAAATCAGATATACTAGATATAAATCTAAACGGAGTTCAAATTATCCAAGCAAATGTCGTCAAATTCTTGGGAATCCACATAGACTCACAAATAAATTGGAAACATGAATTACAACAGCTAAATAACTCAATAAGCGCAGCTTGTTATGCTCTTCGCAGTCTACGAGATGAAGTCCAAATAAAGCAACTCAAGATGGTCTATCATGCGTTGGTGGAATCAAAATTTCGATATAGCATAAAACTCTGGGGTCATAGTTATAAATATAATGTAGAAACAGCTTTTAGAATGCAGAAAAGGGCCATTCGAACGATAGTTCGAATTCCTCAGAGAGAGTCATGCTGAGACCATTTTGGAAATCTAAAAATTTTGACAATACCGTGTCTCTATATCTTAGTTCTGCTCACAGACTTCATCAAACACTTGGATCAGTACGAAAGCCCAAGTGAAAGAGAATTAAGATTTTCGACGAGAAGAAAAGACATACCAGATAAAATAGTCCCGAAGCTAAATGTCATACGCCATGCTTCTTGCTACCAAGCGGTGCATTTGTTCAATAGGCTACCGGTGGAATTCAAAACGATCGTAAACAGTCACATCTTCTATGCAAGACTCAAACAGTTTCTGCTGGAGAAATGTTATTATTCAGTCACAGATTTTGTAAATGAACAATAATGATTAGAATTACAAGTAAAATAATAATCAGAATTTTGACATTTTATAGCTTTCTTGTATTTATTTATTTTTTATTAAGTGTAAATTCGGACATTAATATTCGTTAGCGTAGCATAGGTAATCACTAATCTATGTTATGTTATGTTATTTGTTGAAACATTATTATAGTATTAATTTAAGGATAATTATTAACGCTCTCTAGATTATTTAATTCATTGTTTTGTAATTTTTTTTTTTGTAAACTATAAGGACATTCATACACAATGTAAGTTGTTTTTGAATAAATGAAATGAAATGAAATCATTATATGTCGGAGAACATGAAAAAAGAATAGACACGTGTTTTGTCATTTTGCCCCAAACTCATATTTTCCTAAAAAAAAAACAGCCTCAAAGGACTGAATCTTTGAAGGGTGTTTTTTTTTTTAGGAAAATATGAGTTTGAGGTGAAATGACAAACACGTGTTTATTCTTTTTTCATGTTCTCCAACATATAATGTAACCAGTAATTAACTAGAAACTTGCTAAAAAATTTTTTTTTCAAAAAGCACTGATAATTTATTTGAAATAACAAGCTATAATGTACTATCATATATTAATATGGTATTTAAAAATGAAGACTGACTGATTATGATGGTAATTTTTTTTCTCCCCGCGATAACATTACATTGTTTGAAGTTTCGGTTTCGGCCGTGAAAATAGTTTGGACTAATGTTGAAGTTTACAAGATAACAAACTTAGTCATATGGATTCCAAAAAGCTAAACGGAAGAAATAAATAAAAGTTGTAAGTTATGAGACCACAAAGCGCCGCAGGCACGTTCAGATTCTTGACATATTTGACGCACTCCTTATGCACCTTGGTGGACAGAGAAAAGCAGCCGAGACAGCACTGACTCACTAAACGATCCCGTTATGCGGTAATTATTAATAAATATCGCCACCCTAGTGCGGAAAAAGAGCACGCGTTATGCGATAGAGCGACGGTCGGATGCGGGTCAGCTCCGGCCGGTCACCCGACGCGAACGGCAGTTTTGTTAGGGAGAGAGGCTTCTGTACGTATGTAATTCTTATTCTGTGGCCGAGATAGTAACCTACTTAGGTTAGAGCAGGGTTTCCCAAACTGTGCGTCGCGACGCCCTAGGGAGTCGCGACACTGTCCCAGGGGCGTCGCGACACGGGAGTTTCATGTCGCCGTAAGTTAAACCTATAACGAACCGCACGTGTCTTAGTTTACAAGGGCGTCGCAAAAAGTTTACAACCTGCCAAAGGAGTCGAAGTGTAAATAAGTTTGGGAACCCCTGGGTTAGAGGAAACGTTACACCACATTAATACTAAATATTCGAGCTATAACGTTATTATAGGAGGCGATTTCAATATTAATACATTAATCGATAATCCAAAAAGTAGTCGCTTTATAAATACAATGTTAGAGTATAAGTTCATCCAGCACATAAAAGTGCCAACGCATGTCACACAAACGGCATCTACATGTCTTGATTTAATATTTACTAATTTTGAACATAAGGATATTCATACAACTATCGAAGAATTAGGCTTTTCTGATCACTTTGGCACTATTTTAAATGTAAACTTACCTCAACAGCCCAAAAATCAAATAATATGGCAAACAGAAAAAAGACAATTTAACGCGAAAAACATAGAAAACTTTAAATTAGAACTTAGCAATTTAGATTGGGAATCAATCATAACTGGCGATAAAAATGTTAACGAAAACTATACATTATTTACACAAACATTAAGAAGTATTTTAGATAAATATATACCAAAACGGAACATAAAGCTTAAAACAAATTACAAGAAGCACTGGCTTACAACGGGTATTAAAATCTCTTGCCGAAATAAACGCTTATTAAAATTGTTAACACTAAAATCCAACAGCCACGTAATCAAAAAATACTATAAATCGTATGAAAAAATATTGAAACGATCGGTTATCACTTCTCAAAAATTACAATATGTAAATAAAATGAATAAGTCAAATAATAAAATAAAAACAATGTGGAGTATAATAAATGAACGGACTAACAAAAAACCCAGAAAAAACAAAACAAATATCGAACTACAAGTCAACAACAACTTAGTTTCCGAGCCAAGGCAGGTTGCTGAAAACTTTAACTCTTTCTTCGCAGCTATAGGTGATAGTCCTAACTGCGCCGCTGCCGGGCGACCCGTGCTCCAACAAACTGAAAATTCTATGTTTCTCGCGCCGGTTAGTTATCAAGAAACAGTGAAAATTATAAAGAAATTGAAAAACAAAAACAGTCATGGGATTGATGAATTACCACCATCTCTAATACGCCACTGCGCTGAACAACTGGCCATACCTTTCTGTCTTCTAATTAATCAGTCCTTCGAAGAAGGGTCCTTTCCTGAATTGCTAAAAGTAGCAATAATTAAACCGATACACAAAAAGAACACAAAAACAGATCCGAACAATTACCGACCGATCGCTCTTTTGCCAACTGCTTCGAAGGTGTTCGAAAAAGCCATGTGCAATCGCATCTACGGTTTCTGCGAAAAGTATAAAATATTTAATGAAAGTCAAAACGGTTTCCGCAAGCAAAGGTCTACGGTCTTAGCCGTTTATAAGTATATCCAGGAGATACTAAATATTTTAAACTCAAAACAATATGCTATAGGTATACTCCTGGATATGACGAAAGCCTACGATAAGGTCCAATACAGTATACTGCTACAAAAATTATATGGAATAGGAATTCGCGGAAATGCCTTTAAATGGCTGTCATCGTACCTAAAAGATAGAAAACAACTCGTGGAAATAGAACATTACAATCATAAAACCGGGAAAATAACGCTTGTACAATCGGAAACAAAAGTCCTAAACGCTTCTATACCCCAAGGTAGTGTTATAGGATGTTTGTTGTTCCTGATATACATCAACGATCTCCCAAAAGTAACAAAAGAGCCGTGCGTATTATTTGCTGATGATGTTTCATTAATTACAGCTTGTCAAAACGGCATAAACATTAATGAAAAGCTTAACTCCGTATTTAATGAAATAAGGTTTAAGGTTTAAAGATATTTATTCTCAAAAAAGACATAGGTCACTTACATGAGAACAATAATTAAAGTAAAAATATACATGATCGTCCGTACGTATTTTAACTATTTACGCTCACTTAATGCATTACACTGTAGTAGGAGTATTAGTAGTAGTGTGGTAGTAGTATTCTAGCTATGAAGAATAACATGTTGTGATAGTTTTGTTTTGAATGCATTAAATGAGCTTACACTTTTTATTGCTGACGGTAACTTGTTATACAACTGTGCACCCTCAAAAGTAAACATTCTTTTTCCTAATTGGGTTCTTGTCTTAGGTAGTACCAAAAAGCTTGCGCGACGTGTTGACCGTTTAGTTATTTGTTTTAACTTCGTAAAGGATAAGTTAGTATGGACAGAGTTATTTAAGATTTTTCTTACAAGAATGCACGTGTTATAATTGTACAATTGTTTTAAGTTCATGAGTTTAGTATCTTTATATAATTGTTTCGTTGGTGTTAAGAAATGGTATTGAAATAGTGTTTTTATAACTTTATTTTGTAATCTTTGGAGAACGGCTAGTTTTGTTTTGGCAGCACTGCCCCAGAGTTCTATCAGATACAGTAGGTGAGGTTTTACAAGTGAGTTGTATATGGTATAGCGCATCCGACACGGAATACAACTAGCGATGCGTCGAAGCGATCCGGTTAACGACGACAGCTTAGCGCGTACGTGCTCAATCTGATGATTCCAACTAAGATTGCTGTCTATTCGTAGGCCAAGATACTTTTCATGTTTTTTTTCCTGTATAATTTCGTTATTGATTTTAAGTGGATGGTGATGGGGTATACTTTTATTTCTGGATTTAAAAATGACGTAGCAAGTTTTTGTTATGTTTATTGTTAGAAGATTATACTGAAACCAAGAGAACAATTTATTTAAGTCTTCTTGCGCGTTCGATATTATGTCATTAATGGTGGATCCAAAGTAAAATAAGCACGTATCGTCCGCGTATAATGATATATAACCGTGTAGTCCTATTTCTTGTATATTATTTATATATATTGAGAACAGCAGTGGCAGTTATATATATTGAGAGCAGCAATAACTGCATGGATGAGAGATCACAACCTTGAAATAAACTTTCAAAAAACTAAAATCATGTCGTTTCACCCGTATCAGAAAACCCCTCTAAGTATCAACTACGAATACAATAACATCGAACTAGAAATTGTACAAAGTTTTACACTACTGGGCATTGATATAGATAGCCATATTACGTGGAAATCCCATATAAACAAAATTAAAGCTAAATTGTCGAAATTCGTTTACGCGCTTCGGGAAGTTAAAAAATCCACTAACCTGGAAAACGCACTGTCTACTTATTACGCTTACGCCTATGCATGGCTCACGTATGGCATTATGCTCTGGGGAAACAGCACAGACGCGCCTTCTGTCTTCACCATCCAGAAAAAACTGATCCGAATTTTAGTCAATATCAAGCAGACTGACAGCTGCAAACCCTACTTTAAAAAACATAAATTACTAACCCTCCCTGGTCTATATATCTTTGAGACCTGTAAGTTTGTACGGAAACATAAAGAGTTTTATGTAAAACGCGACGACATTCCCTCTTCACGACCTATTCGCAATAAAAATAGACTCGTTCGACCGGCCGCCAAACTGAAACTGCTATCCTCAGGACCATTAATTATGTCCATCAAGATTTATAATAACTTACCTGACTGTATAAAAGAAGAAGAAGACGATAAAAAGTACACTAATAAAATAAAGCAACTACTATTAACTAAATCCTATTACACGCTAAATGAATACCTAGAAGATAAATTATAAAGGCTTAGTAAGTCCTCCTCTCCCTAAAATTGCAGTGCCCAACAGGGTTCACAATGATCTGTAGCTTTAAGTTAACATCTGTACCTACTTTTGTGAAATTGCAATAAATGATTGAGTAATTGAGTACTTCCTTATTCACCAAACTGATCAAATAGTACAACTTACCCGCCAACGACTAGCGTAGGCACGTTCAAATTCTTGACAAATTTGACGCACTCCCCATGCCCCTTGGTGGACAGAGAGAAGCAGCCGAGATAATACCCTACTTCCTTACTTCACACCAGTCACCAAACTGATCAAATAGTACAACTTACCCCCCACCGCCAACGACTAGCGTAGGCACGTTCCAATTCTTGACAAACTTGACGCTCTCCCAATGCCCCTTGGTGGACATAGAGAAGCAGCCCAGACTATAACCTACTTCCTTACTTCGCACCAATCGCCAAACTGATCAAATAGTACAACTTACCCCCCACCGCCAACGACTAGCGTAGGCACGTTCAAATTCTTGACAAATTTGACGCACTCCCCATGCCCCTTGGTGGACAGAGAGAAGCAGCCGAGACGGTCGCCGGCGAGCGAGTCCGCGCCGCACTGCAGCACGATCGCGGTCGGCCGGTAGAACTCCATCACGTTGGAGATCACTGGTTTGAACACCTGCAATTTTTTTTAGTTGGATATTAATTTCATAGTTGGGTAAAAAGTATCCTCAGATGTCAAATTTTCTGCCGCTTTGACATACAACACCACGCCACACACACACACACACACACATTATTGGTATGTTCATATGTTCAGTGGCGTGGCGTAAATGATATCCTTGAGCAAGCCGGTGCAGATTTGGCGTACATTGCCCTTAAGAGCTGTAGAATAAGGTGGTTAAATGCCTGATATTAGGCAGCCGGTAGGAATCAAGTTCTTTGGATGCCACGCTACTGGTTCATATATTATTATAGTCAGGCCAGGAACCATGATTCTCACCCCAACCACATTTGTACTGTGATTACATAAATCCTGGGATTACTGGCACTAAAATACACAATTTAAATAATGAATTTGTGCATGAATAAAAACTTTTCATGTAATGCTCAGTTAGGGCACAATGAACACTTTTAATTGGGTCATGAGGGTATATTTATGAAAATCTCACCTGAACATAACTCTGATCATCAATACCCTCCTTCAGCGGTACGTTCACCGAGTAGTACCTTCCACTCTCTGCTCCAATCTCATACATATCCCCGGTCCCGGGAAAGAAGTAGTTCCCATACTTATGGAAGCTGACGGTCATGACTCGGTCCGTCAAATAGAAGGCCTCCTGCACTCCGTCTCCGTGATGCACGTCAATGTCTATGTATAAGACCCGGGGGTGATATTTTAGGAGCTCCAATATCGCTATGACAATATCGTTCACATAGCAGAAACCTGAAAGATATAAAATGAGGTTACACATCAATAATTTGTGAAAAAGTCATTTTTTATTGATGAAATTACCGTTGCTTATGTTTCACTGTTTCTACAGGTAGGTATCTATGGAAGACAATCACATATCATATTGTGATAATTTATAGCTATCAATTGTATCGAACTTTCTCGTGAACCTTCTAGAAACATCATAAAGCACTCAAATTACCCATTTAAAGTATGTAATAAATATTCTACTTAAATTTCCAATAAAATCTTGTCAAAAGTTCTATAGAACCTTCTAGAATCTTCATAAAAGAAACTACAGTGAGCCATTTAAATTATAGAAACTTCGAATTACATATCAAACTTTCTAAAACATATTAAATCTTCACAGAACATTCATGGAACGGTCTAGAACATTATAGAAACGTGTAATCAAATCAAATCATTTATTTTTACAAGTAGTAGGCCACAAGGGCTCTTTTACAGGTTACAGGATCTTCTAAATAAATCATGGAACCATCCAGAAGATTTCTACACTTTATAGATCTCTCTAGAAAATGCATAGAATACTCGCATTTACAAATACATGTATATGTCTGCTCTAACCATAGTATAGTGTATAGATAGCGGATGCAGTAAAAAGTAAACAGGTAAATGACACATACCGGATGGTTCAAATTTCTTGGCATGATGAAGTCCTCCGGACCAATTAATAGCTATGTCACATGCATTATTGTTGAGCTTCATAGCGCCCTCTAGAGAGGCCCCCGTGTACATTGAGCAGAAGTCAAACAGTCCATCAAATACCGGGCAGTCATCGCCAACATTGTAATGGAGAAGGTCTTTTGAGTAACCTGGAATCAAAAAATGTTAAGAGTTGAATCCATTAATGAGCTTTTAGGTTTACACAAAATTTTACCCGAATCAGGGAATGATAGAAAATTTTGTAAATGTTAATATGGCAAGGAATGATTTACTGTCAATTTTGCCGCTTGGCTACTAGGGTGTGACTATGATAAATATGCAGAGCGGAACCTGGCAACACCTCCATTTAAAAGTTACATTTTCATAGAAATTTGATTTTTTAATGGAGGTGTTGCCATGTTGCACTCTGCAAAGTTATCATAGTCACACTCTAGCACCAAATTTTCCAGAGGGCCTTAGCCAGCACCTAGAAAGAGCATGCATTATGCAATAGAGACAATCAGATGCAGTGCGTTCCGTCCGGTGGTCGGACCCGAACGTCCGTTTGTTAGAAATAGAAACTTATATAAGTAGTACCACTACTTGCTTATTCTGTTATCTGGCTGTATACCCTTGATGAGACAGGACAAGACATGCATGTTATTCTCTTCTTCCAATGTGAGTAAGAAACGGACATAATGTGAGATTCACCTCATCTCATAGAGTTAGGGTAGTATACATACATAGATACTATAAAATAGTAGACTGATATTCATAGACTAATTGTACTTGACCAGAGGTGAAAAATAAAGTACATTTACTGCATTTAGATAATTTTTTCCCAAACTGAACCAAGATTTGAAGATCGTTTCTCACTTTCCAAAGTGTTCTCATTCAAATTAGGCCAGGAGGAGCATTTAAAGTTAGGTGTAATCATTACAAAGTTACTGTAAATATAAACACACTCACTCTGTATATTCTGTGGTGTAACATTCGCCAAAAACTCAACGTAGTCTTCGCTGTGGAACCGACACATATCATGCGCACTAGCCCTGTAAGGTTTGTAAACTTGCATCTTCTTATGCAGGCCATACTTGAGTACCAAACTATGAGTTACGGACAACCTATGCGGCTTCATCGGGTGCCCAGGCCCGTAATGGAAGTTCCCCACGTCCGCGTTGTAAAAATAAGCAACCCTGTGGTTACTCATAGCGGATAAATAAACACGTACTCTTTCAAAATCAAAATAATGCCAAGAACTAAAGCGATCACTACTAAGCGTTTGGTTAACTGGATGTCACCTAGCATGCTTCACGCATTTTTCACTTTGTTGAAGTAAACATTGTGTAATGCAGCAAACACGGTGAAATATTGATTGTTTTCTACTATTATTTACTAGTATTTGCAGCTAAAGGCACTGCACTAGCGCAGCGCCTACAACATGACAGACATGTCAAATGAAATGAAGTAGTTTCGAGAGTTGCCAGTTTAAATCATGAAACTTCTCTAATATTGTAAAACATCACATTTTTTCAGTTTTGCTTCAAATTTTATATTGGTTTTTTTCCGCACGCTGCGCGCTCGGAAAAAGCCGCTTTCTGGCCAAGTGTAGACATAAAATGATGTACACAACACGGGACGTAATAAAGAAAGCCCTCGATCGCATATTTATGTCCCTCGCTTGCAGCTCCGGCCGCAAACTTCTGCGATCTCGGCCTTTCTTTGTATTACCACCCTAGTTGTGTAATGTACTATTCTTAAATGTTGAGAAAAACGTAATGAATTATAGTAAACAGAAGCTGTCCACTACTAAGATCGTATTTTTATTTAGATACAGAAATTAGTTTGATAGTTTTTTGACAGCTACGAGCTTGTGCTTAGTGTAATTTTTGTGTTATGGTTTAAGCTTACTTAAAATTTACTTCGGTTTCAGACTTTCATTGTTTAAGCGTATTCTTATTCATACTTTAATAAGTAATGTCTAAATAATGGAATATTTATTACGATAACTGGCAAATTGTTGTTAGATTACTGTATATAATTGATAAATACAAGTATAAATTTACTTATTTAGTTGCTGACCATAAACTAAACATTTGATAAACTAAATAATTTGATGCTGTGCCATACTTCGGATAAAATTATAATTACTTATCTAGAGTAAAATTTAACACTTACATTAGCATCATACAAAAACAAACACGTGATAAAATGGTAACTTGCGTCACATTTTTATGGAATTACACAATACATATTCCTGAAATTTCTTCATCTTCAAGAGCTATATTTATTTTTTTAAATGTGAAAATACTCTTAATTTGGCAACACTAGAAGAAGTAAGAAAACATCGGCCGCGTTCCAAAAATGATAAAAAAATCTCGCTTCTTCCGTAAGTGGAACGCAGCTATTTTTAAATGTATATTGGCCAACATGTCAAAATTGGATCGTGTAAAAGGGTTGTAAGCTATTTCAAATAAATTAAATATCTTATTTAAAAATAAACGAATGTTGTCTATGCTTACTGTTGCCAACATAGCACACTTAGAGCTAAATTTAGCACATTTTAGAACGATTTAGCTTCGAAATGTATTTACCATCCAAGCCAAAATTACCGATTTTAAGTACTTCTTGATTTCGATAATTTTACTTTCAATTCAGAATTATTATTTCATGTGTAAAGGTTTAATGCATTTCATTAAATAAAATACTAATAGGTGACAATTGGTGACAACCCTAGGGCAACACAGAAATGAGTTGATACAGCAAAACTATATTTTAATACAATATTCTTTGTACAAAGATGTACATTTATTTTCTGCAACGATGCCTGTGTCGTTGTACTTTGCACTCATATGAGAGAACTATGTCACTAAACCGGCACACGCATCGTTCCGCAATAGCATGCAAGAAACCCAACTTTAGTGTACGATTGAGTTTAATTAAACAGGATAACATCGCCAAACCACCTGCGATCTTTTATTTTACTCTCGGCACTCCCTGACACCTTTGACATCCTTCAACATTCTTTATTGTGCACCAAAACAAAAGTTTACAAAAGATTATATCTAAAACAGCATAAATGGTAAACAACAGGCGATCTTATCGCTAATAAGCGATCTCTTCCAGACAACTACTTAAAGCTTTTAATTTTATGTAACATTGTGAGATTTGTGAGATTCAACGTTGGTTAGACGTACGTTTGACAGTATTTAATGAATTTACATAACATAACCTAGTTATTGAACGGATATCTTTTAGTGGCACATATTTTTATCCATTTTAGTAAGTTTTTGTACATAATTTAAGCTCTAAGTGAATTTCAAGGCTAGCAACACTGTAATGCTTCTGTCAATAACTGTCAGCTCGCCGGACGCCGGCCAATGATGACAGCGTGCACTTAACGAGTTTATTTTCAGTTTATTTTTTGCATTATCTCCGCATTCTCCAAGAAATCTTATACTAAACGCTGAAAATTACCAATAAACGTAAGTAAACTTTTATATATTTGTATTATTGCAACACAATAATTACAATTAAGGCTAATCCATACGAATAGGAAGGTAGATAATAATTTCAGATTGGAACTTCAGTCTACAACTCTTATAGGTATATATCTAGAGTAAATTACCGCATTACGTAATGCCTACAGTACTGCCAGTTATTTATTACACTATGAATTGCATTACGGTTGATAAGATAAATATTACACTGTATTGATCTACTAGAGTAGTATTTATTGTATTTGCCCGTTGGTGTACCTATATCAGTGGTTCCGAACCTGGGGGTAACTATCCCTGTAGGGGTAAAATTATGTTTCCTCAGCGGTAATACTCATATTAAGTCGTTTTTCTTTGAGTACTTTCATATACTTGTCTGTATAATCTATTTTTTGGAGGGGTAATGATACAAATCTGGAGGGGGCCCTGTGGAGAAGTGGCCATAAAGGTTAGGAACCACTGACCTGTATAGTATTACATACCGATATTGATATTGCTAACATTTGTTAAATTACAATTGAGTTTTCATCACATGACACCACATTAAACTAACCATATTGTCTTCGGTTTGCGCGATCGTCATTCATTGTAATAAACCAATTTAAACTAATTAAATCGCGTATATTACTTATTCTAGATCCCGACATATTGTAACCGTCCGTTATCGTACCGTATCATTACAGTGTGCGTGGTCGTGGGTGCTTACCAGTAGGTAACTAACAAATTGATATGTAATTCTTGGACAAAACATTCTATACTTATAATAATAAACAAATACTTATAATAAATGAAACCTATTTGTAAATAGGTAATGCCAATTTTTCTTATTATTTGATCATGTCAAAACCTGAAGAGATACAGAGCCCATTGAGGATTACATGTTTGATGGTAAAATGGAATTTAACACAAGTATAGTAGGTACAAGATATTTAAAAGTAGACAAAAATATTTTGCTCTCTAATCTAGTAGACTTAAGTTTACAAATTCCTTGGCTGGCTCTTAAATCAATACATATAAAATCGTAATAAGAATAATTACGCTTGTGTGTGAATGATGCAGAAACTACCTACCAGACCAATATTCATAAAATTAAATACAGGTAGATTATGACCCTGGTTAATACTTTATACTCAACTAATTTCACCTCCGCAAATGAGTTGCAGGCATGCTATAGTACATAAATAAAATTCTCCACTGTCATCAAGTCAATCGATATTATTTATCAATTTGTCACTTTCGGTTCTATTAAGCAATCTGAGTCAGCTGTCAATCAGATTCAGACTAAACAATGAGTGACAATGGCACAAACCGTTTACGGAGACTAATGAATGAAATAATCCTGCACAGAAGTGCTTTAAATGTGAAATATTACAATGCCACGAAAAAGGTCTTATATACAAAATACAAAGTAACTACAATACTTACTTATCATCTTGGGTTTGTTTCATGGTTTAAAGTGGCTGATATTAAGCGAATTTACCCTTTTCTCAATTATTTGGTATCTTTGTCATCTTCTGTGTACCAATAGTCGCCGTTCATTAGACTATCTGAGTCGGTTGTCAGCCAGACTCAGACTATGAGTAAACAATGAATGACAATGGCACTAACATCTTACAGTAACTCAACACCGCTGCCAACCTGTAAAATGAAATGTAGACTAATGAATAAAATACTGTGAAGAATAGCTTAAAATGTCAAATAGAGTAGAACCGCTTAAAACTATTCTGAGGGGACCTAGCAAAAAAAAGCGTCTTAAACGGGAAATCGTATTAAACGTGAAAAACATAGTAGTATTATTTCGTGTAATTTGTTTATTTAGAACGGAAGACAACAAAGATTACAAATAAATCAACATTAGGATAAGGTCAGTCGGGGCAAGGGCGCCGACGTCACTTTACCTTGCAGCGATAATGCTTTTTTAATTTTTGACATCACTGAACTAACGCCAACACGAATGATTATAAGAATTTAATAAATCACATGTGATTTGCAAATTAAAACAAATCAAAACAGCGGACCGGTGCTAAAGAGCGAATGAAATCTAAGTGTAGATAGCTACAAACTTATCTGCACAGGCGGAGCCGGCGGAGGTGTCGCCAGAATCGCGTCCCATTGTGTAAAGTACGGCATCGGCGTATTAAGCGGGACGCGAGTCGTATTAACCGTGAACAATATGTATGAAAACAGGCCTCAAGTCGCATGGACCGGCGTAAAATGGCGTATTATGCGGGAAATCGTATTAAACGTGATCGTATTAAGCGGGTTCTACTGTATTACATTGTCATACAGAATTTAAAGTAACTACTACCCTTACATAGCATAACAGAAATCAATCATGGTTCTGTCAGATGAGCTAATTTAAGCGAAAGTATTACGAAAGTTGCGATTTCTTCAAAAACTGGAGCTGATCTTGGAGCTGATTTCAGATACGAAATAAGTACCTTAAGTCTGTCGGTTTTCTTAAGGTGGTTTTCTCTATTATTCGCCATTATGTCTTTCCTGTATGCCTATCTGAGTCAGTTGTCAGTCAGATTTAGACTAAACAATGAATGACAATGGTGCCTCCAGCGACTCAACACCGCCGCCCACCTGTAAAATGAAACGGAGACTAATTAATGAAGGACTCGCGAGCATAAAAGAAATAAAAGTGCTAGAAAAATACGAAAAAAACAATTTGCTTTCCGCAAAATAATTGTAAAAAATTTACCTGCTTTCCGCAAAATAATTGTAAATAATCCACTTACTTTCCGCAAAATAATAACTTTAATGTCTACCATTTAACTATTTTTTTATCGATTTGTATAAAATTATTTGAATAGCAGACTGCAACTTTGCAACTGTACTTAATCAACAAAATACGACTATTTACCTAATAACTAACTCCTATTTGTTTCATAGTAACTTTAGGAACAATTGACACTTGTATAGGAGATTAATGTATCACTTTTATTAATTACATAAATGACGCATTCCTTAGCAACTGCCGGGGGAGGCATCAAATAGAGAGTTGTGGAAATCACAGGGAGAGGCCTTTGCCCAGCAGTGGGACACCGCGCAGGCAACATAAAAAAAAAACTTTTATTTACGATTAGACTTCAAAAAGCGAGTATACATACAGGGCACTCTGGTGTTGCATATAGGTACCCACGGGCAGCGATGAACACACTCGTTCACTCTCCCACTCAAGGTGGTCCGGCCAGCGACCTGGTTCGACCCCAGGGAACGGCACGGCCCCCACCTGGTCCGATTTTCGCAACAGTCAGTAAGACTTGCAAGTTTGTCAGGCATAAAAAAAAACCTCGTTCACTCTTTTGCCACTCATAACATAATAGTATATTACACCACTAGGGTGGTAATACAAAGAAAGGCCGAGATCGCAGATGTTTGCGGCCCGAGTCGTAGGCGAGGGACGTAAATATGTGATCGAGGGCTTTCTTTATCACCTCCCGTGTTGTGTACAGCATTTTATGTCTACATTTGGCCAGAAAGCGGCCTTTAAAAAGCCACTTTATGGCCAGGTGTGGCATAAAGTTTTTTTATGCCACACCTGCCGCCCTCGATCGCATGTTTACGTCCCTCGCTTGCAGCTCGGGCCGCAGACTTCTGCGATCTCGGCCTTTCTTTGTATTACCACCCTAGTTATGTAATATACCATTCTACTTCAGATGTACCAACACCAACTACCGAACTACCGACTAGTAGGTAAAGCGGTCTAGGCTAGTCGGCCAAGTAGCCCTTCTTTACTAGTACTCAAAGAGTATATGCTAGTATTTTCTCATTGTCTTTGGTTATTCATCACCATTAGTAGGTATTCAGTATGTAATTACGGCGAGAAAATTGTATGACAAAGAAAATTAGTTTTAATGTTTTTCAAGGGACACTTAAGTATAATGGTGTTAATTATCATAAATTGTTTAACTGTTATTCACTATTAATTAACCAATGTAAATTTGCTACTTTGTCTACAAATAACAGTTTAACTAGGGATGTAACGATGCATCATTTTGCCGATACGATACCGATACCGACATTTGTAGTAAATTATCGGCGATACCGATACCGATATCTTAGCTAATTAATGAAGTATGAACTTCAGATTTATTATTTGTATGTCCATATATACCTAAAACTTGACAGAGAGTCAACCTGGAAGGTTTAAAGTAAAAATAAATAAATCATCAACACAATTTTTTTTTAAATGAACCAAATATATAATTAACATAGTAATTATTATTGCACAAAGTAATAGACCAATATATAAATTAAGTCAGTAATTGAAATTACTTTTTGCAGATTTTTTTTCAAACAGCAAATTCTTTTCGCGCTCTTCAAATATCGGTTGTATACAGTGCGTTACCAACAAGCAGGCTTTTTTTAAAGTAGGGTAAAGTAACGTTGTTTCTTAACCTAACCATGACCTTCATTTAATTCATCGACTAAAATTCCGATTTCATAAATTTTCTAACAAAATTTTAATTGCAAGCAATGTACAGCAAAGTACTAAATTGACAATTAGATGTAAATGCCAGCCCTTTATTCTTTGTTTATAACGAAGACATCAAGATAAATGCCTGCATCTACCTATTTCAACAATTAGAGATACCAGGATTGCTACACTTAAGAAAACTACGGAAAAACAACACTAATAAAATAAAACTTAAAAAGCAATACGAGTACTAGACATTTGGACCTGTTTGAAGTGATCGAGAATCCGTTCTTCAAGTTGTACGTGCACAATTCCGTTTATAGCCCTTTCAGACTAACCAGATAGGACCATGCATTCTCTGGACCTCGCTGGACAGCCATTGTTATCAAACGAAGATTATGTGGATGCCGCTGATTTCGAAACCACTCTCGATAAAGTCTTAAGACTTGAGGAACATTTCCACGTGTCGCACAAATCATGTCAGATAATTCACATGTGTCTTTAGCCATTTTAACGCAAAAAAATATCAGTTTTCCAATAAATGTTTGTTTTGTAATTTGACAAGCCAATGTCAATACTTTTGTAATTGTCATGTCAAATTTTAGAAAAAACTCTTTAAGCTGTGTAAAAAACTCCATACATAAACGTAATGATAAGGACGGCATTAATTGTGGGATTGTTTTTCTCAACTTTTCACCTCCGTACCACGACATGCCTTGTACCAAGTGCATCAGCGATATGAATAACGATAATTACGTAGTACACCTACTACATTTAAAGTGCGGATTTAGGAAATTGAATTGTGCAGTTAATTCGCATAATTAGGATTTGCTAATACTTGCAAACGATTGCTAATGAAGCATATTATTATCAGTTTTAATAAAAGCCCGCATACCGGTAACACACTGTATAATCGGCGATACCGATATATCGGTATCGTTACATCCCTAAGTTTAACCAAAAGTAACAGTAGTAGTAATAGGACCTGATATTGATTACGTTTCCTATGTAAGTGAATTTCCATCATCATATTTCTTATTAGGGTTCCGTACCACAAAAGGAAAAAACGGAAAACTTATAAGGATCACTTCGTCTGTCAAGACCCTTTATCTTGGGAACGCGTGGAGGTCTGTGTCTCACATCTGTAGGTACTTATTTTATATGTTCAGTATCGTGCTCTGTAGGATTATGATGCTACGTTTTGTCACGTGATAAAGCATCCGTCACTCACACACTATTTGTTAGATAGTGACGGATGCCTTATCACTTATTTATCGCATGACAAAACGTAGCATCATAAGCTCCCTGATTAGGAAAGAGTGGAAGAATTTTTTTTTAACTCGAGAAAAAAATATTTTCTATGGAGCAGGTCGTTCAAATTAGCCGACCCTCCATACAAAAGACATACTTTTTTACGTCAATTTTTTTTTCTTTTTCCTAATCAGGACACGATACTGAACATGCCCTTAAACGGAAAACAATCAAAAATTTCAGCTTGTATATATTTTTATAGTGCAAGTCAACTTATTCCAGAAAAAAAAGGTTAATCATAACATAAATCAATCATGCCATCGAAACTTCAGTTTACACTGTCAATTTCCACACAAACTCGAATTAACACAATATGACACAAACACTTTTTACCACGACACTACTCGCTCTTAACGAGACCGGTTCCTACTTATAACAACACTGCACTGGTCATATAACTAGCATTTCTCGACCAACCGGTCACTAGGTGTCTCGCTCTGCGCAATTCGAAACTCAAATTTAAAATTATTATTTTGTTTTTCTTTTTTTTTTTAATTTTTAAGAATGTTTCGTATACTGAGATGTGCGTTGATTTTTTTGATAGCGTCCAGCATGGCACATTTTGGGGTCTTCACGCGAGCCATGTCGACGGTCGCCAAATCTTTCTCCGCGAACGGGGTGGTATCTGATGTCATCCCAGTGGCTCCAGAAGCTCTTGCATCTGTAAGTACTTTTCACTTTTCTAAACTACTTCAAATATTCTTAATAACTATTTAACAGTGAGATTTACACTTCATAATATTATTTTTTTTCATACTTGTTGGCACATTAGAGACGTTTAAACCCACGCAAAATGGTTATGGCATTTGGGTCATTTCGGTAAATTTCAAAATAATTGGGATACCTAATTCCGAAGACGTAGGCAGTTTCGATATGTATTGATACATTTGATATTTAATAATAATTAATATGCGTCATTTTTTATCCGAAAGAGACTCTTCCGGGATATAAAGTATCCTATGTTTCAAGCCAGGGCATTTACTTTATGCTAAACTGGCTGTCCGGGTGAACTTCGTTCCGCCTAAGAATTTTTAATTTTTAGTTGGTTTAATAGTTATTCTGTTATTCGGGGCCGAGACAAACCCAAAAAATCGAATATCATAATAATCGGTTCACCCGTTCTAGAGTTATGAATGATGTAACCAACCAGAATTGTTTTATGTACATATAAGATTTCATCTCAATCCATAAGTTGTACAAGTCGTGATATAAGATATTAATTTTACGAATTGTCTCTCATTAAATTATAAAGAAACGATTTTTTTCAGTTATTCGTTGGTTCGAACACAAATAGGTAACTTATTTACTTCTGGGGACTGAGCATAACAGTATCTTACTTACCTAGTGCGGTAAAACAAAGAATGTCTCAGATCGCAGGTATTTGACGCCCGAGCTGAAGACGAGGGCGATAAATATGCGATCCGAGGCTTTCTTTTTTACCGCCCGTGGTGAGTACAAAACTTTACGTCTCCCGCCGCCATGATGTGGGATTTTCCGCACGCGCAGCGGGCGGTTATTGCCACTTTATGGCCAGGTGTGACGTAATAGTACATTACATAACTAGGGTGGTAATACAAAGAAAGGCTTTTTTTATTACCTCCCGTGTTGGGTTATGTCTACACTTGGCCAGAAAGCGGCTTTTTCCGTACGCGCAGCGTGCGGAAAAAGTCACTTTATGGTCAGGTGTGGCATAAAAACATTTCTTGTATAAGCGGGGATCATCACTGGATGTGAATTAGCAACGTTTTCAGGCAAAAGGTATCCTTTTGCCACACATCCAGACTATTTTTAATTCCCTAGATTAAGTATATTGCCACCTTCGTACCTGCTTACCTGAAAATAACAAATTTGTATATATTTTCATAGTTTTGTTAACAAATTTGTATGAAGTAGTATTAATTTTAAATAATCTTAGACCAAAATAGTTTCCACAAAGATATTTAATGTTCTTGTCCTACGTTCGACGCCTTAAAACAAAGTGTTTATGCGTTAACATTGACGAAATTGGGCGGTGAACGCTATTTTATATTGTCTCCATTTCAAAATCAATGTAAATAAATCTGATTGTAAATTTGGTCCACTGTACATTAGATCGTTCAAACTGTAGCCTGACGCTGTCGGTGCGCTGGCATTGAACACGACGCGCATCGCCGAGGTCGATGATTCAGCGCGTTGTACCGCGTGGTGTGGAAGAAAGTTGGAGGGAATACCGTCCTTTTCACACTCGCGCATATGTCCCAGCTCTTGATATTCGTTGATAAATGATTTATAATCTCGTGCAAATTTTTCGTTTTTTGCGAATTTCTTTTCCATTTGATAAAATTGTGCAACTGCTTTCTGTCTTGATTCGCCCAATTTTTCTTTTATGTCCGGTTTTAGGGGTAAACGTACCACGTAGCGTCCGTCATCCTGGCGCGTCGTTTCCGATTTAAATTGATCGATACAATATTGATCTTCCGATGAGACGTCATCCGGTGTCTCTGTAATGTCCTCTATAGTCCAAAATCGACTGATATCTTCAATGTTGTTGACTACAATGTTGCAATGATAAGACTTCATGTTCCCGCATAGAATGTATCCTAGTCGGGACTCTTGCGCTATGGGTGTCGATTCGTCCTTTCTGATAATTGAATTTAAGATAATTTTTGAGTAGATATCGGCCCCGAGTAAAATGTCGATAGGTTGACTGATATTAAAATCGGGATCTGCAAGTTGGATGCCTTCCAAGTGAGACCACGATGGTTTGATAAATGACCGGGTAGGTAAGTTATTGATTAGACGATTCATGATAAACACCTTTGTGCTAAAAGTGTAGTCCGAGTGTATCGATGTGGCCGTGATATTGTAATAATAGGAGTTTAAGGTTGGGTATCAGCGGGACGGCGAGTATAAATGACACCACAAGTATGAGTCAGATCGAAGAGATTTAATCAAAGATCTTATTATATTTATAGCTAATACAATTGGGGTTAACGCTGACACAAGCAATATGCGTTTATGTTACAGTAAACTATTGTTACTGATAGTTATCTACTACCATACTACACCTCCCCCGTAAGTTCCCTTCACCCCCGGGGTACTAGAGGCGGAAAAAGAAAAAAAATCAAACGCATGTTACTTGCTTACAATGTGCTAAAATCTTGATTTTAATTGAGGGGAATAACTGTTTAATGTACTTTACTTATAGTAAGTTTACACAATAAAAAAAAACGAATTTTAAGAAGTATATTCCCCTTGAAATATTTCCTAGTGTCACTGCCCGTAAATGAAGTTATACTAAATTTTATTTCAGAAAATAACTGTTAGACGACCCATATGTTTTCAATTGCATTTAATGAAATATTCTCTCTCTCAAACATAATTATATTTATTCCCTTTTTAATTCATTCTTTTAAAAAAATTATCAATATTATCACGGTATTACGGGAACGGTATATTTAATTACTAATCTAATGCCTTTAATTGGAGCCGTGCTCCTAAAAATATCATAAATGGGAATTATCACCCAGGGCATGGTCACCCTACAAAATATCTGGGCTGCGCCTCTGTGCGCCCCCTTAAAAAAAACTCCTTAAATCAAGGGCATGGTCACCCTACAACAACGCGGCATATCAGGTCACCCAACTCTTGGTGTGCCTGTAGTTAGGGACACAAATTCATTAAGACATAATAAGTCTCCAATAATTCACACGGAGGGCACGGTAGTCCAAACACCATGTTCAAATTAAAGGACTAGTGCCCTAAATCCCTAATATGGGTATATTAGATGTACCGTTCCATACCTAAGTGTTGAGAGAATATATAAAAAAAAAATATTATTTTAAAAATCAACTCTATATGCAAAGTTATTAAATATTAATTTAATTTTTAATCAATTAGTTAACTTTCAGTAGATTATTAGGTGATCAGCCTAATTAACTAACTGAAGTTTATTAAAGTCACGTTAAAAATTCTAAGTGTGAATATCAAATTACATTCACCAATAATTAAAATTTACTAGAAGGCGGCGAATACGCACGACCCACTTAAGATTTCGCTTACGCTCGCGGTAGGCCTCCGCTCGTGCGCGAGCGTTTCGCAACTTATTTGTGAATACTAAAATTGGGTTAAGTGACACTGGTAACAATTATGATTTTATAACTTTTCGAAACGAAATAAAAATGAATTTATGTTTTAAAGCATTAGCGTTAACCCGTTAAAATTAAAATTATTCTGATAGCGATTAAGTAAAAAAAAAAAAACAAAATTAAAATTAAATAAAACAACCTATAACTTCGTGGTTGGGTGGTGCCTCCGGTGCCATCCTCGTCCTGTGGTTGGCCGTTCTGCGACACTCCAGGGCCGGCGAAGCGGCACGTACGCCGGAGCTTGGTCCGCAGGTCGCTCTTCGCTTGTTTCAGGGGCCGCCCTTCTGGCCATCCTGTACGCCCTGACCAGCGGCGTCTCCGTTGGTGGCGCTATCCTACTCTGGGTCGGTCGGTGGGGCTGGGGTGTGACCCGTGCTGTGGGCCTTACCGGTGGGCCGTGCTGCTGTGCTGGTCAGCACAGCAGCACAGCAGTGCTGGTGTGTGGTTTCTCCGAAGATTCCTTGTTCGTCTAAGGCAGGGTCGCCATGTAATAATAGGAGTTTAAGGTTGGGTATCAGCGGGACGGCGAGTATAAATGACACCACAAGTATGAGTCAGATCGAAGAGATTTAATCAAAGATCTTATTATATTTATAGCTAATACAATTGGGGTTAACGCTGACACAAGCAATATGCGTTTATGTTACAGTAAACTATTGTTACTGATAGTTATCTACTACCATACTACAATATTGATAAATCCCTTACAGTGGTTTTCTTTTGTTCCGATGCCGAATACCGAACCATTGTATTTGTGACGGGGAAGGCCTAGTTTCTGTGTAGCGTTCTCCGAAATTATGGAAATTTGTGATCCCTGGTCAATTAAAGCCCGTAATTTGATAAAACTTCCATCTGTTGATTGCACCATAATTTGGGCGGTTGATAGTAACGTTTCAGGGTCATGTTCCTGTGACACGTGTCCTGCATTTTTCGACGTACTTGGTTCATTTGCGGCTCGTTTCTTCTTGCCGACAAAGGCGTCATGGAGTATCGTATTATGTTCACCGCTACATTGCTTGCAACGTTTTTCCGACAAACACGGGTTGCCGTAATGCTTGTATAAGCAATTCGCGCATATTTGACGCGCAGATATTGTTGCAAGTTTCGTTTCAGGTGTCATGCCTAGAAACTTCTGGCATTGAAATAAATTATGATTATAATTGCAATAGGTACATTTTACTGTATTGGTTGCGAATGCTTGATAATTTTTTGCTTGGGTTCCGTGATAATTCTTGTTGGGCGTTGATGGAAAAAATCGATTTTCTTTATAATGATTTTCCACTCGAGGAGTTGGGTATGATGATGGCTTCATGGTGCTGAACCTTTTTTCGTAGTTGGAGTGCGGATTGGGTTTGGTCGTTTCCTGTTTACGACGAGATGATTCCAGCGCCGTAAATTTATTCTCCAGAAAATTCAAAAACTCTGATAATGTCGGTAGTTCCCTCGGATCAGCTAAATGTTCAATGTAGTCGTTATGAGATTCGGAATCCAGTTTTTGGGATAGTAAATGAACGATTAGCGGATCCCAGGTAGAGATATCCACTCCCAAGTTTTGTATGGCATGAAGGCTTTCTTTTGTGGTGTCATGCAGTCTTTTTATAGATATAGCTGATTGTTGATGCATGGTCGGTATTGCCAAGAGAGTGTTTACATGAGAGCTGAATATTAATTTTGTGTTGTTGTAGCGGTGATTTAAAATATCCCAGCATACTTGATAGTTTTCCGTGCTAATATTTAAATGCTGAATAAGCTTTTCAGCTTCGCCTTTGACCTTACTTTTCAAGAATTGCATTTTCTGCGCGTTTGATATAGAATTGTTCTTGTGTATAGTTTCTGTGAACAAATCCTTGAATGATGTCCACGTCTGATAATACCCGTGAAAGGTTGGGATCTCAATTGCGGGAGTCGATTTTTCGCGATGAGATGAAGCCCACATTTTGATGTTGATAAGTTTTTTCACTTCATCATATTTTTGCTCGCATGTATTGTATGTTTCTTCATAGTCGGGTTTTTCGTTTATTTGCTCACTGTCGATCTCCCAATGTAAAGAGTCGACCGCTGCCCAACGAGCTTGCACAGTTCGCAAAGCATCTTCAAATTCCCACCGTTCGGTCAGCATTTCCAATTTGATATTGTTGATAGCTCGTTGAAATGCTTTAAAATTACTTTGTTGTTTGCGATACATATCTTCCAATCTGCTTTGATTGCCGCGTTCCACCTTGTTAGGGTTGGACTTTTGCCTGCTCTCCGCCTCCATCTCTGCGTTTGAAACATCCATTCGAACGGTAGGGGTGGAAGCTGTACCGGGTACCGCTGATACCGCTACCTCTTGCTGCTGGTCCCAATTCACATTCAAATTAAATTGCGAAGTAGCGGGTTTGATAATAGATTTTTCTTCTTGATATGGTTGAATATATTGACGAAGAGTTTTACTAGTCTCGTTGTAGATGCTTGATACACGTTCAAAATGCTTTTCTGCAAAGTAGACATAATCTTGATTTTCATACTCGCAAAGTTTGATATGATTAGCCTTGAAATCTGTCCAATATTGCTCTAAGGTATCCAACCTCCTTTTGATATGTTGCGCAGTCTTCCGGTCTGCTCCATCTTTCTTGAAGTTGGTCAACACCTTGCTTATAGCTTCCGCGAGTTGACCTTGCGTGTTCAGTAAGTTCTCCATGATTGATATTCCTCAAGTAGGTACAATTCTGATAAGATAGATATTGATATGATAATTGGAGAATTCAATTTATGTAGATACTAGGTACGCCGTTGATATTTGCACTTTCGTGTTTAAGTGTCCTTCATGAGTATGTGCGCCTTCTCAATCAGACGGTGAGACCCGCTTGTGGGAGGCCGTCTTAACCGATTCGCTACTCACAAGGGATCACTATAGCACGAGAATGCGATATTTATTTTGTATGAGTTGAATATTGGTGACCTTGATAAATGTTGATAAATAACTCTTTTCTTGGTTATTGATAGGTAAATCGCTCTTGATCTTGACAAAAAATCTTGATTTGATATCTTGATATTTGCAAATGATGATCTTGATGTTGAGTCGTATAAGCTTCAGAAGTCACGTTGCGTCATCACGTCACGTGTTCCAAATTCCACTGAGCACTGATTCAAAGTTTGTTCGAAGGACCATAAAGATGTACGGGACAGTCTCGCACTATCTATATTTGATACACTTGATAATGATAAAACTTGATACCGAAATAATGTTTTATTTATAAAGTAATAAAGTGATACAAGTATGAACTTATTGAATACACTCCGCGGCGATCGGTAATGCACTGACTTAAAACTAATGAAATTGACGCAACTCGGCGGAAAGTGCTGATGTGCAGAATGCGCCTTTGTACAGACTGTACAGGATTGGTCACCCTTGTGCCCATAACGTTCAATATTATGGCACTCAATCCCAGTTTATGCATACGCCTATCGGCTATCATAAACAATAGTCGCGTGGCCTGCAGATGGCTTATAACCACATGCAATACAAGAACAGTAATTCCGAATGACGTTATAGTGACACGCAGTATTCAACACCGCACTATGGATGCATGTATAGTATACCTATTCTAGGCAATTACTCGCTAATTTTAAACACTATGTTAGATCAGTTCAAATGCAGAATGATACATGTCGATACTTTAGCTTATACGGGTAAGGCCCAGAAGCGTTTCAAACGTCCTTTCTGTTGTGCTACTAAATATTCATATAAGCGATAACGCTTTAACGACGGGATATTTACCATTATGTTTGTTTTTAACAAACATACAATGGTAAATATCCCGTCGTTAATAGTAGTTATCATGTGAATGACCATGTTAGCTTAAAATCGTGTAAATGCTTTAAATTTAAATAAAAAGATCCACTTATATTTTATTTATATTCCTAAAAAGTGTCTGAATTTTTCGTATAAATGAATATTTTGTAGTACAACAGAAAGGACGGTTGAAACGCTTCTGGGCTTTACCCACCTTGAGGTACCTTTTTTTTAAAAAGGGGAAAATGCGTTACGCATACCACCAGGGTGTGGGGACGGACCCTGGTGGTTATGTGCGACTCCAATGGCTAATGAGGTCATGGTTTACCCACGAAAAACCCCTCTATTTGCCGCCTCCGTGCTATAGGGCGAGACCACGGGAACGGTGCCACCATACCACCGTAGCCTCGCCAGCGGCCGTCCGAACTGCGGACTCGTCTCTGGGGAGACTTTCTCCCCCTTCTCTTATGGCGTGCCGATGGTCGGCAGCCGGCCAACCTTGAGGTACCTAGCTTAACCTTTTCCACGCCAACGACGCATATACTGGCACCGCAGGTATTGGCATATATTGGTCACAGACCGCAGGGCGATAGTTCAATTTCGGTTTTGACACTGTTATGTCATGGCGTCTGATTTGCAACTTTTATGTTGTACGTAGCGGCGAAAAGGTTAATATTGGCTAATGTGCTAGGCAATAAGCTCAAAGGACCGATGGCCTATGGGGCGTACAATTTCTCGAGTGGAGACCAGGACCCATAAGATGGTCTGACAATGGTCCGCTGCGGTAGTCCTTGGGGAGACCTATGAAAATTTCAAACTACCCGCAAACATGTAATAACAAAAATATCTCAATGGATTCGTTTGTATACTTCCTCAAGTCACACCTTGTAATTGTATGAGAGCAATGTAAAAAAAAACCGGTCAAGTGCGAGTCGGACTCACGCCCCGGGTTCCGTACAAACTCATAAGTAGATAGGTACGTGAACTTTCAAGAAAAACTGTATGGCGATTAGTTTAGTACGAGCAAATAAATGTATTATGATTTTTGCAAATTTCTGAAAAACGATGCAAGTTAGGAAAACCGTTATATCTTTCCTGTAATATTTAAAATGATATTAATAATTGGAAATTACTACAGATTTTTCTGTTTAGTAACTTCGAAGATAATAGCCGGGAATGGTAATTTTTTGAACTTTTTCGCCCTAAATCAAAAATAAACAAGGTTTTGGAAACTACAAATAAAGCCCTTTCGTTTGATACCCTACTTGATACAATAGCACAACTTAAAGTTTTCGACCAACCATTTCGGCCCTTTTTAAAAAAAGTAAAAAAGGTATAAGATTTTTTTTATATTTAGCCTACGCTCGGGTTAATGACTTTTAAAACTATTCCAAATCGATAGCAGCAGTAGTTCCTGAGATATCTGTCTGTGACAGACGGACAGAGTCGCACCATAAGGGTTCCTTTTTTACCATTTTGGTACGGAACCTTAAAAAAGCTTAATCACGTAAATTGACACTGAATTACGGGGTACTTGATAGCTGATGTCAAATTATCAACTCGATGCTTCTCCATCGCACCTCGGTATTGAAAATGAGGCACTAATTTTAGTTATTATTTACGTACTCGGATAACTACGGCGATTACCGTAAATTACATATATTTGGTAGGAAATGGAGATCGTTAGCTATTGTATGCGTAAGTGCTTCTATCATTATAACTAATTCATCGTTGGTAGGCTAATGACATTAGGCTTTGTCGCGCGATAAATATATGACAAAGCATTGTCTTCTGACAAGTATGTAAGTGTAATATTACATTTACATTCAGCCTCTGCCGCTGCCCCTCGTGCCGCCAACAATAATTCCCTTCATACTGCTGCAGCAGGATCGAGACGAGTGTGTGTTTACATACCGACGGTCCCTACGTACATAATGTCAAAAGGTGGTGGCATGAGTGAGAAGAACCGCTCTTTTTGGGGAGCACCCTGCAGCGAGTAGCAATGGCAGTGGTATGAGAAGCATCGTGTTTACACACTCGTCCTGCCCACTTCCCTGCTCACTTCGGCTGAATGTAAATGTGGCATGAGAGTGACGGATTTTATATCATTTATTGATCGACATCTAATTAGTGGCTTCAAAAATATCTTAAGCTTAGTTGAAACTAAGCGTGATTTGATATCAAAATGGTAATTATTACATGTGAGTCTGTCTTTTCTGCAATCTTTAGCAAAAACCGAATTTACAATATTGTTACATTTGAGACTTTGGCATTCGAAAAACTGAGCTGAGGGAGAAAAATCTCGATTTTTACAAAAATGTGAATATCTCGACAACTAAGGCATTTTTACTAAACCTAATCAGATATTTTTGGCGGTCTTAAATGTAAAAAGCAAAATTATGCTAAGTAATGACGTCAGCGTGTTAATATACAGTACAGTAATACAGTATAATATACAGTATTTGTATGTAGTCAAGGTAAATTATGAAACAACCGAAACTTTATGTAGAAGTTTGAAATGGTTATTTGACGTAAGTAGTTATTTCTTAAGGTATACAGGGTGTCCCATAACTGACATGAACGTTGGTTTGGTACCTCTTGACCAGGTCTACCTCCAGTGTCACTGTGACGTATCAGTTATGGGACACCCTGTATAAAATGGCTCGTTTGACATTTAAAATATATATAAGTTAAGAGTCAGAAAACTACTAAAGATTTTCGGAACGTTATAAGATTTATATTTACCTTGATATATTTATCGAGAAAACTCACTCACGCTCATTTTACTATGATTTTATTTTAATTTTATTCGTATATTCAAATTCAAATTCAAATATATTTATTTCGGACTTCAAATCCATATGGTTGTTAGTAAGTAGGTACATAATATAATGGCTTATATATCTAGTGTTAGTACAGTTAATTAAATAATACAAAACAAAACTATATCTATAACTTTCGCGGCCTTACAACTACAGGTGCGTGTAGTTCTAAGTACCGCGCAACTAGGGGCGAGTCCCAACGCTGAGCTAGTGCATTTAGGATCCTGTTCGTGCTGCCTCGGCTACGAGAGAGGAGTGACGCGCACCGTTTCCTCATGATGGCAAAAAAGCAGTCTGTTTGAGCCTCAGCAAACATCGCTGAAGCGCTACAATACCGAGGCAACCTAAACAGCATCCTAAATGCATCATTGTACTGGACACGCAGAGCGCCGTACGCTCGCTGCGTAAAGTTAGTCCACAGGCCGCACGTGTAGAACGTTTGACAGAACGCTTTGAACAGCGTTAACTTTACTTCTGCACTACAGCGTGCAAACCTGCGGGTTAACATATTACAGCGGACACACAGCGCTCGGCGTTCCCGCTCGATGTCTGCGACGTCAGACAGAGTGTCTGTGACCCAGTGACCCAGGTACTTAAATTTGTCAACTCTCTTTAGCGGGATCCCACAAAGCGTGACCGGCTGCATTTGGTAACTCTTTTTCCCTGCTTTAAATTGCAAGATCTCGCTTTTAGACACATTGTACCTGAGCCCATGGGCCTCAGCATACGTTTCACAAATGCGTAACATTTTTATTAAGCCCCCAATCGAGGGGCTCAGCAGCACCATGTCATCAGCGTAGGATATGTTGTTGACACAAACATCTTCTACGTGACATCCGACACAGGCACTGCTGAGCTCCTCGATGAGGCCATTCATGTAAAGGTTGAACAATATAGGAGAGCTCAATCCACCCTGTCTGACCCCGCACTGCATCACGTACTCGTCGGACAAGACGCCCGCCCATTTAACACTATTTTTTTGGTTATCATACTGTTACGTTCGGGAGCAAGGACGAGTGAAACAAATGCTGCTTGAATACGTACTGACATTTATTCGCCATGACACCTACTTTTAACCCCAGTGGACGCAGCCACTATATAAGGTCCTAATTTATTAGTTGCAGATATTTTAACACATTACACTTTACATTAAAATATTTAACTTTAAATAGAAATTAAGAAATCTTTTCATATAACTTTTTTGATTTCATTTACCTAACAAAAAAATTAATTATAATTTCGTCAAAAAAAAAACACCATGTGCATTATCACATGTCACAATAACACTATCTGTCATGTCAACAATTGTTTGTGGTAAATGTCGTAACGGTTCGGCGGGAAAACTGCAAATGTCATTAGGATGGGATTTATCGACGTGAAGTGGCCAGTTACAGTTAAGTGGTACGTAAAAGAGCTACTAGAATCTATTCAATGAGTTTTCATTTAGTAATCACATTAACAGGGTGTTATTACGTAGCAAATTTGTTTTTCCTTTTTCTCCAAAAAAACATCATAAAAGCTATAATGTTTCATGCTTTAATATACTCCAGAGACCGAGTAGTATCAGCTGTAAAAATATCTGCAACTAATAAATTAGGACCTTATATACCTATACATAACATCTCTCCCCGTTTAAATCGGGAACGAGGTTCTTATTCTAGCAAATTCCTTATGCTAAGTTAAACTAATTCATACAATAAAAAGGCTTATAATTTACTTTTGGGATCGGACGTAACAACAACCCAGATAATCCACTTCTGGGTGGCCCCGTTCGTTGTAACTCATCATCATTTTCGGAGGCTTCATGGAATTGCTCATTTCCGGGTTGTATGCCCCCCATGGATGGAGCTCGAGCGGTCTGGGTGGACTGCCTTGAAACGTGTTCTTCTTCTCCCTCCTGAGCTCGTGGTCGCGAGCTACTTTGCTCGCTAGCGTACGCCGTGGTCGGTTGACCGATATCAATGCTATCGGTGGCGCAGGATACGTCCGGTACATCTACATCTTGATTTCTAGGATGTAGGTATTGGTTGGCGTCCACCTTTTTGCACGGTATAAGCTGGTTTACATGTTTTTTAAGTTGAATTTGTGTTACATGATCCTTAACTAAGTATATTGTTTTCCCTATTTGTTTTTGCACAATACCCCTGTTCCAGGTAAAATGTTTGTTAACATCATGTTTTTTATACAGTACATTGTCGCCTGGTCGAAAACAGGGTCGGTTTACTCCACCGAAAGCTTTACTCTGCAAACACTGATTACGCTCAACTACTTTAGTGAGAGAGTGGGATGAGGACGGCGTTGATGGCGCCTTTAACAAGTCCCAGCGCGAACGAAGTTTATGACCAAATACGAGCTGGGCAGGAGAAGTCCCCGTAGTTACATGTATTGAATTTCTGTAATCGAATAGGTACTTAAACAGGTTTTCGTCGGTAATTCTCTGATTACTACTAACCATTAAACAGGACCTAATGCCTTTTTTTACAACTTTAACGTAGGACTCCGCCTGTCCATTACTGGCCGCATGATAAGCGGGAGACGTCACGTGCGAAATTCCATTTGCTAAACAAAACATACGAAACTCTTCAGACAAAAAGCATGTGGCATTATCACTAACTAAGGTGTGAACTAAACCGAACCTTGACATAAATTCATATAATTTTGATATGACTGTAGTCGAAGAAGTAGAACTCACCCTGTACACTTCGACCCATTTCGAAAACGCGTCCACTATTACTAGGTACATCTGATTATTAATTGGACCAAGGTGGTCAATGTGTACTCTATAAAATATCTGCGGAGGATAAGGCCACACCGCGAGCGGCGCGCGCGGCGGAGATGGCCGGAGTTGACTACATATCTCACAATTACCTATCATCGATTCTATAGCCTTATCTATACCCGGGAACCAGACCCTACTTCTAGCTTCCGCCTTGCACTTTACAATACCCAGATGCGACTTATGTAATTCTGATAGAATTCTAGGTCTTAGTTTTTCTGGTATCAATATTTTGTAACCCCGCATAACCACTCCATTTTCGTACGATAATTGATTTTTGCATAACACTTGTTCTGAGGCTAAATGTTTCTTTATCGTATTGAACGCTTCGTTATGTTCTGCAGTCCAAAGCCACTTACTACCTTTTTGTAACAAGTTATAAAGTGGACAGAGTATCGAAGACGCCCCCGGAACGAAATTCCTGTAGTAATTAACGAGTCCTAAAAATGACTGTAACTGGCTAACATCTTTCGGCACCGGTGCATTTAACATGGCACTCACTTTTGTGGGTGACTTTTTCAACCCCTCCTTATTAATGATATACCCTAGGTATTCCACCTCATCCTTAAAAAACTCACATTTAGTCTTTTGAAGCGTCAAACCAGCGTCCTGCAGCCGCCCTAGTACTGCATGTAATCTATCTAAATGTTCAGATTTGCTACTCCCAGTCACCAAAACATCATCCAACATACAAAGCACCCCTTCCATGCCAGCTAACACCCCCTCCATGACACGCTGAAATATAGATGGCGCACTAGCCATTCCGTACACAAGTCGCGTGTACATGAAGAGCCCTTTATGTGTGTTTATGCATGTGATGTGTTGCGACTCGTCATCCAAAACACATTGCGCGTACGCTTGAGAAAGATCTAATTTAGAGAATTGTTGTCCGCCATGTAACTTTGTAAACAGTTCATGTGCGGTGGGTAAGGGATATTGCTCCACAATTAACTGTTTATTGATGGATACCGAGTAATCAGCACAAATGCGCAACGAGTTATCTCGTTTTAATACTGGGACAATGGGCGATGCGTACGTCGAATGTTCAACCGGTTTCAATATACCTATGCGCACGAGTCGGTCTAACTCCTTATCAATTTTTTCGCGCAATGCAAACGCCACCGGCCGTGCTTTAAAAAAAATGGGTTTAGAATCTTTAACTAAATTAAGTTTCACCTTGTACTTATTAAAGGTTCCTAATTCGTCAGAGAAAACAGTAGGGTATTTGACTTGCAGCTGTTCTATAATATTTGGCGATTGTTCACAAAAATTGATGGGTTTCATTTCCAGCTTATATAGCGATATAAAATCCCTACCTAGTAACGGGACGGCGCCGCCTCGAATTACGTATACATTTAATGTATTAGTTTTGCATGCATACGTGAAAGGCAGCTGTGCAATACCTACACATTGTATACTATCACCGGTATACGTTAATAATTGCTTAGTACATGTAGATAATGCCACATCTTTGAAATATTTTAAATACGTTTGCTCAGAAACCGCCGTGACAGCTGACCCGCTATCAACTTGGAACTTCATTTGTACACCGCGAACGTCAACCAACTCAGTCATAGGCTCGCCTGTTAATGAGCGAATATTATAACACTCACCATCATCGCCGTACTCATCCGAACATTCCTCTCCAACGTAATTTATCTTTTTGCACATTCGACGCAGATGACCTTTAACGTGACACTTTTTGCACTTATAGTTGGCAAAACGACACTTTTCTGCCGTATGATTGTTAAAACCACAAACGGAACACAACACTTTAACACTTTGTCGATTTTGACGCGACGCATTGCCGCGGTCCACCGACGCGATCTTGAACAGCTGCCCCGCCTGCGGGCCCCGGGCAGCGCCTGCAGTAGCCCCTGCGCGCGCGCACCGCACACTTTCCGCTAGTTCTACCGCCTTTGCCAGCGTTAAGTCAGATGGGTTCTGAGCGAACAATTTTTCTCGCTCCGCTCCTGGAAGCATCCCCATTACGAAATGGTCTCTTAATGCCTCTTCCACGTTTAGAAACCCACATTGCGCCGTTAAGCCACGGAGTCTTGCCGCCCATTGAGGGTAGCTTTCTTGCTCATATTGCACCGCCGAATAAAATTTATATCTCTCATTAAATCCGCAAGTTTTTGGCGTAAAATGAGTATCCAATAACCTACAAATATCTTCGAACGGCACAGTTTGAATATCTTTGGGCAATGCCAAGTCTGCCGCGAGCTTGAATGTGGTATCGCTGAGTGCGCTCAGCAAGATCGCTCGTCTTTTGACCCCCGACACATCCTTTTCGTTGTTAATGTCGTTGGCGATAAACCACTGTTTTAAACGCGTTTTATACACTTGCCACGTTTGGGAATTATGGTCAAAAGTGGTTAATACACCAATTTGAGACATATTTGTCACAAAACTATCACTTTTACTACACACGCGGGTAGATCGTCGCCACTGTTACGTTCGGGAGCAAGGACGAGTGAAACAAATGCTGCTTGAATACGTACTGACATTTATTCGCCATGACACCTACTTTTAACCCCAGTGGACGCAGCCACTATATACCTATACATAACACATACCAATGTCGGAGTAGTGTAATGACGTCACGGGGGACTGTCGTGTCCGCGTGTAATTTCCTCCATAACAGTTCGTAAGACACCATGTCAAAAGCTTTTGACAAATCCAAAAAACAGGCAAATACAGGCGTTTCGCGTGACGTATAGTAGTGAACGGTCTGCTTAAGACATAGGATTGCGCTTTCAGTTGATAAACCCGGTCTGAAACCGAATTGAGCGTCCTGTAATTTAATATTTTGTCCTAAAATATCGTCAAGCAAACCGTCCAATACTTTCGCCACAATAGTCGCAAGGGATATAGGCCTGTAATTGGATATGTCAGCAGCGTTCCCAGTTTTATTTTTTATAACAGGCACAACTATTGTTTTCATGAGTTCTTCGGGTAAGTAACTATGGCTAATACATAAGTTATAGAACATTGACAGGACTGCAGGTAGGTGAACACCCGCATACTTGAGATGTTCGATGCTGAGGCCGTCGTGTCCAGGAGACTTTCCCCTCTGCATTTTCCTAATTTTATTAGCCACTTGCTTGTATAGCATCATAAATATTAAAAAAAAAAATTGTCACCTCGATATTAGCAGTGAATAGAAAAATATACCAGATCATGCATGGCCAGATTTTATCGTGTTCGTTCAGTCTTTAATTGAAGTTTCTCTCAATCTAATGGCTTTTTTGTAAAAAGAGCATTAGTTGGGCAAATGTTCAGAGAGACTTCAATTAGGTAGTTACTGTTGCCGCGTACCTAATTGTTTTCGCCCCATTTGATTTTTTATTCTACTAGGTAGCTCGCTTACAACCATAGAAATTGTTATCCTTATCGACATTTTTATAAAACTACATAAATAGGTACGATGTGTTCGAACCAATTATTAACTGGATTTACGCGATTATCCTTATTGTAATAATAATAAAACGACCATAATCCAAAATACCTGTCTCAGAGTTGCGGAAAATTAGCACGCATTAACCTGTAATAATTTAAAGGCATTAAATCCTCTATGTTACTTAATTACATCTTGTAGTCTATACGCGATAATATACGCGATTTAATCCCTTTAAATTGTTTTAATACAATAATTACTAAATGTGTCGCCAGGTAAAGTACCCCAGTGGAGCCGTCGTGAGCGAAGGCAACGTGCTGACCCCCACTCAAGTGAAAGACATCCCCCAAATCACATGGGACGCCAGCCCGGACAAGTTCTACACCGTCGCTATGACTGGTAAGTCGATCTAAAAATACAGGTACACAAAGCATTTCGTGGAGCTAAAATCAAAATTGATTATTTGCGTGAATACTATCGAAAAAGTATATAAATTGCACACTTTTGATAAACTTGACTTACCCAATTATTCTAGGTCTTAAGAGGAAAAACATTGCTTATGTATTCAGCCTGCAGACAGGTGTACAAATATTCGAGCGCGCTCCATTATTTAACAATTAAATATACAATTGATTATTTAAAAAAATATATATGTCGAAATAATCCGTATAAAAAATAAATAGTACCTAATAATCAGAGATCGGAATAGGCTGAGTATATTTACCTTAACTTCGAAGAACATGGTCGAAAAGTGGAGACTCCTTTACGACTACATTTTTTTCCGGGTTTTAATAAATCTTACTAAAAATGTTTATTATTGGTATTCTTTCGCACATTTCTCGAGCATTTTCAGTATAGCTGTCTCTTTCTAATAGTGCTGTCTCGCATTCCTTCGAGAAATTTCGCCATATACTGAAGTGTAGTTCAAAGGCCCATAAGGGGTCCTGAAAACGCCTGAAACCGGTTTTCAGGTTATTGCGCCATCTGATAGAGGGTGTTCTGAAACGGACTGAAAACATGTCTCAGGCGCCTGAAAACAACGGCAACTTGGGTGAATTTTCTACTATGTGAAACGGCCTGAAATCACCTTTCAGCCTACTAAAAACGCTTCTAAAGCACGGAAAATCACGTTTGAAGTTTTGACCTATACCACCGGCGCAACAGTAATGTGTGTATGTGTGCTGCGCCGGTGGTATAGGTTACTCCACTTTTCATAGTCGAAAAGTGGAGTAGGTAACCTTCTTCGAAGTTTAGGTAAATATACTCAGCCTATTCCGATCTCTGGTAATAATAAATTAGAAATTAAATTAAAACATGCGAATAAAAATAATAAAAATACAATTCAAATTCAAATGTCAATTCTCAATCACGACTAGAAACAATAAAATAACATTTGGATAACAGCTCAGGTCACATACGGTCTAAGTATATAACTCGTAACACTATAAAAGCAATTTTCAAGAAGCCTTTTCGTAAGTTCGTTACTACATTCGCCTTATCAAAAAACTTCTAAGCCTCGGACAAAACGTGAATTTCTCGCTACTCACAAGTGGGTGGGCCAGTAGGTATTCAGCGGTTTTTTTTTCACAAAAACAATTGGCAAGTACAAAACACTAATTAATCTAATATCATTTGTTTAAAATATAATTATTTTCAGTCACCGTTAATACACGGAGTTTCATCATTCATGTAGTCTTGTGTGCTGTAATAACCTTTAGAAATGAGTACGCTTTACATTTCTTGCATTTGTTAATAGAAGCGCCTACTGAACGCCTGGGTATAGAGATTCAAACACATATATATTTTAATTATAGATGATTCCTTAAAGTAGTGCATTAACATATATATTTTATTCACAAACGGCGATATTTTACAAAGCTCAGTGAACACTGAATGCTCTCGATCCGACCGGCGCCAGCGCTTGTTTTTAGCGGTATCACTGAGCCGTCAACGAGCAAATTACTGGCTCGACGAGTACCGGCCAATTTGACAATTTGCGTAGGGTTGGGCTGTTTGATTGGATAATACCTACGTATTAGGACTGTTGAGGTAACACACGCAACAGGCGAACCAAAATAAAGAGATAATCCACTGTATGTATAGTACCACCAGTGATCGTAACTTGTTTTTTCTTATCAGAGCTAATTTTCCGAAGCGCTATGAGGTTCAGAACTGTATCCCTTGAGGGCTACTCGCAAAATAAATGAATTGAATTGGTTAAAATAGTACATTACACAACTAGGGTGGTAAAACAAAGAAAGGCCGAGATCGCAGATAAATATGCGATCGAGGGCTTTCTTTATTACCTCCCGTGTTGTGTACATGATTGTATGTCTACACTTGGCCAGAGAGCGGTTTTTTCCGTACGCGTAGCGTGCGGTTAAAGCCACTTTGGCCAGCGTGGCATAATTTTTTTTTTTGATATTTCTAAATCTATACCCTAAAGCACAGTCGTCCTAACTTTTTGAAGAAAATGGCTATAATTAGTAAGTTAGTGCATAAATCCTTAAAGTAGAAATTTCATTGGAAGAATAATTTTAATTAGTACGGGTGTGAACTAGGGTATCGAAATATCGGCCCCTGTAATGGATTTATCGGGGTGTCAATTTAAACAACAGGTTCTGCAGCAAATGTTTATTGTCCTCCACAATCGGCTAGTGACAAGCCCCGTTTAAAATCCTGATTTAACTTAACTAATCTACACGTTCATGGGGTAACTGCATTTGGTCAATAGTTTCTAACGTTAACTGTCCACACTGACCTCCGAGCCACAGGCAATACCTGATGGCAAGCCCCGCGGGCCGCCACGGTCGGCACTAGGAGCGTCTCGTGACCGCTCCGGCGCACGACCGCCGCTGCCACGCCGCGCAGCACATCCACAAGCTCGACATCCCCGTGCGCCTTGGCCGGAAACCCGCTTCACGCGAACCACAACTTCAGAAACTTCATACACCGAAAATCCCCTAGAATTGCAAACAACAAGACATTAATACCAACTCGACTTTCTACCAAATTGATTGCCGAGCGACTGAGTAAGAAAGGTTAAATATTTGATACGCACCCTGGGAGAATGTGCCGCCTACTTATTCCGCTAGGTGTGGCAATGTCAATCCGAGAGGGATTCCGGTTCACCAATATAACATGAACGCCGCCTACGGCCCGCACAATGCGAGATAGCGCCCCTTCATCACATGCTAAAACCAAACAATTGTAATTACTACAAACACTTACGCAACGAACGTAACGATTATTCTACTCGTTACGTGTATAGACATGGGTAAAACTTACCAAAGAAATCAAGAGAGATTAATTAATCGACCACCGCGGACTCATCAGGGAAAGGAATGTGTCCATCGACAACGACGCCTCCCCAGCTTCGCCACGACGTCTAGATTATCTATGGCTATAAACTTTGTTGGATGACAATCAATAATGAGCGATTAAAACGCGAGACCAACTCTTAAAAAGCAATGAAAACTAGCCCCTCGACATAATTTCCATTTATTTCCACAAATAAAAATCCTAATAGACAATTCCGCTGCGGAAGCAGTTCCATAAAAAAACGCCAATACACGAGTGCGGTTCTGCGTCCGGATCGCGCTACAACCCCGTGTCCCGAACACTCTTTCAACTTGACAGCTGTCAGTCACAGTCTGACCTCTGTGAACTCAATTGTATGACGAAATAATCGAACTCTGCGTGTTTACTTCCAAAATTACTAATATCCTAGTCCCAAACATGAAGTGGTTTAGTAAAATAATGACGCACGCAATGGCTGTGTTAATTCTCGTATTCGTTTAACCAAGAACCGTAAGTAAAGATGTTATTTGCAACTCCAAAACTCCCTCAGTTTGAGACTACTTTACACCCCTCCTGCCAGAAGAATTTTCCGATTTAACGGGAAATTCCAGCTGGCCCCCAGCTGTGAAAACGGAACAAATGCTGCAGAAAAATCCCATATAAAAAAGAAACAAATACTAAGGCTAAAAGTGGTCGATGACGACGGCGCGGTGGGAGCAAGCGGATAACTCAGACCGCGCGTTCGCCATCCACCAACTCCACCGACACAACGTGTCGTCAAATAAAAGACACCCAACACCAACAATCCTCCAGAGGACCATTTCAAAGAAAGGCCTTCCAGGTCGAAAACGTCACCTCAACTCACACGGCCTGACACAGCAGCCCCAGGGGGTCAACGTCGGCGGCACAACGAGCGCGGTGGTCAACACGCGGGCTGTGCGTCCGACGATCACCTCACCCTACCACTTCATCGTCCAAAAGTGTAAATTGTAAACATGTAAAAAAAAATTGTAAAAGTTGTAAACCTAAACACCATGTAAAAAGACTAAAACTATTCCCTTCCCCAACACATCTCTCTTTCTCTCGACATCTCTGCATACGGCGAAGAAACAGTTTGTGGCGAACCATCTAGACAAAGTTTTCCTAACCGAAGTTGTTTGTGAATTTAACCCCTTTCCGGTACCGTCTTAATGTCCTTTACATGCCACTTACCAATGGACTTGCCATTTCCATCCTCCAACTCATACACTAAATTAGAAAGTTTTCTTACAACTACACATTTTTCGTATTTTGGTGCCAATTTAGCTGCAAAATACTTAGACGCATCGCTTTGTTTATACGTGCGTTTCCACACAACATCTCCAATCTCAAATTCTAATTCCCTACGTTTTTTATTATAATATTTCGCGTTAACTTCATGCGCCTTTTCCAATTCTTTTTTAACATCAGCAAAAATTAATTTTAACTCCCCTAGGTTAGCGTAGAGGTCTTGTCGTGAAGAGAAAATTATCTCATCGAGGTCTTCGAAATCGCGATAGCTATCGCCATCCGCGATCGCTTCGCGACCGTGGTTTAAGAAAAACGGGCTATACTTAGTGGCAGCGCTAATCGACGTATTTATTGCAAACCGGATTTTATGTATGTTCACATCCCACGTACGATGGTCCGTTCCAACCAGACTAGATATTGCCGTCATAATAGTCCTATTTTGCCTCTCTACTGGGTTAACCTGTGGGCAATATACTGGACCAAAATTTATGTTTGGGACATGATACCTTTCAAACATGGATACAAGGTCCTTACTGCAAAATTGCGAGCCGTTATCTGAAAGGATCGTTTGTGGAATCCCGTGCTCTAAGAACACGTGATCCTCTAAACGTTGTGCTATCACCTTGCCGGTGGCACGACGCAATGGAAAAAGCAAGCAATATTTAGTAAAGTAACACATCACTACAAGCAAAAAAGTATTCTGCAGCCTCGACATGGGCAAAGGCCCGACTAAATCAATACTTATAGTTTGGAAGGGACGAGAACAAACTCTGGCACTTCCCATTAGTCCAGGGGTCTTCACGTTCGGAATTTTATAAGCGTTACACGTATCACATTCTGAGACAAACTTAACAGTATCCTTGTACATCCCTGGCCAATAATAACGGAGCTTGAGACGTTGATACGTCTTGGCCGTACCTAAGTGCGCTGCCATGGGGTCCGAATGGTTTGCTGCTAAGATTGTATCTATCGAGTCACGAGGAACGACCTCTTTCCAACTATAGTCTGATCTCAGCTTACCTTGTGACTTAGTATACCGAAGTAACCTATCGTTCGTTATTTGGAAATTGGGACAACTATTTGGCTTCTCGCGACAACGCTTATACAATTCCGAAAACCACTGGTCCGTCGTGGTGAGTTCCACAGAGGATACTGGCACAGCTCTTGAGAGCGCGTCAGGCACCACATTGTCCACACCGCGGCGGTGTTCAATGGTGAAGTTATAAGGCGATAGTCTACAGCCCCACCTTTCGAGTCGTCCGCTCGGGTTTTTTAGGTTCATAAACCATTTTAAACTAGCGTGGTCCGTATATATTTTAAAAGGCTTGCTTCCCTCGAGGTAAGGTCGAAAATGTTCCACTACGAACACCACTGCTAATGCTTCTCTTTCGGTAGCGGAAAAGTTGCGCTCACTAGGAGTTAAAGAACGACTACAGAAAGCTATTGGGTGCTCATCACCCCGCAATACCTGTGTGAGCGTACCTCCGATCCCGAAATCTGAAGCATCGCAATGAACAGCAAATGGTTGCTCGAAATCAGGGCAAGCCAGGACTGGCGCACTGGTTAATGAACTTTTTAGATCTTCAAAAGCCTTGTTCGCCTCAGCGGACCACTCGAACGGAGGTGCATTCTTCCGTGTAGAGGTGAGCACGTTTAAAGGCCCGGCAATGTTACTAAAGTTTTTTATGAACCTTCTATAATAGGATGCTGTACCTAAGAATCGTTTGACGTCTTTTCTACAAGTTGGTATAGGGAAATCGTTAATGGCGCTAATTTTATCTGGATCTGTCCTCAAACCATGCTCATCCACGACATAACCCAGGTACTTCAACTGGCTACGAAAGAACTTTGATTTAGACAAGTTAATAGTTAAGTTAGCTTGACGAAAACGCTCCACAACAGTACGTAATAGGGCAAGATGCTCCTCGAAAGTTGGTGTGACACAAATTAAATCATCTAAATAACACCATACTTTTCCCTCAAATTCCGGTCCAAACAACCTATCCATCAGCCGCTGCTGGGTCGCAGGAGCCGAGGTCAAACCGAAACTCATAACTTTGTAATGGTAGAGACCCCTACCAGGTATAGTGAAAGCTGTCTTTTCCTTTGAGGAAGGATCCAGCGGAATCTGGTGAAAGGCGGATTTCAAATCTATGGATGTTAAGTACTTAGCCTCTTTCAGACTGTCCAATATATGAGCTATATACGGTAATGGATATGAATCATGTTTAGAGACCTCGTTGAGTTTCCTACTGTCCAAACAAAAACGAAGGGATCCATCCGCCTTCGGAGCTAAAGTCACCGGACTATTCCATGGACTGGAACTAGGTTCCACTACATCATCACGAAGCATCTCGTCCAACTGACGGTTAAGTTCTTTAAGACGTTCCGGAGACATCCTATAATATCGTTGTTTGATGGGAATGGCATCCCCAGTGTCAATAGTATGTGTAATAAGGTTAGTACGTCCTAATCCCTTATTTTCTGCCGCAATATCTTCGAATTCCCTCATTATTACCTCAGCTTCAATTTTCTGAGTCTCAGTAAGAGAATCAAAATTACTTAAATGTACCTCAGAAACACCACACTTCACATTCCGGCTGTCGCTCGGAACCCTACACATCCCTAGAATCTCAGGCGCAAGGCCAAATGCTCTCCAAAAATTTATACCTAACAATAATGCCGTGGTCACGCCGGGAATGACATAAAACTGTACTGAAATTGTCCTTTCCCCAACCGTTACTGGCAGAAATACATAACCAGTGACGGGAGAGGTCGAACCATTCGCAGTCTTGATTTCATCCAAGTCAAATGACCTATGCACCACCACACTGCTGGGTAACGCTTTCAACAAGTCATCATTAATTATCGAGATTTCCGCGCCAGAATCCAGCAGGCCGTCATGCACAGTGCCATAGATCGAAACCGGCATAAACGGTCGACAGTCCACACCACCAATAACATGAACCAAGGGCTTGTCTCTTCTGACACCGTGTCGCTTCGTTGTGTTGTAAAAATATTGGGTTTTTATTCGTTGTATACCCCGAGGTCGGTTATCAGAAGAGACGAGCTCTCGGCTCGCTCCTACTCGTTTTTTGAAATACCCCGTTGATTCTGAATACAACGTGGGCAGTTCCGCATAGTAACTCCCTTCTCACCACAACGGTAGCAAACTATTTCCTTAGGAGCGGGGCAATTTTTCAATAAGTGACCAACCTCCCGACACTGCACACAAAACAAATCATTTCCATTAGCTACTATATTCACATCTCTAGTTGTAGTGTTACTAGTGTTGGGCGGCTGGGTCCACTTACATGACAAATCCGGACACAATATGCTACTCGAGCAACGCGGCGGCTCAGTAAACGCGGTTGCGCGGCAATATGCGTGTTCCAACAATTTACAGTGGCTTTTAAGTTCAGCCCAAGTTTTGATGTGCACGAGCGCCAGTTGTGAAGTGTAAAACGGCCTAATACCATATTTCGCAATTGTCAACTGCTCCTCCTCCGTAATGGGTTTCCTGAGACGGCTGAAGTAATTTTTTAAAATGCTGAGATATGTACCTATAGTCTCACTTGGCCCTTGTGTCCTCGCCCTTATCTCTTGCATTAAGCGATAATCAAAATCTACAGGTAAGTATTCCCCCAATAATAATGCCTTTAATTCATCCCAACTATTAACCTCATCACATACACTACGGTACCAGAAAGCGGCTCCATCCACAAACAATTCTACTGCCGACACAAACAAGTCATGATCAGTAATTTGCCTACTCTGACATAACTCCTCCAATTTCTGTATGAAAGCGATAACGCATGAATTACCTGAATATTTCAAATTCAGTGTGTGAAGACCCTTATATTTACTACAAGTCACCTTAATTTCCTGCGGCTGACCCACCGCCGGCAGCAAGGCGGGCGCGGGCGCGGCTGCAGTCGCTGGTCCGCGGTGAGGCGCGGATGCAGGTTCAACTTCGGGCTCCTGACTGCTTTTAAATGTTTTAAACAAGCTATCTACTTTTTGTTGGACGGCCTGATAGGTGTCCATGACTGTCTCATAAGACCGGATGTCTTCGTCCGAAGTTGGCTGAATCCGACCTAGCCGGTGGAACAAATGATTTGTCAAAGCGCGTATCCTATTCAAATTTTTCAGAGCTAACCGAGACCCTGATGTCAATTGTACCAGTTCACCAACTTTCGCTGTGACTAATCTGAGTTCCTCCGACACATCACCGTCAAAACTATCAATTTCATCCGAAGGAAAAAGTAATGCCAATTCGCGGACCTGTTTTTTCAAATCCGGATATTGTTCGGCTGGATCATGGCCCCTAATTCGTGCCTCATACACCAACTCGTCCTTGTGGAGCAAATGAAAAGTAATTGGATGTTCCTCCATTATGACCAAGTGCAATTACTTACAAATGTTCTAATTATGCTATCACTTAATTATATTATGTATATTTTGTTACAAGATACAACGTTGCTAAAGTTATGTTTTATTTTCCATAATCCCGTGAAATTTAAATGTTTAAGAATGGTTACAATTTAAGGTATATAGTTCCTATTTCAATCCCCTATAGTACAACAATATTAAATTTAAGTTTCCTCAAACACCACAGTACCAAATTTAAATTCTTATTTTAAAGCCGCACCACAATAAGTCAATATCACTTTTTAAATTGTTTATCACACACCGCACACTTCAGTTTTAATATTGTTCATATAGAAAACTACTGACCAAGCTGCGGGCAAGCCGTGGACTACTTACAGCGTCAAATGACATGCAGTTACTGTCCAAAATCTGTTCGGGCGCCGATGTAATGGATTTATCGGGGTGTCAATTTAAACAACAGGTTCTGCAGCAAATGTTTATTGTCCTCCACAATCGGCTAGTGACAAGCCCCGTTTAAAATCCTGATTTAACTTAACTAATCTACACGTTCATGGGGTAACTGCATTTGGTCAATAGTTTCTAACGTTAACTGTCCACACTGACCTCCGAGCCACAGGCAATACCTGATGGCAAGCCCCGCGGGCCGCCACGGTCGGCACTAGGAGCGTCTCGTGACCGCTCCGGCGCACGACCGCCGCTGCCACGCCGCGCAGCACATCCACAAGCTCGACATCCCCGTGCGCCTTGGCCGGAAACCCGCTTCACGCGAACCACAACTTCAGAAACTTCATACACCGAAAATCCCCTAGAATTGCAAACAACAAGACATTAATACCAACTCGACTTTCTACCAAATTGATTGCCGAGCGACTGAGTAAGAAAGGTTAAATATTTGATACGCACCCTGGGAGAATGTGCCGCCTACTTATTCCGCTAGGTGTGGCAATGTCAATCCGAGAGGGATTCCGGTTCACCAATATAACATGAACGCCGCCTACGGCCCGCACAATGCGAGATAGCGCCCCTTCATCACATGCTAAAACCAAACAATTGTAATTACTACAAACACTTACGCAACGAACGTAACGATTATTCTACTCGTTACGTGTATAGACATGGGTAAAACTTACCAAAGAAATCAAGAGAGATTAATTAATCGACCACCGCGGACTCATCAGGGAAAGGAATGTGTCCATCGACAACGACGCCTCCCCAGCTTCGCCACGACGTCTAGATTATCTATGGCTATAAACTTTGTTGGATGACAATCAATAATGAGCGATTAAAACGCGAGACCAACTCTTAAAAAGCAATGAAAACTAGCCCCTCGACATAATTTCCATTTATTTCCACAAATAAAAATCCTAATAGACAATTCCGCTGCGGAAGCAGTTCCATAAAAAAACGCCAATACACGAGTGCGGTTCTGCGTCCGGATCGCGCTACAACCCCGTGTCCCGAACACTCTTTCAACTTGACAGCTGTCAGTCACAGTCTGACCTCTGTGAACTCAATTGTATGACGAAATAATCGAACTCTGCGTGTTTACTTCCAAAATTACTAATATCCTAGTCCCAAACATGAAGTGGTTTAGTAAAATAATGACGCACGCAATGGCTGTGTTAATTCTCGTATTCGTTTAACCAAGAACCGTAAGTAAAGATGTTATTTGCAACTCCAAAACTCCCTCAGTTTGAGACTACTTTACATAAAAAATAAAATAGTACATTACACAACTAGGGTGGTAAAACAAAGAAAGGCCGAGATCGCAGATAAATATGCGATCGAGGGCTTTCTTTATTACCTCCCGTGTTGTGTACATGATTGTATGTCTACACTTGGCCAGAGAGCGGTTTTTTCCGTACGCGTAGCGTGCGGTTAAAGCCACTTTGGCCAGCGTGGCATAATTTTTTTTTTTGATATTTCTAAATCTATACCCTAAAGCACAGTCGTCCTAACTTTTTGAAGAAAATGGCTATAATTAGTAAGTTAGTGCATAAATCCTTAAAGTAGAAATTTCATTGGAAGAATAATTTTAATTAGTACGGGTGTGAACTAGGGTATCGAAATATCGGCCCCTAACTCGAATCAAAACTCGAGTCGACTCGCATCAACCGGATGGGATTCGCTTTGCGGCAGCAGCCTAACGGATCGGCGAGTCGAGTCGAGTTCAGCGTATTCGTAACAAAATTACCTAATAATCGTCGAGTTGAGTTTCGAGTTGGCGAATCGCTAACTCGCGTGCACTCTTACAACTCGCATTCGTTATCCGGTCCGTGTCAATTCTAGCTAGAGTAAGGAATGCGAGTTGATTCGAGTTGTGAATGAACTTTGTTCGAATCAACTGGTTTAGAGTCTGATTCGAGTTATTCGAATCAGACAGCTCGACTCGCCCATCGCTAGACTGCATCACCAAACATCTTCCTCAGACCCCGACGCGCCGTCCCGCGCTGAGCCTAAGTTCCGCGAGTGGCACCACTGGTTGGTCGGCAACGTGCCCGGCGGGAACGTGGGCGCCGGCGAGACGCTCTCCGCTTACGTGGGCTCGGGGCCGCCGCAGGGCACGGGGCTGCACCGCTACGTGTTCCTCGTCTACCAGCAACCTGGGAAACTCACCTTTGACGAGCCGAGACTGCCTAACACGTGAGTGGTTTTTTTTTGGAGCAGCTGTAGGGCTTCTTAGCCTTTTACTAAGGGGCATCCCGCAAAAGATGAAGGGTACCCGGCGAAAGGGGCATCCTGCCAAAATAAGGGCATGTCGCCAGAGTAAGGGCGTCCTGCGAAGGGAAGGATATGCCTCCAAAGACGTGACTGTTAGTTACTAATTTTGTAAGAGCCGTAACAGCAAATAATCCTTTCGCCGTTGGGAATCAGACAGTTGAATTTCATTGGACTGCACTTCGCTCCAGTGGAACGTCTTAAGGGAATAAATGGCGTAGAAACTTAACAAGGATTATCGTGGCATAGTACAGTCCAGTACAGTCTGGAGTCGTACAATTTTCTTGATTTTTGAATATAGTAACCATGAGATTACGTTAAGTTTGTTTTATATCAATTCCAAGGAAAAAAAAAACGGTTTCAGAGGAATTGTTTTCGATGAAGTGATATGTCGATTAAATGAAAATATTCGAGGAAAGGTTAGTTAGTGATTCAAGAGTAATTCATCGGCGAGGTACTCCGCGTGCGGGGGCTCGCTTTTATTGAGAGCATTTCAAAATATTATTTTAATTGGTCGGGCATTTTTCTGAATGCGTATTTGAAATTTCGCGAAATGTTACTACAAAAAGAAGATCCTGTAATTAAACTGTAGTCGGTAATAGAAAATCTAACCAGTTTCTGTAAATAGTTGAATTACTTTCAAATACCATGGGATCTTGATAATAATCTGACCTCCAAGTTTCTACTTACAGAATCCTTTACATATGTCTGAACGTCACAGATGTAATAGTAAACATTATTGGTTACAGATCCGGCGAGAACCGCGGAGGGTTCTCCATCAACAAATTCGCTACCAAGTACGGCCTGGGCAACCCTATCGCCGGCAACTTCTACCAGGCGGAGTGGGACGACTATGTGCCCATCCTTTACAAGCAGCTCGGCGCCTAACGTGCCCATCGGTTTGGATCTTAACTTAATCAGCATATCGAATTTTCCATGTCTCGACGACTTAACACGTTCTTGGATTAGCCGGCTTCATCCTATATAGAATTTATGACAGTTTCTAAATATAATCTATCTTATATATGATAGATTAGATTCGTATTTTTGTCTCTTATATAAACTGGTCTTGTATAAATCTTATACAAACATGGTAAATGCGGTTCCTGTGAAAAACAAAGTACTGAAGCAACTTTTAAATAACGTTTTTTTGAGCCTATAATTTTTCTTTTGCAACTGTATTGATAAAGTTATCATATTTTCTCTGTACCTAGTTATAATCTCACTAAGAATATCGTATGTATCGTACCAAGTATGAAGCAATTCTTTAAACTTTTACAACCAAGCTAAATAATTATAATGGGATTAAAAATTAGTCCAGGAACGTGTTAGTAATGAGTTCGAATTTCTATGATTGTAGTTGTAAGGAATGTTATTTAGTGTTTGTAATAACTGGACGGAGCTTCCATGATTCGACTGTAAATAGCTGGCATAAAGTCGGCAGGAACGAAATTGTATCCAATTTCTTTGTTAAGATCCAAAATAGATTTTAAATATTTGAGACATTTCTTTGTGCATTTATTCCGAAACTTTCAAGCAGTGTCCTACTTATTCAAAGTGTGAATTTATAATGTTAGTTTCCAAATACTTACGTAATATGCGTGAAGTGGGTATACTAAAGGTTTATCCTAGATATTGTACCAGTTTTTCAATGTAACCTTTGCTTATGTGGTAATGGCAATAAATATAGTTTACGCAGAGTTTTGTTACTTTTTTTACTTTTCCAATACCTTGATCCTGTGTCGTTTTTACCCGACTGCGGCGAAGCCCAAAGGAGTTAGGGTTATGTGTTTGACCTGTATGTATGTATATAAGTATGTATGTATGTATGTCCGTTCCTATGTCCGCTCGTAACTACTCAACGGCACAACCGATTTTGATAAATGATACATCATTATATTCGTCTTGATGGCGTGAGTAGAGATGTGCCATTCTCGGAAACGTTCTCCGTTTTGTATGGAGGGAGAACGTTCTCGAGAACATTTCCCATGCAAAACTGAGAACCTTTCCGAGAATTCTCGAGAAAGGCACAACTCTAGGCGTGAGTGTCACTGGGTATGAAGTTCGTTAAAATAATCAAAATGGCGGATTCCATATCCACTTTTAAAGTGCACCGCGGTCGGGTTTTTTTTAGGGAAAATATTATGTTTAATGTATGATAATTATACTTACCATTCTTCTATCGGGTAGCAAAGACGTAAAGCTAAATTGGTGTCTATGTAGGCAAGCAAACTGAGCACAACCGTTTCCTAGTGTATATCTAAGAATCTTAGAAGTATGTATTTGAGATCCAAATTCTTTTAGTATTGTTTGGGACAGTCATTAATATTTTTAATCATAATATAGATCAGAAATATCAATATTCAACAACATTATGCTAAGTATTGACAGTAGTCAGTCATCCAAAGGACTCGAGCCTTTCAGCCCGAAATTTTTAGCTCCGGTACCCTATTTTAGAGCTGGGCTGACAAAAAAGGCGTAGTAGAGTTAGTGACTTTAATAAGGCTCAAGTCTTAAAAAAGGCTCGCGCCTTTTTTGAATGGTAATATAGCCTACAGACACGCAAAATTCATGTTGATCGTTGGAGCTACTTTAGAGCGAGTGAACGAGTGAGTTGAAAGATATACTGAGTTCTTTGAATCGGAACTGAGCTAGTGAGCCGGTGAGCTAGACCAACTGATATAGCTCTTTTGAATCACTCACTCGCGAGCTAGACATGTTTAGGTAGCATGCTTAAAAATGAAACAGCTGTTGATTCATGCTGCTTTCAACTCTTTCAGGCATGTAATTTGTCCTCTCCTAGTGCTGGTTATGTAACTTGGTTATGTACGGAGAACAAGGGGCTTATTTCTGTGTGTACCTTTCGCACAAATTAAGGTCGCGTCACGTAAAAAGAACCCTGGTGGTGGGGCTGCGCAGTAGGCAATTTATCGGTCTATTTGGTGGTATGAGGTGCGGCGCGGGGAGGGCGGGTGCCGCGCCGCATCATTGCCGGGGCGCTATTGGTTCGTCAGTCGACCTTTGCTTTCCGCACTGTGTTCACGTCACGTTCGTTCTCAAAATACTGCCGCGCACAAAAGTGTCTTGTTTATTACAAAATGGTTTTACATAGAAAAATGATTTATGATGTATATTGTTTGTTTTTTTCCATTCTAAAAAAAAAAAATTGTTTATTTTGCCGCAAGTGTACATAAAATAATGTTTACCTGTGACCGCCACACTAGGCTAGGCCTGTCTCGTGGGGTCAATTTAAAAATTACCACTGACTAAATTTGCTGATTTCTACGCTGAAGTATTGAATTTGTAACTACAATTAATTTTCAAAAACCTAGAGTATACATTGTTAGAAATAAACTTAACATAGAAAGACAATAACAATACTACTTGACAACTTTTCCTGTGATATGTTACAGAAACACCTCTCAATAATAGAAATATTAGTGAAAAAAACCACTGCAATATCATAAAAACTCACAGAGATACTATAATGTTAAAATCACATTTTTAGACTTTCCCAAATAGGTGTTGAAACGCTCCCTACTGAAGCCCGTTATACAGCGACGTCACTACTCATACGTTGTTTGGGAAAATCAATAACTTTGTTCTGCAACTATGATAAAATTGGCGTTTATCGTAACGGTTTCACAACAAAAGTTACTATACATTTTATGGGTTATGTAATGGTATTAAAAAGTTACACATTAAATATCAAACTCAAAACCTGAACATATTTCCTTATTGTGCTTCTTTTAACAGGATCTTATAAATTTTTACAAATTTCAGTTACAGTCAAGTATAGTGAGATTCGATAGAACTGAACAAAAACAATAACAAATATGTTGACTGACAATTTGGATCTATTGTCTATGGATTTACTGTGAAATAGTGATGGGAAAGGTATAACATTAATTAATCAATCCATTTGACATTCATGAAATTATTATTAACTACAAGTAAGTGAGAGGAACTTAAAGTATATCGTACTATTATTAATCAGATACTTTTATCATTATTAAATATTTTGTAACAATGAAAAGCTAGGGCGGGGAACTATGTTTTACCACCCTAGTTGCGTAATGTACTATTCTTTTTATTTTTACCACACCGAATTTAGGGTTTGGAACTAAGACGCGACGCAATTTTCCATCGCTGATTATTTGGAAATATGGTAGAAGTATCGCAGGGGTCTTCCGAAACCAGCAAAATTTTGAAAGTGGTCTACGAGAAATGAAAGCTTGGGAACCTCTGTTTCAGATAAACCATATGGGACACCCTCGTTCTGTTTACACTCGTATTAATTACACATTAATTATACAATAAGTACTTGATTCACATAAAAAGATTGCATGATAAAAGTGTTTGAACATAGGTACCTTTTCAACAATATTTTTAAGGGAAAGCACAGTCCGTAAATTACAGAGCCAAATTGTTGCTATCCAGTAGTAAAGTCCAGCCAAAAAACAATGTTTTTCGAAGTCAAGAAATGGGAAAGCAAAGTCGTATTTCTAACAAAATCGGAAGACCAGAATAATGCGAATAAACGTTTCTTTAATCTTTGTCACTTCTTGTCAGTTATGGTTATTTTTTAATTAAGGCCTTAGATAGCTATGGCCTTATACCAGACGACGACGAAGCAGAAAGGAGGATTATAGCGCCGTATGTAAAATCAAGGCCAAGTGCGGGTAGTTCGGAAAACACGCGCGGCTAGAAGATGTTGACACCCGCCTCGCCAGTCTTTTCACAACCATGGACGTCACGGCTTGTCCGAAATGTCAAGATGATGGTCAAGAGTTGATGTGATGGATGAGTATGATTTCACCAGGCCATTGCTGCCCTTGGCTGCCCGCCTTTGTGCGAAACCTATGCAGCAGTTCCTCTTTATTGTCGTCGTGTTTCGACTTCCGGCGCCCCTATCATCTTGGCGCCTGTGTGCGCTGCACACTTCGCACACAGGGGCGGCGCAGCCCTGTACCAGGCTCACATAATTTGTCACTTCTTTTGGCGGATGTAATCAGACGAGTAAAAACGCAAGGATCTTGTTTTAGCCTTTTTCGTAGTTGGGTTTTCCTATATACATTTATTGGATATGGCATTCATTGCCAAAATCTATAATTAAAAAATAATCTTTCCGAAATACTAATCGATATCAAAATGTCATTGTTAATAAAAAGTAATACATTTTTAAAGAACGGACATTCCCATCACTACGAATCCAAAGACATTATAGATTTTTACATTTTAGATGAGTAAAAAAAATTTAGTAACATTTGACATATAGAAAAATGGTATTGACTAAGTTTGTTTTTACTGAAATATGAATAATTAATGGATATTTTAATTAAAAATGAATGAAAATACAAGGTTTATGTATATAAATTGTTGATAAGGCTATGTTCGTTCTTAAAAAGTGCGTGATTACGAAGTAATTAAGGTAAATCCGTTTGTTTACTTGTTTGTCCTTTTCTATTGAATCTCACTATACCTTTGATTTGGAATTTATACTACATTCTACACAGAAACATGTTTTTAATTCCATTTAATAATATATCAACTAATAATACTCAAGGATCCCACATTCAAACTGTGTAAACAGTTATGGGGGACGATGTTTTACTATTAAGCGTCATACCAAAAAAAAAAATAGGTTCATGAGACGGGACTTTCAACGTTTTAACATACAATATAAATTTAAATATAGACAAACCATTTTTTAAGGGCGTTATATTTCAACGAAGATTAGAAGTTGCGGACAGCTTTGTGTGGGTTAAAAAGTTGATTCACCCTATTAATAAATAAATAATAGATAATAATACATATACTTTTTAATCGAACCGCGCCGCGAGCGAAAGGCTAGTTTAAAAATAAAACAATAAACATAGTACTTTCGTGCGCGAGTGTACCAATGCGCAAACATACCCCCTCCACTTTCTTCCAGCGTTCTTTTTACGTGACGCGACCTAAATTTGCTATAGGTAAATTAGGTTCTACCTATACATTTTTACTCTACGTATAACAGTTATAGAGTATGAGAAATTTTATGAAACTGCAAAAATAATATGTACCTATATGCAATAATAGATAATAAATATTTGGTTTTTTTATAAAAGTTAAGCATAATTTCATTTTCCTTTAACTTTTCCTCCAATTTTATATTTTTCTTACGAAACCAAACACGAATAAAGTGACAACTTTATTCCAGAAAAAAAAAACACAATTAATCCTATTGAATTATAAATCAATCAGGCAATTGAAACTTTAGTTTACACTGTCAATTTCCAAACGAACTTACTTAATTAACACACAATATGACACGAACACTTATTAGCACGATACTACGCGCTCTTAACGAGACCAGTCCCTACTTATAACAACACTGTTCGCACATATACGCCTACTGACTGCAATACGGCCACATCCCAAAAAAAAGACCATTTTTTTTCATTTTTTTTTGTCAGTACTAAAAAGAATGAAAAAAAATATGTTTTTTTTTAGATGTGGCCTGTACTGCAGTCAGTATGCGAATTATAACTATGTAGCATGTCTCGACTAGGGCTTCCTTTCGTAATAGAAGACGAATTCTTAATAGAAGAACTCCTATTTGGCATTCGTTTTGTATCTGAACGGCATCTGATGGGTTGGGAACTTGGGACTTCATCGTGAAGGCTCATAAGAATATTTTAAGTAATTCAAAGAGCAATGGAGTGGGTTATATTCAGTTGCTCTGCGAGATAAAACTAGAAATGAAGAGCTCTGTCGATAGATGTAGTTTAAAATGGCAAATGGGCTGAGCACATTACTTGTAGTACCTATAGAGGACCAATTTCCCGACTGCGTAAGCAGTTCCACAAAATTTTAATGCCTTCTTCGAATAATTATAAAATAATATTAATAAATTACAATTATTAATTTATTTTTAGAGTCCCGTACCTCAAAAGGAAAAAATGGAACGTCTAATACTACAAGTATAGGGAAAAATCTGAAAACTACCTATACATTTTTAATTAAATCATAAAAAACAGACTATACTAAGGGAATCAAAATTTATAGGGTACTTTAATATAATTAAGTATGTAACCTACAAATTTGTACGAAACCCTCGGTGGGCGAGTCCGACTCACACTTGTCCGGTTTTTTTTTCTTATACCTCATTATAATGCGATTTTAGGTCGCGATGATAACTGTTAAGTATAATAATACGTCACGTTATGACTATTAAGTCGTGTTACGCAACTTTAATTATTGTCCTGACCGCGATTTTCCGGGTACCGTAAAAGACGTGACAATCCTTAGTGTTTTTTTCTTTCATTTGCCACTGAACTATTTTCTTCTTGAAAAATAATTATTTACATCATTAGTACTTATAAAGTTTTGTTTCTATAACAAGAGAACAATACAATTTATACTTAAAGCTCAACAATTCAAATTTTAAAGTTGATCTTCTATCATTTTAAGGAATAGGTTGTCCGTGCAATTCGAAATTCAAATTTAAAAAAATTATCTATTTTGTTCGTCTTTTTTTTATTTTAAGAGGAAATAGTAAGGTCGAGAGAATTGAAAATTAGGTATTTGTAAAATGTGTCGCTGTCCCGCACTGCCCGCCTCTCCCCCGCAGAGCGCGATAGAGACAACCGCAGCTTGGACCGAAAATACCTTTTAAAATTTCATGAAAACAACGTTTCGTAGTCCCCTGATTTCTTCCCCAAAACTTAACCTATTTAACAAATTTTTTCATTAAACATTAAAGAAAGGCTTTGGCCATGTTCCTATGTTTTCCTTTTTTTTAATAATCTAGTCAAATTTGTTTTCTGGATGTGTGAACACAGCGGAAAATCTGGCATTTTTTTAGGTTTTTGAAGGTCTCTTTTGAGAATCAATTTATCGTAAAAAGGAAAACATAGGAACATAACATATCAATAGTAGCCATAGATTTTTGGACAAAAAAAAAACTCTACTGGCATTATCCAGGGAGGAAACAGGGGACTATGTTTGTATGGAAAAACTGCCCTCCTGTTTCCTCTTAAGAATGTTTCGGATACTGAGATGTGCGTTGATTCAATAACAAGAGAACAATACGAGTACAATTCAGTGTTGGCTTTTGGTGATTATCAATCCAAATACATTTGTATTGTACGCATAAAAGAAACTAACCTTGACACCTTTCCGAGTGCACACTGGCACTAATAATGTTAAAAACGGTCAAAATTCATGAAAAACTTTAATTCTACAATAACTCAAAAACCGTGCCACTTTTACTGGGGTCATGTTAAGTTGCTTTGGTACCTCTTGACCTGGTTTACCTCGTGTCTGTGAAGTTAGCAGATCAAGTTCCAGCAGATCACGAAAAAGTTGGAGTTCTATTCGCTTGCCACATAGTTCTATAGTTCCTGATACTTTTTAGACATAGTTCTATTGAATTTACGAAAATATCTCAATCTATTGTTTTCAACCAAATGATCTGCTAACTAATTTCACATAGCAGATCAATTTTCTCCAAACTAAACGAAACGAGGTTATTTCGTCTCAGCAATGACTATACTAGAGTTCCTAGTACTTAAAAATAATACTACTCTACTTTTAATTCGTAAAAAATGAGCAAGTTTAAAAAAAAATAATGTAGAATAAAAATTGAAATCAATCATAAAATATTTAAGAAAAGGTCTAGGTCTACAAATTTGGTGCAAAATCATAGCTACATTATACAGCTACAAGAAACCGAAGAGTTCCCGGCTCTGGTGTCTCAAGAAAATTTTTGAGTAATTTTGGAACGAAAGATGGCCAAAATCAGCAATTTGTCTACATACAGGTATGATCTGCTGAAAGATTTCGACGAGTTCTGGACACGGTTTTGATGTTAAATGATAGCTCTATTATACAGCTACGAGAAACCGAAGAGTTTCCGGCTCTGGTGTCTCAAGAAACTTTTTGAGTAATTTTGGAACGAAAGATGGCCAAAATCAGCACTTTGTCTACATACAGGTATGATCTGCTGAAAGATTTCGACGAGTTCTGGACACGGTTTTGATGTTAAATGATAGCTCTATTATACAGCTACTAGAAACCGAAGAGTTCCCGGCTCTGGTGTCTCAAAAAACTTTTTGAGTAATTTTGAAATCAAAGATGGCCAAAATCAGCACTTTGTCTACATACAGGTATGATCTGCTGAAAGATTTCGACGAGTTCTGGACATGGTTTTGATGTTAAATGATAGCTCTATTATACAACTACGAGAAAACGAAGAGTTCCCGGCTCTGGTGTCTCAAAAAACTTTTTGAGTAATTTTGAAATCAAAGATGGCCAAAATCAGCACTTTATCCACATACAGGTATGATCTGCTGAAAGATTTCGACGAGTTCTGGACACGGTTTTGATGTTAAATGATAGCTCTATTATACAGCTACTAGAAACCGAAGAGTTCTTGGCTCTGGTGTCTCAAGAAACTTTTTGAGTAATTTTGAATTCAAAGATGGCCAAAATCAGCACTTTGTCTACATACAGGTATGATCTGCTGAAAGATTTCGACGAGTTCTGGACACGGTTTTGATGTTAAATGATAGCTCTATTATACAGCTACTAGAAACCGAAGAGTTCCCGGCTCTGGTGTCTCAAGAAACTTTTTGAGTAATTTTGAAATCAAAGATGGCCAAAATCAGCACTTTATCCATATACAGGTATGATCTGCTGAAAGATATCCACGAGTTCTGGACACGGTTTTGTTAATAGAACTCCAACTTTTTCGTGATCTGCTGGAACTTGATCTGCTAACTTCACACACATGTTTACCTCCAGGGTTACTGTGACGTGTCAGTTATGGGACACCCTGTAGAAATCTTATTACTGATAAGATAGGTATTCTCATAGAAGAAATATTTCATTTATTTCATTTATTAATTGCTTACATGTACATTTTATGTAAGGTATTGCAAGATGTTAGGAGCATACAGTGTGGGGAGTGTACATGATACCCTGATGGGCATTACAATTCAATCTTATACTATCTTAAAACTAATATTCGAATTTCAAATTATAATTACAATGTTTATAAATAAATAAGGGAGCACATTCAAAGTCATAAATTATTAATTAATTGTCTGGACTCTAATTTCAAAAATAACATTAGTAAATTTATTTGAGTGATAATTATTACAGTAGGTCCACCACAGACCTGGTTCTAAAATTATTAAAATATATTTTATCACAAATTGTTATTGCCACGGATTCAGTATAAATAAAACATGTCAAGATAATTAATTAACGTACATACAATTAAGCCAATACGATACGATAATAAGGTAGGTAGGTACAATTTCCATCGTTGATTAAAAAATAAATAAATTAATATATCATTCATCAAATAATCATTTCAAATTGTCTTCAAAAAAATCTTTAATGCTGTAATAACACCTGTCAACTAGTAGATTTACAAGTTTTCTCTTAAAAATGTTGTCCTTTACCTCGGTTGTTATATTTTTTGGCAGTTTGTTAAAGATTTTGGTTGCCCTATAATAAGGTCCGTCTTTGTACATAGCTAATTTGGATGTTGGTACTGTTAGCAAGTGATTTGATCTCGAACCGCTCCTGACATTTTCCCGCTTCTGGAATAAATTTATGTGCTTCCGAACAAAGATCGCTGTCTCTAAGATGTATATGGAGGGTAGGGTTAAGAGTTTGTATTGAGCGAAAAATGGACGGCAGCTTTCCCGTTTGTGTATGTTTGCAAGGATACGAACACATCGTTTTTGCATCACGAAAGCGTCATGTGCATCAGTGCTTGCTCCCCAAAGCATCACACCATAACGTAGCCATGAATAAGCATACGCATAGTAAACGGAAAGGGCACATTTTAAATCTGTGTTTCTTTTTACAGCGCTTAAAGCATAGGTGAATTTTACTAGTTTGGTTACTACAATCTTTACGTGGGCCTTCCAATTTATATGCGAGTCCATTGTTAGGCCCAAAAGTGTAAACTCGCTAACCTCTTCAATCGTTGTATCGTTTATGTTCAACGAGATGTTTAATGGTTTCTTTTGGAATGGCTTAAACTGAATGGTTTTCGTTTTTTTATAGTTTATTTCGAGATTGTGATCAGTAAGCCATTTTGAAACGCTGTTAAGAATATCGGTCAAACGTGCATTACATTCTAAGCTGTCTGTACAGTTGACGAGTATAGAAATATCGTCAGCAAATAACACGCAGCTGCTATTGTTCAGAATTTTTGGTAGATCATTTATGTATGCGATAAACAAGATACATCCAAGAACACTGCCTTGTGGAATGGAGCACGTAATACGTCGTGTTTGTGATTTTACTTCTCTCATTTCGCCGGTTGATTGTTCGTATTGGTCAATTTGTACAAATTGCTCGCGGTTTTCAAGATATGACTGAAGCCATTTATGAGCCGTTCCACGGATCCCCATTCCATACAGTTTTGACAACAGTATTTTATGGGATACCCTATTGTAGTGTCTACGGAATATGTGTAGTTACAGATTGGTTAAATATATATATAAATAAATGTATACGGTCGGTTGACGGGAAACGTCAGTCAGTGCCAAACTACCCGTAAGGCCAGACAGTCGTTATCAATCAACCGCTCTGTGTACCTCCATACTAATTGTATTTCATTTTATAATATTCCCAGTGCTGAACACTACATTGGCGACTAGGATGAATTTGTGAGTAAATTGCGTGCACAAAATTATGGCAAACAAATCAGTGACCAATAGGTTAATAATAGTAAAGGAGACCATCGTACTCCAACAACGAACATTTTAATGATTCGTTCAAGATAAGTACCTACATAGAAGATTTATGCATTCGTATTTAGTAAGGCAACTGCTCGACAAACCTCGACGCGTAGGTATGTGCTACTTTAGATAAAATGTTTGTAGTGAAATCACAAGCAATTGTTGGAAAAAAAGAACAAAAGAGTAAATGATAGATAATGCAACTAGTTTTATAGTGTCACAACAAGTGCTAAAATACACTCGCGGTCAAAGAATTCGGGTCACCGTAATTTAAATAATAGAAATAGGTGTTTTTTCAATATTTGACACTTGTTTCATTTACATAACATACTACTCTTTAATACCTTAGCTGTATTAGCAATATCCGCTACCCATCATAAAAATATTATTATCCAAGAATGGTGACTTTTGCGATATTTCACTCCGTTAGCGTCATTATTTTTAATAGGTTTGTATCGATCTAAACCTGAAATTGCTACTATTCTCAGTGTTATTATGGCAGATAATATCTAACATTAATTAAGGATCAAAACAGGCTTCAATAATATCACAACCTTTTCTTGAAGTATTTTAGGAAATATGGCGGTATTTCAATGACCCAAATTCGTCGTCCGTGCGTGTGTACTCGTATTTCTTTATTTTAAACAAGTGAAGATTATGATTGATTTCGACATTTAAAGATATTTAAAGACACGGAAATAAATATTATAGATTTATTTGCTAGCAACTTTGGGGAGCAGAACCCGACTAGAATAATTTATTTTTATTAGATCAAATCACCCTATTCCTAGGGATACGCGACTATGTTCAATTTTGCCGTTCTATTTTCACGGTGAAGACGTAAAGTTTGTGGAAATGTTTCTTAGATGTTTAGGTCTTTGGAGGTTGTTAGTAAATATCGCAGTGTCAAATGCATGAATTCGAGCTAAAATTCGGCATGCAAGTAGACCAAGTCCTGGAGTGAAACCCAGGATACTTTATATCCCTGTAAGGAGTTCCCTTAGGATAATAACGAAATAACGCCGGCGAAGCCGCAGGCGAATGTTCATCTATTATAAATTGACACTATAGTTTTTTTCTAATGCATGAATTAATTCGAATTTTAGAATTTGATAGTAAATAAATGACAATTTCATGTTACAAAAGGTAAGGCCTATGGGTTACTGATTGGTTGCACAAATAAAAGTACAATTTTTATCCATGGATACTAAAGCTAACCACAGAAATAAATGTTATTGTTGTGTATGTAGTCTACTGTTGTTGACGATATTCAATGGTTGATACGGTATTTCTCAAAATCTAACCACAAATCATGACGTTTATAATTGCATCAAAAACGAAAAAGTAGGTAATGTTTGAAGTAGCTACTTAAAACGTAAACAAATGATAAGTTCAAGGTCAAAGGGTTCACCTATATAGACCGAGTAACATTGTACTGTTGTAACTTTCGTTAATTAAGCATGAATATTTACCTACATTTCAAAAGCCTTAGTATGACGGTCATTATCGAGTGCAGTCAACAACAGTGAGAAAAACAGAAATGATTTGCATAAACATTGCTACATTTTGCACAACAATGACGAATGCCTGTGAGTAAGAGCCGAGTTAAAAAAAAAAAAAAAAAAAAACTATAAGGGTTTTGTTTTGCCATTTTGGCTACGGAACCCTAAAAAGGAGCGTGACTCCACAAATCTCTTCGACTCATTTTCACTTAATCCTGTCTGGCGACATACAGATAAATTCTGACTAAAAATTATGGTTAAATAGTATCTGGGCAGGAATGTTTACAGAACAAATCAACTCAATGAGAATGTTTCGCCCCGATTATAACTATTGTACCTCCTTCCATCTACGAAACTGGTTTAGTACTTTTTGATACAAGTGCGGAAAGTATGTCATTTTTCACGAGTTCCGAGGTGTATTGGCCCGAGCCGCTAGGCGAGGGTAAATACTTGGGACGAGTGGAAATGACGCTTCCGCACGTGTATCAAACGACGTTTTTTAATACATTTGCGAAAAAATGTCGGTGAAACAAAATCATGGCACCAGCTGTCACCATTCAGCCTAATCAAAAGAAATTATTTTGAAAATAAACATACAGAATTTAATTAAATTTAAACATGAAAAAGCAAGATATATATTTATTATTACTTTGTACTTTACTTTTTGCAAATAAATGTGTTATTTAGTGTTCAAAAAATTTGCTGGAAAGTAAAAAGCACTAGTGCGCAAAATACAACTTTGCGCACGATTTACAGCTACGAAAAGTACCACCTTTTGAGCAAGTGTATTAAAAAGTTATAAAGAGCTAAGGTCATGCTATAACAGGAAATTATGTACCAATGGCCAGCTGGGGGTGTCGCTGTTGATACGCTAATTAATACATTGTACTTTTATGTACGCGTCGGTGGCAAATATGCATAAAACCCTCCTGATGGTTAGCGCACGTAATCTATGGATGCTTTCATTTACTGGAAGTGACGCATGCGCGTTGCCCATCCGGTATAACGGTTGTAATGACGATGTTATTATATTAATATGTAATCGGTTTAATGTACCTACGGATAAAAACCTAGGTACCGCCGACATTATTTATATAGCATAAAGGAAAGAGTATTCATTGTTGATTTCTTAAAAATATGAATATTGTTTGTTATTACGTGTAAAAGAGTGTCACACTTAACAAGTACATTTCCATATATTACCTTAGAACTTTATTAACTATCTAGTTCATTTAGAACTTCAAACATGTCTAAATAAACTCGTGATGAAAATTATTAATAATACGTATATTTTCTTTGTTTATTTCTACACACTCACGCACAGTTACATGTTGCGAGCTTACTGTAGCAGTAAAAGGGGGATATGCATAAAAAATACTAACTACCAGTTTCATAGAAATGGTTGCTGCGTATGGTTACACATACAAAAGGGTGAATGAAAGGTATATCATGTCTAAGTCTGAGATATGTAACAAGGTGTAGTCTGTCCGGCGCCGTTGGAGTAAAAAGCCATAAAACTTATTACAATAGCATTATTACTTCGAAAGGTGACAAGTCGTAATACGAAGTAGTGAATTTCGACCTAAACACTTTCTAGTTAAGTTCAAAATGCTTTTTATGTTCTAAATACAAAAGCTATCTTCACACCTGCATAGGGTTGTCAAAACTGTAATAAGTGAGTAAAATATTAAAACACAACCATAAAACACTAAACCAGATTCAACGGAACTGGTACTAGTGAAAATTCCTGATTGTTGCAACCCTACCCTCCAATGTTTTTATTGCATTTGCAATTTTTGCGCTGTCATTTGATATTGTACCTTAGTACTATTACGTTAGCTTTTGTATACGTAAGAAATCACTTACACTCTTTCTATAATAGATAACCCTTTACTCTTGAGTCGGCGGTCAGACAATACACCTAACCTACTCTCTCTAAAGGCTCGAGCAAAATGGTACACCAAACCTACTAAAAAAAAAAAAATGAGGAATGCATGCAAAAAGGTACATCATACCTATTCTTAACAAAAGAACATGCAACGAGGTACAATATACCTACTCATATTTAAGGGTCATGCAAATGGTTCACCAAACCTAATCTTGAAAAAAAGAGCATGCATGCTATAAGGTACAACTTACCTAAATGCATACAAAAAGGTACATCATACCTATTCTTAACAAAAGAACATGCAACAAGGTAAAACTTACCTACTCTTATTTAAGGGTCATGCAAATGGTTCACCAAACCTAATCTTGAAAAAAGAAATCTGATTCTAGAAGAAGTCTGATTCTATTCTTTCTTTTGGCGCTTGCTTCTGGTCAGAAGAAGCGCCGGAAGAAACTCGCCACTTTTTTTTTAAATGTTTAAATATAACAACAAGTATGACATTATTATATCCGATTTCATGAATACGTTACAATAAACTTAAAACTACATTTTTAGAGATGTAAAAGGCCTCTTGGCCTCAAAACAAGGCAATTAAAATAATAGAAATTATATTGATAGTAATATTAATGGAGATGTAAAGAGTCTCTGTTCTCAAAATATTATGTTTTGGAGGTGTAAAGGGCCTCCAAACGTCGAAATATAAAATGGGACTGTTTACTAAAATATCTTACAGAAATGTAAACATTCTGCGACTCACATGATATAACTTAAAAGTAAATTATTTCATTTCATTTATTTTATGCACAACATGGTATTACAAGATGTTACAAGTACTTATAAAGTTCAACATGGACCCTGCTGGTAGGGAGTAGCATATACTAAGATTAACTTAATCTACTTATTTAAATATACCTTTACACAAAAAAAAAAAAAAGGAACTTGAGACAATAGATAGTTTTTTCAGCTTTTCAACAAAAGTTGTGTACTTATCTTCGGCTGAAATCGTACTCGGTAAATTATTATACTTATATTTTTATCGACATGGAATTCATTTCGGTCGGTTAGAGTTCATTTTGAGTTTGGCGACTGCAGCTTGTACCAGTTTGTTTCTTGGTCGTAAACTATGAGTACCTTTATAGATAATATCTTTAGAGTGAGTGTATAGACTAGGGTGCTTCCGCACGAATTTACACGTCTCGAGAATATACAAGGATGTTTGTTAGTGTTAGGATTTTTAATTTAACAAAATGAGGTCTACACGATTCGCAATTACGTATGTTACTTAAAGTCCTTATACATCTCTTTTGTATTAAGATTAAATCAGGCACATTTGTGCTATCACATTAAAATAAAATTAATACCGTTTTTCTTAGAGATGTATATGAGATATGAGATATTATGTATGTATATATCTCTAAGTGTCAAAAAATTGGCAAGTACAATAACAGAAAAACAACTAATTATACATTAATTTAAAATAATTTTCAGTTGTAATTAATCCTACGGTGTTTCATCATTCATGATTTGATTTGATTTATTTATTTCATAATATAAAAATACAGTATAAATTACACAATGTCAATTTACATGATTTTATACTATGATCATCAAAATAAAAATAAAAATATAATGTAGTCTTCTTGTGTGCTATAATAAGCTTTGGAAATGAGTTTACGCTTTACAAAATTCTTGAATTTGTTAATAGACAATTCAGTTGCGGTTCTTGGCAGTTTATTATAAAACCTTACACAATTACTCATGAATGATGTTTTTATTTTATGGCCGTTACAAGCCGTCAATTCAAATGGCGCACTTATAATATTTATCGTTATAGCACTATAATCTTTTGGGTCAGAATGGAAGATTTTCAATGAATAATGGTTGTAATTGTGATTAATTTATTAGGAAACTTTTTTTTTTTCCAAGGAGTTAATTGTCGGTCCAAAATAGATTGTTCCACCGGGGCAAATTACAGGTAAAATCACCTAGATTAGGTATTGAATATGGACCAAATGACCCAGATGAAGACACACAGATTGGAAAAGTAAAATTAAAGGAAAGGAAGGAAGGAAAGCACGAGAATAATATTGAGAGTAATCAGGAAGAATATTAACATTTTATAAAAACAATTTAACTGCAATTTAATTTCAGAAACTTTATTTCGCCTGAAATACATGGATGTAAATTGGTAATACAAAGTATCAGATGGTACAAAAATGTTAATACGTGAACATTTACTAAATATAAAACTTACAATACGCATGGATCAAAGCCAGATTACCACGTGTTGTAACAATATGAAGTCTACAGGATACAAGACCCCGCCGGTGAGGGCGACCTCGACCTCGACCTCGACCTCGTGACACCATCACATAAGGACCGCGATGTTCCCCAGGACCAGAATATCCTGGATTAAATTCACTCCGACCATGGTCGGGCTCAGCTAAGTTTCTTGTCGGAGTCTTCTTAGCTGGGCTAGGGGTAGCGAACCGACAACTAAAACTCCCATTAGCTCGACATAAATTATCGTAGTAAATTAGCTCGAATCGGTATTGTATTCATCAATATGTACAGTTGATAACACAATAAAACAAAATTTATTAATGTGATAATAAACCTGATTATAAATACCTGCCTGTAAAATAAACACTTGAAAAAAAGGAAGAGATGTAGTGTCTACGGAATATGTGTAGTTACAGATTGGTTAAATATATATATAAATAAATGTATACGGTCGGTTGACGGGAAACGTCAGTCAGTGCCAAACTACCCGTAAGGCCAGACAGTCGTTATCAATCAACCGCTCTGTGTACCTCCATACTAATTGTATTTCATTTTATAATATTCCCAGTGCTGAACACTACACCTATCATACGCTTTTGTCATGTCTAACAGCAAACCGACTCCATATCGTTTATTATTTATGTGATCTAATATTTCCTGCATATATTTATACACCGCTAGTGTGGTCGAGTGATTTTTCCTAAAACCATGTTGACTGGTATGTAAAATTTGATATTTTTCGAAAAAGTTATAAAGGCGATTTGCCATTGCCTTTTCAAATATTTTAGACAAGGCGGGTAGAATTGCTATGGGCCTATACTGACTCGGATTTTTTGGGTCTCCTCGCGGTTTTAGCAGTGGTTTTATTTTCGCGACTTTTAGTTTATCCGGAAATGTGCCTTCAGTGAAAGATTGATTGATCAATTGTGTTAATGGAACTTGCAATTCCATCGCACAGGACTTTATTAAAACGGGAGGAATTTCATCAATACCGCAGCTCTTTTTATTTTTTAAGGTATGCACTATTTGATTTATTTCCTGCCCTGAAACGGGGCGCAAGAAAAAGGAGTTTGTGACTGGAGTAAGCACAGGGCGCCCAGGTGCCGCCGCTAGCGGCTGCGTGGCGCTGCCGCCGATGGATGCCGGATTTGTATTTGCACTTGACGATGACGGTTTCTCGCCTACTGACGCAAAAAATTCGTTGAAAGTGTGCGCTATTTTACTGGGTGAGGTTACCGTGGAATTTGGAGTTATCAGTGATGATATGTTTTTTGGTTTTAAGTTTCTACTTTTCCCGGTAACAGAGTTGGTTATGCTCCACATAGTTTTTATTTTATTGTTGGAGGCTTTCATCTGTCTCGAGTAATTTGCCTTTTTGGATGCTTTAACACATTTCTGTAGTATTTTTGTATATTTTTTGTAATGGTTCGATAGGATGACATTTTTACTTGATTGATTGAGTAGTTTTAATAATCTCTTATGTTTACAAGAGCGTTTTAAGCCCTTTGTTAGCCAAGTTTTTAAGTTGCCCGACATAAATCTAACCCTCTTTTTTGGTATATTTTTTTCCAAGATTTTATGTAATTCGTAAGAAAATAGTTTATAGTTTTCGTTTACGTTATTCTTATTTGTTAATATTTTATTCCAGTCAAGTTGTTGCAATGCTAATTTGAATGCCGTCATATTACTATGATTAAATATTCTTCGTATAGTGTAGGTAGGTTTATTATCGGCACCTGTGCTACGTGTTAAGTGCTTGAGCAATATACTTTTGTGGTCCGATATACCATGGTCTTTTATAGTTACATCATAATTAGACATATTGGTGAATAGAAGATCTATACAGGTCTTTGAATTTCCCGCTTCTCTAGTAGGTTCTTTAATGATTTGCTGGAGGTTAAAGGATAACATTGTGTTGATAAACTGTTGTAAGTGTTTAGAACATGTCAGCGTATCGATATTAAAATCTCCCGTTATAATTACATGTTTCTTTTGCTCTTGGAGCCTGATTTTATACAAAAGTTTGTTTAAGCGGTCAAAAAATACCTCGATGTCACGATTTGGCCTATAGATACAGATTAAAATTATATTATAGGTAGGAAGTTCTACACCACAACACTCGAAGAATAGTTCTTGGGATAGTTCAGCTATATCCGGGAGTTCTATGTAATTTATATTTTTCTTTAATAATTATTATTAAAGAAAATAATATATCATAATTATTAATAATTATGATATTATTCCAAAAGTCATGTAGTGGTCGTAAAGGATACTAATACACCAAGGATCACATAATGTTCGTTTATATGACTTTAAAGTAATAAAAATGTTATGAAATGTTGACTGCGATTATTATGGGTGTTCATATAAATCGTTTAAACCACGAACGATCAGTTGTATAATTTGGTCGTACGTTGATATAAATGTTGGCCGGACCAAATTAAACGACTAATGTGCTCACCGCCGCGCCGGATTTCCACCGGCCCGGCTAGCCTAGAGAGCCCCAGCGGTGGACCCTTCATATAAGCCCGAAACCATGGCTTGCTCTCTCAATACCAAGTGCCTATAGGGGCCCTGGATCTGAAAGTGCTATACGACTAATAGTACGTATAAAATACTATATCATGATTCCTTGAAACTTGATACCATTAGATAACCTCTATAAAACGAAATGTCTTTTAATCACCAAATTGTTAGTTGGGAAGCTTCTAACATAGCCGGAAATTATTGTTTTAATAGGGAAATTCAGTTTAAGCAAAATTTAGTTTAAATAAAAGATAAAACCTCTTTAGCTGTTATGACAGCACTTTGATTAGGTATGAAGAAGGTAAATTGTCATTGTAATATTTGGCATTGTCGACGTGACGTTAGCAAATATTCACAGCTAAAGCGATGGGTAATTGATACTTAACTGGAGTATTCTAACATGAATGTCGAAAATAATTAAAAATATATATATATTTCAAGACTAAAACAAATTTACGCTAATTTCACAAATACTGGTACGAAACAGTAGCTTATAATTTACCCACTGCTCACGTCTCACCTGTATATACACCGTGGGCCCCTACAACCCGACCAACTTTAACCACGTATTCCTGATGGTATTACAAGTAAATAACGTTATATCAACATAGGTCGAATTTTGTCATTTTACATTAATAGTCTTATGGACCAAAACAAATCAATAAATTCAGTCCCTCGTTATAAACATGTCCTTACTGGAGAAAAAGTTATTAAAAAGGAAAAAAAAAGCTAAAATGGAAACGAAAGGTCAATATTTTGGCTTTGTAATCGCTTACCATCTAATACTGCGAAGGTTAATTGCTGTTTAGTTAAAGGATTTTAAAAAATCAGTAAAAGTATCTTAGTCACATTTATTAGGGCTTGTTACACACTTGGGATTTTTTATTTTAAAAATTATGAATACCTCGGAAAGTAAGCTTTAAGGGGCTATACGTAACATAACTTTTTTTACTTCTAATAGTTGTTAGAATCTATGGTTAAAGTTGGTCGGGTTATACGGGCCCACGGTGTATAATTACGTGACTACTGAGTAAATATTATTGAAGAGACTGTGCAGCGAAATAAAACTACCATTTCTCGACCAACCGCTCATTGAACTGTTACTGCGCCATTCGAAACTCAAATTCTAAAGTTGATCTTCTATTATTTTAAATTCGAAATTCAAACTTTAATTTATTCTATATTTTGATTTTTTTTAATTTTTAAGAATGTTTCGGATACTGAGATGTGCGTTGATTTTTTTGATAGCGTCCAGCATGGTAAATTTTAGGGTCTTCACGCGAGCCACGTCGACGGTCTCTGAGAGTTTCTCTGCGTACGGGGTGGTTCCTGATGTCATCCCAGTGGCTCCAGAAGCTCTTGCGTATGTAAGTACTATTCACTTTCTAATCCACTTTAAATATTCTTAACAACTAATTGACTGTTTAACAGTGAGATTTACACTTCAATTTTTGTTTCCATACATGCTCCATTCCATACTCATTTTCAAGATTTTGTTGACACATTAGAGATACCTAAATCGACGTAAAATTGTTATGGAATTTGGGTAATTTCGATATTTTTCAATATAATCAATTAGCATACGTCAAACCCTCCAACTTTGCCCACCGCCCAATCTTTGCCCAGGAAGAAAATAGTATATTTTACCTTTTTTCGAGGGCGTAGGCTGTTTTTATGTTTTGTTTTTTTACGTCAAATAATTTACAATAAAAATGCTTAATTATTATTAATTTTGGGGGGCGCTGTAATGCTTTTCTACCGTATGTGCCGTAATTTCTGTTCTGTGGCCATACTGGTTAGGTTAGTTCCGTTTTTCGCCACGCCTATTCTCTTTCCGCACAGACTCTAGGGAGATATATCTTAAAAGCGCCAACATTTTAAAAATGTTCTAGTAAATAAAGTCTCGGTTGTCTTATACTTTACCGTGACTACATACAGTCAGAATTTTCTAAGGTGTTTGTTCATTCTGTTTACGAACATTCGGGCACCTTAGATAATTCTTATTATTGCAATTCATGGTGTATTAGAGCAATGTAACACGCTGACTTCGTACTTAACATTGATTTGCATTTTACATTTATCTGCCAAATCTTGTCTAGAAAAATTGTAATGGTAATTCATCCCTTTTGAATCGTACGTGGTTAGCAATTAGCTCTGTGGATACCATGGTAGTTACCCAGTGCTGTATGGGTAAGGCCGTAAAAAAGGGATGATTTCGTGACTTGTAAGCGTCCGGCATTGTTTTTACGAAAAGTAATTACAAAATTTTACTTTTTTAATTTTCCGTGCAAAATACAAAACTTTTTCTACTAGTTCTAGTCAACTAACAAATGTAAATCTCTGTGTTTGTATTCCAATTTTTTTTTTCTTCTATGCAATTACATCGATTTCCATACAAATAAAAATGTCCCAAAAATGTTCCTGAAAGATTGTAATTTTTGTTTTTTAGTTTTGTGATATTATACTGATATGTTGGAGTTTTTTTTATAACTGTCATATATTAATGCAACGTTTTTCGAGCTTTAACATTAGCATTGTCCATTTAAAATAATAATTTACGTGTAACATAAGACAAGTCAACATATTGAAGCTTTTAAGTTACTTAATTTAAGTAACCGTTCTATCTTGCTATTTTAGCAGTTGATTTGCGGAATTTGATTTCATTATAATGGCAAAACTATTTATTCTTTAGTCTGTGGTATACCTCTCACTGGTTGGCCATTTTGTGGGTAGTTCAGTGCGTCGATTCAACTTGTGCCGAGGATTTTTTATGGAATTTAAAAGTTACGAGTGGATTTCATGGTAAATTTGTTCTGTTTTGTATTACGTAATACATTATTAATATAATCTTCATATTAGTTTATAGCTAGGTGTCGTGTTCGAGTTAATATATGTTTGTTATTGTTCCATATAATGCAAATCAAAGTGAATAGAGGTTAATTTTTATGTTACTTTTAAGTTACTTATGTTACCATTTTAATTTATTTTTAAGTTACGTAACATAAAAGTAAAGTAAAGCTTTGTTCACGCTTTCTTTTCAGTTACAAATTGTTGCAGTTGGGTTTTTGAGTTTAAAATATTTGGTTTGTTTTAATTTTTATACCCAACTGCGCAACACAAAGAAGAGTAACGTGTTTTACCCGACTGCGGCGAAGCCCAAAGGAGGGTTATGTGTTTGACCTGTATGTATGTATGTCCGTTCCTGTGTCCGCTCGTAACTACTCAACGGCACATCCGATTTTGATAAATGACACATCATTAGATTCGTCTTGATGGTGCGAGTGTCACTGGGTATGAAGTTCGTAAAATAAACAAAATGGCGGATTTTATGCAGTTACAAAGTGCACCGCGGTCGGGTTTTTTTTAGTAAAAATGTGGTTATTTATTTTATTTCACATAATTACAATGCTTATAACAAGTAAAAATTATGATTTAATTTTATTTGTGAAGACAGCTTTTGTGTGGCTATCAGCCTTTAATTACTTATTCATCTTTGTTCAAAAATGTACCAAAGTATATAAGGTCCTAATATATTATTAATTATGTTGCAGATATTTTAACACATTATACTTTACATTAAAATAATTAACTTTAAATAAAAATTAAGAAATCTTTTCATACAACTTTTCTGATTTCATTTACCTAACAAAACAAAAAAAAATATTATAATTTCGTCTCAAAAAAATCATCATGTGCATTATCACATGTCACAATAACACTATCTGTCATATCAACAATTTTTTGTCGTAAATGTCGTAACGGTTCGGCGGGAAAACTGCAAATGTCATTTAATTTATCTACGTGAAGTGGCCAGTTACAGTTAAGTGGTACGTAAAAGAGCTACTAGAATCTGTTCAATGAGTTTTCATTTAGTAATCACATTAACAGGGTGTTATTACGTAGCAAATTTGTTTTTCCTTTTTCTCCAAAAAAACATCGTAAAAGCTATAATGTTTCATGCTTTAATATACTCCAGAGACCGAGTACTATCAGCTGTAAAAATATCTGCAACTAATAAATTAGGACCTTATATACCTATTTGATCTCTTAAATAAACACTTAGTACAAAAAGTGTTTGTATTGTAGACATTGTGAATATCCCTTAAGAATACTTTTATGTAACTTTTAAGTTACTCAGTAACATATATTTTTGTTACTTTTATGTTACATAAGCCCAATTTTTCAGCCTTACCCGTATAAGTAACCATTCTAGATTAATCATTAACGAAACCAATACATAGAATTATTTATTTCTTTTTCTTCTCCTGTACTGTACTTTTATCTGTCTTTTACTTGGTCACGAACACTAATATAAGAATATACATAATATGAGTTCAGAGAAGTTTATACTCTATTCCCCATAACAGCACTAGTGTTGTTATAGTCTAAAAACGAAAAAAATAAACGCTGCTAGCAGCCACACACTAAATCTAGGTTAAACTTAGATCAAGGATTAAGCGCTCAATTCTAACTTTAAGATAAAAATGCACAACTACCAACTTAAGAAACAATTAAATTCCTATGGTTTTTAAGAAAAACGAAACTTTCCTAACTAAATTCATTGATGCCAACATAAAAAAAGTATTTTTAATATCGTCACTGCGTGTCACTAGCGAGTCTACGTCAAATTAAAAAAAAAAGTTTACCATAGACACATACTGTCAGTCATATGTCATATTTGCCTTGTTTGCGCGCTATGTTTAATTTTGTATCTTACATTTTAAAACCTAGTCGTAGAAAAAGTATTGTATGTCATCTCATCAGCTATCATAGTACCGCGTAATTCAATGTCAATTTAGGAGTGCGTAGCAAAATTTCGAAAATTAAAATTCCTACGTACGAAGTTTTTACGATCAAATTACCTACTAAAGATATCAATAAAATATGCCATTTCTAAAGAAAAAATGTAGGTCAAAAACTCACCATAAAGATGTTCTGTCAGAAAAAATAATTAGTAACGTGAGAATTAGGCGTATCGACGCGTAAGTTGTCTCGGCGACTCGACGCGGGAGCGGGGTCGAGGTCGCGGGGAGGGGATCGTTGCCGTTTCCCGCGCAGTGCGCTACCTCGGTATCCACAAACGTATGTTTTTTTAGGATATCTTTCAGCTGCTGTTTCTCAATATTTTAGTACTGAAAGAACACGTAATTTCTATTTTTCGCTAAAGAATCCACTGAAAAAATTCCCTATTCGAACGATCAAAAAAATTTCACCTAGTATACTATTAGGAAATTGATATTGATTGAAGAGTGTGCGAAAATTAGGTACCTAAGTACTAGAGGTAAATGTTTCGCCAGGTGGAGTACCCGAGTGGAGCGGTCGTGTACGAAGGCAACGTGCTCAGCCCCACTCAAGTCCAAAACACCCCCCAAATCACATGGGACGCCAGCCCGGACCAGTTCTACACCGTCACTATGGTTGGTAAGTCGATCTGAAAAATATATACAAAACATTTCATGTACCTAGCTAAAAGTTCGTTAACTACATTCATTATATTCGTTATCAAAACATCTCTAACCGCCGGCCGGAACGTAAATTTCTCGCTACTCACAAGTAGGTGGATCAATATGCCTAGTGTTAACTTGCTCCAGCTCTGAGGTCGAGTCTAGTTTGATTAAAGTTGTCGCGATCACTCCTTTCGTAGTGGTAAATAATCATGAAACCAAATTATATTAGAGAAAATAATTTCTTAATCTCATTCAAAGCCAAGTCCAGTGATTTGAATATAAAGAGATTTTATTGATTGTAAGCTATATTGAATGAAATGGGATGGGTAGTATTTGTCGCACTACAAAAAATCGCATGTCATAATAGTGTTAGGTACATGAAGTGTTTTCTTGTCAAACATTTGATATATTACCTGCATCACCAAATGTCTTCCTCAGATCCCGACGCACCATCCCGCGCTGAGCCTGCGTTGCGCGAGTTTCAACACTGGCTGGTCGGCAACGTGCCCGGCGGGGACGTGGGCGCCGGCGAGACGCTCTCCGCGTATGTGGGCGCGACGCCGCCGCCGATCACGGGGCTGCACCGCTACGTGTTCCTCGTCTACCAGCAACCTGGGAAACTCACCTTTGATGAGCCGCGAGTGCCTAACATGTAAGTGTTTAGTTTATTATTTAGAAATTTGGCGTCCCGAATTCGCCTGTTGACTCGATTTTTTTTCTGTCGTAAATCGATTCTACTATTTGCGAGGAACAAATAGATATATGACACCTAATACATTTGTATAAGTATAACAGCCACAAATTGTAATCAAAAGTAAGCAGATCGTACTGAGCATTGAAAACGCTCTATAGAAAACGGGAGGAACCTATGACGTCATCGGTTCCATCGCTGTACTAAGTTGTATGAAAAAATAGCATTTTGCCATTTTGAGCACGAAAAAGTGCGTTTAAGCACATAGTTGTTTTACATTCATTTTTTCAGTGTTATTTACACATTCCGAAATTGACTTTAATTTTTCTTTAAGACGATAAAAAAAATATCGTTTTTTTTAAACTTTGTGGTCTCATAACTTTATATTTTTTATACATTTTTGGTTTATTTCTTTTGTGTTTTGTGTATTTTATGTTGTAAAATTCAACATTAGTCAACATCCGAATTCTCGGGCGCTGAGATCAATGATTTCAAAAATGTCACAAAAGTTGAAAGTCGCTCAGAATTTACGCTGGAACTACCGCCCGAGACAGGTGCCCTGGTGTACCCCCAACCCCCAGTGTAGAGCCGGGTGTGCCTCTACCGGAGGGCATCCTGTCAAAGATGAAGGGCATCCCGCCAATGAAAGGGCAACCCGCCAAATTAAGAGCATCACGCTAAAGTGAGGGGCATTCCGGCAAAGACGTGAGTGTTCATTCCGTGGATGGGCATTTTTCCGAGCGTATAACTTTATTGGTCAACTCATTATTGAAATATGACTCTAATGAACTTCTACTAAATAGTCAAAGACAAAAAGTTTCTACTAACACAATCCTATAGGACCGCACATATCTGAATGTCATAATGTCACAAATGTAATTGGAAATTATTCATTTTGTTCAACTTTACTGAATGATTTATGCACTTTTTTGGAAGCATCATATGTACTGGAAATATTTTGATTTCCTATAGCTTAATGTAGAAACACCATAATTTTATTACAATTATAGATACATTGAGCAAATACATTGAAAAATCAAATGCGACCACAGCTAAAGCCGGATTTTTTCCGGGACAGTGAGTTATCCAATTTCTCTATTTATCGGTCTATCAGATCGCACGTAATCTTCCACTGTAGGTAAATATTTCCAGTAAATACGATGATTCCTAAAGAGTGCATTAACTTGAGAACAGCGCCGTCTCTCTCGCTGACTTGTCACTGCTGTAACAGGAGTGGGGCCAGGAGGCACTGCGTTCGCGCATGTCTTTGAGTGGTGCTAAGGCGCTAAACCTTTCAAACATAATGGTACAGAGGGCGTTAGTATGTCGATACCAATACAGTGGAATAATACGTGCAATCTGACAGACCGCTAAATAAAGAAATTGGATAACTCGCTGTCCCGGAAAGACAGAGGTGCGGGTTCAAATCCGGCTTTACCTGTACTGAATCGCATTTGATTTTTCAATGTATTTGCTCAATGTGTCTATAATTATGATTGATTTATGTTATTATGCTTTTATTAAGAACAATGTACCGTCTGTGCCCAAATAAACATTAAAACCTTATTCTTTACAGAACTGAAGTGAACCGCATAAGATTTTCCATCAACAAGTTCGCGATCAAGTACGGCCTGTCCATTATCGCTGGCAACTTCTACCAGGCGGAGTTTGAACTTTGACGACTATCCTTGACAAGCAGCTCGGTGCCTAACCTGCCCATAGGTTTAGATCTTAACTTAACGTAATCGGCATATCGAATTTTCCACGTCTCGATGCTTAACACGTTCTTGGATTAGGCAGCTTAATGATCCTATACAGGACCGGGATAAGCGACCTGGTTCGACCCCAGGCGCTTCCGGCCCCCACCTAGTCCGATTCACTCGAGCTGGTCCGGCTAGCGACCTGGTTCGACCCCAGTGAACGCCACGGCCGACCATCTGGTCCGAAGATTGCTATGGCAAATAAGGGTCGCAAGTTAGTAAGGCTTTAAAATAAAAAAAATGGATGATTTCTGGATTGTGATCCCGGACCAATTTTTCTGACTCTATAACTGGCCAATTGTGAGGAGCAAATTAAAAGTTATTAAAGTTTTTTGAGCCGGTCATTTGATGTGCAAAATCTATTCAGCACTAGCATTTAGCTCCACGTGTATTGATAAAGTTGTGATGTTTTTTCTGTACCTACCCAACCCATACGTGTCACGCACGACAACTGCTTGCCTTATAAGATTATTATGGTGGACTCTTTGGGTATACATTTATCTGGACCCACCAAGTTTGAAGCAATCCTTTACGTACATTGGTTACCTATCCTTCCTGTTTAATTTTAAATAGAAAATATAGTCCATGAACGTGTTAAATGAGTTCGTTTTAGGTTTTAAGGAATGTTATTTAGTGTTTGTAATATTTGGACAGAGCTACCAGGATTTTCAACTGTAATTGGCAAAAAATCGGCAGGAACGAACTTGTATCGAATTTATTTGTTAAGATCCAAAATAGATTTAAAATTTATTTGGGACTATTTTTGTGTATTTATTTTGAAACTTTCAAGCAGTGTCCCTATTTATTCAAAATGTGAATTTATAATGTTAGATTCCAAATACTTACATAATATGCGTGAAGTACTATTAGTTTATCCTATATATTGTACAAGTTTTTAAACGTAACTTATGCTTATGTGGTAATGGCAATAAATATAGTTTACGCAGTTTCTTTTCTTACTTTATTTACTTTTCCAATCCTTTGATCCTGTGTGGTTTTTATGTACCTATGCATTAGATAATTATACTTACCATTATTTTGCCGGATAGTAAAGATGAAAAGCTAAGTTGGTGTCTATCAGTGGTGTGGCGTAATAGTACATTGTGTATCAAGGGCGGTAAGTAAGGAATTACAAACGAGTGTTTGTTACAAGGCCGAGGCGAAGCCGAGGGCTTTAATAACACGAGTTTGTAATTCCTTTACCGCCCGTGGCACACACAATGTTTTTCATCACACTTGTGAGGAAATCTGATTAAAATAACCTTACTTAACCTAAATAAAATTGTAAAACTGACAGTGACATTAGTGACATATATCAAGACGACAAGTCACGTTCGGAAACCATAGCGGTAAAGACTTAAAATGGTTGATTTTATATTTGCAAAATACTGAAATACACTATTTAAACATTTAATTAATGTTACAGAAATATGTGTTTACATGTATTTGCAATAACAGTTCTCTTTAAATAAATATTTCAGTAATAAAAGTTAAAAAAGTAAGTTGGCGTTTTCTTTGAACATGACAAATAGGAGTAAAACAGAACCACCGTTTCAAATTTAAAAAGAAAACCATTACGCCCTAGGGCGTAATAGGTCATTTACGGCCCGCAAAACCTACGTGTAATGACACCATTTTCGAGCAAGTGTGATGAAAAATATATTCTAGGGCAAGCCGGTGCAGATTTGGCGTGCATTTTCCTTACGACCTGTAGAATAAGGTGCTCAAGAGCCTGATATTAGGCAAGCCGGTAGGAATCGAGTTCCTTGGACGCCACGCTACTGGTGTCTATGTAGTTGTAGATGTAGACAAACAATATTGGCCCAACCGTTTCCTAGTGAATATCTAAAAAACTTGGAAGTAGGTACCTAATTATATTATATTTGAGACCAACATTGTTTCAGTATTGTTTGGAACAAATTCATTCATATTTTTACAAGTTCTTTTAACATGCAATGTATGTATGTAACTATGTTGGCTCAGGTGGAATCTCGCAACTTTGGAAGATATCTTCAACCGATTGAGCTGAAATTTTGCAAGAATATGTAAATCAGATGACAATGTAATATTATTATGACATGGAGCTGATCTAATGAGAGAGCCGGATGGTAGCCATAGTATCATCTGAATTACATAAGATAAATTCACTATGTTTGGGTTAATTTGATTAGTTGTGGCGTGCAGTTTGCGATTATGATAAAAAAGTAGCTGAAGTAGTAGTAGCTTGTCCCATTTTTTTTTACATAAACATTAAACATAAGTTAATTGGATCAATATCAATACTGAACAACATTTTGCTAGGTCCTACAGAATATAACATGTTTGACAGAGTATTCAATCCTCGGAATAATACTATGGTCAAAATTTCTCCTAGTGAATAGAACGGGTGGCAGAACAAAATAATTAACTAAAATTAATAGAAAATAAATAAATGATCGTTCGAGGAATTAAAACGACTAAGCAACAATAAACGTTTATTTCTTATTACAAAAATTTTTGGACACTGCAGTGCACTGTCTATCAGTCAATCGTGGTAACTGTAGTAACCAGGCACCTAACATTGAATTGCTTTTAAAATACTAATTAATAAAATATTGAAATGCAAGTAGCAACGAAGATCAAAGTGAAATTAAGTAGTTTATTTTAATGAAGGAAAAAACTTTGGGAAAACTGCTCGCCGCCGTAGTTGGATACCACACTATAAACCAAATCAAGGTGCCCTTATATCGATACCTTTTGACTCAAAGGGCGTAAAAGCCATTAGAACTTACGGCGTTTACGCCCTTTGAGTCTAAAGGTATCGATATGAGGTATCCGACTTGAACTCGAGTAATTTCAATGCAAAATGGTTGCACAATGTATTTATTTCATTACCTAAACCTTACGTATTGCGCTCGAATTGACAACCAAATGTAACGCATAATATACCTAACATAAATAGTGCTAAAATCATAACCCTCCTTTAAGCTTCGCCGTAATCAAGTAAAAATTAAGATAAATATTCATTTAATCACTTTACATAGTCATAAGCAGCAATCGATTTTGGATCGAGATCGAGTTTGGACGCTCTGTTTTACAAAATTACCTGGAGTACAAAAGTTACCAGTATTGACAACTTATGTGCCTATAAAAACTGACTTAAAAAAGGTAGGTATAGGAAAGTTAGACCCCCAAGCTCTTGTACAGGAGCGGAACGTAGTCGTCAAACTGGGCACGGTAGAAGTTGCCAGCAACAGGGGCGCCTAGGTTGTACTTCTCCGCAAACTTCTTCGTGGAGAACGCAGCTCGGCCGTCGATGGATCTACGGACAAAAAGCTCATTGTTATCTTATCTTGTGGATAAAAAGAAGTAACGGAAGTTAATGTCCGTCAAGCAAGATAGCGTACACCGTAAAGATATTCAGAATCTGATGCAGCCAATAAATAGTACCCAAATAGTACCGACGAAATACCTAGGTCAACAAAATAGTACCCTTAAACTTTCTGAAATATAAGGCCTGTTCACGGTGTACGCTACCGGGCGTCAAGCTGGCGTACACCGTTTGTATCTCTGGAACGGCTTTGTTTTTGGAAACGCTTTATATCTCAAAAAATTGTACCCAAACAGTACCCTAGGGCCCTACAATTTCATTTCTCTAGCTATCGTAGAAGCCCATTGCTCACCGTGTACGAACACACTACAAGCAAAGATTTAAAGGTGGATTTAGACCAAACGTGTGTTGTGTGTACACAAATAATTTGGTAGAGTGGGGTTAGAATGTGTTAGAATTCGTTCGGTCTAAATCCACCTTTAGAATGCGCAAGAACGCTCCAGTATGCACTCACACAGACACAGACGTACTCACACAGACGCGTGATCGTGCGTCTGTGTAAATACGCGTCACGCGCTCCGAAACGGCCGAAGTTGGACTACTTGTTTGTCTTTATACTTTGATATCACCAACCGCAATGCTGTAGGATAGGAACCGTGTATCGGAACGTTACCGACAGAGAGAGGTGAGGTAGAGCGAGACAGATATAGAGGAATGGCGGTATGAACTACGAAGGGAACGGTGTGTGCTTGCGGTGAAATTATATAAAATAAACGTAATTAAGTGCCAATCGGTGTTTTCCTTTGTCAATATCCCACATATATACCAGGGCTCAGAGTCCATATAGGCAACATATGAACTCTGAGCTGTCGTTCTTACCTATCAGAAACTGTGATCCAACCCTGCAAATAACAACCCTAGCGAAACTTACTTATTGGTGAGTCTGGTCTCATCGAAACTCAGCTTCCCTGGCTGTTTGTACAGGATGTAGACGTAGCGGTGGATACCGGTGCCCTCTGGCGGGCCGGAGCCGATGTAGCCAGACAGCACCTCGCCAGCTGCCACATCGTTGCCAGGGATATTGCCGACCAGCCAGTGGTGCCATTCGCGGTACACTGGCTCTGGACCGTCGTAGTTGTCAGGGTCTGCAAGATACAAATTAAGCTATGTAAGGCGCTAGTAACTGCATGTAAATCGGGCTATAATAATTACATAAAACATCAAATTTACATCCTGTACACTAAATAATATTACAGTCAATTAGGAAGTCGAGGTGGGAGGATGAGAAGGCATCAAAGCTGGCTTCAGGTCTATGAGAACAAAACTGGGGCACGCCCCAAGAGCCACGTCTAATGGGTTGCCAAAAGGTACCTATCTAACAGTCGCGTGGCGTAAAAGACATCCTTGGGCAAGCCGGGCAGATTTGGCGGACATTTTCCTCAAGAGCTGTAGAATAAGGTGCTCAAATGCTTGATATTAGGCAAGCCGGTAGGAATCGACTTCTTTGGACGCCACGCTCTTGATATCTAATAACTTGAAACTCAAGTTTTTATGGTTCAGTGCACACAACTATGGTCCAAATTATTATGCACTCGTTTAGACAGTTACACATCATTTTCAGCTATAGTTTATGATGCAGTATATAGTCAACTAGCGACCCTCCCCGGTTTCGCACGGGTGCAATGCTGATACTAAATGCATGTATTGTACATATAAACATTTCTCTTGAATCACTCTATCTATTAAAAAAACCGCATCAAGATCCGTTGCGTAGTTTTAAAGATCATACATACATAGGGACTTTGTTTTATAGTATGTAGTGATAGTGATTATTGCTCACGATTCACACGACTAAAGCCAAAATTGGCGCGACTTCTAGGGGATTCTCCAAAATTTAGGCCTTGTGTCAGTAGTTCGGTGATTTTAGTCCGGTTCAAACAAATATATATGAACCGGACTAAATTCACCGAACTACTGCAACTAGGCCAAAATTTAGACCATAGTTGAATGCATTGCACCATAGAAACCTGAGTTTGCGGTAAGTTAATTCTAATGCGAATTGTAGAAGAGGGGATTTGAGGAGCAGACCAAAAGTCGTAGATCTGACAAAGATCAATAAACCTGATAATTTATACCCAAGCCACGTAAAGGTCTAGTTTATCAGAACATCTTATTACCTATAGGTACGTACCTAGCCAATACAAAGTTACGACAATATAAAATCACCAAAGTCGTTTACGTATTATGATGTAACCACCATAATTATTGTGCCTCTAATGATGGCGGCCTCATGCAAAAATGTTTGTTTTATGTCGATGGCGGTGGCTTTTCTCACACATTTATTTCACGGTCGATCGCAAATTCGTGCAGAAAACTATTAGATGAGGGCATTTTGGTGACCTTTACTATTTTGACTGAAGTAAACGTTTTGACATAGCAGTGGACAAAATGACTTAACTACTTACCTAACAACATTGTCATCTATTGTTATTTTATTACTGATAGTGATATGATATTATATACTTAAAAAACAACATAATAATTATTAGACACCGGATTTGAAGTACTAGCGATCTCAATATTAATATTCATATGACTAGTGCAATTTGTTAACTACATGTCGTGTTGGTTATATAAGGTCTTAATGTTTACTGTGCAGAAGAAATATTAAAGAAGAAGAATTTAAAAAATAAACTATTTCAAAAATTAACAAACAATGTTTTTATTTATTATCACCATAATTTTTGCCCAATATTTACAAAAGCTTCCAAAAAGGTTTTTACTTTTTTGTTCCGATAAGTTAGGTACATTATTTTTGTGTGTAGAAAAAATAATAAATTATACCAGTCATATCCATATTAATATTGAGATCGCTACTTCAAATCCGGTCTCTAATAATTATTAATTACACTGATCTCAACTCACTCAAGATAGCGATCGCTCAGGATCTCAACGGGACCGGAACCTTGGCTAAACTAAACGTGTCGCTCTAGAATAAGTCCGTGAGGAGCACGGGTCAAATTGAACTCTATTGCGTTCACACATCCTGAGACCTCCACAAAAGCCAGATTAAGATTTATCTTACGGATTGGAATTTAAAGCGTCGGTGTCGTAGGAAACCGTGGGCTTGTCCTTCACCTGGGTGGGGCCCTTGCGCTACTTCCACGCCGCTGGGGTACTTCAGCTGCAGTGACAAGGTTACATAACAAACTTACCAGTGAAGACGAGCGTGTAGAAGGCATTGGCGTCGGCCTCGTAGGAGACGGTGGGCTGGTCCTTCACCTGGGTGGGGGCCAGCTCGTTTCCTTGCGCCGCTTCCACCCCACTCGGATACTTCAGCTGGAGGATATAATGATTATTGAATATGGGTTTTGCTGTGACGTGTTTTATCTAAATATTTTTATACCTCGTAAGACCCTGCATACTTTATATTTATAGTAGGTAGTGTTCAAAATGAGTTTTAATTTAAACTTTAATAATGAAAGTTTTGAATAAAAAATAAATAGAAAAGGGTCAGCCGCAAATAAGCCGTCAGCCGTTATAAAATTGTAGGTAAGTTAGGTACTGGTTTTCTTACTATTCCTTTCAGAAATACCTAAGTAAGAGGATTCGTACGGATGATAATAATAACACAGACTTACGACCTACCAACTTAAAAAATCACATGTTTCCTTCACCAAACTGGTAATCAAGCGTCAAATCGGAGCGCCGGAGAAAAGACCCTTTAATTTTACTAATCAAGTTTCCTGACATCACTTGTTAAAAAACTGCTTTCATTACATTTAAGGTGCGTTTAAGTCAAAATCACTGCATAAGGCACCAAAATTGGCGAAATAAAAAAAAGAATAACCCAATTACTTGAATAAAAGAGTTTGTTTAACTTGCGTTTGCACCAATTAATGCTGCCTTAGATGGTGCGGTGAAAGCAATTTCTTGCCATTCACATTGTTCGTAGATTGATACCTACTGTTTTTAAGGTTCTGCAAAAACTGCACTCTACTTTTTACCCGACTGCGGCGAAGCCCAAAGGAGGGTTATGTGTTTGACCTGTAAGTATGTATGTATGTTCGTTCCTGTGTCCGCTCGTAACTACTCAACGGCACATCCGATTTTGATAAATGTTACATCATTAGATTCGTCTTGATGGTGCGAGTGTCACTGGATATGAAGTTCGTTAAAATAAACAAAATGGCGGATTTTATGCAGTTTCAAAGTGCACCGCGGTCGGGTTTTTTTTAGTAAAAATGTGGTTATTATTCATTATAATCAAGGACCATGAAAACAAGAGGACTGTCATTCTCCATACAAAAAGCTGTTCCCCAATTTACAACGCCATCTATGTATAAGCTTGGTAAATGAATTATATTATTTATTACAATTATTCAACTTTGCAAACGTGACACAGTATTTAAATGTTAGAATTTATTTATTATTACCTAGCTGTTTACGAACTAATTGTTACTACACTATGTTTCTTTGTTCAATTATAACATCGTTAAATGTTTACTTGTTTAGTTTTTTAGCGCCATCTAGTTTTTGCCCGGAAATCCCCTAGCGGTCGGGTTACAATCCAAAGTATGGAGAATGGCAGTCCTCTTGTTTTAATGGTCCTTGATTATAATCGATCCAATGCGAACACGTCCACTGCTAAACATATGTCTCTCCCAAGCACTTCCTCAAATGACGGTTCTATGTTTTTTACCTCCATCAAGACCATCAGGAGTGGCTAACTCTGCGATTTCGCCGCGCGGCTACTACACTGACACACTGACTGACAATAAATTCGGGTCATTTTCTATATAGTTCATAGAAAATGACCCGAATTCATTGTCCGTGAGTGTAGTACGAATTTTACCCCCGCGAAGGGGCTTAGCTAGAGACCAGAAAGAGCACGCGTTATGCGATAGAAAGAGACGGTCGGATCAGGTGTGTTCCGTTCGGTGGTCGGACCCGAACGTCAATTTTGTTAGAGAGAGAAACTTTCTGTAGGTAGTACTATTATTCTGTGCTTCCATCGACTTTTGGCAACCTTAGCAAGGTTATCAAACCATCTTTTGGGAGGGCGACCCACGTTTTGCGTCTTCCGGTTTGAGGCAAAGTATAAAGAAAAACCAAGTAGTCCAACTTCGGCCATTTAGGAGCGCGCGACACGTATTCACACAGACGCGCGATCGTGCGATCCATACTGGAGCATTCTGACGCATTCTTAAATCGTTGCTTGTAGTGCGTACGTACGTACACGGCGCGCACACATTCAAGCGCACGATGTACTTTTTGTGGGATGAAATATTACTGTGATTATACTGTGTTTGAGGTCTCCATTCGAGATTTAGTGTCTTCCCGCTGTTTTTGAATGAATACAAAATCAATATATATTTTTTTTAAAGTGCTACCAACTACGCCGCCCGTAGGTTCGAATCCACCTAGCCCGATTCTATCGAGGTGGACCGGACAAGGTAACCTGGTTCGATCCCAGGCACCCCCGGCACCCACCCAGTTTATATTACCACCCTAGTTGTGTAATATACTATAGAATTCGTTGGCAGTCGTTAATGCTACAATAATAGATTACACGTGATGTGTCTGCAGAGTCATCTTATATGTAGGTACCTAACCTCTAGCTATCTACGGTTATATTTATCGGCTTGTAGATAACCGCACCCGTAAAACCAAAACAAAGAATCATTATTTGTGATGGGTATTCGCTTTATTTTATTGAATGACGTAAAGCTAAGGGGCCCGATCTGGGGAACATCATTTAGCATTACATATACACCGTGGGCCCGAATAACCCGACCAATTTTAACCACGTATTCCTGTAGGGTTATGATGCAACGTTTTGTCACGCGATAAATAAATGATAAAGCATCCGTCACTCTTACACACTATTTGTCAGAACGTGACGGATGCTTTATATGTATTTATCACGTGACAAAACGTTGTATCATAAGCCTACTGATGGTATTACAAGTAAATAACGTTAGATCAACATAGGTCGAATTTTGTCACTTTACATTTATAGTCTTATGGAACAAAATAAATCAGTAAATTCAGCCCCTCGTTATAAACATGTCCTTACGGGAGAAAAAGTTATCAAAAAGGAAAAAAAAACTAAAATGGAAACAAAAGGTCAATTATTTGGCCTCGTAGTTCGCTTACCATCAAATACTGCGAAGATTAATTCCTGTTTAGTTAAAGGATTAAAAAAAAATTGTAAAAGTATCTTAGTCACATATATTAGGGCTTGTTACACACTTGGGAGTTTTCATTTAAAAAATAATGAATATCTCGGAAAGTAAGCGTTTTTCGACTATACATCACATAACATTTTTTACTCCTAATAGTTGTTAGAATCTATAGTTAAAGTTGGTCGGGTTATTCGGGCCCACGGTGTATAGATAGAAGAAATCAAAGTACATAGAAAAATGAAATGGTACGCACCTGTGGTCCAGACCGGGAATCGAACCCGGTACTTTGATTTCTTGTATCTATATATTAAAATGTGGTATAATTTACCCGCATTAAAAAAACAAAAAAAGAAACATCATGTTTCTTTCATATCTATCATTTAGCATTATTTATTTTGTTTTATTTATTTGGTACATCGGACAATGCTTGATTTTATTGCATGAAGTAGAGTACAAGAGGAAGAAAGAGAATTGTTTGACATGGCATTTCTTTTCTTAATGAAAACATAATAAAATATACGTGTCAACTGGATTCTGTTAAATTAAAGGGTCATTCTGACAGAGGAATTTTAAGGTCCTGGATCTTATTCCTCCGTCCAATAGAACGGAAGCGTTGCATTGCACAATTGCCTAAATATTATATGCTACTGAGGCAACAATGTACAGGGAAATCGCCAATATATTTGTGGAAAGACTCCAAGAATCACCCTAAACCAGCCCTGAACTCTATGGCAAGGTATCGCCAAATAGCCTAGATCAATGAGCGATTCAAATGTTGAAGGCAGGGGGCTCGCGGGGGTTTCATCGGCAGCCCGCCAACAGCTTAGCCAGTTTTTTTCATCATTGTTTAATATTATATAATAAAATTGTGTTTGTAAAGTCGAAACTAAATAGTCAATCGTTTATACATTAAGTCATATTATACGTACTTAATGAATTGATTACCAAACTTTTTGTATAAGGATAGAATGTGGCCCAATTTTTACCTAATTAAAAAAAATCGCTATGGACACCTAGGGGAGAGGCGTACAAAATGGCATACTAGTTATAAAATGAGTCAGCAAATCTTTATTTATTAGCAATATTTAACACTTAGGGTACCTGTGTATTCTTTGGTTCATTACCTAGTTAAAATTATAGAGATCAATCAAATTAAAACAAAAACAATGGAATAGCAAACAAAACAGAAAAAGTTGAACAAAATCCGTTTTGTCCGCCCTAGGCGGGTAAAATGACACACGTGGTGTGGACAAAATGGCATACCAAATTTGTTCCGAAAATCTGTCGGTTACCTACTTCTAGAGTTCACACGTAAAACGCTTTGTTTTTTTTTTTAGAACATCTGCACTTGATGCATTAATTATACATACATACCTTTTGCAGTTGGAATTAGGAGTTTATTTTGTTCTTGTGCATGTCTTCTAAGAGTTCGGTTCTTTAGTAAACTGTTTGCTTTAATTATACATTTTCTTCAGAGTAGTTAATAATCACTTTTAGATCTTCATTTTTGAATATTTGTATTGGATGCCTTCTCTAAATATATTTTACCAAAATGTAAGGGGTATGAGGACCAAAACCCATGATATTTGTACTGCGGTCTTAAACTGTGACTATGACATTATATGCCTATGTGAAACTTGGTTAGATGACTCTCTGCATTCCCAGGAGTATTTTGATAACAGATATACGGTTTTACGTAGAGATCGTGACTCAGGATTTAAGACTCTTTTCTGTAAGGGTCATGGAGGTGGAGTCCTTATAGCAGTATCTAAAAAATTTCAAATAATTCACAAACCAGAATGGCAGACTGGTGTTGAAGATCTATGGATACAAGTTAAACTATTATCTGGCACATTAAATCTGGGACTAGTATACCTGCCATCATATATCCCAGACAGTATGTTTGAAAATTTTATTTGCAAGTGTGAGGAGGTTACGTTACTCAACGATAACAGCGCAACCATTATAATTGGTGACTTCAATCAACCGGGACTCAAATGGACTCCAGTGGGAACCGGTAACAATTTTTTTAAACCTCAAGGGTCGGATACCAATACCAAAACAGCTAAAATCACAGATTTGTTAACCACTTGTAATTTATATCAAAGAAATAATATACTTAATGTTAATAGTGTTATATTGGACCTTGTTATTGCTAGTGAGAATGTAAAATTAGAGGTTTCTAATACACAACCCTTGAGTAAAATTGATTCCCATCATCCTCCTCTAGAACTAAGTCTTGAAATAGTAAATCCTGTTCTATTAAAGGAAAACAAGTCAACTCCCCGTTATCAGTTCAGAAGAACTGACTTTAGATCATGTATTCATGAATTAAATAAAATTGACTGGGAAACACATAGTGGTTTAAACTGCAATGAATTTCTTCAAATGTTTTACAATAACTTATGGGAAATTATTGATAAGCATACACCGAAAGCCAAACGAAAGACTCAAGACTATCCGCCCTGGTATACCCATAGATTAATAAAGAATTTAAAAGAAAAATTCAAATTCCATCAAAGGTATAAAAGATATGGAAATCCTCGTGATTTTGATACTTTTGCTAGATTAAGATCCATATGTAAAACCCTTATTGATCACTGTTATAAAAATTACATAGCGTCCATAGAAAGTTCAATTGCGACCAACATAAAGGCTTTCTGGCGCTATACAAAGGACAAAAAAACTACAAATGATATCCCTGATTATATAAAGTATGAGAACCGGACAGCATCGGGTGGGCAAGATGTTGCGAACTTATTTGCAGAGTTTTTTGCTTCAGTCTATGAGTCTCAAAACACAGTCTTAGTGCAACCACACAAACCACATTGTGAAACCAGTGGTCTATTTATTAATTCAATTTACATTGACGAGGATTCAATCTTAAAATGCCTAAAAAGGTTAGATACTAATAAGGGTGCCGGCCCGGATGGTCTACCTCCAGCATTTATCAAGATGTGTGCGCCAGCATTAGTCAAGCCACTACACATGATTTTCTTAAAATCTCTCTCAGAAGGTATCGTGCCAGATTTGTGGAAGATTGGAAGAGTAATACCAGTACACAAATCTGGCAATAAGCATAATGTCTGCAATTACCGCCCTATTAACATACTTTCATGCTTTAGTAAAGTCCTAGAGTCTATGGTCTATGAGAGTTTATTTTATCATTTTCGTCCGATTCTGAACGACCGCCAACATGGTTTTGTATCTGGTAGGTCTACAACTACAAATTTATTGCACTATACAAATTATATCTGTAATGCCTTTAATGACAAAGTACAAGTTGACTCGATTTATACAGACTTTTCAAAAGCTTTTGACCGTGTTAATCATTCCCTTCTAATTAGCAAGCTTGGGCACATGGGTGTTCATGGCAGCTTACTAAGGTGGTTTGAATCTTACCTGCAAAATCGTAGTCAGATTATAGCCGTTTATGGATATGAGTCAACTCCCTTTGTACCAACATCTGGAGTACCACAAGGCTCTAATTTAGGACCCTTGCTGTTTATAATATTTGTTAATGATTTATTGAATGTAATTTCTTCTGAATGCCTTGCATATGCTGACGATTTGAAAATATACCGCGTGATTCGTACCGTACATGACTGTCACCTATTACAGGCTGATCTTAAAACTGTGCAAGATTGGTGTCAGATCAACTGCATGCCTCTTAATACAAAAAAATGCCAATGTATAACTTTCACAAAAAAGAAAAAACCGACTACATATGATTACAGAATAAATGGTTACACTCTTGAACGTGTTAATATAGTCAGAGATTTAGGTGTGATATATGACAGTCAACTTTCCTTCAGACAGCATTATGAGACCATGGTAGCGCGTGCAAATAAAATGCTAGGTTTTGTCACCCGCGTAAGCAAGCCGTTCAAGCAAGGAAAAACACTCCTAATTTTGTACGAGTCTTTAGTACGGAGTATTCTAGAATATAACTCAACTATTTGGAACCCAATCTATTCTGTACATAAGCAGAGACTAGAGTCGGTCCAAAGACGTGCGCTTAGATATGCCTGTATTAAAATGGGAAAACGTAAATCTCTTCTTACCTATGAAAATAGATTAAGCTTTTTTAAATTATATTCCTTAGAACATAGGAGGAAAGTAGCAGATGTAATTATTTTATACAAAATTGTAAACTTCAATGTAGACGCCAATATCATACAAGAATTTAAACTGAAATGCAGCAAGAGACCTGTCCGTCATCCCCGATTATTTGTCTGTGCTGCTACGAATAATAAAGTTTCTGCTAATAATCCAATTATCCGTATGTGTAATATATTTAACGATATTTGTTCAAAATGTGACATTTTCTCCATGTCACTTTACTCATTTAAAGTAACAGCTAATTTAGCGCTTAATTTTAAGGATTAAGTTATAGTAAATCTTGCCGTAATTTTTTAAAAGTAGGTAGTGTTTGAGCACTCTCAATTAGTTGCTTTATACAAGTGCTGTGAACAGTTGTTGTTAAGTTGCAAACGTGTATAATCTATTGTGTGCTTATTAGTTTTGATGTCGTTAGTTTGTAATTTGTTACTGTTCCTATACTAATAAAATAAAAAATAAAAATAAAATAAGAGTCGATTGTGGGACGTTAAACATTTTTGAAGCCAAAAGCCAGCCTATTTCATTATTCTTCACAGCTTCAATAGCCTTTTCCATGGAGGTTTTATCCCAACCTTGTCGGTCTGTTTTCCTAGAATAGTTTCGAGGCATGATATTGTATGACATAGTATGCTATTTTACCCGAACAAGGTGTATGCCATTTTGTCCACTTCATAACCTCCAACATTATAAAAAAATAACTAAAAATGTAAATAGAGTTTTAAGATTTCAATACATTCTCGACGTTGTTTAGTAATATTACAACAAATTAATACTAATAGAAACAAAAGAACGTAAAAAAGTACTTGCTTTCACCAAGACACAAAAACCATCTGCGTAAAACTTGTGCCTGCCAAAATTATACAAACATCCCCCCGCACCACGCGACCCACCGGACGCGACTACCGTCTTCACAGGTTACGACCTGTTACTAAGCGGCTCTCTAGCGGCCATTGCGAGAACTAGTATGTTTGTGGTTTCGGAGAAACGGAAGTGTGCCATTTTACCCGCCTATGCCATTTTGTACGCCTCTCCCCTACACCTACGATGCGGCCCGCTGTTCAAAAAAAATGGTTGGAAAAATGTACGCACTCAAAAAACAATACCAACTGTATAAATCACTACATTTCTGCAAGTAAATGATCTTATATCTTTTTATCTTTGGCCCTTGATTTAGAAAAGGTTGTCGACCCCTGGTTTCAAGCGACTTCGGGCCATTTTGACCCTGTTTGTGGTCACTAGACAACATTAACCACAATTTCTCTGCTGCTGACTGTACCCAAACAATTCAACATACCTCCCAGTGGCGTGGCGTTGAAGAAATCCATGGGCAAGCCGGAGCAGCTCTGGCTTAAATTTCCTTTAAGAGCACTAGAATTAAGCGGTGAACTGCCTAATATTAGGCAACCCGATGGGAGTCGAGTTCTAAGGACGCCACGCCACTGACACCTACACACTTCAGGTTACGCATTCCCAACCACGAAACACGTTCAACCCAAAATTAATTTTCATCACACTTGCTCGAAAATGGTGCATTACACGTAGGTTTTGCGGGCCGCAAATGAGCTATTACGCCCTAGGGCGTAATGGTTTTCTTTTTAAATTTGAAAAGCTGGTCCTGTTTTACTCTTATTTGTCATGTTCAAAGGAAACGCCAACTTACTTTTTTAACTTTTATCACTGAAATATTTATTTAAAGATAACTGTTTTGCAAATACATGTAAACACATATTTTGGTAACATTAATTGAATGTTTAAATAGTGTATTTCAGTATTTTTCAAATATAAAATCAACCATTTTAGGTCTTTACCGCTATGGTTTCCGAACGTGACTCGACATTCGCATTGTCTATGACATATGTCACTAATGTCACTGTCTGCTTTAATATTTTCTTGTCATACTGGGACGATTTGTAAGGTTATATTATTAAGATTTCCTCACAGGTGTGATGAAAAACATTGTGTGTGCCACGGGCGGTAAAGGAATTACAAACTCATGTTATTAAAGCCCTCGGTTTCACCTCGGGCTTATAACAAACACTCGTTTGTAATTCCTTACTTACCGCCCTAGATACACAATGTACTAATAAAATCGGTAAGTTTTTTCAACCTTTCCTTTCTTATAAATTCGCAACGGAACCTTGCTAATTTACCAACGTATTGTTGCGCCGGTGGTATAGGTCAAAACTTTAAACGTGATTTTCCGTGCTTTAGAAGCGTTTTCAGCAGGCTGAAAAGTGATTTCAGGCCGTTTCAGAGGTGGCTCTTTCACATACTAGAAGATTGTAAATTCACCCTAGTTGCCGTTGTTTTCAGGCGCCTGAAACATGTTTTCAGTCCGTTTCAGGGCACCCTCTATCAGATGGCGCAATAACCTGAAAACCCGTTTTCAGGCGTTTTCAGGACCCCTTATGGGCCTTTGAAGTACACTTCAGTATATGGCGAAATTTCACGAAGGAGTGAAAGAGATAGCACTATTAGAGAGAGACAGCTATATTGAGAAGGTTCGAGAAGTGTGTGAAAGAGACAGAACTAGAAAGGGATAGCAATAGTCGGGAATGTTCCAGCCGAATCGAACATCGAACAATCTAGATTGCCTAGAACACTCGCGATGCGTCATTGACCGAGGGGTCACCGACCGCCCTTGGACTTTGGACCGAACATTCGCGATGGGATTTCTCTGGAACATTGTGGAGCAAGGGCCTCCGGATATATAAGCCGCGCGCCCACGACCCCACAGTCAGTTTTTGAACTAACGGCGATACAGTGCGAGTCTCGAAGCGAACAGTCAGCGAAAAGTTAATAAGTGCGTTATAGTGCAGTGATTTAGTACAGTGATTTATTAAGTAAGTAAGCCTTGTTAATTAGTAATTTTGTAATAAAGTTTGCATTTTTAATTAGTGGTTAATTAGTGCATTTTTCTATCACGTTACCTACCCCACGGACGTAACATTTGGTGTCAGAAGTGAAGATAGAAAATGCCGTTTACACCACGTGAGAACGAGCCGAAGGGAGTGCAGACGCGGAGCCAAGCTGCAGCAGGTGAGGACCCTGCGCCGGACGCTGGCTCATCAGAGTCACCGGCCCCATGTAAGCAAGAGATGAACGTCAATGCCATCTTAGTTCTCTTAAAAGAGCAAGCTCGTCAACAACAAGAACAGGCCCGGAAAATCGAAGAGGGGCTTCGTGAACAAAAAGAGCAAGCTCGTCAACAGCAAGAACAAGCCCGACAAATCCAGAAGGAACTACATGGACAGTCCCAGAAGCAAGAAGAACAATCGAGAATGCTTCGGGACGTGCACGAGACCGCGGCAGAATGGAAACGTGAAATGTGTGAGGTCCATGAGAAACTGGCGGACATGGACATTAAATTTGACACTCGACTTCATGACGTTAAGGCGAATGTCGAGACTGTTAAAGAGGAAGTCAACACCTACAAAAACCGCCTCCAGAAGCTCGAAATAAAAGTGGCCAGCGGTACGAGTACCTGTGCAGCCGAGGTACCTGTGTCGGGAGGAGGACGATTCAAGGTACCTCCCTTCGATGGTACATCGTCCTGGACAGCTTATAAGCTACAGTTCGAGTCCGTTTCCCAAGCTAACGGCTGGAGCAAGGAGCAGGCCAGGACAGCCCTAACCCTAGCGCTACGTGACGAGGCGCTCACCATACTGGAAGCCCTAGGAGAAGAGAGAAGTTACGACCGGCTTCTAGAGGCGTTGGAGGCCCGTTACGGTGACAAGCACCTGGAGCACGTCTACCGTGCTCAGTTGAAGGACAGGGCGCAGGGGCGCAATGAAACGTTGCAGCAGTGGGCCCTAGAAATTGAGAAGTTGGTCAGAAAGGCGTACCAACGTACATCCGCCTCCTTTGTGGACACCACGCTGGTGCAGGCCTTCGTTGACGGAATACGCGATTTGGAGGTACGGGCTGCAGTGCGACTGGGGCACCATGGGTCCCTGAAGGATGCAGTGGCTCACGCCCTAGAGGTAGAAGCTGTGCGTCAGGACCCGTCAAGGCCTTATAGGGTACGTGAATTGTCTGTTAGGGAGCCGACTGCTCCCCGTCGTGAGTTTGGGCCACGATGTTACCATTGTGGAGAACGTGGCCACATACAGACTAGTTGCCCGAAAAGGAGCAGGAGAGAACGGGATCTCACTCCAGTGGCAAGGGCACCAGGCGCTGTGGCATCCGGGCCGCAGCAGGGAAACGAGTAAAAGCCAGGACTAAGGGACGAGTGCTGGCTGGTGGTCGAAATGTCCCAGTTATGATCTCACAGGCTAATGACGGGAATAGTCTGGTCGTCAAAGGAGAAATTGGTGGAGTACCATTACACCTTACCATCGACACCGGAGCTTCTCGGACGGTGATCAGTTCTCGGCTTCTGAAGCACCAGACTGGAGATCATCTAGTCCGACCTACGCATCTCCAGCTGCAAACCGCTACCGGCCAGTACATTCCCATACAGGGGGAGCGAGAGGTGGCTTTAAAAATTGGTGATAAGAGCTACTGGCATAAAGTGATCGTCGCTAACATCATCGACGACTGCATCATTGGGCTGGATTTTATGAGAGCCCATGGCTGTAAAATTGACTTGAAGGTTGGAGTACTGAAATTTGGGCCTGATGAGGTGCCTATGGAGGGTGGAGTAAATGGGAATGTTTACTGTACTCGAAGAACTATCCTCCAACCAAGGGCACAGGTTCTTGTTCCAGTGCGATTGCCGTACAGCACAAGACAAGGATGTCATCGTTGTGTTGTTGTGGAAAACGTCAAAGATGGTAAACCATGGATGACAGCCCGCACGGTGGTAACAACATCGTCTACAGCTTTCGTGAGAGTTCTTAATTTAAGTGACACCGAGTGCGTCCTTAGTAAAGGAGCTCTGGTTGGATTATGTGAGGAAATATCTTGGATACGAAGCTGTCAAGGTTCTGCGGAGAGCGAGAAACCTGGGTGTTCTGTGCCTCCAATGGACATTGAAAGGTTATTGGATGGCTCCAAAAACGATCTCACCAGGGAAGAGCTCTTTAAAGCACGTAAATTGTTGTTGCGATACAGCAATGTCTTCTCTGCGCACGACAGTGACATCGGAAGAACTGGAGTCGTACAGCATGAGATCGACACTGGTGAAGTCATGCCTATACGACAGCGACCCCGGCGAGTTCCAGTAGCTCGGGAGAAGGAAGTAGAAGACATGATCGAGGAAATGAAAAAGGGTGGCGTTATCGAACCTTCAACAAGCCCGTGGTGTTCCCCCGTAGTTTTAGTGAAGAAGAAGGACGGGACCATGAGGTTCTGCGTCGACTACCGCCGATTGAATGATGCCACTAAGAAAGACAGCTATCCATTGCCTCGAATCGACGACACCCTAGACACTTTGAATGGAATGAAATGGTTTTCTACGTTGGACTTAAAAAGTGGCTATTGGCAAGTTGAAATCAAGGATAAAGATAAGGAGAAAACGGCTTTCTCAACCGGAAAGGGGCTCTGGCAGTTTAATGTTATGCCGTTTGGATTATGCAATGCACCAGCGACATTTGAGAGATTGATGGAACAAATACTGGCTGGATTGCTGGGAGATACTTGTTTGGTCTATTTGGATGACATTATCATCGTTGGTAGAGACTTCGATGATCACCTCAGCAAATTGGAGCAAGTATTGTCTAAGTTACGAGAGGCAAACCTTAAACTGAGTCCAAAGAAATGTTCACTTTTCAAACGAAAAGTCAATTACTTGGGACATGTGATTTCGAAGGATGGTATCCAGACAGATCCTGAGAAGATAAGTGCCGTGAAGGATTGGCCGATACCGAGGGACAAAACTGCAGTACGTGCATTCTTAGGACTTTGCTCATACTACAGGCGGTTTGTGAAGAGCTTCTCGGATATAGCAAAGCCATTGCACGAGCTGACGGAAGAAAAGCGACAGTTTGATTGGACCGATCGGTGTACGGCGAGTTTCAACGACCTCAAGCAAAGACTCTGCGAAACACCAATACTGGGGTATCCAGATCCAGCAGTAGATTTTATTGTTGACACGGACGCCAGTAATACTGGTATTGGAGGAGTCTTGTCACAGAAGAAGGGAGACAACGAAGTTGTAATCGCCTACTTTAGCAAGTCGTTGTCAAAGCCAGAACGAAATTACTGCGTCACTCGAAGGGAACTGCTGGCAGTTGTCAAGACGTTACAGCATTTCAGTAAATACCTGCTTGGGCGGAAGTTCCGTATCAGGACTGATCATGCTGCTCTGAAGTGGTTGTTGGAGTTTAAAAATCCCGAGGGCCAGGTGGCACGCTGGATTGAACAACTTCAGGAGTATGATTTCGTCATCGAACACCGTAGTGGGAAATCACATGGAAACGCAGACGCCCTTTCCCGAAGACCTTGTCCGGACGACTGTAAGCATTGTCTTAGACAAGAGGGCAAGGAGTGTTTGAGGATGCTGAGAACTGACACAGTCAGTGAAGAGTGGAGTGATGAAGTCATGCAACTAGCTCAGCAAGAGGATCCTGACGTGAAGCCCATTTTTGACTGGATTAATGAGGGTGTACCCAAACCAAGGTGGTGTGAAGTAGCTCCGATGAGTACGGTAACGAAAAGCTACTGGGCACAATGGGACAGCTTGGTTATGCATAATGGCGTACTATGCAGGAAATGGGAATCGGCGAATGGGAAGGATGCTCATCTACAAGTGGTCGTTCCAAGGAAAAGAGTGAAAGATGTCTTGGAAAGTTTCCACGACGGTACTTCTGGTGGACACCTTGGAATGAAAAGGACCTTAATGAAAATCCGACAACGGTTTTATTGGATTCACTGCCGTGAAGATGTCGAAAACTGGTGCAAGAAGTGCGTTAATTGTTCAGCAGTTAAAGGACCGCACACCCGTAGTAGAGGAGCGCTCAAACTGTACAATGTTGGAGCACCTTGGGAAAGAATTGCGCTAGACGTCGCAGGCCCGTTCCCGACATCTGACTCTGGAAACAAGTACATTCTTGTCGTGATGGATTACTTCACCAAATGGCCTGAAGCGTTTGCCATCCCTAACCAGGAAGCAGTCACCATAGCGGACAAGTTGGTGAATGAAGTTTGCTGTCGATTTGGAGTACCCCTGGAAATTCACAGTGATCAAGGCAGGAACTTTGAATCTGCGGTCTTTCAAGAGACTTGTCGAATCATGGGGATGCATAAGACGAGGACTACGGCATATCACCCACAATCGGATGGAATGGTGGAGAGATTCAATCAGACTCTAGAGAGACATCTGGCCAAGGTTGTTGAGAATCACCAAAAGGATTGGGATCGGCATATTCCTCTCTTTTTGATGTCATATAGGTCAGCAACCCATGAAAGTACGGCGGTTACTCCAGCGTATGCTAATTTCGGAAGAGAGCTTCGTTTACCAGCAGATCTTCTAACTGGACGTCCTCCTGATACTCCGAGGTCCATCACCGAGTATGTGAGTGATTTAAGGGATCGGATTGATGACGTTCACAGTCTTGTTCGTGAACACGGGCTTCAAGCTAGCACGAGAATGAAGACCCGATACGACAGGAAGGCTAACCAAATTGGGTTCGAGGAAGGATCGTGGGTGTGGCTACATAACCCGATGCGAAAGAAAGGAAAATCCCCAAAACTGTCCCCAAACTGGGAAGGGCCATATAGGGTAGTCACAAAGATCAACGACGTCACGTATCGGATACAGCGAAACCCTCGTAGTCCATCGAAGATTGTTCACGTTGACCGACTGGCGAGGTACCACGGAAATAATGATGCTCGGGACGAGCATGTCTTAGGAGGGGGTAGTGTTGCGCCGGTGGTATAGGTCAAAACTTTAAACGTGATTTTCCGTGCTTTAGAAGCGTTTTCAGCAGGCTGAAAAGTGATTTCAGGCCGTTTCAGAGGTGGCTCTTTCACATACTAGAAGATTGTAAATTCACCCTAGTTGCCGTTGTTTTCAGGCGCCTGAAACATGTTTTCAGTCCGTTTCAGGGCACCCTCTATCAGATGGCGCAATAACCTGAAAACCCGTTTTCAGGCGTTTTCAGGACCCCTTATGGGCCTTTGAAGTACACTTCAGTATATGGCGAAATTTCACGAAGGAGTGAAAGAGATAGCACTATTAGAGAGAGACAGCTATATTGAGAAGGTTCGAGAAGTGTGTGAAAGAGACAGAACTAGAAAGGGATAGCAATAGTCGGGAATGTTCCAGCCGAATCGAACATCGAACAATCTAGATTGCCTAGAACACTCGCGATGCGTCATTGACCGAGGGGTCACCGACCGCCCTTGGACTTTGGACCGAACATTCGCGATGGGATTTCTCTGGAACATTGTGGAGCAAGGGCCTCCGGATATATAAGCCGCGCGCCCACGACCCCACAGTCAGTTTTTGAACTAACGGCGATACAGTGCGAGTCTCGAAGCGAACAGTCAGCGAAAAGTTAATAAGTGCGTTATAGTGCAGTGATTTAGTACAGTGATTTATTAAGTAAGTAAGCCTTGTTAATTAGTAATTTTGTAATAAAGTTTGCATTTTTAATTAGTGGTTAATTAGTGCATTTTTCTATCACGTTACCTACCCCACGGACGTAACAGTATGTTCGAGCAAATTGTATCAAATCATGTCGTTAACATGTCAAAAAAGGGAGTGAAAAGTGCAATTTCGCATGTGTTAACCGGGTTGCGTCGATCCGTGATGTATGTGCGCGCGCTTATTATCGAACCAACGTAATTAATGTGCCTTATAGAAACAAGAGCAAGTTCAAAGCCAGTTTTTGGACAGAACTGGATTCGGTGAATTCGGCGTGAAACAATTGTCTTTTGGTCTTGGTAAATGATTTCACACCAATTTGTGTTCGTGTTCGCAGTTCCGATATAACATTTTCGGATCAACTCTATTTCCACAGCCAACTTTTAGTTAATATATCGATACCCTAGGGAAAAAAGTTTCGTAATTAATAAATATAAGTTTCGTAATTAATAAATATGGAATTAGGTCGAATGTGAATTAGGGTATCGATATTAAGGAACGCGATATTAGTACTGAGAGTCCGACCGCAAGCGCCATTGTAATTAATAAATATGGAATTAGGTCGAATGTGAATTAGGGTATCGATATTAAGGAACGCGATATTAGTACTGAGAGTCCGACCGCAAGCGCCATTCGTTATGGAAGACTTTGAGGGAGATCTATGTTCAACAGAGGAGGTCTCAAAGTATTGCCTTATTATCCCAAGGGAATTTGTCGGGATTTCAGCTCAATCCATACAGTTGTTACTGCGTTATTTAGTAACATCCAAATATCTTTACAAACTTTCATATTTATAATATTAGTAGGATTAACATTTATTATTGTTTCCGTTATATATCATTGGAACTCCTTGCCGAAATACAAAGTATTCTGTATGATTTTTTTGTTGAAATTTTATTGGAAAAATGTAATTAATTAGCATGAGTGTGTAGTAGGGTACCTATCGATATACATATAGGTCACACGAAAGTAATTAAAACTCGTTTGAAAAAGGAATGTAATCTCAACGTTCATCAATCAACATTAATGCATTATCGTAATCGGCTTATTACATGAGTATACTTTATTTTTAAAAGTATGGCGTCATGGAATTATATAATATCGTACGTAAAATATAAATTGCAACAAATTCGCCAAAGATTATGCAAAATTAGGTTTCTATCGGCAGCGTATCGCATTCTGTTAAAGTACGAACGTACGAGTAGGTACTAAAAGGCACCACAGAATTTTAGTATGGAAACTAAAAGTGTCGGCGTCATGCCGTTTAGTGCGTTTGCATCTTTATAGAGATTCTGATTACTAACTAACCTTTTTTTTTTCGCAGTTACGCCTACCCCCCGGACTTGGGAAAGCCAGATGTTGGGTGGGGGGTTATGTGGGGCTCTCTCCTCCGAGTGAGGAACCTACCCACTAAAACCACTGCGGCGTCTCCCCTCGTTGCCGTTTTTTGGGGGTGTTTAGGGATCGCGAACATGTCCATCCAGGACACCCCCCGATTACTAACTAACCTAACCTAACCTAACCTTACATAGCATAATGAAAGGGTACTAGTATAAGTGGGTACCTCCGAGGTGGTCCCACTGCAACCAAATCAGGATCTGATGATGGGATCTTAGAGTAATTTTAGAGGATTTGGGTACCTATTTTTCATAATGACTCGTCCATTTATCATCGAATAGGTTCACTTGAATTCAGTTATGTAATAGAATGATACAGCGATGAACTATTGAACTCGATGTTTACTTTATCGGTTGCCAACGTTTGGTTGGTTTGTTACCTAGTGTTATCATATAGGTAAATACTTATTTATCCGTCGACTAGTTGTTTATCTATTACTTTCATATGTGACAAAAGTGTTCCTCATAATTAGGGATGTAACGATACCGATTCCGATATATCGGTATCGCCAATATATCGGTATCGCTGATTATATACAACCGATATTTGAAGAGCGCGAAAAGAATTTCCTGTATGAAAAAAATCTGCAAAAAGTAATTTCAATTACTGACTTAATTTATGTATTGGTTGTTTCTTGTGCAATGATAATTACTATGTTAATTATATCTTTGGTTCATAATTTTTTTTTTAATTTTGAGTTAACAATTATTACTTTTTACTTTACACTTTCAAGGACTCTCCGTTAAATATAGCCAAGTTTTAGGTATAATAAGGACATTCATATAATATATCGGAAGTTCATACTTTATTATTTAGCTAAGCCTAAGATATCGGTCTTGGTATCGGTATCGCTGATTATTTTCTTCAATAATCGCTATCGGTATCGTATCGGCAAAATTATGTATCGTTACATCCCTAATCATAATATTTTTAATTATCGAACCTTCTCACAAAATTTCATGAGAATCGGTTGAGAAACCTATAGAGGAGAACAGAAAAACATACGAAAGCATTTTTGCCCAAGCTCAGATAGACACACTTTGCTCACTCGGCCAGTAAAAACTCACCACAATGGTAGCATTAGGAGCCGTGGGGATGACATCCGGCACGATTTTGCTGGACTGGAAGGCACTCGCTACCAGAGACATGGTTACCTACACAAAAGAAAGATTATGAGCGGCCGCACATTGGGGCACTAGTGGCCACTAAACGCGACCACAAGTGGCTCAAGCGGCCGCACATTGGGCCACTAAACGTGGTCACAAGTAGCGAGCGCGCCACTCCCGCAGCTTATGACCTATGAACGCGGCCACTCGAACGCCCGGTGTGCGCTGTTGCCATACAGAATGTATGAAAAATCGCGCCCTTATAGCTTGTGGCGGCCAGCAGTAGCGGGGCTGTGGTTGTTCTTAGTATGAGTTACAAGTATTTCCTGTAGTATACCAAAATTAAGGGCTTTAAAAGTCCAATTTTCTTGCTGAACCTTTGTAGGCATTTACATATCATGTAGTTAGTACTATTAGACCTTTAAGACAAAAAAAATATATGACGAATACATATACGCTGCGCGTACGGAAAAGCCGGTTTCTAGCCAAGTGCAGACATAAAATTATGTACCCAACACATCGCATCCTCGATCGCATATTTACGTCCCTCGCTTGCAGCTCGGGTCGCAAACATCTGCGATCTCGGCCTTTCTTTGTATTACCACCCTAGTTGTGTAAAGTACTATTTTGGTTCGGGGTTGGATACCATATGCCATTAACTATTGTATTGTCCGTTTTTTACGGTTCCGTGTGTCTGTCTGTCCGTCTGTCTGTCTGTCTGTCACAGCTAATTTACTCCGAAAGTACTCAACCGATTGAGTTGAAATTTGGTACATATATTAAGGTTAATGAGCCAAACACGGACGTGTCACGGAAATAAATTAATTTTAATCATGAGGGCCATTTTTGGGACGTCAACTAGAAAATTTAAAAAAGTTAGCAAACTATATTGTGTGACATATCAAACGAAAGGACTCACTGTGAGAATCTCAATTTTTTTTATAATTTTATGCCACACCTGGCCATAAAGTGGCTTTTTCCGCACGCTGCGCGTACGGAAAAAGCCGCTTTCTGGCCAAGTGTAGACATAAAATGATGTACACAACACGGGAGGTAATAAAGAAAGCCCTCGATCGCATATTTACGTCCCTCGCTTGCAGCTCGGGCCACAAACATCTGCGGTCTCGGCCTTTCTTTGTATTACCACCCTTGTTGTGTAATGTACTATTTATATTAATAGTTTTGAAGTCATTTAATAAAATAGGCAAACATTTTTGCAACCAATCTGGTTGGATGGAAAATTAAATTTCAGGAAACTAATTCTTATCATGCATCCAATGAATTAGGTACTAGCATAATTTGGTTTAACTAAGTGCTATTCATAAAATACTACTATAATAAACTATTTCTTATTTCTAGACAAAAATTTATGTTTACGCACGACACGCACGCACAGAAATAGTCTAATCCTATCACGCCTATATGGGCCATTTTTTTTAAAGTTGTACAATTAACTTTTTTTTAGATCTGAGAAATTTTACATCATTTCTACTCAGAATCACGCATACTATCGTCTCTGATAGAAGAAAAAAAGTAGGGATGTAACGATACACAATTTTGCCGATACGATACCGATACCGATATATAGTAGTTAATATCGGCGATACCGATACCGATACCGATATCTTAGCTTAATAATGAAGTATGAACTTCAGATATTTTTATGTCCTTATTATAACTAATGGTAATGACTACTGGCTATATTTACCAGAGAGTCAACCTTGAAAGTGTAAAGTAAAAATAATAAATTGTCAACTCAAAATTCATTTTTTTTTTATTAAGAACCAAAGATTTAATTAACATAGTAATTATCATTGCACGAGGTAATAGAATAGACCAGTACATAAATTAAGTCAGAAATTGAAATTATTTTTTGCAGATTCTTTTTCATACAGCAAATTCTTCAAATATCGGTTGTATAATATCGGCGATACCGATATATCGGCGATACCAATATATCGGCCGATATATCGGTATCGGTATCGGTATCGTTACATCCCTAAAAAAAAGTGTCCCAAAATTTTCATACAAGTATCGCTCTTCCGTTTCAAGACGATAGTACGCGTGATTCTGAGTAGAAATGAAATGAAATAAAAAAGTTAAGCGTACAAATTAAAAAAAAATGGCCCATATTTTAAGAAGAACGTTTCTTTTTTATTTAAAGGTGGTCACTGTTATGTTATGGGCACTTTGAAGCTTTGATAAAAAAATAGTTCAATCTTACCAGTTACTTGTGCGATGTCCTGAACAACACTGAACTGTTCTGATAAAAATTGAGCAGCGTGTAATTTGCCGATAACCAACACATACGCACCGAATACTTGCCTGTATTCATACAGGTGCAGTATTTGCATACATACATGTTACTCGTATTTCTTTCCAAGCGCTTAAGAGGCCTTAGGCCTTTAAAACGTTCATTTATTTATTCTTTAGACCCCATTTAGACGGGGTGAGAACTCGTATGCGATTTTCATTTCATTGCGGCGATTAATCGATCAACTGTTAGTACACACCAAGGACCATTAAAACAAGAGGACTGTCATTCTCCATACAAAAAGCTGTTCCCCGATATTTACAACGCCATCTATGTATGAGCTTGGTATAAGAATTATATTATTTACAATTATTCAACTTTGCAAGCGTGAAACAGTATATAAATGTTAGAATTTATTTTATTAGCTGTTTACGAACTAATTGTTACTATACTATGTTTCTTTGTTCAATGATAACATCTTAAATGTTTAGTTTTTTAGTGCCATCTAGTTTTTGCCTGGATATCCCCTTGCGGTCGAGGCACGATCCAAAGTATGGAGAATGACAATCCTCTTGTTTTAATGGTCCTTGGTACTCACGTAACCGTCTCGTACCGCAATGTAATTAAGCCATGGTAATTATGATGGTTCATATCGGTTGACAGAACTAATTTCTTTATTCGTTGGGCGGATTTTAACTTAGTACCGCCCCGAGCTCGGTAAAAATGCCGCCCAAAGTCTACACAAAGTGGGCCGTGAAAAAACAAGACCTGAATTTTGCGGCCCCTGAGAATTGCCGCCCTGTGCACTAGCCTCTGGTGCCTCTAGTGTAAATCCAAAGACAGTACAGGAGAGTACTAAGTCTAGTAAATGGATTATACCTCTTCTTTAATATTGAATTAGTTATAAACGATCCCACTTCAGAGGTTATCAAAGAAAACACAGGAAGATATTAACAAAAACGCTTTTATTGTTTCAAACAAGTCTAAGAAAATAGCTACTACAATTAATTAACAATTCAAACACAATAAAATCAAAACATGAAGAATAATGCGCACTTACGAAAATAGATTTAGTATTTATTTATATTAAATTCTAATTTTTACTTTCAACTTTTAACTCACTATGAATAGTAATTATTATGACTTTTTACTTAAGTATAACAAGCTCTTATTTAACTGATTCAGGGCCATCACAGTCATGCACTCAGAGGGGTCGTCCATAGATCACGTTTCCAAAAAGATAATTAAAAATTAAAGTCACTGTCAGTACATTTATAATACAAAATGTTGGCAAAACTTTAGGACAATGGTTGTATTACGAATTATATAATAGCAACCTTCCTTTCTGCTATCCGAGTCAGTGATGTATAAACAAATTAGTAAAGACAAATTAAGACACAATTGTTGCTTCGAAGAATCAAACTTCTAATATAATTCTAATAGGTGTGAGATGCGAGGCGTATCGTAGGAGATAACACACACAAAGTTTATACTTGCTGTATCTTTAAGATACCTGCTATCACCAACATAATCTATGGACGACCCCCCAGGATGCTAGCATTTATCATTGTAAATCTATGTCTTTTTCCGTCCCTTAATTAAACATTCATAATAAGCATTTTACCAGAACATCTAATGCACGTCTATTGTTCCGTATTTCTCATGCATAGGTATTTAGAACATATTAAGAAGTCATCAGGCCATTTTACATACCATATTAGAGGGCTTGTAACCATTAACCATACAAAGTTAAAGTATAGGCACTGAATAACGTTATCTATATGAATTAACCGGTTAGCAATATCGGTTACTCGTTCGTAATTAATTAAGATTGTATTTTTTTCATAAATTTCATGGATCAAAATCAGTAATCACCATCGAAATAAAACTTGACATAACCTCTGTCCTTACGGTTACGGGTATATTACAAAAGTATGATTAATTGGTTGCGAGCCCTGTACAATAGTAGGTACATATTTATAGTTTTCTACTAGATTACTGGAGCAGGAATAGTTAATCTATCAGCGATAAACGTAGCTTTAGCACCTTCCAAAAAGTCCATCCTAATATTATTAAAATTGTTAGTTTAGTATATTCATTTCATATCAGTCAGTCACACGCATGTTTCGAAACACCGAGACAGAAATTATTCATACAATTAAGATTGAAAAAGCTAAAATCGCAAGCGTCCAAACTATATTCTTGCACCAAAATTTTGTAAAAGCAAGCATCGACTAGGAATCACACAAGATCAGAAACAAATCCTCGAAAAATACTATAACTATGGCTACTCATCATAAATATTCTTATAGAATACATAAATAACAATCCATTTTCAGTATTTGGTCCGAAATTGTCCGACAACAATCTCTCTCACAAAGATTGGTGGCATTTCTGTTCAACACGAAGTGTTAGCTTAGCCACGGAGACTGTGACCGAAAACTATCCGACTATTGGACACTATTCATTTTTAACAGTGCATCAATGTACATCCATTCAGGATTCATCCGTAAATTACGTACCTACGACTACGTCACATGGTTTTCAGATTTATACCTTTTTTCTTTCATCACACCTTTTCTTACTTTTCCCAATCTATCTAGCACGCGTTGTTTTTTTACGTTTGTCAGTACTTCCTCCTCTCCGATGAGTGTTGGCGTAATTTATGGATGGCTCCTTATATGCTTTATTTAGTAAATAAGATCCTGCATCCAATATGCACTTGTTTCGTCATAAATAAAGCAACTCTTGCAGTTTATTTTTTATTTTTCCGTCCAGTATTGTTTTATTCAAAAAAAAGTATCGGTTATAGATTTAAAAAAGTAGTGTTTTTAAATTAGTTACTAAATACGACGGATAGAAATGGATAGACACATAAAAATAATTACTTTATAAGATAAGATATAATATTTATAAGCAGCTTGTATAGGAGTTACTCAAAATGGAATTAAATTATGTCTCTGTTACTAGAACAGCTACCGAAAACGTAATAATTAAATTGTTTTTTTTTTTAATTATTTTGGCTGGTAATAAACAGTATAGAAGTAATAATGATAATATTATATACAGTAACATAGGTAAGAAGCAGGTTTTTTTGACAGAAAAACTTTCTTCTTCATAACAAGTAGCTCTTCTAATATTATGCCATGTTTATATATCTTTTATGCCACACCTGGCCACAAAGTGACTTTTTCTGCACGCTGCGCGTACGGAAAAGCCGCTTTCTGGACAAGTGTAGACATAAAATGATGTACACGACACGGGGGGTAATAAAGAAAGCACTCGATCGCATATTTACGTCCCTCGCTTGCCTTTGCTTTTCTTTGTATTACCACCCTAGTTGTGTAATGTACTATTATGCCGCATTTAGTGTTCAAACGTTAATTGCCAAGCTACCACCAGAATATACCCAAATAGATTTATAACTGCATCATATGTGATGTATAAGAATAGTAAATTAAATAATATAAAGAATAGATATACTACTTGAATTAGTTGAAAGAGCGGTGCAATATATAGACATACAGTGTCAAATTAAGCAAGATATTAAATTGATAATAAATAACTACGTTTAAACACATTTAGACAATACAATTTTGACTAAATAAACTAGCATTAAAAAGGTTCAATATAAGATAATAAACCAAAAATTTATACAATTTTATTTACACAAACCCGGCCTAGTCTTGTCTTACACCTAAGCTAAAAATAGTAATTTCAGACGTAAGGTACCACTTTGCCAATATGTAGGTTATTGCTGGGACCTCTATGGCAACTAGTAAAGTGGTATTTTTTGTCTGAAAACGACACAAATACAGATAGAATTATAATTAAACCACTTGTACAGTTGCAAACGCACTGAAAGTAACTTTCTTTGGTGGTTCAGCACTGCAGGTCCTTACTACTGACCGCTTCGAGCCGTCATAGCCGTCTCTAGTCTTCAAAACTGGCTTCAAATTAGCTACGTCATTATGTGACTGCGCTTTAAACCTGCCGATCGTGTTGCTAGGACTGCCTAAGTCGCGTAGCTTGTTGGTTAGACCTGTGATCCGGTGCGAAATGTTGGAATAGTTCGTTTTCTTCGGTTCGCTTTTTTTCGGTTCGCTCAGTTTCATTGGCAGATCGAGGTTCTGCAGTGACGTGTATTTGCGATGGTCTGTAGTTATGTTCCGTTTGATTTCTGTTGTCGGTCTGGGGAGTCTTGGGGGTCGTTGGAGGAAGTTGTTTGGCCTAAAGGGGAGAGGGGTTAGTTTGGGTTTTGGGTCGCTGGCTAGTCTGTAGTACTGTGGGACGGGGTCCAGCCTGGGTGGTTTCCTGAGGGTGAGGGCCATGGCCATCTTCGTGCGGCGGGCGAGGCTGTCGAAGGCCGTTGTGGAGAACTGGGAGCGACTGCTTCTCCACTCCTCGCGGTCTGACTCGTACCCAGCCGTCACTGAAACAGAAAAATATACAATTAGTCACATATGTTTACGCACTTGCACTTTTGGACTTCTTTGACGGGGTGAATATTCAAGCGTTTTGATCGCGCGGTTCAACGTCATTATTATTTCGCGATTATTACCACAATGAAAGAGTAAGCCGTCAAGATTTGGATCAAACTAGACTGAGACTCGGAACTGCCTTTCGGTTTCATAAAAAAAATACATTGACCACTGATTGACCATTGCCTATTTCAACAATATTTACAGAAAAGATAATGAAGAAAAAATAACGCTGTCAAGCGACAAATATTCAACCGACTACTCGATTAGTCGTACAGTGTTTTATGCTAAAAAAACATTATGGTTGACTGATTTTGTCCTGCTCAGTAAAAAAGACATGCAGGTTCTAGGTACGACTTGGAGGTTCTAGGTACACTTATTCTAATTCTGCTCCATTATTATTGTTTAACTATTTTTTTATAGTATACATGAAGATTATTTAAATCAAAACGAAGTGGTTTACTTTAGGATATAAAATGCATGCGTAAGAAACCTCGCAGGTACCTATTGCAGTTAATTACTCGTATTAAAGTTGAAATTAAACTTAAGTTCTAACGTAGTCTACCTATAAATGTGCATTTTGCGAACCTACATAAATCTTACGCGAAAAGCAATTGTTAACTATATATTTTTTTATGTGAGTAAACTTTATTTATAAAAATAATTAAAAGTTAACAATTGAAACAGTTAAACGATATTGTTTTTGAAGAGATATGTTATCTCCAAAAATAATATTGTATATAAACGAGAGAGAAGAACAAAACAATCACATTGTTCCTCATCGCGTGACGGGAGGTCAAGTTTATAACCGCTGAGGTCAATACATTTTTAATGAACCAATTATAATGCAATACATTGCACTGCACCTCTATTATATGAGCTGCAGTCTTTAATAATGAGACAGGATAAATATCTATTTGACTTTAGGTCCTCGCAAGTCGCAGCAATATTTACAAGTATTTTAATTGTTCACGCTTGTTTTAATATACCAAAATACATAATATACTCGTGAATAGGTACTAAGTAAGTAAAATATGAAATTATTAGGGTACCTATTGGTAGTACCTAACCTACCAATAGTAGTACATTACAAGTCCGACCTACAGGCTACTGATATCAAGATGGAATTAAAAATCGCCTTTATTGATAAGCGACCGAACCTTTTGCCTGAAAAATACACATTTCGTATGTACACTAAAATACACACATTTTATCGTAACAGGTTAATATTGTTATCATCACCAAAAAAAATTATCAACCACACGCGGTAAAAAGTAACAATATCAGTTAATCTTGTTTATTTGACCTGGTGTTTATCAATTACGAACTTTCCAGTAAGTATCCTCAATCGCGAATTTTTGCGAAACCTAGTAACTATGTCAAATTTAAAATACGTTTAAATAAATGGATCGAATATCCGTGAAATTAAGTTTAGACATTATGGCGTAAACCGTGTCTCATTTTGGAAAAGTAGTAACAAAATAGGTCGATTTTCTCTTAAATATCCTTCAAATATTGGAATCTGTTGTACGTATTATAATGTGTGGCCTGTAACCGGAGCTAATAATTAAAACGAAGATTGTACTCCTCAAACTGAACAACATTTGTTCAGCCACATTTAAAAATAACTTATGTTTTAATTTTTAGTACACTTTAAAGTTTATTTGAAGCCGCAATGTATGGTGGATCTCACACTGCAGCGCGAATCGCGGCGACATCCGACTCGGCGATTTTCAACTTTGTATGTAGAATCATCGATTTGTATAGAAAAATCGCGGGGTGGCGCACACTGGCGCGTAAATCGCGGCGACTCCCATCGACTCGCTGCGAGTCGCCGCGAATCGCAATTACTATGTGCAGCTACACGGAAAAAATCGCGGCGACGCCTTCGATGTCGCCGGCGACTCGCAGCGAGTCGCTGGGAGTCGATTTCAGTGTGTTCTTCGCCTATTGCGATGTTTTTTATGTTTGTAGCGTTACAAGCGACGTTAATCAGACTGATGTTAACGTACATTGAAAATACTATTTAATTTGTATGAAAAAGATAAAATCTTAATTTAAATAATTTTTAAAAGTTGTTGAACAAAAGTTTTATTGTATCTCCGTTTCAACTTGGGCAAAAATACTTTCGTATGTCGTTTCGGCAATTCTCCTGTACTCTACAGGTCGCATTTTTCAACCGATTGTCCTGAATTTTTGTGAGCAGGTTGGATAATTAGGGTAATTCCGGGCTAAGTTGGACATACGGCAGAGATGGCCAATGGGAAAAAGATTAATTATGTTGTTTGCTTCGTATAAACATTTTATGCCGCGGTTTTCCCGGAAGGCTACAGTATGGAGTTCTTCAAGATGGGAGTGAATAGGTTCTTAAAGGGTCGGCAACGTGCACGTAATGCGCCTGGTGTTGCAAGCGTCCGTAGGCTGCGGTGACTGCTTACCATCAGGCAGGCCGTACGCTTGTTTGCCACCCTAGTTGTATAAAAAAAAACTTCTGTTGAAACGAAGCAAACTTAATTGAAAGTAGTGCCATTTGTTCTTTTTTCCATTGGCCATTTCTCCCGTATGGCCAATTTCTCCGGAACATCTTACATAGAATGTTTCTGTTTTTTTTAAATACAGCTCACGGAGCCAGTGCTTATTAAGTTTGTAATCTGACGAGTTTAAAGTGCATAGATTATGCCATACTCGTATCTGCAATAACATAATTACACGATTGCATTAATGGAATTGGCCAATTTATAAGATCTTTGTTCGAAAATGTCAAAAATAACAAAAGCCTGCGACTTAGGAATTGGTTAAATTTGTGACTACAAATACTATCTATTTCAAAACTCTGTTGATGAAACTTAATCATGAGAATATTCCTTATAAGATATTAAACGATTACACAATACTTAAGTGCCATAATTCAAAAATAATTCAATGCACATTGACTTCTGAGGATGTCTGAGTTAAAGAGATCTTATTAAACTTATATAACGAAGGGGCATTTCTCCAGAAATATGTCTGCGGTCACCTCATTCATCTGGCCCTTTTTCATACTAAATGTATGGAGACAGATGAATGAGTCGCAGACATATTTCTGGAGAAATGCTCGAAGACATATTATTTCTTGCAAAGCTACATTAGACACGAGCGAAGGTTAGTGTGTAAGAATACTTAATATTAAGCGTATTTCGAAAATATTCACTGGCTACACTTCCGAAATAATTAAATTGATGATAGCATTTATTTTGACATTAACTCAAGCACAGTAGATAAGTTTCGCAAACCGGTTTACGGCAGAAAGAGGTAATAAGGAAATGGCTGGTAAGGATAACCAACCGGGTACTAGACCAACTAAATGTAAGGTCGGAGGAAGCACCCGAGGTCGAGCAATTTATCATCTTCTATTTACAACAGGAAAAATGCTAAATTCGCCAATGAGATGGACTACAGAAATATTATATCGAGCAAGGACCATTAAAACAAGAGTACTGTCATTCTCCATACTTTAGATTGTAACCCGACCGCTAGGGGATTTCCGGGCAAAAACTAGATGGCGCTAAAAAACTAAACATTTAACGATGTTATCATTAAACAAAGAAACATAGTATAGTTCGTAAACAGCTAATAATAAATAAATTCTAACATTTAAATACTGTGTCACGTTTGCAAAGTTGAATAATTGTAAATAATATAATTCTTTTACCAAGCTTATACATAGATCGCGTTGTAAATTTGGGGAACAGCTTTTTGTATGGAGAATGACAGTCCTCTTGTTTTAATGGTCCTTGATATCGAGATATAAGGAAATAGTTCGTCGAATTGTGTGAGAAGTAAGATTGTGCGTTTGATGGTTGACATCAAGAGTGTACCTAATACCTAATTTAGTGATGGTAAACATAAAACCGTTTGACACTGATTCAAAAGCATCGATTAGCACGCGGCAAACCTATTCTATTACCGATTATTTGTATTATAGTCTGGAAGGGACTGAAGTGGACGGCGAGCAAAGAAGGTCCTCGGTTCTTTTTGTCACGTAAGGTGCATACTCGTTCCTATCTTGATATATTTCTATGAGATGGACAGACCACGTTAAAAGTGCAGTTGATTTCCCTTGCCCGAATCCGAATGCACCAGGAAAGCAGCTCTTAGAAAGGAATGGTGATGCATCGTAAAGCGTGCCACCAGAAATAGCAACTCATTCTATCTTGTTACGAAACAAGATATTTCCGAGTTAACATTTAATTTCGATCCACAGAAACGCAACTTGGTAAAAAAATGGTATCGCAAAAGAACAGTTCTTTAACCAGTGATCACAAACAAAAAACAAGAACCTTTCCGTTCTCGGGTGAATGAACAAAACCGGTATTATATTCGGAACGGTTTCCGAGCCCTGCAGCCAACGCCTGACATGACGACCACGACCGCAGTATCAAGGCAGGCTCTTGATGCTAGGCTTTGTCGAGTGATAAATAAATGACAAAGCATCCGTCACTCTCACACTTACAACGTCAGAACGTGACGGATACTTTTAGTCTAAGATCCCAGTATAGAACGACCTTCACCGAGCTGGTTAATGGATGAAAAGTATTTTATATTGAATTAAATATGTTAATAAATATATTGCAAGTGGGTGTTTAATTATGAACTCGATTAAGAATCAAGCAAGACTTTATTGATAGTAAAATAATATGACAATAAGTACATGACGCGATACGTCATCCATGAAAACGAATAAAACCATAGAGGTTAACCAAACATCCTCTCTTTGGATAAAATAAAAAAAAATAAAGCGATGCTAAATATCGAGTCTTTGTGGAGGCCGGACGCATCGACCGAACCGCGATCTGTAAGGCTCTTCTGGTGCCGCTGGTTGGTCTTCGTCTTCACATTCTTCACAGTCGTGGAACGCGGGTGACGAGTCTCCAGCCTCTTCGACCGTCTCTCCTTCTTGACAGTCGTACTCGATTATCGATGAATCATGAGATCCTATCTGTTTATCTGCCTCACCGGCGGGAATCAAATGTCTTCTATTCCGGCGAATGAGATTCCCTTTATCAGTTTTTAAATTGTAGCTCCTAGGTTCATTCCTTTTGCACAGTATGGTGGCATAGGAGCCTAAAATCGAGTCCCACACTCTACTGCCAGGAGACAAATCAGATAAACATTTAACATTGTGTCTTTTGTCATAATTTAACTTCATTCTGCTTTTAATTTTCTGTTCCTTTTCATCGATGTTCTTTAAATCTGGGCATTTTGGAATAAAGCGGTCTGAAGTGGTTGGGATATTAGTGCGAATCCTGCGACCAAATAACAATTGTGCAGGGCTATATCCATTTTCACCCGGAGCACTTCTGTAGGCCATTAGCCCTAAAATTGGCTCTTCTGATTTCAGGACGATATTTTTTAAAATCTTTACGCCAGCCTCTGCCATTCCATTACTCCATGGTGCATGAGGACTGCTGGTGTTATGCGTGAAACCCCAATCTTTCGCAAATTTATTGAACTCGGCTGAATTAAATTGTGGTCCATTATCAGTTCGCACTATCCTCGGGACTCCGTATCTGGCAAATATGACCTTTAGATGCGAAATGACAGCTGATGACGTTGTCGTAATCAAAGTGACCAACTCAGGATATCTAGAGTAATAATCAATGACTGCTAAGTACTCCTTTTGTTTCGCAGTAAATAAATCAATCGCTACCATTTCCCAAGGATATTTCGCAACATCTGATGTTATGAGAGGTTCAGCAGGATTTCTTCTGTGTTCGATACACTCCGGGCACTGTTGAACCATTGTTCTTATAGTACTGGATACCCCAGGCCACCATACCGATTCTCGAGCGCGTCTGCGGCATTTCTCTACTCCCAGGTGGCCCTGGTGCAATCGCTGCAGAAAATCTTTTTGCAATTTGTTTGGAATAAATAATCTGTGACCTCTCATAATAAGATTATCCTGTAAACTCAACTCCCCTCTATACGGGTAAAATGGTTGCAAGTCACTGTCTAGTATTCTCTTGTCTGGCCAGCCGTATGTTATGTATTCCTTTATAATATAGCAAACATCATCTTCTTCCTGACCTCTGCGAACTTCGTCAAGCAGGCAGTCTGACATTGGGAGGGATTTTATTTGAGTTTGAATCGCCAGCACGTCTTCTGCTTCTTCAGTTTCGTGGGCCACAGACTGGGGAAGAGATAATGGTGCCCGAGAAAGTAGGTCGGCAGAGTGTAAGTACTTCCCCGGAACGTGGACGATTCTATAAGTGAAACGGGCTAATCGAACACGAAACCTCTGCATACGTGCATTCAGATCGGCAATAGGCTTGTCGTCAAGAATCTTGACCAAAGGTTGATGATCCGTCCGCAGTTCAAACCTAGGTAGACCTATAAGGTACATCGAAAACTTCTCACAAGCCCACGTCAATGCTAGAGCTTCTTTATCCAACTGAGCATAATTCTTTTCTGCTGGAGTCAGGGCGCGAGATGCAAAACTTATGGGTTTCCAAATTCCCTGTCCAGATTCGTATTGTTCTATGAGTCCACCTAAACCGTAGGAACTAGCATCTGCAGATACCCTTATCTTCTTTTTCGGGTCAAATAACGCTAAGGATGTAGGCTTCGTCAAGTTTTCTTTAATAAGGTTCAGAGAGTGATCACACTCTTTCGTCCATATAATACTTTGATCATTCTTGTTCCGATCTTTGACCTTCATTAGGTCACGTAATGGTTTGGTGATAGTTGCCAAATTTGGAAGGAATTTGAGATGGTAATGGATCATCCCCAGAAGACTACGAACAGTAGAAACATCCTTTGGATTCGGCATATTTAGAATAGCGTCAACCTTATCTGGGCAAGGTTTAATCCCGTTTTTTGTGATCAAATGACCCAAGAATGTACATTCTTGTACTTGAAATTGGCACTTGTTTTTATTAAGTGTTATTCCTTCATCGGACATCCGTCTAAGCACTTGTTTTAGTCGAGTATCATGTTCTTTCAAGGTTCTGCCAGTTATCAAAATGTCATCTTGACAGCAAATGACTCCTTCAATGCCTTCAATCATGTTCTGCATTTTCTTTTGAAAGACTTCACTGGCACAAGCAATTCCCATGGGCATTCTGTTAAAGGCGAACCGACCGAACGGAGTCAAAAATGTAGTAAGGAGTCTAGATTTTGCTTCCAAAGGTAGCTGAAAGTAGCCCTTATTAGCGTCTAGTTTGGAATAATATCGCGCGCCACCTATTTGCGCTAAACATTCGTCAACAGAAGGTAATTGCAACCTTGCTCTGCAAACATTTTTATTCAGCTCTGTATAGTCTACGCAAAGCCTTATATTTCCGTCATCCTTCGGTCTCACGACTATACCAGCGCAATATTCTGTTGGCTTCTCGACCGGGAAAATAACGTTTTGTTCTTGTAGAACTTGTAATTCTTTCTTCAGGGCGTCATACAACGGTATTGCGACTCGCCTTGGACATACGATCGCGAAGGGTTTAGCATTTGGGACTGTACAAATTTCATATTCACCCCTTAGCTTTCCAAGGCCTTGAAACAATTCAGGAAAATCATTTAACGGGTCAAGCTCTTGAGAATCAGCATCTTTGACAACATATAGAGAGTGAGATACGCAGTCAATGCGATTTATTAGCCCCAATGCTTCAATGGCTGGCTTACCCAATAATGGTTGGTCTAATCTTTTTATTACGAATACTTCGGAGGTAATTATTTTATTTTTCCAAATAATCTCCGCCATGAACGTCCCTCGGACTGTGAGCTCACCCTGAGCGGCAGCTCGAAGCTTGGAATTTGTTGGAACCAAAGTCACATTCTTTAGCTTTTTAAAATGATTTTCGCCGATAGCGGTGACATCTGCACCCGAATCAATCTTGAAGTTCATTTCGTTATCTTCAACCCGGAGACTGACCCGCCACGGGTCGCTGTTGACAACGTAATCGTACTGGTCATCAACATCGACATCGTTTCCTACCGTTCCCAAAAATAGGTCTTTGGTTTGATCTTGGTCATGTTGAGTCTCTTCCATCTCATTTACGTACCTCCCGGATCGACATCGCTGCGCCCAGTGGCCGCGCCGCCTGCATTTTGTGCATAGGCTATTCTTTGCGGGACATGCCGAGAATGGGTGCGAGGGACTTTTTCCACAGTTGCCACACGATTTTATAAATGATTGTTGTTCGTTGCTTTTAGGCGGTTTGTAGTAATTGCGAGTCTTATTACCTTGCACCGCGCTGATCTCTTCATGTGCAGTGCTCGGTCTTACTGAACTTTGTTGGCGCAGAACTTCCTCCGCTTGTTTTGATTTCGTGATGACGGTGCTTAGAGTTATGTTTGGGTCGAGTTGTAAGGTGTTGGAAAGTTTCACATCCTTTATCCCGACGATAATCCTGTCTCTGATGAGTTCGTCTTCAATGCTTTCCGGGTAGTTACACCCCTCTGCTGCCGAGTATACCCGTGCAATGAAATCGTCAATTCTCTCATCAGGTTGTTGGCATAATTTGTTAAACTTCGCTCGTGCGTGTATCTTGTTTTGCGCCCCAGTGTAGTATGTAGCAAATTCCTTGTGGACTTTATCATATTCAAGTCTCTCTTCGTCGGTTAGTTTAAACGACGTTAATAGGTGGTCGGCTTTTTCGCCAAGAATGTACATTAGCGTACTAACCTGCCTGGGCTGTGAATGAGTAGCTAGGCCCGAGGCTTGTCGATACCATTCGAAACGTTTACTAAACGCTGTCCAATCCTCGGCCTTGCCCGAGAACGTCGGGGGTGTTAGCGCCGGGAATGCACCGGCGGGCGCCGGGGTCGTGGTTTTCGGATCGGTCATTTTTTTTAAACCGCTGTCACCATGTTTAATTATGAACTCGATTAAGAATCAAGCAAGACTTTATTGATAGTAAAATAATATGACAATAAGTACATGACGCGATACGTCATCCATGAAAACGAATAAAACCATAGAGGTTAACCAAACAGTGGGTTGCCTAAAAAAATTCAGTCCAGAATATGATTAATTAAAAATTAAAAAAAAAAAAAAATTTAATTTTTCACCGTTTTGTTTAATAGACAAATGACATACCAATCAAAAGTATGAAGCCTATAGAATATGCAAACATTAGGTTGCCTATATTTTTCCCGTCATAACTTTTGGGTTGCCAGGCATAAACAGGTACATCATATTAGTAATTTGCACTGGTCTGGTTAATGAATAAACTTCATGCCAAAATAAAGATTATTTTATTAACACGGTGATATAGGGTTGCCTGAAGTGCGGTGTGAACCACATCTGTACCTCTAGCACAACTGTGACACGCGATTCTTTGTCGCGTGACAAATGCTAGCTATCTCTTTCCACTCAGTATAGTGTGACAGTGACAGGTGATGCTCTGTCGCGCCAAAACCGAAGTCGCGGCCAGTTATGCTAGACGTACTGACTTCTTTTAAAGTTTTTCATTTCGATGATCAAAGGAAATGGAAACAATGTCGCCTACTTTATATTCCACTAGACAGCACTATTCTTTAAAGCAACCAAACACCAACTGACAGCTGCTAAATGCCGAAGAATCATCAACTTGTAAGTATTAAGTCAATATTTGACAGGCCAATTTGGCAATACGAAAAACTTGCACCAAGGTTTTATTCAAATGTTGTATGCGGTTCGCTACGGAAGCTCGTGTTTGGAATGCCAAGTGATCTGTAGCCTAATTCATAATGTCACTGTCAATATCGTGCCCAATATAATTTGATCCGTGTATAGTTCACCGAGTTCGCCCGTATCAACTTGGGCAAGTATACTTACGATGATCGTGCATTCGCGTTCTATTAGGACGATGCCTCATTTGTCCGGCAAATGTCTATATTCTCTACAAGTCGCATTTCTGAACCAATTCTCTCTTGACTCAGTTTTTGGACTTCTTTCAAAATGGCGGGGTCATGGGGGTTGACAGACTCGCAGACACCAGTAATAAAATTATAACAGTTTGTAATCGGAGTATGTTGGTCCGCTCGTAATTTTGACTTCGATGAACAGCAGGCAACCTCCGAGGGTGATTCTTCAGGGATTTTTCTCTGTCCACAAATATTGGCAAATCGCCTCAGTCGATCGTCATTTTAGGTTGTTTGATAGAGCGTGGCAAGTCGCAATTACCCGAAAAGTATATGCTACTAAGGCAGGATTTCTAAATCGCCAATATGGTTTTGGACAGAAGATTAAGACTCGCATAGTGACCCGAATACGAACGGTTATTAGTTCAGTGGTCAAATTATATTACGGACAAAATTGCCGGCGAAGTTCTGAATTAGCCACTGATGTAATTGACTGGATTTAGTTCGCCGATTTGTATGAGGTGCGCCTGCAGTTCCATGCTTCTCTTCTAAAAAGTCTTAAGTTCTATATCAACTTATACGAATATCCGACATCTTGGTTCAGTGCGGTATACGGCTTTCATTGTAAGAACGTCGTAAGTGCTAATGTAACTGCTGTAGAGAAAGGATATTTTTAAGTTAGCATGACAGGATTGCAATTCATCATTGCACTCGAGCTAAAGTAAGCGTTATTTGGGAATGCGCAGCGTGTTAGATTTTTTGATGCAACGCAGTTTTGTGGAAATTGCCGAGTGAACAGAATGTTAATACATTATTTTACAGAAGGGTTCAGTACACATTATAATAGCAGTAATCTTTCGTCTTACAAAAGGTACAAACAGCAACACAGTTAACTATACACTTCAAAAATGGGAAATACTGCAAGAAAGAGAATCACACTTGAAGGCGTCGTGTTATGCATGTGTGCGTGTGTTTATGAGTATAAATTGGCTATTACTCAAAAGAGTTTTGAAACAATAATTTTTCTTTTATGGCTGATCCAACGTCATTATTGACATTAATGCCATATTATTGAATTCGTGGAAAAGAATGAATGAATAATAAATATAAATTACATTATATTGGTGCATCATATCAAAAATATGAAGCACCAATACAAGCATTAGCAATATAATTAGTTTATTTCATCCATCATAATTTTGACAAATTCACCTGTCTTGTTGAAATAAAACCTTTATATACAGTATGGAAAAAAAACTTTGCCCAAACAACTACAATGACAAAGCTCAAAGGCACATTACACATACGCAAACGTTACTTGATTTGAAGTTGACATAATACAAATATATATATCTCTTTCAATCGTTTTCATTTTCTCTCTGCTCTGTCTTTAATGGGCAGTTAAGTGTGTTGCTGTTTGTACATAGCGGGGCTTGTAACCAACGATGTGTGCGAGCCGTAAACGAACGTACTACAAGCAAAGTTTTAAGAGGAAACAGGAGGGCAATTTTTCCATACAAACGTTGTCCCCTGTTTCCTCCCTGGATAATGCCAGTAGAGCAATAATTTTTTGTCCAAAAATCTTTGGCTACTATTGATATGTTCCTATGTTTTCCTTTTTACGATAAATTGATTCTCAAAAGAGATATTAACCTTCAAAAACCTAAAAAAATGCCAGATTTTCCGCTGTGTTCACACATCCAGAAAACAAATTTGACTAGATTATTTAAAAAAAGGAAAACATAGGAACACGGCCAAAACCTTTCTATAATGTTTAATGAAAAAAATAGTTAAATAGGTTAAGTTTTGGGGAAGAAATCAGGGGACTACGAAACGTTGTTTTCATTAAATTTTAAAAGGTATTTTCGGTCCAAGCTGCAGTTGTCTCTATCGCGCTCTGCGGGGGAGAGGCGGGCAGTGCGGGACCGCGACACATTTTACAAATACCTAATTTTCAATTCTCTCGGCCTTACTGTTTCCTCTTAAGAATGCGTAAGAATGCTGCAGTACTGATTGCACCGTCTGCGCCTCGACCTAGGTATCGCGCGGTCCTAAACGGCCGAACAGTAACTACTTGTCTGTCTCCATACTTTGCTGCTGGTGAATATTTTCTCAGCTTAAGATCAGGTGTAATGCGTAAGCGCAGTATTATTTACTTGACACGAATGGTCACATGTCGCGTAACTGAACGCGCGTCGGTCGAGCATGAAGGGCGACTCCCGCGCAGCTCGCTTACAGCCCTCTCCGAACAAATTTACGTAAGCGACGTAAATTTTCTAGTAAACCATGCCCTTTTCGATACGAAGGATTAAATGAGTAGATTTACAAAAATACGTAAGTAACGAAGATTTTCTAGTAAAATAACAACGTTTGTGTTATGAAGCTTCCTTATTATGGGCGTATTAGTGCCTGACGGGGTCAAGTAAACTATAATGTTACATGTGTGATGGATGATTGTATGACAAGATAGTCGAGTGTTTAAGGGTTCCATTCAATTATTAGGTATGTCAAAGCTACGCATGGTAGAAGTGCTACGAGCCCATAGTGCCCCCATAACGGCAGTGCGGAGAAACGCCGGTGGGTTTTTAGTGGGCATGCTCCTCCCCCCTCTGATTAGCAGAGGGTGCGCGAGAGGAGTGAGTCCCACATAACCCCCCCAACCAACATCGGGCCTACTAGGCCCCGGGGGGGTATGCGTAATGCATTTTCCCACCGCAAAAAAAAAAAGTTATGTCAAAGCTGGTCCGCTGCTCACTTTGAGTAATCAGCGAAAAGTCATGGTGGCCCTGGCCAAACGTCCCGGTTTGACCCCAGGCGTTCAGGCCCCCGCCTAGTCCGACCCTATCGAGGTGGACCGGGACAAGCGAGCTGGTTCGACTCTAGGAGCCCGCGGCCCCCACCCAGTCCGATCCACTCAGCGTGGGCCGCCTAGCGACCTGGTTCGACCCCAGGGAACGCCACGGCCGACCACCGGGTCAAAGTATCGCTATGCCCGTATAGGTCGCGAGTTAGCCAGTCTTCAAAAAAAAAGGTATGTTAAACTGTTAAACGCCCGGAGTTAGACAACGGGGTCAAAGTATAAAGACAGACAAGTAATCACTCTTCAGCCGTTTCAGGAGCGCTCGATACCTATTCAAGGTCGAGGCGCAGACAGTGCGATCCGTACTGGCGCATTCTTTGCAGTAATTTTTCTTCCTACAAAAGGTACATCGCGCGCTTGTATGTGTGCGCGCCGTGAACGAACGCACTACAAACAAAGTCTTAAGAATGCGTAAGTGTCCTCCAGTACGGATCGCACTGTCTGCGTCTCGACCTTGTTTTGTTTTTGAAGATAAGTAGCCAAACAAGTTTGACTACTTATCTTCAAAAAAAAAATTCAAAATTCAAAAAACTTTATTCGGGTTGTTACATAACGACCAATTTAGTTTAGTGGATATATTAAAGAGACAACGCGCGTTATTGTGAAGATTTACAGCGAAACTCATTTCGCAAACCAAAGTAAGTTATATCCTTTTGACGGGCCTTTCAACCTGAATCTCGTATTGACAATGATGAAACGCAAACTTACGGCGAAATGAGCAAACCGATACGGTGCGGTTTCTGTCGTAACTTAAGTCGTAACGTACTAGGATTGCTTCCACGTGGGGAGGGGAAAAGTCTCAAGAAGCCTTAAGGTTTCTACCGGCAGGGCGAGACGCGACGAGAACAGTCCTAAACATAATGGTGACGCCGAAAAAAATTCACAAGACTCGGGTTGTATTGTATGTAGTAGCGTAAGGGGCCTCTGAATCTCGCATTTCCCGCTTCGCCATAGTCGGGTAAAAAAAATGTCTTTCGATCTGAGAACCTACTTTTTGAAGTCTGTTAAAAATGAAGCTCATCTGAGTCGTTTTTTGGCGTTTCTAGGAATTTGTTTAACTGCCCTAAAGCTATATACCTACACTGTGGTAAATGCACAGTTTACAAGTAAATAACGGTCCAGCTCGGTGCATTGTTGGCTGGCCAATATGGGAGCGGTTTACGAGCTGCGGTCTGCGGCCGGACTAACATACAATTGTTAAACGTTTGTAATCGAAGGCTAGCTAAGCTAGCTGTTGAGATATATGGCCTTTTGACGTAAGACCGCTTTATATTAAACGTTTATAATCACATCCTGTAGGCGTATGATGCTACGCTTTGTCGCGCGATAAATAAATGATAAAGCATCCGTCACGTTCCGACAAATAGTGTGTGTGTGTGTGTGCTTTATAATTTATTTATCGCGTGGCAAAGCGTAGCAATCGTAGCATCATAAGCCTACCGGTCAATGAAAAGATTCATCTTGCATTAGCATATATTGTTTGTCCGAACCCGTTTTGCAATGTTTAGTTTACAGATACCATTCACTTTTCAGATAAATTATAAAACAAACGTAGGTAACCTATTCTAAGTTGTGACTTACGTAAAAGGTTTTCCGAATTATTCGGATTAAAAAATCGGATAAATAAAGTTATGTCAAGTAGCCGGATCCCGTTCTTGCGGTCATCAATTTAAAAGTAAAAAAATAGGTTAGACAGTTGTTTACTAAATAAGAGATATACGGATAGATAGACTGAGGATTACTAATGATTACACCAATCGATACGGTTACGAAAAACGCACGAAGAAAGACGTTTCGACACCGGTCGTGTACCTTCTTTAATTAGCCTGCTTACAACTTATTTATTGTTTATAGAAGATTAATGGGAGCTGCAGAAAACTGACGAATTGAGACCACTGATGAATCAAGATGAATGCTTTGTTTGTGATTAGTGACTATAAAGAGTGAACGTAAACTAATTATAAAGATTTAATTTCACGTGTTGTAATATTAAATAGTAACATACATTTCTTGTGTAATATAATCAGAATTATTGTTATATTTTATTTCATGGTATTTTTTATAATAAAAAGAAGCATTTTGATATGACATATCTTGAACATGTCGTTTTTCTGAAGCTCGTGTCTACATAAGAATTTTCTAAAATGATTTAAGAAAGGTTTGTTTTAAATTAATTTTATGTAGTATGGTTTGAGTTAAAAAAATATTGCCAGAGTGAGATGGACATATTGGACGCATGATAAAGTGCAGTAGAAGAGTCTTTTATTCATTTTATCCTCGTCCTGCCCAATGTTCTCAATTAAGAACAAATTAGATTTGATAGTTCCTGCCCAAGCTTTTTTATTTATACTTCCGAATTCTGCCCAGTGTTCTCAATTAATCACATATTCAAATTTGCCGCACAGCGGGCAAATGTTTCGCACTTTGCGATTTTTATTTACTTGTTTCTGATTGGTTGGAGTATTAGCCAATACTTAATCAAGCCCTTGTGGTGAACTTCCGCGGACTCGCCGATCAGTGTCACGCCACGTGTCAAGGATGGTGCAATTTCGCTGGAGAGGTAACTTCCATCCCTCTTTACCTTGATAATCAACCATGCGTTTTTAATGAGTACCATATAGATGTAAAGCCATATAGCTCTAATATGTCACAATAGCTTTATTTTTGGAAAAGTTTTTATTTTAGATTTTTCAAGGTAACTCATCGAAAAGTGTGATTTATTGAGAACATTGGGCAGAACTGACTACCAATACCGCTTAACTCAAGTTCTATCTACGAAACAGTTAGACATGTCAGAGATGGATGTGGTCGCAGATTTTACGGTCAACATGGTAGTAGACGAGGTGGTGGCAGAGAGGTAGTTAAAGTAGAGACTTACAAGCTGGATCAACCAGAGGCTCTTTGCAATTGCAGTCGTCACCAGTTCCAATTCCTGCGTGGCGTGATGACTCATTTGCACCTTACTTGCCAGAACAGGTATCAGTCCCTAATTTGTTGCCCGACCACACTGAACGTCGGTCAATTCTGAACTACTTTACTGAACATTTAAACGATGATATTTTGACTGTATGTGTTGAAAAAACTAACCAGACTGCGGTGCAAAAAACAGGAAATAGCATAGATCTGAATTATGTGTAATTGAAAAGGTGTAATGGGATAACATTAATCATGGCCACTGTGGACTACCAAGTTCTGTATATGCATTATTTTCCACGATAAAAATCAATTAAAATCCAGGCTCTTTAATTTATTTTCCTTTAATTGTTCAATAAATACTATATTTTAGTTATGAAGTTCATGCCCAATGTTCTTAATAAATGCCAAATCAAAGATAATAAATTTACTAAAATCTGCCCAATGTTCTTAATAAAGAACATAAGATATCGATGAAATATCTAGCTCAGTCTATTTAATATCTAACCCCTATAACCTAAAAAATAATACAAAAAATCCTACTTACTTTTTACACACAAATTTCAGCAAATAATGTCTTGGGCAGAACCCATCAAAATTAACTTGTGCTTAATTAAGAACATTGGGCAGAAACTGAAAGTCTATTTAAATATGTTTGGGCAGGACGAGGTTATAGATGGGTTGTATGTAAATTAAGTCATCAATATGAGACCCCATACTACACACTGCTCATTTATACAGGTGACGTAAATATGGAGGAGCAGAGAGAGTCGCCTCTTTACGTCGTAAAGCTATTCTTCGAAACACAATGTTTTTACGAGTGTTTCTCATGAAAAAAGGCCCCTTTTTATTAAAGCGCATTTCTCACGTAATTGCTGTAACGAATTCATTCAATCAAAAGTTCGTTACGACATTTAGTCACGATGTGGATTGAATCCGATGATGCGTAACGGGCAGCAGAGTGCAATTTTATGTTTGTACGAAATATGCTGACAGTTTTGGTACACTTACGGACTTTAATTGTTGAGCCATTTAGGGTTCACCTTACAATAGTCGTGTCATAGATTGTGTATTACACGACAAAATTAAACTGAACCATAAAAGGGCATTTCTCCAGAAATATGTCTGCGACTCATTCATCTGTCTCCATACATTTAGTATGAAAAAGGACCAGATGAATGAGGTGACCGCAGACATATTTCTAGAGAAATGTCCAAAAGGCTAAATAATTAAAGTTCGTGACCGTACGATCAACGTCAAAAGTTTATCGCGTAACGTAATAAAAATGTTTATAAGCTAGGGCTGCCATCCATCCGGGCTTCCCCGGATTTGTCCTAGCTTAGACAGCGTCCGGGGAACGTCCGAGCGGGGTTTCATTTGTAGTCCGGCTGTAGCTGCCCCAAGCCCCGGCCGAAAAAAAACTGAGCTGCTGTTGACGTGTCCGGGGTTTGAGCTCCAAAATCCGGGATTTACGCTTTTTGTCCTAGGTGTCAAAGTTTGGATATGGCAGCCCTATATAAGCACGCCTTTACCTCCATCTTAGGGTTCCGCACTTCAAAAGGAGATACGAAACATTTACAAAATGAATATGTTGTCTGTCTATCTGTAATAGGAAAGAAATTTACAGTACATTATGAGGAAGCGGCCTCAGTGTGGTGGTTTCACATTCCAGAGTAGATTGTGACACAAATAAAGATTGTCTTATTGATGGTACTAACTGCCTAAAGACCTAGCGGGTAGGTCGTCTCGCATCAACACGTGGAGTGGTGTGATGAACTGACCGCATACCGATCTTTTGCTCGAATTGGTCTCGAGTTATGTAAACTACACACCTCGCAACTTATCAGCCGACATATTGTATCGATCGATCAGAGTCGCAGCTTAATATATGAGGAAGACAACCGCAACCTACACACATGGCAATCAGTCGACTTGCGACCAATCGTAGGTACGACATATTGGTGGTAAAATTGCAAGGTGTGTAGAGGCCATTAGGATCAAGCTTTATTTAGGACCTGACTACTAACCTATAAGCTGTATGAGCTCTTGGATGGTAATCCTGATCAAGTGGGAAGCTTACAATCCTGCAAGCAATTTGCTAGCCGCGGTCACCTGTCGTTGACCGCTCAAAGTGAGCGTTCGGACCAGCGGGATTGAAGCGATTCAACCTTTCCTTGTAACGAGTGTGTGTGTATCGAGCTAATAGGAGTATTAGTTTTCAGTTTCGGTTGGTAACTTACGCACAACGGGTTAGCGACCTAGGATTAAGCGTTGTACCTACCCTTTTTTTTTAGCAACTGACAAACTCGCAACCCATAAGGGCGTAGCGATTGTCGGACCGGGTGGTCGGCCGTGGCGTTCCCTGGGGTCGAACCAGGTCGCTAGCCGGACCACCCTGAGTTAGGTCGGACTGGGTGGGTGCCGGGGTGCCTGGGGTCGAACCAGGTCACCTTGTCCGTTCCACCTCGATATGATCGGGCTAGGTGGGGGCTGAACGCCTGGAGTCGAACCAGGTCGTTTGGCCAGGGCCACCTTGACTTTTCGCTGATCGCATCCTGTCCTTATTTGAACTTGTGTATCGAACTAATTGTACCTACCCGTTGTGCGTAAGTCGAAGGAAATATTTGACGCAACTTACTGGTACGCTTGCACGTGCCAATTTGTGTAAGACAAGTATTGCATTTGACGGACGATTGACTGTTCGTAACTAACACTAAAACTACCTATTTTGCAAGAGTATCTTCAAAGAGATTTCACTGCATTGCCAATTGCCAAGCAAATCTCCCCAAGTGTCTTCTGCAACTGAATAGACAATAAATAATAAACATTACTAATGGAGTGCCGTAAGGAAGGTAAACTTGTGGAAATATGTGACGTTCCTAAGCCATAGCACTTTGCAGCTAGTCATAAGGGCACATTAATAGGTTACTAGTAGAAACTTGCAAACAAATTTAGTCTTTATTGACAAGCGGCGATGGGTTTATTTCACGCAATGATAGACAGGTCAAGTTTTCTAAATAGTTCTTATTAGGAAGATAATTTTGCTTACCAAACGGCTTAAAGACATATTTTATATTACCTAAATATTATCAATTAAAGTTTTTGTTTTTATTTTCATAACTGTATGCAGCATATTCCTAAATGGTGAAGATGAAGACACAAGGAACGGATTATGTGTTATGTATATTCTATCATTGTCGAATTTAAGAATTCCACTACTACATTGCCATTACGGTTACGTTTTAGGTCGCCGAAGATTATAATACTGTCAATACTCGATTAAAAAATATATTCAAAAACATACTTAACAACCAACACGAACAACAACCAAAACAACGGTGTCCAATAATTTTTCCCTTCGATTTACAATGGTTTTTAAATTACACCTATTCTCCTTCACCATATCTCGTATCTCGTTTGACCTCTTCTCAGTCCAGCTAACTCTCTAAAGACTATAATAGAAGGAAACGTTGAAGGGAGGAGAAAGGAGGAAGACCAAGAAAAGCTTACATGGACGAAATGAAGGAAAAGGTGAAAGTCATGTCGTACCAAGCTGTCAAGGAGAGAGCTGAAGAAAGAAAGACATGGAAATTGCTCCACCGACAAGAGCCTAGCCAAAGTATAAAGACAACCAAGTAGTCCGACTTCGGCCGCTTAGGAGCGCGCGACACGTATTTACACAGACGCACGATCGTGGGCATTAGTAAATCTTGCTTGTAGTGCGTTCATACACGGCGCGCACACATTCAAGCGCATGATGTACTTTTTGTAGGAAGAAAAATTACTATATTATACTGTGGCCTAGCTCTGTTCATGAGGTGGGACTTTTGTATTGATTCTTCATTGCATTATTTGCTCGTAATTGGTCAAGGCGCAGGGCCGCGCGTGTTTGCATTGCCCGTATCGCGGATGTTTGCAGAAACATATCGGCGCTCTCACCGCTTTCTGTCAACATCGCCTGTGCCTAACTTTATAAATAAGTATTAGTTTCCTGAACTTCACAAAAATATTTTTAAGATAAATAGATAGATCATTTATTTCACGCAAAATAACTACAAGTAACTAATACTAGATACAAGAAATCAAAGTACCCGGAATCGAACCCGGTACCTCTGGTTTTCCGGCCCAAAAACGGGTAAGGGTCGAAGGGTAAATACGCTGGGCCGGAAATCTTGAGGTACCGGGTTCAATTCCTGGTCTGGACCATAGGTGAGCGCCATTTAATTTTTCTATGTACTTTGATTTCATAAGTAACATAAAAATGTGTTGTAATTTACCCGCATTAAAAAAAAACTAATAGCTAGAGAAACATCATGTTTCTTTCATATAGTACCTAATTATACTTTATTTTATTTTAACGACACGTTTAGCATAGTGGGAGGGAGTGCCACCGCCTACGAAGGTAGAGATCCAGGATTCAAGTCCTGGTATGGGCAAATATTTGTGTGATGAGCACGAGTATTTGTTGAGTCATAGATGTTTTCTATCTATTTAAGTGTCTAAATTGTCATCTCTTCTCAACAATTAGGAAAAAGTTATAATAGCAAACTTTTTGAAAAAAAAACCGAAACAAAACTAGTGCAGTTTACTAATGAGCATACCGCTTTGCATGTGTATGGGACTGATATGCATAAGCATCAGCAAAGGGCTATGCATGTGTGTAGAAAAAAAATAATCAGCGAGGTCACTGTTTGCTGCGAACCAATGGTAATCTATTTTAATCGTGTTGAATTATAACAATAATATTTAGCTAAATAATTAAAATGATGATGATAAATTGTTTCATTCGTGTGCAGTTACAGAAAACGTTAATATCGACAACGTAACGTTTATATGACGGCAATAAACTAGAAGGTGCATAGCTTTTTATCGTTTGTCAATTTATCTTGGATGACATATTGCCTGTCGCCGTAAAGAGAGTCATGTTTATTTTACAGCATTTACGTAAATGTGCTTACATTACTTATGTTACCATATTCTCACGCCCCGCGAGACTAGATGCAACAGTGGTATTATAATGCAACAACCTATTATAATAAGTCTAAATATCGTATGAGGTCGACGATCGATCATCACTTATAACAAAGTATAAAGAAAGAAAAGTAGTCACACTCCGGCCCTTGAGGAGAGCGTAATATCTAATTAAGGTCATTTAGGGAGTAAGTAAACGGGATAAATGGGAGCTCGAGGAAGAGCACCAGCAAGATGGTCTGACTCCATTAAAAAGTTGGCTGGCCGCAGCATGCAGAACGCGGGCCACACGGCCTATGACCGCAATCTTTGGAGCTCAACAATGTGTGGTCGCGATCCTCAGTAATGAGGGAACGATAAAGAAGAAGAAGAAGTAAACCGGTATCATCGAGCACCATTAAATATAACTTATAGAACGATAATAAGTATCTAACAAACCTGCCGCTGAAATTTGACCCATCATGCCCATTTTTAAAAACAATATGTCTTATGTATCAAGTGGTGTTGATAACCAGCTTAATATTTACTATTTAAGAGTCTAACTAAAGTCATTTATGAAATGTATCCATCCATACATATAGGTATACATTTTCAGTAGACATCATTTTCGGATACAGTCAAACAGCAAAAAGTCTACAGAGTTATTATCACTCAAAAGACTTAAAATTTGCTCAGTGACCAGAATCCTCACTGGCCACTGCAAACTGAACAAACATCTGTTTCAAATGGGTATGAAACAAGATCCAGCGTGCAGGTTCTGCCAAGAGTCAGAGGAAACTGCCATGCACATCCTTTGCTCATGCGGACCACTCATGCGCGTTTGCAGTATCCATCTAGGGCGACACATTCTGTTTCCGGATGAGATACAACTACTCACTGCCCAAAGAATCTGGAACTTTCTAGACTCAACGGGCCTCTGCAGTGAGATATAACAAAAGGGCTGCCACAATAGATCAGCAATGGTCGAAGCGGCATATATAAGGCCCAAACCTACAACAATAATAATAATAATACAGTCAAAAATCTGTGATTGGTTACAAACCTACTGACGTAAGAAATTCATTTGATGCTATAGATTTTTCTTCAGCACTAACAAGGAAAGGTACCCAACTGTCCGACTCCGATCTGATTTTATTTTGATATATGTTAGAGAGTAGTCTAAAATAATAGACACGTATTTTTTTTAGCTGCCCAATCTCAACCTATTGGGACAACTTGACCTCCAAAGTACTGAAAAGTGACTAAACCCTCCAACTTGTACAGAAAAAAATCAAGCAAGTTGCTAGTTAATTACTGGTTTGATATTGTTTGAGAATACGCTAACACTGTGCTTCGACTAATATAAACCTCAAAAATATTACATAGTTTACTGACAATACGTAATTTTCAAAATTACCCCACAGTCGAAATTACCCCAATGCACTATAATTTATTTCGATGCCTAGCACCCCCAAATTATAAAGTTATTCGACGGACGGACTAGCATACGAACGGACGGAGAGACATGGCGAAACTATAAGGGTTCCTTGTATACTACGGAACCCTAAAAATGAATCATTCAAGTAAACAATCGTGACAACCTAAGTACACACACAACATCACAATGACTTAAACTTACTCGTATCAACAACAATTCTAAACACTACTAGAAAATGACGTAAGCATACTCCAACAGTTTTTAACTCGTTTAACCTTCATACAAACATAAACACTTGACAACATCTTTTTATTTATTATTTTAATCACCTTGTTGATTTATATAGTACATCATCCGTTAAGAGTTCGTGAAATCCAAATTCATATTATATTTTTTGCAGAATGAAGCTCTCAGAAGCCATCATTTCAACTTTAGGTTAGATGTAGGCATATATGTGACGACATATTGAGTTTTCCTGATTCCAAAGAAGCTAAATTATTGTACAAATTAGTTAAAAAAGGTCTTAACGCTAGGTCGTAGTATGTTATATAAGTAATGATTAGTTATTTTTTAAAGGTTGTATTAGTACCGAGCGGCATAGTCGCTTTAGTGACAAAGCTCGTTAAATAAAGAGAAAATAAATTGCTGGCAAAGGTATAGATTTTGAGATGCCGTCCCGGCCGTCCCTAAGAGGATTTGTCTCGACAATTCTATGATTTTATTGATAAGGGACATAATTCATTTATACGAGAATCATTTATAATTATTATTTTATTACTGGACCTGCCAGTAATAAACCGATTAATTAAATTACCTTATTGTTCTGCCAGTTATATGATTTAAATACGGAACAGGAATAAAAAATACGGAACTGACAACATTATGACTTGAAAAACTTTTTAATGTTTTTTTTCTTTTAACCATAATTGGTTCAAAGAGTTCAGTAAAAACCAAGTGAGGTCAACATTACACGACTACCACAGGTTACGTGCACGCAATGCAAATCCTCATTGGCTCTATTGTCTATGGCAAAATTTAGAGAACGAGTGAATGACCGGTTACGAAAGCAATGGACATCTGTGGCCTTGGCTCGGTTGCATTTTAACACCGCATTTGGCATTCTGTGACCGTTCAGGCTGATTTTTGGCTTGACGAAAGTGTTTAAAAAAAGTAAAACCAACGCTTGTTGAGAGATGGATGATTCGTTGGAACTCAAATTCCTGCTTCTTTTTATAGTTTTCCGTGTTAATTAGTTTCGTAAAAGTAGTAAGCACCAGTTTTAAATGGTAAGCTCTATAGCTTACCTTGTCACTCACAGCTGTCATTTTTACAGAATAGATTTCCACTCGGTCCAATCGATACAATCTATAGCTAGGTAGCAATTGTGTTTCGCTGCGTAGAAAATGTTTGAGTTTCTGAAGTAATGTTTGTAAACTATCGATTATCGGTTGTTTGGCCAGTTTCTAAAGATTCTGTTGCTACTGGAAAATTGGTTATTTAATTTTAACAATTCAACGTTATGTAAACATCAAATAGGTTCACGTACTGTTTACGTTTTAGTCCTTATGACTGATAAATTATATACGACTTTTTTTTCTTACATGCCAACATATTTTTCCCAAACTGGCGAGACACTGCAAAATACCAAGACTAGTGGCATACATTTTGAAACATTGTGACGGAGAAGTAAGTAAAGTAAGTATTGCACTCACTTCAGTTCGCCAAATGTAGATATATTAAAATTAAAATACCTGTTATGGCCATTAACGCCATATAATGGTACCAGGTACAAGCTTTTCATATAAACACAACCCTAGCTCGTCATCACAAACTCCTTGACTGCAAACGAACAAACTACAGCGATATTTCATTAGCAAAGCAAATGATTCCGTAATAGTGGTTTTGATCAGTTCGTGATTATTTATTTCCTAGTTAAGTTTTCTTTGCAAAATAAGGAAGCTCTTGCAGATTAGATTGGTATTGGTAATCAACCGCATTGACGTTAACTTTCCATTGCACGAGATCCCGATGAGAAACTATTAATTCATCTAGGATTGTGTCATTGCTCCTTCATTACTGCTTCGTGACTAAATTTTATTGTTCCTTTTATTTTACATTACTTCTACTTTGCTCAGTACCGGATCGAGAAAGGGGCTAAGGGGTTCAAGCACTCCCTTTTCATAAAGCTTAAAATATAGTGTATTTTTTTAGTGTTTACCTTGAAAAGATCAGCCATCAGTGGGATCAAGCTACTGACTGCCCTACTAGATCACACAAAAGAAAGCGCCCCGTTGAGCCCTGCGACTTGTCTCATTAACTGATGGTAATTTTAATGTACCAATCAGAAGACACTAGCCATCCTAGGTTTGCCACAAACGTACTCGTATATTTAGCAGAGTCACGGTCACGAATCGGTATCTTAAAATTATTTATCTATAGATCAAGATCCCTTGCAAAACGAAATCCTTATTCTGGAATCAGGATTACAGAATTTTTTATAAGAATTACAGTGTTAATAGTGAATTCGACTTAAATCATAAATAATTGACTCACCTTTGTTACTGGCCGACCACAAATTGCTGGCACCATTCTTCTTAGGTTTACTTTCTCTAAACATGAGGATATCTGGAACTTTGTTGAGTTTGTTATCCTTAGGAACGACATCTGGGACTCTCTCGACGTTCACTCTAACGAATTCTCCTTTCAGTACTTTTGTTTGATTATCTTTATTATTCGTTGGCACCGGAGGAGGTGGTGCTTTTGGTTTTTTGTGGAACAGCCTTTTCCTCTCCGGTTTCGTCGGTATATCTACGTTAGTATATATAACGCTATCGATTTCTCCAGGTTCGTCACTTCTAATGTCTATGAGACTCATTGGTTGATCGAACCGAGAGTTATAGTTCTTTTGCTGTACATTCATGTAAGTCAGACCATCGTTATCTGTCGTTTGCATCAAATCAAACTCCGCTCGACTCTTCTCGAAACTGTAATCGTCAACGCTATTTTTTCTATTCTTAAATATTTCGTATGTCTTCTTTTTCGAAAACAGGTTATCGCTGCTAGTGTAGTTGTTAGCGTTGTTCGTCAGTCGGTTTCGCATTTTGAAATATTTGTACGTAAAGTATATCCTCTTGAAGTCCTGTTCGTTTTCAAATTTGAGCGCTATCGCTTCTTTCGTCAGGTTTTTGGTTACGTAAAAGACTAGAGTGTTCTCGCAGTTAGGGTAGTTTTCGACGTTGACGCAATTTGTTATGTCGTCGATGGAGATATTTTCGTATTTGTTGGTTTTCAGTTCCGTGTATTCTTTTATGAATTCGTCGTCATCTCTCGTGGTAAGTTGGAGTTGGTCTTTCTCGTTGAAGCCGACGACGATGTTGTAGGCGGTGGGGGAGGTCGGCTTGATGGTGAGTATGTCGAACTGGTTGTTATTGTGGAGCTTTTGTCGCGCGACGCAGGTGGCGAAACCGCCACTGCGGGTGGTCTTCTTCACCGTCATTATGGCTCTGTAACAATAAATAAATATATAAGACACGCAACAATTGAAGTCCTCACGTAGCATTCATTCATTGTGTTGATAAAAGCGAATTATAATCATAATCCATGAAGTCTTAATTTCACAGACTCGGCCCGTTTTTTAAACTTTAATATTCGTAAAATAACAGTAAATACCGTTTCTTTATGTAGTGTATGTAGTACGTGGTGTACAAAATTACCTAATACACGATCACGAAAAGATGGCTTGAGACGTATTGGCAGAGAATGGAAGGTAAATAAAGTTAATTTTAAGTGAATAATGAGAATAATGGACAAAATTGGCATCCTTGACTTGAGGTAAATAGCTGTGGGATAATTTAAGACGTTGTTTTGATGGTTTTTTCCACACGCAAACTTTAAATATCCATGTAACGAAAAAAGCTAGTGGATATTTTTACGCGATCATATAAAAAACTTGTCAATTAATGTAAAAATGTTTATTTAATAATTCAAGTTACAAATAAAACTTAAGTAAAAAATTCAACTAAACCTAAGAAATTAAACCTGAATTGAAACTAAAAATTATCTAAAAAATTGGGCCCCCTTGGCATAGTGCCGAATATGCTGGCAGCGTATTCGCTGTGCGAGGAAGCTGCCAGCATTTCGGTCACCGGTGCAGTCGACCAGCCTTTTAGATAATTCTTTGACAAGGGCATGTGCGCTGGGACCCCACGGGCCCAGGATCTCGACGCCGACTGAAATAAAAATGTGGCATTCCATCAGAAAAGGGCTCTTATGGCGTTGAAATAAAGTCCCTTTCCTGATGGACAGCCACAAATGTATTCGGAGTCAATACCTATGAGGTCTGAACCCATACTCGAATGTCTTTTCTGCTTTTTACAGATATACTAAAAAGTTAAAGATTTATATCAAACACGTCTCAAAATGAAGAAACATCACAATGGTCTTAAACCCGCGTTAAAACTAGCTCTAGTTATGTGACTTTTGACAAGTGTTGCATGTTAAAAAGTTTGCACATAATAATGGAGCTAGTTATTCAATGTTGCCACATGTGACCATAATTTCCCACTATTCGTCACTTTTAACGTAATACATAATGTTGCGTTGGGTGAATTTTGAAATTAAGTCTTCATAAGATGAACTAGTAACCCCAGACCTGGATTTTGTATACGTATTGAAGAAAGAATCTGAATTTTATAAGAATATATGAATATATTATTTGGTTAGCGAAACTTTTGTCTAGCTCGCATAAAGTAATGGCTATTTTATTCAAATATTCAAATGGTAATTCAATCATTAGTTATGATTTGAAAATCTGATAATAATGGTATAATTATTTTTTTTTTCCATCACTAAGTTAGACTTTTGGCGTCAAACGCCAAGCAAAAAACGTTACACGCTTGGTTCTCATACAAATCAAAGAACTATTTTCTTCTATCTCGACTCGATATAATTCTTTTTATGAAATAAAGAATTTGAATTTGAATTCTGTGGTCACAGCTGTGATATCAACATACTGATACAGAGTATTATGTTATGGCCTATGGCTGTTGAAGTGGCCAACGTTGATTGGCATCTATTAGCAATCTATTCCGAATCAGTGAAACTAATGTGTACGATCAAAATCGAATACGTTAAGTGGTCGATTTATTTCGGGAACTTTCACTTGCTTTTCACTTAAAAGCTTTGAGATAAATGTTGTTCTTGAACTTTTAAACGGTATGACTAACACTACACACGAACAACTGACACATATAATATAGAAATATTACTTAAAGTGATTCGAGAATTCGAGTCGTTTGGTTCACTATAAAAACGAAAATGTTCCATTTAACGACATCAGGTTGAAATTAGTTTTTTTTCCCAGCTCGAGCCGATTTACCTCCCGTGGGTTATAAACATCTATAACCATTACATATTACTATTATTTCAGTATTTTTTTCAATTATTTTAATGCAATGAAATTAATTTAGTTTAAAATTTTATTTTTTCTGGCGGTATTGCGTGTCAAGTTTTAAAACTAAAGCAGTTCTTAGCATTATCTGTGGAAGACTATATTGAAAAAGTTGACAATAAATAATTAGATTTTTGTCTTATTTTTTCCTCGCATATGCGATGAAAAACATTGTGTGTATTACGGACAGTAAGGGATCTACAAACTCGAGTCAATAAAAGCCCTCCGCCTACGGCGTCGGGCTCTTAATAGGCTCTCGTTAGTAATCCCCTTCTTACTACCCTCGGTACATAATGTAGGTACAATTATTTTCTAGCTTGATATTGGTCACACAATCAATTATCAGATTTCGATCGCGGCGAACTCGTCGCGCGCTCACCGCGACAAGCTTGCAACTCGCTCGCAAATCGCCAGTCTGCCGTCCTTGTCGAAAAGGCGACTTTTTACTATGAACTTCCATAGTAAAAGGTCGCCTTTTACACTAGGACGGCAGCAGTGTGATAAGGCCCAAGCTTCAAGCCCTGGCTGCATGAGCTGGAAGACGACGAGAAACTGCGCAGGATCAGGTTAAGTAACTTGCTCTCGTTTCGTAGGCCAAGGTCCTTTTTGGGTCACTGAGCCACAATAGTTATTTTTATAAAGTTACCTTTAACATTATAAACGCTACACTGTACGAGTAAGTTAATTGATTTTCAACATTATTAAAATCTATACAGCGCAATGGAAATAGACGCGTTAAAATGCTAAAATCGCAAAGCATGATGTAGTTCTAATTTTTATGTTATATTGTTTGGACCCATTAGGGTAGTGTGAATCTGATTTTGCATATTCTAAAAAGTTGTGCTAGCTGAGCTACACGCGCAAAAGTACGCCATTTTTAAAGTTTTTTGGATTCCTGCTCTAACTATGCATTCATTGACACTAACGTCTATGGCACAAATTAACTACATTAAATTTGCTATACATTAGGTTCTATTCATTTTTACTGTAAGTGTGATAGTTGCCGAGAGTTAAGGTTTTAAAATTGGTGAAACTCCAAAAAGCAGGGGTGCTTTTCAAGCTTTGTGTTCGGCTTGTCCGTTTAGATTCAGAGCCTATTCTCAGCACAGTTGTTACTTGGATAGTCTTGAGTGCTTTGACATTGAGAACTATCAAGAAACCTCGCGGGGGTGGTAGGGGGAGAGGTAAGAAGTTCGGTTTCGACACTTTTTTTTTAAGCTATTTTACTACAAAAATATACACGCCAGCGAAAATCGTATAAGGACATTGGCGGACCACTAAGACATGGCAAATTTATTTCTGCTACTAACTCTCTACACTTTCATACAAAAAAACCCACAAGAATTGTACAGTTTTCATAGGTATACCTCTTTATTTTTGACCACGAGAGATGCCGTGGAAAAATATTTGCTGATAAAATAAAACGATCCTCATTTGGTGTTTGAAAAATATATAGGGTGGAAAGTTAAATCGAACCGGCAAGGGCAGTTTATCGAAATACCTGATGTTATCGAAAGCGACCCTTTATGATTTTTACTAATTCTATGTTATTTCAACTGTCGATCACTTAAAAACGCACAGTCGGTGAAAAAAACATAAGTTTTGTTTTTTTTTTTACCATGCCAATCAGTCCGATTGCTATGAAGGACTCGACAACTGTCAACCATAGTAGAAAAAAATATATTAAGAATAGCAAAGCATAAGATTTTTTCCCATCCAATAGGCTCGGGTTAGCGGTTTTTAACACTATTCCAAATTTCAAGTCGATAGCATCAGTAGATCCTGAGATATCTTGCTGTGACAGACAGACAGACAGACTGAGTCGCACCATAAGGGTTCCTTTTTTACCATTTTGGTACGGAACCCTAAAAATGAATTATTTAACTGCCAATGCTTAGTAAATTTATAAAAAATTATTAAAGATTTTAAAAGCGGTAACCATTTTGTTCGTTCATTGGCAAAACTATAAACATCTAACCATGGAACCTGTAGGGCTGGAATCCAGCTTCCCACTTTCACATTCTGTATTTACTGGTTATATTAGGAAGTTTGTTTAGTAATTGTTTAGAACTTCCGTCGTCGTAAACTGGTTAGAAAATCGTCTCGTTTCTCGTTGTAGGCGTCGTTTAAGCTCACTAATAGTCAAAGGTAAGTGAAGTACCCTTTTAAAAAGTAAAATTACGTTTAAGTATTCGTCGTGATGAGGATCGTTATTGGGAGACATGATTTGATTATTAATTGTTACTTCCATTTTTTTTAATCTTTTGACATTGTTACCTTTATCCTCATTTTGTATTTTGTTTTGCAATCCTTAATTATAATACTCATCATTGTATTTTTCTCAAACATGGCATGAAATGTTGACATTACGTGCCTAAAAATAGGCCGCAAAGTACCTCGTTTCCGGTGCGGCTTGACACTTGGCACGTAATGGAATTTCATACTTACATGCAATGTATTTTTTTTTTAATTTCCATTCCACATTTATTTGGGCCACGGCATCACGGCATTCAGCCATTAAAAAAACAAAAACCAATTTTTGCTATATTTTTCAGTTTTATTTATTTAAAATTGACATGAACATAACAAATAACACATTATAAACAATTTCCAATTATTATAAATTGCAAACTAAACCACAAGAATACACATTTAAAATATTTCATCTCAATATTCGCGGTAAAAATGTAAACTGAAACAGCTTTTGGTTGTGTATATGGTTTCCGAACGTGACTTGACATTTACATTGTCTATGGATATAATGTCACTAACGTCACTTTCTGATAGAAAGTTTCTAATATTTAGGTTAAGTAATGATATTAGTAAGTTTATTTATTTCATTGCATATTTGAGAAAAGCACTATACATACCTCGGCGGGAAATGGGGTTGCCAGCCTCGTGTCTATATGTACTCGGCCGGCAACTCCTTACTTCCCGGCCTCTGCAGTAATGTACTATTATGCAACAGTTGTATAAGTAGGCTCAAAAAATGCGAATGGCGCGAGTTTCGATACGAGCCGCCGCGGCGGCGAGTATCGCAAATAGAGACGCCATGAGCGTTTTTTGACTTAATTAAATTATACAACGTTGCATACAATACTTTTTCTACGACTAGGTTTCAAAATATAAAATACAAAATTAAATTAAACAAGGCAAATATGACATTATATGACTGACAGTATGTGTCTAAGGTAAACTTTTTTTAAGTTGACGTATACTCGCTAGTGACACGCAGTGACGATATTAAATATACTTTTTTTATGTTGGCATCAATGAATTTAGTTCGGAAAGTTTTGTTTTTCTTAAAAACCGTAGGAATTTAATTGTTTGTTAAGTTGGTAGTTCTGCATTTTTATCGTAAATTTAGAATTGAACGCTTAATCATTGACCTAAGTTTAACCTAGATTTAGAAGTCTGTGGCTGCTAGCAGTATCGTTTTGCGACTATAACGACACTAGTGCTGTTATGTTATGGGGAATAGAGTATAGACTTCTCTGAACTCATATTATGTATGTTCTTATATTAGTGTTCGTGACCAAGTAAAAGACAGATAAAAATACAGGAATAGAAAAAAGGTAATAATTCAAAAATATTCAATTCACCTAATACTAAACCATAGATAAACCCTTAATATAAAATAAGTCCCCCATGTCTCATCCGGGTGGTCGGGTGCCCAGAAGGCTGAAGGCTTTTGATTTTGACGATCATAGCGTGAATACTTATAATTTTGTCTGTAAACATGATCTATCTATCTATTTATACTTTACCGTTAGTTAGTAAACAGTTATTTGGTAGCTCATATAGTCATATCTGTACAGTAACTACTTTGACTAGGGGAGACCGGGTATGGTTGTCTCACGGGTTGGTTGTCACAGCAGCCATTAAATAATACGACACGAAGGAATAAGTGCATCGACTGGTGAAGTAGGGAAGGAGGTGAAGCTCTTGCGATCTTTTAACACCGAGCGATGCAATTATTCCTTCGTTTCGTATTATTTAATGGCTGCTGTGACAACTAACCCGTGAGACAACCATACCCGGTCTCTCCTACAAACCGAAACCATCATAAGTGGGTATTACAAACTGCGAGATATGTGTACTGTCACTTAGAACTAATTGAGATTTATTAAACAGTAAATTGACGAAATATTGCTCTACTAATGAAACACTTCAAGTTATTGTAACCTGAACTTTATGACGGTTACAATAAGGTTGATATTTTCTAAACCATTCGTGTTCTCAGGTCTCGAAACGTCTAAGTATTTAGTAGCAATTATAGGTTAAGCTTGTACTAAAATGCAAACTATACTTGTACTAAAAGCTAAGAACTGACGCCGCGGTGAGAAGCAGAGACAACTATCACCATGAAAACATAATTTTATGAACCTTTTAAAGCGGGCAAATAAGTTCGTACTTACACCCACGCGGGTTTAATAGTTTCTTTTGAAATCTGAGTAACCGCCAACCTCTATTTATTCGGAAAGAAGGTTTATGCCAATAGGTTTAACTTAATTTTCGCTTACGGTGTTCGAATACTTTTACCTACGCCCATTACACTACATTACGCCGTAAACAGTATTATTTTGTCCTATGCGGAGAGAAAACCCTACTTCCATGGTCAAGGGAAGTCGTCAAATGATTGTACCCATAGTTTGTGCTTAACACTTGCGATCTAGGACATTTTTTTATTGCCTTAGACTGGCAAACAGACAGACGGCCCTGATGGAAAGTGGTCACCGCCGCCTATAGACTCTTGCAACACTAGATGCGTTACCAATGCGTCTGTTCTCGAAGAAATGTATCTATCGCCCTTAAGCACCTGTTATTTATTTTATGCCACACCTGGCCATAAAGTGACTTTTTCCGCACGCTGCGCAAGTGTAGACATAAAACGATGTACACAACACGGGAGGTAATAAAGAAAGCCCTCGATCGCATATTTACGTCCCTCGCTTGCAGTTCGGGCCGCAAACATCTGTGATCTCGGCCTTTCTTTCTATTACCACCCTAGTTGTGTAATGTACTATTATTTTAACACCTTTTTCAACGAGCAAAATATTTCGCACGTTAGTTAGTATCACAGAATAAACAGGTAATAAGCATTACGTACAGAAGTCTCCCTCTCTAACAAAACCGTACCGGACGGAACGCACCGGGTTCGACCGTCTTTGTCTATCGCATAACGCGAGCTCTCTCTGGTCGCTAGCTAAGCCCCTCCGCGGGGGCAAAATTAGCAAAAGCGTGACGAAATCGCGGATTGAGCCACTCCTCGTAGTATCTGTGAATGCTGTTACAAAATCACTATTCCAATTTTATTATAATATAATACAATTTCCATGCACAATCCAGCGAACCTAACTTGCGCTCACGTTAGTAATCTGCGATCTAAGTAAAGGAAAAAATAAGAAAACAATAGATTTATATGTCGAAAGCGTGAGACTGCGTCGCGACAGCGCTTCCTAGTCAGGGTAATGAATTAAAGTGACTCGCCGATGGTGGTCCAAATCATAAAAGAAGTGACTTAAAAATTGTTCAAACATTAGGTAATTTCACTACTTTGTCGCAGTAAAGTATGAGTTCTACAGTACTATGCATTTATCATGTCTATAAAAGCGCTTTGGTTCTAAACTATCATAAATTGCAAAATACAAGAAAGTACAAATGGCGGACTTAATGCCGTAAGGCATTCTCTACCAGTCAACCATCAGGGTAAACAGAGACATTATAGGTGCGGTTTTTTAATTTACAACCAAATTTTACATGAAGTCATGTTAACATACCCTCATACATTAACTACCAAAAATAGAAACTGTTGATTTCGGATACATATTTAATATCTACTTGAGACGTTTCCTCAATTCCACCACCACCATACCATACCATCAGAACTGGGTTTTGGAAAAAATGGCACCAATTTGGAACAATTTATGTCCCTTGCAATTAAAAATGTATCCTTTTAAATCAGTTTATAAGCAACGGATTTCTGAGGTGCCAAACATAAAAAAAATACAACCGATTTTAAAGCCTTGTGAAGTCGGTTAAAAAACAATTAATTATTACTTTCTTATTTTGATCTATAACCTTAATTTTACTGAACAACGTAACCCATTTGTTCAAGCATTAAATCTAATAGGACTCTGATCAATTTATATAACGATGATCATTTAATCCTAACGAGCAACATATCCACTGATGATAAGCTAAGAAGATGTATAATATATTTTAACTTAGTGATCTGTGAGAAGACTCGAAAGTTGTATCTACAAAGATAAAGAAAAATAAACACTTAGTTAAAAGCGTAGCATCCTCGTGTTTATTGACGACCGATTTGGGTAAATCATCCATCGCACTTCTACAGAGTGGGAGGGACTATACCGACATACTTTAGCCATGAATTCCTGGTGGTGTGACGACTAAATAATGTTATATCAACATGGGTCGAATATTGTCATTTTACATTAATAGTCTTATGGAACAAAATAAATCAGTAAATTAAGCCCCTCGTTATAAACATGTCCTTACTGGCTGAAAAGTTATCAAAAAGAAAAAAAAGCTAAAATGGAAACGAAAGGTCAATTTTTTGGCCTCGTAGTCGCTTACCATCAAATACTGCGAAGGTTAATTCCTGTTTAGTTAAAGGATTTTAAAAAAATAGTAAAGGTATCTTAGTCACATTTATTAGGGCTTGTTACACACTTGGGATTTTTCATTTACAAAATAATGAATATCTCGGAAAATAAGCGTTTTTCGACTATACATCACATAACATTTTTTACTCCTAATAGTTGTTAAAATCTATAGTTAAAGTTTGTCGGTATAGTCCCTCCCACGCTGTATAATATATAATACTATCCGGAAAAAACCTAAAATACACAATTAATACTAGCTTTTGTTCACATTTGACTGGTTTTTTTTGATGGTCTGTGTCCCGTTTGGTCAGGCCACTTTGGGAAAACTATGGTTGTGCCCCTCTCCGAATTGACTGCATGAAATAAGACTTTGATATACTCGAGAAATTATAAATTTCCCATACAAATTTCCACAGACAGTTACTTTCGTTGTTATAATATTAAGTTTGGGTACTATAACCAATAATTCATGTAAAAAACTGATTTTTCCATAATTCATGCGTGCCGCGGCTCGCGATACCTGCCTTCTGCTTTTCACTCCTAACTCGCGCCATATTCCTCCAGATGTTTCTAAACAATAGCTGATCTCTGCGTGAGAGACCGCATTTACATAATATTTAGTGCATTTCCGACTCAAACTGGGTGAACTGTTCTAAGAGTGAGTGTAATTGACTCGTTGAATACATTGACTCGGATTATCGTCTAGAATGAGAGTTAGATGTATGACGGGTTTATGATCTGTTTTATACCAGGCGCTTGTTAATTTAATAAAAAAATGTCTATTCATTACTCTCAAGCACGTAGCTAAACCAGCAAATAAAGCAAGAAAGTTTGCTTAGCAAGTATTTAGCTCACAAATGTCGCCAAACTTTATGAGCCTTTAGAAATTTTGAAATGCTTTCAATAGCCCCTATCAGAGATACTATCAGCCAAATTATTGAATTGAATGAATTTTAAACAGTGATAAGGCTAATATTTAGTTTAATTGCGAAGTGAACTGCTCTTGTGAGCACTAGAAGCGATTTGAGCTTGAATTTGGATGTTTGACCCAAAATTTCTCAATAAAATATAAATAATACCTACATAAAGTACATGTCAATTGCATCGTTTTATTCACAATAGCTTTGAACTCAACAGTAACTTTGAAAGAAAAAAATCGAACAAGTGCGAGTCGGACTCGCTCACCGAGGGTTCCATACAAATACTTTGAATAAAGACTATATTTTTACGATTTAATTATAAATGTATAGTTCTTTGATTTTTCTCTATACTTGCAGTATAAGACGGTATTACTAGCCAAATTTCACAGTTCTAGGTCAACAGAAAGTACCCTATGAATTTTCGTTTCCTTGAGAGTGTCGAAATATACGTTTTTTGCGGCATAAACGGCTATATCTTTTTTTTACGTCAACTTAGATTAGAAGTTTGATTTTTTTAACAGCTTCAAGGGACTGTAGACCTGAGTACCTATATTATGGTTTTATTTTCAACTCGATACCTCCACGCGTTTCCGAGATAAAGGATCTTGATAGACAGACAGACAGATAGCGAGACAGACGGACAACAGAGTTGATCTTATAAGGGTTCGGTTTTTTTCCTTTTGAGGGACGGAACCCTAAAAACGTCAAGACTCGTCTTAAATCGCAGAGAACATATCCAAAATCGATAAAACGTTTGAAACATCAAAACCTCTTCTGTCAAATGCGGAGAAGGATAGAATTTACTTTTATGACTGTCATAGACTAAAAATTATCGGATACTGGCATATACAAACAATTGGAGGATGTAAAAACAGCATAATTCAATAAACCCTGTGAATATAAAACAAGAAATATAAGGAAGAAAATACCTCAGATATTTACAACCGTTTTACAGTTAATCGTTAGGTGCGTTTATTACACAAAAGTTATTTAACTTAATTGTGTAATCTTACATGTTATTATCAACTAAGTTACTAACGAATCGTTAAGCTAAACGTTTGCTGTAACTGTTATCCAAGATGTTACACGATCATAAAAACTATCAAGTTATTCGCCCTCGCTCTAACGTTCAAACATTTAACGTTTTCTGATTATTAAGTATAAAATCGCATTTTAATTAGCTGAAATGATTTCACAGAGGGCTTAGCAAATAGTTAATTATTTATACATACATCTATCTGTATAATAAAATCGTAGCAAAACTATGATTGTACATTATAGTATTTTATGCAACAGTTGTATAAGTAGGGTCAAAAATTGGGTTGCAAATAGAGACGCCATGAGCGTTTTTTTGACTTAATTATACAACGTTGCATACAATACTTTTTCTACGACTGGGTTTTAAAATGTAAAATACAAATTTAAACATAGCGCGCAAACAAGGCAAATATGACAAATGACTGACAATATAATAAGTATGTGTCTATGGTAAACTTTGTTTTTAATTTTTCGTATACTCGCTAGTGACACGCTGTGACAATATTAATTTTTTTTATGTTGGTATCAAAGAATTTAGTTCGGAAAGTTTTGTTTTTCTTAAAAACCGCAGGAATTTATTTGTCTGTTAAGTTGGTAGTTGTGCATTTTTATTGTAAAGTTAGTATTGAACGCATAATCCTTTACCTAAGCAGTATCTTTTTGCGACTATAAAGACACAAGTGCTTTTATGGGGAATAGAGTATAGACTTCTCTCAACTCATATTATGTATGTTCTTATATTACTGTTCGTGACCAAGTAAATGACAGATAAAAGTACAGAAGTGGAAAAAAGATTTTTATGCCACACCTGCCCATAAAGTGGCTTTTACCGCACGCTGCGCTTACGGAAAAAGCCGCTTTCTGACCAAGTGTAGACATAAAATTATGTACACAACACGGGAGGTAGGTAATAAGGAAAGCCCTCGATCGCATATTTACGTCTCTCACTTGCTGCTAGAGCCACAAATGTCTGCGATCTTTCTGGCCTGGGAGAGACGTAAATTTTTGTACTTACCACTGGCGGTAATAAAGAAAGCCTCAGATCGCATATTTATCGCCCCCGCCTTCGGTTCGGGTGTCAAATGCCTGCGATCTGAGACATTCTTTATTTTACTCATTGTTTGTACAAGTATGTATCACTCAAATACTACCTACCTACCGAACCGATTTCCATGAAATTCTGTGTGCCGGTAGATTTTAATCCAAAAAATCGTTTCAGAGAAAATGTTATATGTTATCATTAAATGAAATATTCGATGAAACTTTTGTCGGTGATTTAAGGGTAAACCATTTAACATATTAACAGTACATTACACAACTAGGGTGGTAAAACAAAAGAAGGCCGAGATCGCAGATGTTTGCGGCCCGAGCTGCAAGCGAGGGACGTTAACTTAATATGCAATCGAGGACTTTCTTTATTACCTCCCGTGTTGTGTACATAATTTTATGTCTACACTTGGCCAGAAAGCGGCTTTTTCCGTACGCGTAGCGTGCGGTAAAAGCCACGTTATTGCCAGGTGTGGCATAAAAGTTAGTTTTAACATTTTTGTCTGATTGTTTGTACACGTATCACTCAAAAACTACCAAACCGATTTCCATGAAATTCGTCGTACCGGTAGATTTTAATCCAAAAAAATCGTTTCTGAGAAAATATTTTCGATAACATGAAATATTCGATGAAACTTTTGTCGGTGATTTAAGAGTAAATAAACCATTTAACGTATTACATACGCTTTGGCAGTTTAAACAACGTTTCCAAATAATTAACTCTAAAAATGTCTCTTGAGTGGTTAACAAAACACGGAAGCGACAGTTCCCAACAAAATCTGTTCGAGAGATCTTTCCCAGATCATCCTGTTAAATGACAATGCTCTTTCGCACAATTATACACAAAGCCAACCTTTAGTCTAACTGAAACATAATGGACATAATGTTTTCTATTTCGGAAGACTTGCGTAATACCTTTAATGCGAGAGGACACGGAAAGCCTGATTCAATAACATTTTCAAAGTACTTCATTGATTTCAATCACGACAATAGGGTATTTTTCTGTAACCAAAATCGATAAGTTTCTAAAACCGCTTCAAAGAAGCTACACTCATTTTAGTGCCATTAACGATTTTAAAATGACAGAACCAAAAATAAGGAAACAATTTGACAATTTTGAGCAAAGACGTCACAAGTCTGTTTTCTGAGAGTTTAGACATTTAATTAAGAAATGATTTTATAAGAAAGGAAAGTATAGTCGAACTACGCTAAGTTTGCAGAGGTCAAAAAAAGTTAGCGTAGTCGCACCTAGCTTATTTACCTAACCCTGAAAGTATTGTAACCAATGGTTGCATTGATTGATGAGATGATTTCAAGTTTACATTAAATGTTTGTTATTCACCCTATTAACCCTAGCCTCTGGACAAACCTGAAAGGTACATATTGATTAGGGTATTTCGAACTAATATACAAAGTATCATAACAATTAGAGCAGAACTTACGGATAAATTAACTAATTACCTACTATTTTCGCTTTTGAGCATTCTGTATGAAGGCACATGACAATCGAAACTCCTTCAGCAAATGCAACATAACTTTTTCTATTGTATGATTTTCTTTTAAAATATTGACACTTATTTGATGTGACATTGACATGTGTCTATGATGTGAGTGATGTGACATTGATATTCCGAAAAAATAATATGTTCATATTTTTTAAAATGGAAAACTATTATTCTGCTGAGGATTACGTAGGTAAGCACGTAAGCACGCTTTTAATTTGCGGAGAGTACCTATCACCAGAATGTCAACCTTGCGTTAAGGATTTATTTTATTTATTTATTTAAACTTTATTGCACAATAATAAAAAAGTACAATCAGCGGACTTAATGCCTTAAGGTATTCTCTACCAGTCAACCATCGGGTAAAACAGAGACTTTAATTGTTGCAGGATTGTTTAAAGATGAAAGGACATTTGAGTCACAAATCAATAGTAAGTAGGTATATTTAATATATATATTTCAATAATAGACAGATAGATTTACAGAGAGATACGGAGAAAACAGGAGATGTCAGTCCAAATAATGTCGTCATTACGTATGTGTTATAAGGTATGTAACTTTTTTGTTGAATTTTTAATTCTTACATTTTGTTAGAAAATTTAAATATTTTATCTAAGCTCCTACCTAATTTAAAAATATGCTTATCATAGAATTTCTGAGAACTAATTCTACAGGGGATTTCAGGCTATATCCGGCACGCTGTATACATTAATGGACTGCACCCACAGCAGATTACACATATACATTGTACTCGTACACCTAATTAAAAACCTTTACAGATTTTCCAAAAATTAATTGCCATACTATATAAACAAAACTCATAAAAAAGATGTCGTCCTCAGTGACTAGGTCATCGCGGACGAAAGCGGCAACGGTGTCCTTTCAGCCAATGCTCTTCCGAGTTGCCAAAGGGAAATAAAGGCCAACTCGTATCAGTCATCGGCTTAATGAATTGCTTCCTTAGCTAACCGGTTTATATTATGAAATGAAAAAAACTAGCGCACGTGTCGTGTATGCCTCCCCCTACTAGCATTTTTGGTTCTAGAATTGACACAGAATCGTTGAAAAACCTTTATATAGAGTTTCTGTACCTCTAGCATAACTGTGACACGCGACTCTTTGTCGCGCGCCAAGTGCTACCTATCTCTTTCTACTCAATGTAGTGTGACAGTGACAGGTGATGCTCTGTCGCGCGAGAAACGAAGTCGCGGTCAGTTATGCTAGACGTGCTGGAACAAAAATGCCACTAAAGTTGTGTGTTTATTTAGGCTATATTTTACGCATCCCTATATGTATAAATGTTTTTTGTCTGGTAGATTTCCTATTTTACTTCACAGTATTGTAGCTCCAGGCGCCAGGCTACTCTGTGTTTGTCCTTGGTCCAAACTTTAATTTTTATATCTATATATCTGATATACTGGCAAGCTAAGTCGAGGCCGGTCCATCTGCCCCCAAGTTCTGCTCAGTTGTCAGGGATACCATGGACAGAACCAGATGAAAACCAATCAATAACTTCAAACATAAACCTTGACCACGGAATACTTACAATAGAATACTTACAGGGAAAGGAATACACTGATGCCATGTAAGTATTCACACTTTTCTATTGAGAATAGGCCTGTGACCAGAAGTGGGCTGTGGTACTTAATTCTGATTCTTAATAATTGCTGGGTGTGGTGCTTATTTCGGCAAACATCCAGCAAACAAATATCTTGTTTACATTGTGTCCACCTGTCTCAATAATACAACTAGGCCGTGTGTATATCCTTTCGCCTATAGCCTTCCCACATAGCCGTTGCAATAATACGATTATCTACCCATTTACAAAACACACCGGAATACAAACACCTCAACATTCCCCTACTTTTTTGTTGCAAGATGCTCCGCTTTCAGTCCTAGTTGAAACTTTAATTTTAAAGTCGGGAGTGCGTGAGGCGTGCGAAAAGGGCAACGGTGATTGGTCAAGCTTTAATAATAATAAATAATAATTATAATACGACGACCGGTTTAGCATAGTGGTTAGTGACTCTGCCTACGAAGCTGACGGTCCTGGGTTCGAATTGTTCGAATCGAATGTTCCCCTAATAATTATTTTAACGCCCCCCCCCCCCCCCCCTCCCCCCCCCCCCCCCCCCGATCGCAAAATATATATCCCCGTGTGTCATCGTAGCTACGCCACTACGAAAATAGATAAATATTTTTTCTCGGACATCTGGCAACCCTACTCACAAGGAAGTTCTACGACCACAGGGTGAAATAAACGCCTCGTCAGTGTTCTCCAGCCATTCCGAACTGTTAATCCTTATCGAATTAGTTTCCTATTGTTATTTGTTTAACCGACTGAATAAAATAACGGCTGTCAGTCCTTAAAGGTCTTGGTAATTGGAATTGCGGTACAGTTACGTTACAAAGTACAGCTGAATCTTCGTTCTAATCTCGAGAAAGGCGACTTTCCCGGCTATCTCTGTTCCAGAGATATCACCATGAGAACCCAACACAATACCCTTTGTACCAAGACAATGTTACGTTGACGACCACGTAATACCATTATAGTCGTTATGCACTAAGAAAAAGAGGCGAGTCATGCATACGACGGCAGCAAAAATAGCTTTGTTAAAAATGTTTTGTGTCGCATTAAGAATTTATATTGCAGATTATGTTTTAGACACCTTTGTATGTGTAGAAATTTGTCGTGTGTGTCAAGATAATCTGCGGATAATTAAAATGGATATATGGGGTATAGAATTCGAAAACAAAAGGCAGTCAATCAAGAGCACAGCTACATGAGGCGTTATGATGTTTATGCCACATGCCACTGCGCGTACGGACAAAGCTGCTTTCTGGCCAAGTGTAGACATAAAAATGATATACACAGCACAGGAGGTAATAAATAAAAGCCCCCGATCGCTTATTTACGTCCCTCGCTTGCAGCTCGGGCCGCAAACATCTGCGATCTCGGCCTTTCTTTGTATTACCACCCTAGTTGGGTAATGTACTATTATGAATGTTACGTACAAACAGTTATACACGTGCACACTTAAGTTATATAACATTTTAAATTGTATCAAAATCGTGGTTCTATAACCAAGCGAATACTTGACAAACACTAACTCATTTAATAAGTAGGTAAAAAAAAACGCTTGATGTATTTCATCATTTGTGTATACATAAATATTTTTACATACGAATAAGACTCGTTATATATTAAATCTTTGCTATTTTACTGGTATCAAAAGTCAAAACTATGTCACTGAAATACCCGCCTAATTCCAGAAACTAATTCTATGTAACTACAAACGTCACGAGCCAAACTTCCCTGTGGGCCATAAAATAAGGTTCATATTTAAATTCCAATGAAGTAACTGACTCTCAACGGCCCTATTTAATAAGCAATGCACGAGTTACCATAAAAATAGTCAAATCGCTATAAGTGTGCCTATAATGTTCAAAGGGTTCCCTCGAATTTCCCAAAATCCCATCATTAAATCCTAATCTGAGAGGTAAGCCCTTTCAAATAAAAAAACAATGAAGTATTCAAATCAATTCGTAATTTACGGAGTAATCGCAAAACAAACATACAAAAATATACGGTCTACTTGAGAACCTTTATTTTAGAAGTCGTTAAAAATCAGGTATGAAGCGGATTTGTATGGTTTGTATGATACTCTCAAGACAGTTTACGAGAGTTATTAAATTAAATAAAACAATTAAAAAAAAAATATTTAGTAACACAAATAGTTCACAGTATACAGGTTGGTGCCTCTTTTTTACTTATTTAAGTATCGAGATACTTGTGTCAAGAGACACCGCTCTTCCATTATAATGTGGCTTCAATGGCACAAGGTGAGTTTAACTTAGGAGCTAATTCTTTTCAGAGGAAGGAGAAGAAATACACCTTAACTTATGCTTAAATTAGAAGTATACTAATAATAAATAAAAATTATACGGTCTACTTGAGAACCTTTTTTTTAGAAGTCTGTTAAAAATCAGGTATGAAGCGGATTTATATTATGGTTAGTATGATACTCTAAAGTCAGTTTACGAGTGTTATTAATATTAAAATAACTAAGACAAGTAAACGGTCTAAAGCGCAAAATTAGAGATTCGTTCCAGTGACCGCATTAAGGCAACGCTGTCATAATTAAGACGAATTTATTAAAAGTGAAATTGGTTTGAAACATAAAATAATTCTTCGTTATAAAGATTTTATGACTGTCTAATTAAGACTGCTCATATTGATGATTAATTCTTAATTCGGATTATATTAGGTTTATGCCATTGTTGTTTCTTCCTATTCGCGATTCTGCACAAAATAAATTCCACACAACTGAATTTAATCACATGCGTAATGCTTCACAGTCGTTATTTCTACGCAATCTTGTTTCTTCCTAGTAGCGATTCTGCACAATATGAATTCCACACAACTGAATTTAATCACATGCGTTATACTTCACGATTCTGTAATTATTATTTTTTTTAAATCTCATATATAACCGGGAATCGAACCCGGCCGAAATTGGGGCGGAGAAAATTTTTTTTGAAGATTTTGACTAGGAAAAAACAAGATAGTATAGAAGATAGATAGAATAAAAGATAAAGATAGTACCGTGAAGTATAAAGCATGTGATTAAATTCAGTTGTGTGGAATTCATATTGTGCAGAATCGCTACTAGGAAGAAACAAGATTGCGTAGAAATAACGACTGCGAAGCATTACGCATGTGATTAAATTCAGTTGTGTGGAATTTATTTTGTGCAGAATCGCGAATAGGAAGAAACAACAATGGCATAAACCTAATATAATCCATTAATTGGATTAATTGGATTGGATGGATTCTATTAATTATTTAAACACCAACTTTTTTCTCAATTATATTGTTAATTTTGTGCCCAAAAAACATATTTAATGCCAAATATAACGTATCAAATGGTCAACCTTGATGCTAGGTAATCAATAGATTATTAGTTATTACAAATCCAGGGCTAATAAATCAATGGAACGTGTGTTACTACTTACTGATGCACATGATAATTTGATAAAATAAATTGGGCACGCAAAATCGTATATTTTGGTGCCATGTGCACGAACATCAATATCAAGTGAAAATATAAAAAAGAACATGAATTTCAAGGAAAAATGGCACGCGGTTCAAAAAAGGTTCGCCATTCCTGCTCCAAACGATAATATTTCCCCATATCCTGTAGGCTTATGATGCTACGCTTTGTCACGCGGTAAATAAACAATAAAGCATCCGTCACGTTCTAACAAATACTGTGTGAGAGTGACAGATGCTTTATCACTTATTTATCGAGTGACAAAGCGTAACATCATAAGCCTACTGTACATTGTTCTTTAGTTATGCTAACACATTTGTTACCAAACACACCAAACATCATGTAAGTTCTTTCACCTTTCTATTCCACGCTAGTTGTTTACCGGCTGTCTTATGAACCGTTACGAACGAACACACTATAACAAAATTAATGATTTCGAAGACTAATCGTCTTTATGTAACACCAACATCTCAACTAGTCTCACCGACCGACCATTTTATTCTATTAATAAACTTGACCATAGAATTAAAATACTTAAATATGCAATGGAATTGAAGTCATATTGTCCCAAATGGAACGGAAAAAATCCAAAACAACTCGGATTTTTTCGAACTCGGAAATTTATCGGAAAAAGGCCCAAAGAAGGAAAGAAAGGTAAAGAAAGACAGATAGACGGGAGGAGCGAGCAAAGTACAAAAAGGATAAACATAAGTTGTTGCTGTATCAGCGAGCCAAATTTAGGCCTCGTAGTCGCTTACCATCAAGCGCTACTAGCTCAATCGCAGGTCAGTAAAAGATTAAAAAAGATTTAATTAATTTTAGATAAAATTTGAATGGAATTGATTTTGTTTAGGTACTAAATGAGACATGAGTAAAGTTACTGTGACGTAGCGATGCTTATGTAATGAAAATCTCTTTCTTCTTCGTCGTCCCCTCATGACTGATGATTGTGACTAACAATATGTTCCTCCTAGGGGTCAGATACCGATATTTTCTCCAAACAAAAATACCGGTATTATTTCCTTTCTTTTCGTTCATTGGTTCATTATTTCAGTTTTTAATTGGACAATTTAATAATACAAAATCAATACTTTAATACATTATTGAGCCCTACATAAAAAGCATAAAATAATTCAAAATATTGGGGTTATTTCGGGGTTTTTGCAAAATACAGGTTGCGAGCCCTGGTTCCTCCACAGTCACACGCACGGCCCTATGGGCTGCTTGTGGTTCCAAAACCATTTCTAATGTTGTCTGGCGCGCTTGCGACCGACTAGGTAGGTCCAGTATAATGCCTCTCTCAAGAAAATACTGGTTAGATCCCATAATATGGCCAAATAATATAATTAAGCAGACGTTGTAAATTTGGTAGCATTTTCAGTGGAGGCATTTATGCCACAGTGCTGTAGGTGTGAACAATTTCTATTTAAACGATTTTATCGTAATTTCTCACTCCTTATGTCACTTTATCATATTAATGTGTGCACTGAAAATGTTATCAACGATGTCCGCTAATAAAAAGTTGTAAGACATCAAGTAGTTTTTTTTACAGTTTTCTAGGTATATACCTATAATCTTCATTGTCATTTAATTGCCGTGATAATGACACTTCATGAAGATGTACGACAGCTAGTAAACATTAGAAACTTAGAAAGCCGTATGTCCGTTTTATATAATTCGGCATAATGAGCCGGTCTCGTTTGCTGCGCAAGCGCAGCGCGTCTGATTAACGCCTGACAGGGCTGCGAGTTACACCGAAGTGCATAAATTCTCTTACAATATATTCGGTTTTTAGTTACTTTTATTTATTACTATGTTTCAAACCATTAAATAGACTTAGGCAATAAAGTTAAAGTCTTACGAGTAAACAGTTGTATTTAGCTTGAGGTGTATATTTGTTTGATTGATTCAAATTTTGCGACAGCTTTATCAACTACTTCTACTGAACTGATTCCTATAAAACTTTGCGCATACAATCGAACAGCTAATGATGAAAGATAAAACTTATTAAAGTGATTCTAAATATTTGATTACAAGAGAAATGTTGAGAAATTATATGTTTCGGGCAGGATTCGATCCTGGGTATCCAACGGCTTTCCGGGCCAACACAGGCGCGCTACCAATTGCTCCACCGAAGCTATACCCAAGCCGTTTGTGACGTCATCCTGCGTGGGTTTCTCAATACGAGTTTGGACCACAGTGCCGTATATAATAGTATTTTATGCAACAGTTGTATAAGAAGGTTCAAAAAATGCGAATTGCGTGAGTTGCGATACGAGCCGCGAATGCGGCGAGTATCGCAAATAGAGACGCAATGAGCGTTTTTTGACTTAATTATACAACGTTGCATACAATACTTTTTCTACGACTAGGTTAAAATATAAAATACATGGACGTCACGCGTGTCTCGTCCGGTCTCTCCGAGTGTGTACAGCCGGCATGACAGTTGTGTCTATGGTAAACTTTTTTTTGATATGGCTGGTGACACGATGTGACGATAATTAAAATACTTTTTTTTTATGTTGGCATCAATTAATTTAATTCGGAAAGTTTTGTTTTTCTTATGAATCGTAGGAATTTAATTGTTTGTTAAGTTGGTAGTTGTGAATTTTTATCGTGAAGTTAGAATTGAGCGCTTAATCCTTGACATAAGTTTAACCTAGATTTAGAAGTCTGTGGATGCTAGCAATAACGTAAAGTAACTATAACGACACTAGTGCTGTTATGGGGAATAGAGTAGAGTAGAGAGAGTAGACTTCTCTGAACTCATATTATGTATGTTCTTATATTAGTGTTCGTGACCAAGTAAAAGACAGATAACAGTACAGGAGTAGAAAAATAAAATAAATAAAGAAGTTCCCAACTAAGAAATGCTTGTACTATGGGTACTAGACGACGACATACATACTTATATAGATAAATAAATACTGAAATAGATAGAAAACATGGCCCTTACAAGGATTTGAAGCAGGGACCTCAAGCTTCGTAGGCGGTGGCACTCCCACTGAGCTAAAAATCCCTCTTTATGTTTGTATGGAAAACTGACCGACTCGAATCACATTAAATTAAATTAATTTTATTTTTTAGCGATAAAGACCACCTCAGTCTGCCATTAGTTTTTAATATCTTGTTTTCTTCATTGCCTTCATTTTTTTTTAATTTTAGGATCTCTGCACTTGTTATGGTGTGTGAGAAAGAGTATTGTATTATAAGGTCAATGTGGCTAATTCCGTCTAGTGGGGCAATTCCGTACAGCGGTTTTTGCGGCCAAACAAACAATAGTATGCACTTGATGACTCGACTGGCACAGGAGCGAAACTTTTCACACTAAGCGACGAAATTAGAAGTTTGTTAGAATGATAGTTTAGCCGTAAAAACCGCTGTACGGAATTGCCCCACCAGACGGAATTAGCCACATTGACCTTACCGTATTCCGTTCCGCACTTACTTTTAGGAATAATGTTAAAATGACACGGCACGGTGTGACAGGCGGCCGACGTGTCCGTCTACTTTTACTTTATATGTTGGGAAAGTATAGTGGGTGATAAATACACATGCGCTACCACTCTGCGGATTTATAGCGATCTTGTGACAATTATGACGAAGTATAGGTGTACAGATGTTGCACGTGTCTCTATGCTAGTACCAGTGACGTGCACTCGAATAATATCGCAGTGTCGGAGTTCTCCCCACGAAGGATTGTCGTTTGTCTATGCTCGGGTGTGTTTGGTTGCGATACAATGACGTTCATTCAAAATTGACTTAGTTCTGTTATTGTTTTGCATGTCGGAAAAATTGTGAATTGTGCTGGACAAGGAATTGGCGTCAGTGATGGTTGACCTGAGCCTTTGGGGTGAAGGGACACATCCCGCAACCAACCTCACTGCATTTCTTCGTGTATTATGACTAGTTACTATCGAGCTCCAATCCATGGAAACCTACACTAGACTGCGGTTTATTGGCAATCTGATGGACATCCTGACGACCCCTTGACGTCGACAAATAAATAAATATTGTGGGGAGGGGACAATCTTACACAAATCGATCTAGTCCTAAACTAAGCAATGCTTGTATTATGGGTACTAGACGACGATAAACTTACTTAATATATAAAAACACCCAAGACTCAGGAACAAATACTCATGCTCATCACACAAATATTTGCCCTTAGCAGGACTTGAACCTGGGATCTCTAGCTTTGTAGGCGCTGCCCTGCCTACCCTTTAATTTCCTCCCTACCCTTCGTAGGAGGACAGAAATTCGTAGGCTAAGCGTTAAATCTTAACACACTACCGTCAAATGCTGTAAGTTTAGTACCTATCTATTTAATACTTGATATTTAATAGTTTTTATGCCACACCTGGCCATAAAGTGACTTTTTCCGCACGCTGCGCGTACGTAAAAAGCCGCTTTCTGGCCAAGTGTAGACATAAAATGATGTACACAACACGGGAGGTAATAAAGAAAGCCCTCGATCACATATTTACGTCCCTCGCTTGCAGCTCAGGCCACAAACTTCTGCGATCTCGGCCTTTCTTTGTATTACCACCCTAGTTATGTAATGTACTATAATGTGCAGCTAGTCTCGCTACTCATAGTAGCGAATTTTCACATCGCGTTTTTTCATGATCGCAAATTTAATTATTCTTCTTTCTTCATGAAGTGTTTTATAATGTTCTTTTTCGCTTATTTTACCAGTAGGTAGAGTATTTTATCTTCTTTTCAAAAGTCGATTTTTTACACGTTGTAATTATGTAATTAACTTGTAAAGCGACTTAATTATGCCATACGATTAAATAAATCGAACAAATCCCGGGGAGGTCAAATTTAATTTGCAAGATTATATACAGAAACAGGAACTAAATAAGAGCTTCGTCACCTTCCAGCTTTATCATCAGATCAGCTCCGTATAATAATAACCATGTCATGACATAGCAAAGACCATACTTTGTGTCATAGTGGGGACAACTATGAGACAAAATAGGTATACTGACGTCACAGCAGTCACTAACATACGCTCCAAGCTACTGAATGGTTGCATTACGTGTATAACAATTAGGTACAATTGAATTAGTTCATAATAAATTTAAGTGCATTTCTTATAGCGCTCTTATCAATGATCTGATCGTAATTACGTAATTATAACATCCACAGTCCGCGCCGCATCCGGCTGGGGCACTATCGGTTACACTACGGCTTAAATACCTGCGGTTAACAACCTGCCATACATAATATAAAGGAAGAACCATATTCATACTCAAATTAGCCTATTTGGTGTAGTTATTGGTGCATTTTTGCACACTTGCACTTAGCCCGTCACACAAGATCTATTCTTGTTATCATTAATTTAAGAGTTACGGTGGTTTTTGACAGTGGAGCAGCTTTTAATCTTGCGTGATGTACGCCATCTTCTTGACGTTTGGATAAGACAACACCAGCTTTTCCATGTTTTTAATTATTGTATTTATTCTACATGGACTGTTCAGACGGAACAATATTATCGTCAATGTCAGTCTGATCAGATTGGTCTAACTAAGTAACTACAGCTTGCAGAGCCAAGTATAAGATTATAAACTATTTTAGAACACCTCAAGATAGTTGATGGTACTCAAAATAAATAAACAATGTTAAATCCTTTAATCGTTCGCATCATAAACTGGAAGTACCAGGCTATCAGGAACGAGCAACAATATAGCATGACCATAGTTGCGTGAGATTGCGCGCTCGCGGCGCCGCTCCCACGGCTCCCGATGTTACTCGAATATTTACGATCTAACCCGAACGGAATGCCGGCAATTGTTTATTGGCAGGTTTGTTACACTAGCAATTGTCCATGACATTACTCATGCGAAATAGCCTGTAACTTGATAAAGAAAATGAATGGACAAAGAGACGGGCAAAACAAAAGGGAAACGTTAATACTTGATACAAGATACTCCCTAAGACTATGTTGGTGCTATAACAAAAAGCAGTCTATGAATACTTGATTACGACCAGACCTCAAAAATAGCCTTCTAAAATTAGTACGGGAAAAGTTAAATAAGAAAAATGATTCCTCCCAGTATGTATGACGAGTAGTGCACTAACTCGTATTTATATATAAGTATGTATATATCGTCGTCTAGAACCCATAGAACAAATATTGCTTACTTAGGGACTGTCGATTTGTGCAAGGCAAAATGTCCCCTAATGTTTATTTTATTTAAATCCATGACCGTCCCAAGCGCATCTAATACACGTAGTAAAATATAAGAAGCGTGCTATGTATTTAACCGTAGGGTATTCCATGCCCGCGGTATTCGGTACCGTAAGGATGGTCCGCCTATCCGCCCGTTATGTACCTATTATGTTTGGGAACAATGGCGGCTCCGTGTTAAATTATTGCTTTCCATCGATCTGGTGCTAGAACATTCAATTGACCGGGTATTCCGGTATCGATCGCTGGTAAACTTAAACATAAAATTCCGTGAGTAAGGTATTCACAGACAGCATGCAGCCAAAACCACTACAGTAATTTCTCTTCCTACAAACGGTACACTGCGCGCTTGAATGTGAGCGCGCCGTGTACGAACGCACTACAAACAAAGTTTTAAGAATGCTCCAGTATGGATCGCACTCGTACGCACGTCTGTGTGAATACGTGTCGCGCGCTCCTAAACGCCGGACGTTGGACTACTTGTTCGACTTTAGACTTTGATTACACGCTGTCTAGCACAACTGGCCGCGACTTCACTTGTCGCGGGACAGGGCATGACCTGTCAAAGGACTTTGAAATTCAACCCCTAGTTGACACGAGGGATGAAAAACTTAAAAATTCACGCGGACGTAGTCGCGGAGCAGCATCCAATACTAAATAAATAACTATGGGAAAATAAGGATTCTTAGTTAAAAACGCAGAATAAAGTTTATTTTGTGTTGTTAGTGACGGATGTTTCTAGAAAAAATGATACATAGTCTATGTGGCATATGGTTATTTTTTGGTACACCTACTTCGGTACTGAAAGTTAATTTCCAGCTCACCAGATGTCGCTTGTCTATGAAATTTACTTTGAAAAATGTCTTCGATCTGACATTAATATCTATGAACCCATCAGTCTTCCGAATAGGGGGTATTTGACAACAATAAAAAAATTTTTAACTTTAACCATTAAATTACGTTCCCATAACTGCTCGGATAAAATCAATTACACTCACTCACTTTCGTGCCACTAACGATTTTAAAATGACCAAAACTAAAAATAGGGCACCATGTTTAGCATGACGTCACAAGTCAGTATCACTATCATCACTACATAGTATAAAACAAAGTCGCTTTTTCTGTCCCTATGTCCCTATGCATGCTTAAATCTTTAAAACTACGCAACCGATTTTGATGCGGTTTTTTTTAATAGATAGAGTGATTGAAGAGGAAGGTTTATATGTATAATACATGCATAATATAATAGAGAGACACCGTGCGAAGCCGGGGCGGGTCGCTAGTTTCATACTAAACTGAATACTTACTTTCTGAGTGTTTTGACACTTCATAAAAAGAAACTGATTTGAACTGTCATCAAATAGCCTTTTACCTATATGCCTACTATGATTATAATTTAATCCGCCTTACGTAGTTGTGGACATTTCACGAAGCTACAAGTCACAATTTGGAAAGTCTGAATTAGTAACATTGATCAAAAATAACAACAGTAATGTTTGCTTTAGCTAATGTTACTAGTTTAGACTGGTAAAATTGTAACTTGTGGCATTGTGAAACGGGCAGCTGTTAGTAAACCATTCATCAACACCTTATCGTAAGTCTATCCTAAACATTTCTATATAAGCTCACGCCCCGAGTACCGTCCGTGAGATACAGTTAAACCAGCTTTAACCCCCAGCATGCAGGAAGCAAAGTTCACAGTTTCGCACATCACGGGTGTGTGGTCTCGCCTCGAATTACGTTTTTGCACGCGAACACCCGCTATAAGGATGTCCACGGTTACGTAATGTCGCAATTTAGGTAACACCTCTGTCTGCGGAAATAACAGGTACTCTTATTATGTATATTCAGATTGTAACGTAACTTTCGCAGGGGAAAGGTCGTGGGAAAATGCGGTTACCAAGTTCAGGAGCCCATTGAAGGGTTTAATCAGTTTAAGTATTTTGTAGGGCTGAAGAATAAAGGTTTGCAGTTTTTTTTAATGATGGGTTTACGTTTCTGACAGTCTGACTTTGTGGAAAGTAGGGCCAAGGTTTACGATGGAGCTCACTCACCCAGACGATTCTTGTTCACTGTTGCCTTGAAAACGGAAACAAAATCTTAAGGAAGTATACTAAATGACCTGTATTGAGTTCGTAGGTTCTGGATGTACATTGCCCAAGTAATCATAGCTAACAAAATAACGAAATTATACGTTGAGAAAAAAGTAACCTTGTTGAATAATATTAAGATCAGTCTAATGGCACAAATAAAGTAAATACAGTTAAGATATTGATTCAAAGAGTTATAAAGTAACATTGTAAGTAAATTTCATAACATAAAAGAACTAAAAGAAAGCTTCCGATCGCAATAAGCATTGGAGAAGCCATTAGAATTCTATTGACTTGATTCTTTAGAAAAAACCAATCATGGCCGATTGCATTTCACCGCATCGGTCATCGCTCGGTGTTGCCAGACGTAAAGGGTAATTATTGTCGATGGTGCGATAACAATGGGACGATATGGCAACAAAAACGCTTCATTGTCTGATGGGAATCGCTAGTAATAACAAAATTGCTGTTAAGTTGGCCAAGGATATGTTTGTCATTGTTTGGCTGATTTAAATTATGTTGATGTGAGGAGTTTAAATGATTGCAATTGATTGAATTTAATAGTGATTGATGATTACATATTAGTATGTAATTAATTAATTAATCACATGCGCGCGGCTTATTAGACAATATTTTTAATAGCAATAAAAAAAGTGATGCTTAATAACATTTGACTTATTGGAATGATTATTTAACTTTGTCATAAAAGTAATGCATTAGTTGTTTTACTCCATATTGCTAACGTTAAATTTAGGTAAGTAGGTACACAATAATGGGTTATTATATCATTTTTATTTTCATTTTTCTTCAATTTAATTTTTTCCCATTTATAGCCAGTTGTGTGACGTGGTCTTCTCTTCAGTAGAAGACGTGTATCTTATGAAAGAAAAGTAAATAGTTTACCTTTGAATCACCGACAAATTTATATTTTATCGAACGCTTAATTTCATCGAAAGTATTTTTCTATTAAACCGTTTTTCTTTCGTAATGATTAAAAACAAACCTAACCTAACGTAGCTAACATGATGACCATCTCAAAAACCCGAAAATTTTAGGGCTATTGAGAAATTCGATGAACTGAAAATTCGATAAAATGGAAAATCCGATGAGACATTTCTCGATAAAACGGCAGGCTGCCCCCCCCTGTAACTGGCACAATAGCTCTATTCCATCGTCTTTTCTCTACAGATAATCAAAGATCAGTTTTTCCAAGTTGCCGCTGCGTGTGCGTACGGCACGAGTACAATACAGTGAGAATGAAAGTTTCGATTACTTTTTGCTATCGTTCGCTTTCTTTGGGTGCCAGTCGAGTCGATAATGCGTTCGACACTGTTATTATATTTATAGACATTTTGATATCAAGACTCTGAAATCGTACACTTCACTTTCGTGACAATTTAGTTAGTTGGACTTGGAACCTCACTCAACCGTCTCACTTCTTTTCATTTGTTAGTACATTCCGACCCACAACTTCAATCTGCAAACATTTTCCAACTTTTTCATACAGACTTTCGTTTCCTAATTCACTCTTTTAGACGTACCTAAATTAAAAGAAAATCTAATCCCATAAACCTGACTGAAGTTATTTCTTTCTTTGTTTAGAGTCACCGTCGATATTTTAGAAACTAATGGGTATATTTCCTCTGCTCGATATAGGGGAGAGGCGTACAAAATGGCATACTAGTTATAAAATGAGTCAGCAAATCTTTATTTATTAGCAATATTTAACACTTAGGGTACCTGTGTATTCTTTGGTTCATTACCTAGTTAAAATTATAGAGATCAATCAAATTAAAACAAAAACAATGGAATAGCAAACAAAACAGAAAAAGTTGAACAAAATCCGTTTTGTCCGCCCTAGGCGGGTAAAATGACACACGTGGTGTGGACAAAATGGCATACCAAATTTGTTCCGAAAATCTGTCGGTTACCTACTTCTAGAGTTCACACGTAAAACGCTTTGTTTTTTTTTTTAGAACATCTGCACTTGATGCATTAATTATACATACATACCTTTTGCAGTTGGAATTAGGAGTTTATTTTGTTCTTGTGCATGTCTTCTAAGAGTTCGGTTCTTTAGTAAACTGTTTGCTTTAATTATACATTTTCTTCAGAGTAGTTAATAATCACTTTTAGATCTTCATTTTTGAATATTTGTATTGGATGCCTTCTCTAAATATATTTTACCAAAATGTAAGGGGTATGAGGACCAAAACCCATGATATTTGTACTGCGGTCTTAAACTGTGACTATGACATTATATGCCTATGTGAAACTTGGTTAGATGACTCTCTGCATTCCCAGGAGTATTTTGATAACAGATATACGGTTTTACGTAGAGATCGTGACTCAGGATTTAAGACTCTTTTCTGTAAGGGTCATGGAGGTGGAGTCCTTATAGCAGTATCTAAAAAATTTCAAATAATTCACAAACCAGAATGGCAGACTGGTGTTGAAGATCTATGGATACAAGTTAAACTATTATCTGGCACATTAAATCTGGGACTAGTATACCTGCCATCATATATCCCAGACAGTATGTTTGAAAATTTTATTTGCAAGTGTGAGGAGGTTACGTTACTCAACGATAACAGCGCAACCATTATAATTGGTGACTTCAATCAACCGGGACTCAAATGGACTCCAGTGGGAACCGGTAACAATTTTTTTAAACCTCAAGGGTCGGATACCAATACCAAAACAGCTAAAATCACAGATTTGTTAACCACTTGTAATTTATATCAAAGAAATAATATACTTAATGTTAATAGTGTTATATTGGACCTTGTTATTGCTAGTGAGAATGTAAAATTAGAGGTTTCTAATACACAACCCTTGAGTAAAATTGATTCCCATCATCCTCCTCTAGAACTAAGTCTTGAAATAGTAAATCCTGTTCTATTAAAGGAAAACAAGTCAACTCCCCGTTATCAGTTCAGAAGAACTGACTTTAGATCATGTATTCATGAATTAAATAAAATTGACTGGGAAACACATAGTGGTTTAAACTGCAATGAATTTCTTCAAATGTTTTACAATAACTTATGGGAAATTATTGATAAGCATACACCGAAAGCCAAACGAAAGACTCAAGACTATCCGCCCTGGTATACCCATAGATTAATAAAGAATTTAAAAGAAAAATTCAAATTCCATCAAAGGTATAAAAGATATGGAAATCCTCGTGATTTTGATACTTTTGCTAGATTAAGATCCATATGTAAAACCCTTATTGATCACTGTTATAAAAATTACATAGCGTCCATAGAAAGTTCAATTGCGACCAACATAAAGGCTTTCTGGCGCTATACAAAGGACAAAAAAACTACAAATGATATCCCTGATTATATAAAGTATGAGAACCGGACAGCATCGGGTGGGCAAGATGTTGCGAACTTATTTGCAGAGTTTTTTGCTTCAGTCTATGAGTCTCAAAACACAGTCTTAGTGCAACCACACAAACCACATTGTGAAACCAGTGGTCTATTTATTAATTCAATTTACATTGACGAGGATTCAATCTTAAAATGCCTAAAAAGGTTAGATACTAATAAGGGTGCCGGCCCGGATGGTCTACCTCCAGCATTTATCAAGATGTGTGCGCCAGCATTAGTCAAGCCACTACACATGATTTTCTTAAAATCTCTCTCAGAAGGTATCGTGCCAGATTTGTGGAAGATTGGAAGAGTAATACCAGTACACAAATCTGGCAATAAGCATAATGTCTGCAATTACCGCCCTATTAACATACTTTCATGCTTTAGTAAAGTCCTAGAGTCTATGGTCTATGAGAGTTTATTTTATCATTTTCGTCCGATTCTGAACGACCGCCAACATGGTTTTGTATCTGGTAGGTCTACAACTACAAATTTATTGCACTATACAAATTATATCTGTAATGCCTTTAATGACAAAGTACAAGTTGACTCGATTTATACAGACTTTTCAAAAGCTTTTGACCGTGTTAATCATTCCCTTCTAATTAGCAAGCTTGGGCACATGGGTGTTCATGGCAGCTTACTAAGGTGGTTTGAATCTTACCTGCAAAATCGTAGTCAGATTATAGCCGTTTATGGATATGAGTCAACTCCCTTTGTACCAACATCTGGAGTACCACAAGGCTCTAATTTAGGACCCTTGCTGTTTATAATATTTGTTAATGATTTATTGAATGTAATTTCTTCTGAATGCCTTGCATATGCTGACGATTTGAAAATATACCGCGTGATTCGTACCGTACATGACTGTCACCTATTACAGGCTGATCTTAAAACTGTGCAAGATTGGTGTCAGATCAACTGCATGCCTCTTAATACAAAAAAATGCCAATGTATAACTTTCACAAAAAAGAAAAAACCGACTACATATGATTACAGAATAAATGGTTACACTCTTGAACGTGTTAATATAGTCAGAGATTTAGGTGTGATATATGACAGTCAACTTTCCTTCAGACAGCATTATGAGACCATGGTAGCGCGTGCAAATAAAATGCTAGGTTTTGTCACCCGCGTAAGCAAGCCGTTCAAGCAAGGAAAAACACTCCTAATTTTGTACGAGTCTTTAGTACGGAGTATTCTAGAATATAACTCAACTATTTGGAACCCAATCTATTCTGTACATAAGCAGAGACTAGAGTCGGTCCAAAGACGTGCGCTTAGATATGCCTGTATTAAAATGGGAAAACGTAAATCTCTTCTTACCTATGAAAATAGATTAAGCTTTTTTAAATTATATTCCTTAGAACATAGGAGGAAAGTAGCAGATGTAATTATTTTATACAAAATTGTAAACTTCAATGTAGACGCCAATATCATACAAGAATTTAAACTGAAATGCAGCAAGAGACCTGTCCGTCATCCCCGATTATTTGTCTGTGCTGCTACGAATAATAAAGTTTCTGCTAATAATCCAATTATCCGTATGTGTAATATATTTAACGATATTTGTTCAAAATGTGACATTTTCTCCATGTCACTTTACTCATTTAAAGTAACAGCTAATTTAGCGCTTAATTTTAAGGATTAAGTTATAGTAAATCTTGCCGTAATTTTTTAAAAGTAGGTAGTGTTTGAGCACTCTCAATTAGTTGCTTTATACAAGTGCTGTGAACAGTTGTTGTTAAGTTGCAAACGTGTATAATCTATTGTGTGCTTATTAGTTTTGATGTCGTTAGTTTGTAATTTGTTACTGTTCCTATACTAATAAAATAAAAAATAAAAATAAAATAAGAGTCGATTGTGGGACGTTAAACATTTTTGAAGCCAAAAGCCAGCCTATTTCATTATTCTTCACAGCTTCAATAGCCTTTTCCATGGAGGTTTTATCCCAACCTTGTCGGTCTGTTTTCCTAGAATAGTTTCGAGGCATGATATTGTATGACATAGTATGCTATTTTACCCGAACAAGGTGTATGCCATTTTGTCCACTTCATAACCTCCAACATTATAAAAAAATAACTAAAAATGTAAATAGAGTTTTAAGATTTCAATACATTCTCGACGTTGTTTAGTAATATTACAACAAATTAATACTAATAGAAACAAAAGAACGTAAAAAAGTACTTGCTTTCACCAAGACACAAAAACCATCTGCGTAAAACTTGTGCCTGCCAAAATTATACAAACATCCCCCCGCACCACGCGACCCACCGGACGCGACTACCGTCTTCACAGGTTACGACCTGTTACTAAGCGGCTCTCTAGCGGCCATTGCGAGAACTAGTATGTTTGTGGTTTCGGAGAAACGGAAGTGTGCCATTTTACCCGCCTATGCCATTTTGTACGCCTCTCCCCTATATCTAAAGAGTAATATTCAGGATATGCAATCCAATCCAAACTTCTTTGTAACAAGTGACTAAGCTATGATGAGGGTACTAGACGATGATATACATACTTATATAGGTTTTTGCTAAATACCGCCCACGCAAATCTTATAAGAAATAATTCTCTTAAATTAAAAACAAAATGCACCATAGACAAGCCAATTAGCCCAGTGGCACACAAAGCTATTAACCCTTCACCCGTCACAGATCACGTACAACACTAACAGTGTCGCTTGTCATTCCACAACCGTTCTCGCTGTGATACGTCTAGTTAGATAGACCACTAATTGTCTATTCTTAGTTTAATTGACTCATGGTTCATTTTCGTGTTGTTGATATTATTTTTAATTGATCGTACTTATTTTACTTCATAAATAACTTAATTGTAACTTCTCATATACAGATCAAACGTATAAGGAGAATAAGTAAACCAGTGTATTGAAACCTTATAATAGTCGAGTTGTACGTAATTTTTTTTAATTTTATATATACGATTAGGTACTCTTTTGCACAGGATAGGAAGGTATAGATACTACTAAAAATTGTACTTATAACTTTTGAAACATGCGATGACAAACTTCACGTTTATTGTTAACAATGATCATAGGTATTTGTCATCGCATCCTTGAAGTGCGGCTATAAACAATGCAAGATGAATCATTTATTTTATTGCAAACCTTCTATTGGTCAGGCTGCATCCTTGCATCATCGTAGTAACTGCTTTTTATCATTAGCAATGTCTTTAAATACCTACCTTTTAATGTTTTTTATGATAATTATGAAAGACTTCCGCAACGAACGGCTCGCTCACCTCCTGCCTTCATCGAGTCCCAGCTTCCAGCTAACCTCACCCGTAGGCTTATGATGCTACGCTTTGTCACGCGATAAATAAATGATAAAGCATCTGTCATTCTCACATACTATTTGTCAGAACGTGACAAATGTTTTATCATTTATTTATATACAGGTCGTGAGACTATCTTGTGGGGGGGGGGGGGGGGGGGGGCGTCTCCCGGTTCGTGGTCTCCATTCGAGAACCTTTATGCCCCATCGCCCATCGCTTTTCGTACCCTTGGTAAAATAAAGCCGTATGTGACTTTACGTCCAAAGTGCTTTTATTACGCGAATGTTACACAAATGCTGTAAATTATACGAAACAAAAAGATTCAAACGCTTCCCCTGAAAAGTCGTCATTTTGTAGATGCGGCTTTATTTTACCAAGGGTACGATTTGTGTAACATTCGCGTAATAAAAGCACTTTGGACGTAAAGTCACATACGGCTTTATTTTACCAAGGGTACGTTTTTATATACCCAGCCCATTGCCTCTTTAACTTACTAACTCTGGCAACTATGTCGGATACCTTCATGATAATAGTAAAAGTGATTTTCAAGGCATAATCCACTTAGAGACTTTACTTCAAATTATTGTAAGCTAACCTAAATAAATATTGTAATTTTCGTATTAAGCAAGCTTAAATAGAGGTAGTCAATTTCAGTACTATTCTCATAATACTCCTGTCTACTTAATTACTTACAATAATATGTATACGCAATACGCACTACCCAAAAACCAAATGTACCACTTGTCAAGAGGTAACTATGATTTTTAATTACATTTTCATATCATAACCATACCTCGTGAAATGTCTAGACGTCAACATTGGCAAAATACCCTTAGCTAAATCGGCAAGGAGTGATAGCTATAAAAAAAACCCATAGCCTATAATATTGCCTTTATTGACAACTAGATAAGTTGTGCCATTTGCTCGATAACAACACATGTCTAGTCTGTCTGTTACGAAACAAATTGAAAGTTAAGCTATTTTAAAACGAACGCAGTAAACATGGAAACTAAGAAAAGCCAAATAAGCGATTATGCCTTATGGCTATATAAATAAGCGATTATGGTCGAAAATTGTAACATTGCACCGCTGTCGGCCATTATGCGGTCCTAATGCGGTATTCCCAGGGTTAATGTCGCAGTTAACACGTTAAAAAGGTTATTTAACAGTGATTTGGTGCATTTGTGAAATAATTAGTGATTATGTGGATATTAGGTTCATGATATTACCACTATTACCAGATAAATCAGCTTATTGTTAAAAATATTTGTATTAACATTGTGGTGGTTCATTTAAGCATGAACACCTATATGCAGGTACCTATATGCAGTCGCATAGAGGTAGGTACAATTAATATCTACTCGAACGTAAATAAACAGATTTTGACTTGTTTGTCTGTTTGTCGGGTTGCCTGTTTGTTTGTCTCGCATCACGCAAAAACTGCCAGACCTCTCTGCTCTGCCTTTATGACAAATATCAATGTTAAGATGGCGCAATTTTAAAAAGGTTGCATATCGTTTAGTTAAAAGACAAAAAAATGTGATTGGTTAGAAACCTATGACGTGAGAAATTAATTTGATGCTATATTTTTTTTTTCAAGATTAAGTACTAGCTTCGCCCCTTTAGTACGTATTTCGTGGGGCCGATGTTGAGCATCCGTTACGGTTCCATACTTATTATATTTTGATGTACCTACCTATTAAGTTTGCAAACTATTGAACATTTTGCATACATAACACCTTCATCTTTTTCAATTATAATGTCTTTTCAACCTTTTCACTTGTCCCTGGCATGTACCAAAGCTTCTCTAATTGCCTCGTTAAAAGAAAGTGTGAGATGCGCGGCGTCATTTAAAAACAATATGTCATCTCATTACCATACAGCTGTCGCGCGTGTGAAGTGTTCTTTATTCGCGTATTTGTATAAAGATTCTAATCTATGCAGTATCAGTTCTATGGCGTTTCTATCAGTCATCGAAATATAATGTATGGAACGATAACACGTAAAAAAACTGAAGTTGAAATTTGCCCCACTTTTTAAAATCAATACGTCTTATGTGTCAAGTGGTATTGATAACCAATTTAATGTTTACTATGTGTGAGTCTTAAATCATGTATGACAATTATTAGTATTAAGTTTGAGAAGTCTTCATTTTGGATAGGTTGCATATCGTAAAATCTGTTTTTGGTTACAGAGCTACTGACATGAGAATTTCATTTGCCGCTACAGTTTTTTCTTCAGTACTAAGTACTGGCTCCGCCCCTTTGGTACGTATTCCGTGGAGCCGATTTTGAGCTTCAGTTACGCTTTTATACTTATTATATTTCGATGCTATCAGTTAATGATTTTAAAGAACACTATTCTCCTCTTTCAAAGTCAAAAAGTCAAAGTCAAAGTCAAAGTCAAAGTGTTTATTTGTTAAACATAGGTAGGTACTGCATGAATACAGAGATGTTCAAGTAGTGATTGTTTTCACTATGTTTTGCCGATTGGCGAACAAAAACAATTTCTTAAAAATAGACCTATTACTCTAATAAAACAAATAATCACGAAAATTTAATATATAACATGAAATAAAAATAATCAAAATAATAATGTAACAATATAAATTAAGATGACGAATCGGAAAATTTGGTAGCAGGGAATTCGATTTTTCTCAGGAATCATAAAACATATGAAAGTAACATTTGATAACCTGATTATTGGGATAAACTACTCCATTTTGTGAGATGCAGGAACACGATTTGTTAACTTTTGTAACAGACAAAAGTGTGTCAAAGATACCTCTTTAAAAAGCGGAATTTGCATTGTACAGGCAAACCAGACCTATTTAAGCCCCTAAATTCTCTAAGTAACATAGTTTCAACCTATACTTTAATATCTGAGATAAGATTTTTGAAAATGAATTGTAGTTTGTAATTGAAACGAAAAAAACCGTTTCTACGTATACGACCTTTTCATATAAGCTAGCACAAGCGCCTATTTGTATGAAATCAGTCTCCCCTCAGTCCGCCGACGGCCGTTGCCAACGACAGGTCTGTGACAGTTGACTGGCCGCGCCGTAAACAAAACCTGTGAGAAATCTTATTTAAGAATGGGAAAAAAAGCGTGTTGGATTTTCCAAAAGGAAAAGGAAAGCACTATTATTAGAAAAAATTCACTATATGACTAAAAGAAAGTAAGTAATCGTCAAATTTATACCACAAATAAGTCTAGTTTACGCTGCGGGAAAATGACAACAAATGTCGACATTGGAACAGCGGCGTCGTCGAGTCTTTCAATTGTACAATTAAATATTATTTTGGTGTACGTAAATAGAAACATTTGTAATATACCCATTGTATTAAATTAAAATAAGGAAAACTATAATAGTGTAATACAGGATGGCTCATAAGTAAAGGTTTTTCTTTAATGCATTAGTGAGTAGTAGTAAAGTACTTTATAGTAGGTAATGTATAATACATATCACTCTCTGGTATATTAAATTAATGTTTGCATCATAAAAACCTCAATAGTTTAACCACGTTTGTTTGAGGGATTCGTAAAACAATACGAGAACTATCCGCTTACAAAATGTAAATATGTAAGAAGGCTATACTACTGATACATAACGAGAGTTCTTAAAACACGATAGCAACATAACCATATAAAATCACACGAGTATTTAAGGTTTAATTATGTAGAGTTGCATACATCTAATATCTACACATGTTTTTATAAATAAATACTCAAAGACCAACTAGGTTCTCACTATATCTAGTATCGATAACGATGTTTTAATGACTTTTTAGACATTTTTATAATACTGGCACAGACAACGCACTAATCTTACATATATGGCTAATGGTGGTCATATAAAATGATTTCCAAACGCATGACAGAGGATTTTTCACATGGACGTAGATTTAAATATAAATATGTAAGATTGTAAATATATTGTAAAGTTAATATGTAAAAATTTTTTAAATATATTGCCCGTAAAAACAGCATGTTCGAATTAATTTTTGTTTGTGCTATAATTTGCGATACCTATCTACATTACCAGTCCTAAACCAAAGATTAGCATTATTGGAACAATCTTTTGTCCTAATAACTATTCGAATAATTTTTCGTCCTAATAATTATCCGAATACAAAAGATTATTCGGATACTTATCAGGACTTATAATTATTCGACTAAACAATAACACGATATTTTTATTACCGAATTATTTATTCGCGAATAGCATATCCGCGAATTAATCATTCGACCAATTTTCAAAATTTATTCTTTACTAGCATTTACCCACGGCTTTGCCCGCGTTGTTCCCGTTATAGTCCCAAGGGAACTAATTACGGCATAGATCCTATGTTTTAATCCAGTACTTGGTCTAGTTGCATGCCAAATTTCAGATCAATCCATTCAGTTGTTACCCCGTATATATTTAGTAACACACATCCAAACATCTTCACAAATTTTCACATTTATAATATTAGTAGGATTGTATTCGGAAAATTCACGAAAATTATTTAAGGTTTTTTGGTTATTCCATTCAAATAAATAACACAAATAATATTTAAAATTACTCGTGTTTACGGTATATTTATCAATCACACTTTACTTTTTCCCATCCAAACAGTAGGTACAGAAAACAAGGTAGTATTTTATTGATTTGAGTAGATCTTGTAGATAATACATTATCATTACTAAGTTTTGTGTATCGATTTAACAAATAACAAATTTAAAAATATAGGTAGCGACTCGATTTATTTTCTGTTCACTTTGGACATAAACAATGTAGGCACTTTTCGATAGGTAATATTAATGTAAAGTTTTCAATGTGCGTTTGCAAATTTGACATATAGGGTTATGGAATTGAGTTCTTTTTTGAATGACAGTTTTTATAGACACAAGTTATAAGTGAGCGTCATTAGCATCGATTATAATGTAACTAGAAATGCCATTTCGACTGATTGTGTGTGATATAACGCGTAAAAATATAGGAGGGTGTGCGGGTTGCGGGGCGCAAATGCTCTGTTTTCGATCTATTGTTTAGCGATGCGTCACCTTAACTAGGAATAATTAAATATCATTCAAATCATCATTTAAATAATCTAAAACTGAATAATAACACTTAGACGTAAGTATACTAAATAATTTGCGTTTCAAAAGTGACAACGGTAATAATTTACGCATCAGTCTTTGCATCAGTTTCCTCATTACTGAGGGTCGTGGTCATTTCTTCGCCAGTTTATCTCGATGTTCCGCCATCTCATTCTATTTGCAGCCGAATGAGAGCATCGTGTACCGTAGTGTCGAGAGTAGTGCGTATCTGATCCGTACAAGGAATGGGACTCCTGCTCTTGGACGTTTGGGAGGTTGTCACTATTCTTAATAGAAAGAGACGGTTGGATGCGGTGCGTTCCGTCCGGTGATCGTACGCGAACGTAATTTGTGCCCACACGATACACTCATAGTACCATATGCTACACATAATTTATGTTAAGAGCAACGTATGAAATATTCCGCGCCTTTATATTAGGTACGTAACTCCGCTAAGAACCAATCATATATCATACAATCGATTCCGTTAATTCCGTTTTTCTATCAATTATTTCCACTGCACCAAGACAATCACACGATGCATTTAAGGACATAGTGCCTAGAAAATAAGATTCGAATTCGGCTGCATATTTTAGGTGTCAGACATGAAAGCTTTCCGTGTTAGAAATAATAGGAAGCCAACTCCTTCCTACTAATTAGCGCCAGCTATACTGCCCGGTAACGCATAGCAATCGCCGATAATTGCTATGGGATGAACAAAGCTAGGCATTAGAATTTAAAATGAGAATTTATCGACACATTTGGCCTGAGGAAGACTTAGAAAAACTTTGGTTACAATAGAATAGGTACACTATTGCACACATCAAAAGAATAATCAAAGTGATATTGATTGTAAAGGTAAACAGCGGGCTTTTCAATAAATAGCGATATTTTTCAGACAACCATTTCTTTTGTTTGCCTAGACAAAAATAATTGAACTTAGCCATTAATAGTAATAAAACAACTTAAACGGATTAAATCGCGTATATTACTACATTTTAAGTACCGACGTTTCGTAACCCTTATCAGCGTTCGTGGTCGCGGGTAGACTGAGAAAATCATAAATTTCCTCTGTCAAAATTACTGTTGTGCAAACCTACCCACTTTAAAAAATACAAATTCAATATTAGTGTTGCCAGATGGGCCTAATGTGTAAAGATGTTCACACACATGCCAGAAGGGCTTAAAAACCTAACTTTAGAAAAACTAGCGGCGCTTCCAAAAGGCATACTCGATAAGAAAGAAGGCCAAGGAAACTTATCAGCCACGCCTTATGCAAAAAAGAAAATAATTTAAGCAAAAGACTCTAGGTATGCTATTTTTGGTAAAACAAATCAGAAAAAAGTTTAGTGTTGCCAGACGGGCCTAATGTGTAAAGACGTTCACACACATGCCAGAAGGGCTTAATTTATGATTTTCTCAGTCTACCCGCGACCACGAACGCTGAAAAGGATTACGAAACGTCGGGACTTAAAATGTAGTCATATACGCGATTTAATCCGTTTAAGTTGTTTTATTACTATGAGTGATAATCGCGGAAACCGAAGACAATATTTAGCCATTAATGTTGAAAATCCCGATTTCCAGAGGGTTGTGATCACGTCCAGATTTTCCCTTGACCAGGACTCATGTTGTTCCCTTGTTTGAACAACTAGAGGCAACATAATGTCTGAGAACATAATATATCGATCTAATCAAACAGGGTATCACAAGTGACTTTCGATTCTTTCGAACATTTTAAACTTATAAATGGATGACTTGTAGAAAATGGATCAAGTTCGCATTTAATTGCTACTGTTCCTGCAAAAAATTGTAAGTAAAACCTATTCTGGCTGACACCAGGGTATATTTGACGCCACGCCACTGGTCTGGTACTTAGTATCGCATGTAAGTGTTACATAATGTCTTTGAGTCGTTTGAGTAACCTTTAGCAACAACTCAGCACTTCTACGGAGTTCAACGAACTTCGTTACCATCCCGATCAGTCAATAAATAACATAATAGGCAATATGTTATAACACAAAAGATGCATAAACGTATTGAAATTACACAACAGAGACAATTTCACTTCACGGCTTTTGATGGATACGAGTATGGTGCGTTGGATTTTATATCATTTAAACCATAATAACCAAAATAACTGTGATTTTAATTAGAAAACTACCGTGAGATGAGACTCAAACATTGAATTAAAAAAACCGGTCAAGTGCGAGTCGCGCACCGAGGGTTCCGTACAAATCGTGTAGATACGTGAATAGTTTAAGAAAAACTGTATGGCGGTTAGTTTAGTAGGAGCAAATAAGTATGTGGTACGATTTTTGCAAATTTCTAAGAAATGGTGCAATTGAGGAATACCGTTATATTTTTTCTGCAATATTAAGGATGATATTAATAATTGGTAATTATTACAGATTTTTCTGTTCAGTAACTTCGAAGATAAAGGGGGAATGGTATTTTTTTTAACGTTTTTGGTCATAAATCAAAAAATACATACATAATTACCCCGGTTGACCTTGCTACTTTTCAACCGTGGAGTCAGGGCGCGCGTGGTCTGCATAGGGCGCTCAATAGGCGCCGGAGGAAACTAACAGGACCCTTGCCACAGAAAAGTAATAGTATAGAAGGGTTTCTTTCTAACAAAGCTGACGTTCGGGTCCGACCGACCACCTGACGGAACGATCCGCATCCGACCGTCTTAATATCACATTTATTTAGTCGTATGGCAAGAAAAAAACAAGAGAAAAACAGATACAGAAAAGGTCATGATAATCATAAAATGCACTACGACGCGCAATAGCACGTTTGTGTAAAGTGCAATCCATACTGGAGCATTTTTACGTTTTCTTAAAACTTTGCTTGTACTGCGTTCATACACGGCGCGCACACATTCAAACGCGCGATGTAGCCTTTGTAGCAAGAAAAATTACTGCTTAATAGCAGTAGGTATAATTACTATGCCAGTATCTTGGGCACCTTGCCGAGAGGCCCAGCCTAATTTTTAATTGAGATCTATCTTTCATTAAAATAAAACTTCCTAAACGTTTTCAAACAAATTGAATAGTTACAAGATATTACAAGAGATTTTCGGTTCGTAACCCGCCTCCAAATGGACCGCATCCGTTGCGTCGACAATCGAAATCGAAAACACAATCGGGTCGTGTCTAAAAAATCGAAATTGTATAGACTTTATTTCACTAATCGAGAGAAAACGTGATGATAAACGGGGTCCAGAGAATCACGCACCGAGTCGATATAATCATTCGATCGATTTCATAATCTGCCATTGTGTCGGAACAATAATCGTATGCAATATGCAGTAATCACTTTTGACCTGTGCTATGGTAATGGCGATTTGGATAACATTAATTTTACGTGTGCAAACAGTAATTGTTGGACTAATTCGACCGAACCTAGTCCGACCCTCTCAAGGTAGTCCGGGCCAAACGACCTGCTTCAATCCCAGGCGCCCCGGCCCCCACCTAGTCCGACCCTCTCAAGGTGGTCCGGGCCAAGCGACCTGGTTCGATCCCAGGGAACGCCATGGCCCCCACCTGGTCCGATGTTTGGAACAGTTGTAGTAAGACTTGCAAGTATGTCAGCTTGTTGAACTAATTACATTCTTATAGTACTCAATTGTTTATAGCACAATATGTTCATTATTTTTGATAACTGTACACCTAATCTTTGACTCTACAATGAGACTAGGTACCAGTGGCGTGGCGTCCAAAGAACTCGATTCCTACCGGCTTGCCTAATATCAGGCATTTGAACTCCTTATTCAACAGCTCTTACGGAAAATGTACACCAAACCTACACCGGCTTGCACAAGGATATCTTTTACGCCACGCCGCTGATAGACACCAACTTAGCTTTCCATCTTTACTATCCGGCAAAAGAATGGCAAGTATAATTATCTAATGCATATACCTATACATAAAAAAAAAAAAAAAAAATAACGCATTTATTTATATTCTGCACGAAAAGATCCACAGTATAGACTTTCAAATCCTGTCGCCCTTTTTATTTGTCATCTTAATTATGTACTCTAACAAATTTTGTACTCAAAATTTAAATAGAATCTTGTGTTCGAATTAGTCTTAAGAAATTTGTCTAAAAGCGCCATACTAATTTAAGCTTTCATTCATCTTTGAACCCATAGAAAAAAACACGTATATTTAGCGTACAAACATATCTACAACCTAAAGAAATTGAATTTGAAAAACAAAGTCCGATAGGTCACCACCACCAGTATCACCCTCAGCATTTTTCCACGGCAAGTCGTACGGACTGATTCCTTTCGCAGAATGTTGATCAAAATCGCATTTTACAAGTAAAATAAAATGCAGACTTGTTACAAGTGTTGTAATGTAACCTACCGTTGACATATACAAATTCCATATTTGATCCAGCGTTCCAATTGCTAGAGTTGCAAAATTACGCCACCCAAAAATCGGTATCAGTTTCGGCGAAATTTCACGAAAATTTATTTATCGTTCTGGTTCGGAATAAAAAGGCAATATTGCCGAAATATCTAGACGTGTGACATTGCTATCGTATACATTTACACAATCAAATTTCGTTTGTAATGTATCAGTGTAATACAATATCACACGGCAAATATCGTATTATACTGACACTGCAATATGACACTTTGAGGAGATATTACAAAACAGTGTTTGTAAAGCGAAGGTGCTGTTTTACGGGTAATTTGATAATCAAATCTAATGGGCTCAATGTGTAAACATAAATATTTGGGTTTTGCAATGTTTATGAGCGTGGGAAAAACTACCGTGACAAAGTACTTTCAGGACGTTACCGGTTATACAGAGGGTAATCAATTCAAATGGGGTCAACAAGAATATATCGATACCTTTAGACTCAAAGGGCGTATAAGCTCCATTAGAACCTACGGCGTTTACGTCCTTTGAGTCTAAAGGTATCGAAATGTGACGTTCCCAAGTACAAATTGCCACTTTGTCGCTTGCTAAAAAGACGCTTTAACGGGTCTATTATTATCTCCCATATTTTTTAATAATACATTACTACAGAGCTGCTGCAGCTAGTACAAGGCTGGCAATCCCATTTCACGCCGAGGTATGTATAGTGCTTTTCTCAAATATGCAATGAAAAAAATTAAAAACACTCCAAAAAATCAAACTTTATTTCCTAGAGGCACTAAAATTAAAGTAGAAAAAAAAAGAATTACAGAATGAAACATTTTCAATTTCCTTTCCAAAAACTGTCTCAGTATAAATTTTTACCGCGAATATTTATATGAAATATGTTAAATGTGTATTCTTGTAATTAAGTTTGCTAAAATTAGTGGAAATTGTTTATAACGTGTTATTTGTTATGTTGATGTCAATTTTATATAAATAAAATTACAAAATATAGCAAACATCGTTTATTGTTTCTTTAATGGCTGAACGCCGTGATGCCGTGTCACAAGTAAATGTGGAATGGAAATTAAAAAAAAACACATTGCAGGCAATGTTATATGAAATTCCATTAAATGCCAAGTGTCAAGCCGCACCGGAAACTGGGTAGGGGAGACCGGGTATGGTTGTCTCACGGGTTGGTTGTCACAGCAGCCATTAAGTAATACGAAACGAGACAACCAACCCGTGAGACAACCATACCCGCTCTCCCCTACTGTGCGGCCTATTATATTTAAGCCACGTAATGTCAACATTTCATTGTATGTTTGAGAAAAAGTCAAATTTGTATTGTTAGTCATAATTATCGAAAGTCATACAACTTATTTTCTACGAAACGGTGAGTATCAACAAAATATAAAACTTTATAAAAATGTAGATAAATCAACATTTTAATCTATTCGTGTCCTTTTACAGTTGTCCGTCATAATATAATTATTCAGCTCAAAGGTATTGTTTGAATCTTTGACATGTCAAAAAAAGTCAATGTAAATAGACAATCCAAAAATACATTTAATTAACTAATTAAGGCCAATTTTCGGAAATTTGGAATACTTAATTGTTGTTTGTTACCTCAAAACTGCTGTTTGTACACCTTTTTGTAGGAGATGAATTACCTGAAATATACAAAAACACGGTTAGACAAACTTCCATATTGGTTGTTTTATTTACAGTAAAAAGGTTATTAGAAAACAGATTAAGGCAAAGATTTACAATGAAATAAAAAGTGAATAATCTGCATTGACCAGAGAGGTAAACTGTTCTATGTACCTACTTAAGATCTTCAAATAAGTAAGAACTTTCACTAATAGACAAATCATAATCTGAGAAGCAATAAGGACTTTAAACATTTTTTATAAAAAAGAAAAACAACTTAATAAATAAAAAAAAAACAAAGTTCCATTAAGTAGGGATTTAGTAGTTACAATTAATTCATTTTCTCTGACGGTTAAATAAAGATTTTAAAATTAGTAAGGAAATGCCATCAAGCACACCAAGTTATGCACAGAAATGGTATATTCTGCGACAATACATATCATATAAGGCACATCAACAAAACACGATGAAGAAAATAAAACCTGTACAAACGAAGCCACTGTTAACTGACCACCCATAGACTTTAACACGTTGCAATAAAGTTGACATTCGTTTACAAATGTACCTATAGTTAACAGTGTGTTCGATTGTACCAACAAATCATTTTCATAATAAAAATGTTGTTACCATGCCCTTTAAACTGTTCACAAAAAGCAACCACATCCACAAACCATAGACAATCATCATTTATCACTTTACGTAACGTATCAACTTGATATGCCGTAACAGCCATAGATAATGCGATAGCTAGGGATGTGCCTACATTCGGCGATTATATTTGAGGTAAAATTGCAAAAGTGACTTTTATAAAGAACTTATTTTGATAGAAGTGTAAGAATATATGGTAACATCTTTATAAATTAAGTAGTTTGTCGAATTCATCTAAAACTGACGGCAATTTGTTGACATTACCATTAATGAACATTAATTAAAGCAAACCACACTTACTGTGGTATGTACTGGGTAGAAAACCATCTAAAGTGGATTACAAGACTTCTTAGTGTAAATTGAAGTTCCGAGATTAAAGTACTAACAGACAACATACAGCCTCTACTGCAGATAACAGGTTGAAATTTGAAGATATGCTCATTAGGAAAACCCCCTAAGGACTGAACCGGGGATGAAAATTAGTATGAAAACGTCAAAAATTCACGTAGAGAGGAGAGAAGTCACGAAGGGATCTACTCTATCCATAGAACGGTATATCATCACGAAGGTTAGTCCCTAATCAGTGGTATCTACTATAGACGTAAAATTTAATTGAGGTAGTACAATAAAGTCCTCTCCACCAATGTATAAAGACGAACAAGTAGTCCAACATCGGCCACTTAGGAACACGCGACACGTATTCACACAGACGCGTGGTAGCACATCTGAATGAGTGCGATCCATACTAGAGCATTCTTATGTATTATTATTTCTTTGCTTGTAGTGCGTTCGTAGACGGCGCGCACACATTCAAGCGCGCGATCTGCCTTGCCATGGCAAAACACTGTAACTATGTATGGATCTCCTATACCAGATACAGTGTTTTGTCATGCCACGGTAGTAAGTATGTACCTTTTGTAAGAAGAAAAATTACTGCTATTTATTATTATACTATACTGTATCTCCACGCACGCACCTCACCCAAACCTCCTCTGGCTCTCAGTTAATAGGCCTAAATTTAAGCCCGTCAACGAGGTCCACTTATTCCAACTTATCAATACAGAATCTCCCGTCTAATCCACCCACATCCATTACATAATTCGGTAGCGCATGCGTACAATCAACGGAAACAATTTGCGGCGCCGCCGCAAAACAAGTGAGCGCTCATCAATCAGCGAGTGAAAGTGCAGGGGTCGGCAACTTGATCGATCGCCCCAATAACGATATATCGAATTAATGTACTTTGTATCAACTTGTATAAATTATAATACGTACGATAAACAACTGTTCGCATAAACTGTAACGTCTAGAGTTTAAGAGCAGCTTTAGAATGGCAGGCGAATTGAATAGATTATAAGATTTGATCGTATTACATTTGATTACAGATGTTTTTAAATTGATTGTGAATGTAATGAAAGTATTAATGGCATGCGTAATTGTGCTATGAGCTTGTTTATTGATATTATGATTGATGCTTAAGCCTAAGTTAAGATGTTTGTAAGCCAAAATTAGTTGAATAGGCAGACAAGATTAGATAGAAACAACCTGGTGCATAATTTGAAAAGTGAAGGGCAATTAACATATGAAAAAAAATAACCAAAATTGTATCTGAATATAAATTTGATTTATTATGTAAATGATCTTGTAAATCATTTGGCGAGCTTTACTTATAAAAAGTTAAATTTTAAATTACTGTTTTAATAATACGCACACACAGAGCACTATTTTATCTTTGAATGCTGTTTAGGTCCGATTTATATACTTAGCGGTAAAAACATTATAGATAAACATAAACATGCATGTCCGCACGTGCAATGTCTAAACCACATTAACAAATTTGTCACGCTAGACGTTCTAATTGCATCCATTTATATCTGTTCTTATACGTATCTTAGTCAGGACTCACTACATTCATTTAATTAAGAGCTAAAATCGTATAACATCGCTATAGGTACGCTAGGCAGCTGTTAAACTGTTGCCAACTAGACATCCTTATAATTATAATTATCACTTCGCAGCAATCGTCACAAATGGTTGTCGATATCTGTCTAATTATATCACTTCGATACCAATGGTTGGCGATACCTGCTGGCATTAATTAACATGTATTACGTGGAAATGCTAATCGCCTCATCTTGTTGCAATCTACCTACTATCATTATGGAATAGCAAATACAGTAGTATTTACTAATATGTTACTCTACTTTAAGTTCAGAAGTGAGATGACTTAGCTAAATTTGTCCTTATTAACAGACAGGGGTAACAGAGACGTTTTTTCCGTTACACCTCTTTCAGGGTTAACCTTATAAAAATACGGTTAGGAAAAATACTCAATCTAATTGATCGTTGTAATAAAATACGTAGGTACCTACAAATTGTAATCGCGGAAACAGAATACAATATTAATGGAAATGCTATCATTATTTCCATAGTGCTACATTTTTGAAGATATTTAGCGCATTGAGAAAAAATTTATCCCAACAAAATATGTGATTGAATAAAATTTCTACATCGTCCAAATGTGTGTGAAAAAGGGACATTTAATCCGGACTTTTGGAAACATTTATTAGGTACATGAATCACACGTCTTTCTTCCGTTCTAAATTCTTTGAGTTGTTTGAACATATTGCGAGGCCCACTTTGAAAAGGATATGAATAATATTATTTACGGAAAGACTCATTTATTTAACTTTTTAAATTTGAAAGATAATTCAACTAACCAATTTCATATCTTGTTTTCCCATATTTGAATTAAAACATGACATAAGTAAACGTAGACTCTGTTGAATTTGAATTTAACTTAGATTGGTTTTGACCTGCATGAATAGTAAATACTGACGACAGTATTATAATTTTCATACTAGTCAAAAATTTGACTAAAACATTTTTTGTCCTGATATTTCCTTAAATTTTTCTTAAAGTTGTGTAGTAGGTGGATGCTAAGTGTTTACGCCCACTTCTTGAACTCTAATTTGCTTTTTTTTTCATTTATAAAGGAAGGGTTCAATTGTCTTACATTATAACAGACCTCTTCACAATCGGAGGAAACACGTCATATTATAAAAAAAAAAACATCTTTTGAACGCTGTCTAAGGTACCTACACATCCTAATGTTTGACACGCTATCATATCACCTCCTAGTGCAGTGACTGACGTGACGACTTAACAATCTTAACTTACATTTAAGGCAACTATTGGGACAGTGTCACTGTCAAGCACTCGGAGGTCTACTTTATCTAAAAAATATCAAGTCTAGACTCGTTTATTTTCTACCATTGACGCAACCAAACGGGTATCAGACGCTAAGTTAACATGCCAATAGAAATCGTGAGGTCGCGACAAATCGTTCTATTTTAACACATCTATTTCGGTGCGTGGCAGACACATCCATCAAACTATTATAGTTCAGACTTTGATGCCGTCTGCCAAAGTTAGTGTCGACATCAAATCTAGTCTATCGGTTATAAGTAGGTAACTGAACTACGTATGTGACCTCTCCGAAGCAGGGCCGGCCGTTAATAGTAACATTGTGTATTAAGGGCGGTAAGTAAGGAATTACAAACGAGTGTTTATTATAAGCCCGAGGTGAAGACGAGGGCTTTAATAAAACGAGTTTGTAATTCCTTTACCAACGTGGCACACACAATGTTTTTCATCACACTTGTGAGGAAATCTTAATAATATAACCTTACTAATCGACCCAGTATGACAAGAAAATTAAAATGGAAAGTGACATTAGTGACATATGTCCATAGACAATGCGAATGTCAAGTCACGTTCGGAAACCATAGCGGTAAAGACCTAAAACAGCCATTTTAGTTGATTTTATATTTGCAAAATAAGAAATACACTATTTAAACATTTAATTCATGTTACCGAAATATGTGTTTACATTTATTTGCAATAACAGTTATTAATTCATATTAATATTTCAGTGATAATAGTATTTTATGCAACAGTTGTATAAGTGGGTTCAAAAAATGCGAATTGCGTGAGTTGGCGAGTATCGCAAATAGAGACGCAATGAGCGTTTTTTGACTTAATTATACAACGTTGCATACAATACTTTTTCTACGACGAGGTTTTAAATTATAAAATGCAAAATTAATCATAACCTAGAAACAAGGCAAATATGACGTTTGACTGACAGTATGGTGTCTATGGTAAACTATTTTTTTAATTTAAAATATACTTAAATTAAAAACACTTTTTTATATGTTGGCATCAATGAATTTAGTTCCGAAAGTTTTGTTTTTCTTAAAAACCGTAGGAATTTAATTGTTTGTTAAGTTGGTAGTTGTGCATTTTTACCGTAAAGTTAAAATTGAGCGCTTAATCCTTGACCTAAGTTTAACCTAGATTTAGAAGTCTGTGGCTGCTAGCAATAACGTAAAGTGACGATAACGACACTAGTGCTGTTATGGGGAATAGAGTATAGACTTCTCTGAACTCATATTATGTATGTTCTTATATTAGTGTTCGTGACCAAGTAAAAGACAGATAACAGTACAGGAGTAGAAAAAAGTTAAAAAAGTAAGTTGGCGTTTCCTTTGAACATGACAAATAAGAGTAAAACAGAACCAGCGTTTCAAATTTAAAAAGAAATCATGCCCTAGGGCTTAATAGGTCATTTACGGCCCGCAGAACCTACGTGTAATGACATCATTTTCGAGCAAGTGTGATGAAAAATACTATTTTAGGCTAAGTATTAAAGACTAAGTATCTACCAGAGCTGTAACGAGGCTGGGCACATTCATTAGTGGTTTCCTTGCAGTCGACTCCGCTACCTCGCACGAGTCGCAAAGCGTCGTAGATATTCAGCCTAAATTGACCAAAATATCCCTATTATCTAAGGAGATGATCAAGAAGCCTATGTTTCAAGTGCCTTAAAAACTTTTAGGGATATTGCGAAGCGTTTCATTGAGGCGACGCCGACGGGTGAACAGAAGGCTGGCTCATACTTATGTCAAAGGTTAGCGTTAGCTATCCAACGAGGTAATGCGGCCAGCCTCCTGGGCACCCTCCCTCGTGGCACCAACCTGGAGCCCGTGCATTATTTATAGTTTATTTTTTACCCTTTTTTCTACTCCTGTACTGTTATCTGTCTTTTACTTGGTCACGAACACTAATATAAGAACATATATAATATGAGTTCAGAGAAGTCTATACTCTATTCCCCATAACAGCACTAGTGTCGTTATAGCCACTTTACGTTATTGCTAGCAACCACAGACTTTTAAATCTAGGTTAAACTGAGGTCAAGGATTAAGCGCTCAATTTTAACTTTACGGTAAAAATGCACAACTACCAACTTAACAAACAATTAAAATCCTACGGCTTTTAAGAAAAACAAAACTTTCTGAACTAAATTCATTGATGCCAACATAAAAACAAAAGTATTTTTAATATATTCACTGCGTGTCAACTTCATTTAAAAAATAAAAAGTTTACCATAGACACATACTGACAGTCATACGTCATATTTGCCTTCTTTGCAGGTTATGCCTTGTTTGTATTTTATAATTTTAAAACCTGTCGTAGAAAAAGTATTGTATGCAACGTTGTATAATTAAGTCAAAAAACGCTCATTGCGTCTCTATTTGCGATACTCGCCGCATTCGCGGCTCGTATCGCAACTCACGCAATTCGCATTTTTTGAACCTTCTTATACAACTGTTGCATAAAATACTATTATTAACCTTGTTTTAAAGTCTTTTTATCTGTTCTGTTGTCTTTAATATTGTGTCAAAGACTTAGAGGGTGAATTATAAGTAGATTTTTCATCAAAAGGTGCATCGTGATGGTAGAAAGTAATTTACTACTTGGGATGATAAGGAGAACTTGGATTATGCGTTATTTTTTAGTAGATATGGGAAATTGACGACTTCCCATTAATTGCCTCAAATCAAAGCAAGTCCTAAAGTCCCATCAACTCACAACGTCACAACATAATATACATTCATATAAGAACTTCAAGTACAGTTTTAGTTGGTTGCCACTTTTTCAGTGAGTCGGTTAAACTCGCATGTCTGAAAAGTTTTCTAGACATTGCGTCATCATTATGTTACTTTGAGGTTCCCATTTGTCGTTTCTGGTCGGAAATAGCTTTTATACGTGTCTCAAATGGGCGAACAGAGATATTTTGGGAATTCATGTCATAAGCCGGCCCATAGTTAGGTAGCTGTTTATTCATAACCATTTGCTTCTTGTTTTAGTATTGTAAAATGCTGTGTGATGGCGTAATTAAAGTTAAAGCATGTTACAAACAAAATTAGGCCACTACTACCATTTCAAAAATTTACCAAATGTAAGTATACCTATCGAATAAATATGTCAATTACAAATTAGTAGCCGAATGTAGACAGCAGCAACAGACGATATGGCTAAGTGCGGTATTTCATAGAAAGCCACGACCTTAAGGTTTTATTTTTCAATCAGAACAGCCAGCCAGCCAACCCATCCAGTTAAATTGGGCTGTCTCCTTTTTTTCAGTGTGAAAGAAAAGGATAAAGCTAAAATTAATTGTCAGACAGGATTTATGGGGAGATTGAAAATACCTAAGTAATTTTACTTTATCGCTAGGGTTTCTGACGTAACGTGGCTCTGGCTGGTACAGAGTTGTAATAAATAAAGCTATGAAGACTTTCCACCGGCATGGACTTTCGTTTCGCGATAAGTTTACCATACCGTTAACGGAAACACTTACAAACTTTATAATCATCATAAATATTATATGTATCAATACTATCCAAGATCGGATGGCAAATAGATTTCGATAGGCGAAGAAAGTACCCGATTTAGTTAAGTTTGCACCCGCTGTCTTTTAGGTTATATACAAATAAGGTGCAAAGTTAACTCGATCAGGATAGTCGAAGAAAGTACCCGATTAAGCTAAGTTTGCACATGCTGACTATTACGTTACATAGAAATAAGGTGCAAAGTTAGCTCAATCGGGATATTCGTCGATGAAAGTCAATATCTCCCTCTCGTTCGTTGTGCGTGATCGTACCTTTCCGCATTTCTTGCAGTTTCCGACAGTTTTTACTGTTTAATGAATCGCTGAACGTGAATAGCTGTGTACTGCCATGCGATTTATCCATCCATATCTACTATTATATCCATACCTAACTAAGTCTGTCTGTCACATTTTCAGATTTAACTCACTGGACCGATAGTTATGAAATTTGGTATGCATGTAGTTTGAGATCCGGGAATGGACATAGAATACTATTTATCCCAGAGGAAAGTGAAATGGGGATAAGGGCGCGGGATAATACTACGCCTAAGGGAATCTAATAGGAAACGTCCCTTAAAACGATAAACTAGTCTACGTGGAGAAATCCGCGGTCAAAATCTTGTGTGTTAATACAATCTAAAATTTTGTTCGATACCTCTGTGCTAAACTTCGACCCACTGGACTATAATGAAATTATCAAATCGTGCACACACGTATTGACAGCTCACGTCACTCATGACTGGTCTATTAACCTGCAGTTCAAGGGCGGAACTTGTCAAATGTCAACATTCTGCTCTGCGCTCATCAATGTCCACATAATTAATAATACGTTACCTTACCCCAAGTTACAGTTACTCTATTAGGCTTACTCTTGGTTAAGAGGTATACATTTCTAAATGTACAAATTCCCATCTTTATGTAGGTTCTAAGCACAGTACAACGTCAGACAAGTAGTTTAGGAGCACGTGTTACTCAGGCCTAGTTTCAGTAGTTCGGTGATTTTTGTCCGGTTCAAACAAATATATATGAACTGGACTAAAATCACCGAACTACTGAAACTAGGCCGATACTCAAGGTCGAGGCGCTGACAGTGGGATTCGTACTGAAGCATTCTTACGCATTCTAAAACTTTGCTTGGAGTGCGTTCGTGTACGGCGCGACATACACGCCGCGCGATGTACCTTTTGAAGAAAGAAAAATTACTGCTTTCAACTGTGACGTCTTGTCCTTTTCCATTCAATACAGGGTGAATTTTAAATCGTGAATCGTAACTACGTTTACCGGTAAAGCTACTTAAGACTAATTCAGAGCACTAGTGTTAATAGCAATTAAAGACCCGCTTAATTAATTATGAACAAAACGGTGGAGGCGCTTATACCATTAATCGTAACAAAACTGAATTATTTTATGAGTAAATACGATTTAAATACGTGCTTATGTTGACAATGTCGACGATGTTGACATTATTGACAATACGTGCCAAAATTCTATCCGCCAACTTCAATATTAGGAGGTTGGATATCTAATGTTGAAATTTTCATGACAAATACGAAACATAAATGTAGGGTGACCACGAGATTTTAAAAATTAGGATAAATCAAATTAAAAGTGGACAAAATAAAAACGTACTTAATTTAGGTTTAAAAGCATGGTAAGTTATTGTAAACTATGTATAGGCTACAAAAAAATTATAACGATTCACGATTTAAAATTCACCCTGTATATTACAAAAATGTCTGACCATGCTCTGAAGTCACGGTCAGTTACAGTAGCTCGCCCAATTAAAGTGGGACTACACCAGCTAATATGCTGAATGCGTTGTACGTATACTGACTATGGCGTGGACGCCATAAGGTGGGAGGAAACGATGTGGACATAGCGTTTTAACGGGTAGCCAGACGTTTTGGAAACTGGGACAGTTGTATTTCGAGGGGAGGATTGTTTACCTGGCGGTGGTAATTAACATATCCTACAAATAAATAATAACAAAAAAAGATCAGTGTACAATCATTGAGAAAAAAGCTAGACAAACCTTAAATAATCCCTCTACCCCATGCGTGACCAATAATCCACCGTTCTCCGAGTTGAAGAGAAATTTCATCTAGGTGTTGTATTTGTAATGTCATTATATCACAATGCAATTAAGATAGGAATGCCACTGCAGTCTGCATTCATATTACGCGAAGGCGAAAATAAAATAGCTAAACGCGACTAATTACCATTAAAGAAGATGCTTTAAACATTAAATATATTTATTGCCCAATAAATGTTGCAGTGAATTAACTTCCTAGTCATAATTTTTTATAGACTTCCTGCAACGTCTATATTAGGATTTTATACCTCATAGCCTGCAACTGAATGCTACTAAAAGTTGTAACTGTTTTTAGTGCTCTTATGTGCAATACGTAAAATAACTAAAGTGGCCGACATAGCTGCCAGAGTCAGTAGAAACTGGCAATGGGCATAGCTCGATGAACAGATGGCCGACGGGGCGTAAAGGCAAAGTATAGTAAGTACATTGTGTATCTAGGGCGGTAAGTAAGGAATTACAAACGAGTGTTTGTTACAGTTTGTAATTTCTTTACCGTGGCACACACAATGTTTTTCATCACACTTGTGAGGAAATCACCACGACCAGCGTATTCAAATAAAAAAAAACATTTACCCTAGGGCGTAATAAGTGATGTACGGCCCGCAGAACCTACGTGTAACAACACCATTTTCGAGCAAGTGTGACGGGCGTAACGAAACTGAGATTCAAAATTTGTTCGGAAAAGTTGGGACAACTTTTTACGTAATAGGTAATTTTTTTCTGCAATTGACCCTCCTGTGACTTACGACCTGGATGTCTTTAAGGCAAGAGTGAATAGGCATCTTCTGGGTAAGCGTACGCCATCTTAGACCTTGTCTTCACTTCCCATCAGGTAGTACTATAAAAACACCGACACAGTAGCCAACAGCCAATCAGAACGCGCGAACATTGCGCATGCGCGTTCCTATTGGCTGTTATATGCACGATATATGCAGTGGCGTATTGTACTAACTATGCTGCTACGCTATGCTAGAAACAAGTACCAACATTCATCTGACTTCATAAAATTCCAAAATCCTACATTAAATTATTTTATGCCACACCTGGCCATAAAGTGCCTTTTTCCGCACGCTGCGCGTACGGAAAAAGCCGCTTTCTGGCCAATTGTAGACATAAAATGATGTACACAACACGGGAGGTAATAAAGAAAGCCCTCGATGGCATATTTACGTCCCTCGCTTGCAGCTCGGGCCGCAAACTTCTGCGATCTCGGCCTTTCTTTGTATTACCACCCTAGTTGTGTAATGTACTATTCTTATCAACAATACGAGTACATAATTACAGTCGCCATCAGATATATCTTAGCTGTCAGTGTACTCATAAATATCTGAACACGGCTCTATTTTCATAGCATTAGAGCCGTGTTCAGATATTTATGAGTACACTGACAGCTCAGATATATCTGATGGCGACTGTACAACGAGGAAGCTCGGGGCGAGCCAGCACACAAAAATCTAGAACATGTTGTTGCAAATCAGCCGGTTAAGCAAGCAAAGTTAGGGGTATTGTTGACGTAATAGTTCTCAGACGTCGTGACAGAATGCGGAATGAATATGTGAGAAAAAAATTAAAATGAGTATAAATTTTACGAAATGTTACTTAGACATCTTTGTCAAGTAGGTAAGCAATCTAGCTTTCATATTTCCAGAAGGATCAATAAAATAACCATTTGTGCAGGAGATAAGTCTAGACTATTCTTTTTCTTATTCTGCACTCTTTTACAGATTGGTCGTAGTTATGAATTGTTCAGTCTTCGTCGCTGTTTTCACAATATTTCTCCATCTATCTCCGTTACTTAGGCAATCCTGGTACATTTCGTTACAATGTCCTGTAACAGATTTCACAAGTTCTAGCCGTCTCATCTACGCTAAGGATGAACCTGACTTAATATAAGGTACAGACGCATCCCTGAGAACCACTTTGAATCACCTTTTAGGACAGACAAAAGAAAACGTGTATAGTTGAAATTTTTTAGTGTCCGAGTTCTAGCAAAATACGTAATTGCAAATTGAACCTTCTAACACAGACAATAAAACTGCTATTTGAATGCATTTTCTTGTTACAACTCGGACACTTTAAAAAATTTCAACTATAGGTACCTGTAAATTCTGAAACAGGGTTGTCTCAATCACACTAATATTATAAATGTGAAAGTTTGTGAAGATGTTTAGATGGTTGGATATTTAATGTTTGTTACTAAATAACGGCGTAGCAACTGGATGGATTGAGGTGAAATTTGGCAAGTAATTAGACTAAGTCCTGGATTGAAACATAGGATACTTTATATCCCGGTAAAGAGTTCCCTTGAGATACAATACAATACAATACAATCATACTTTATTGCACACCAAAAGAAAATTACATTGCAAACTTATATGTATAATAGTCCACCAAACGAAGTAAACTCAGAGGAAAAAACTCGTGTATAAGCGAATTTTGGCATAGTTGTGAGGAATGGGGTTTTAAACGACATACTAAAAGTACTGATGGGTGGGGGTGAAGCTAACGGGGGGAGGGGGGTGTAAAGGTCCCTTTTTTTAGTTTTTTGCAAAAAACTCGTAAACTTGGCCTATAGCTAAAAATAGTCTGAAACACAAATAATGTACGTAAAATTTTCTACAAAAAAGATGTAAACTTTTTTCTCTGGGATCAATACTTCATGAGATATAGAGGGAAGTATATGACCAATAAAGAAAACACATTTGTTTAAGTACGGCACGTATATTCCTAAAGATAAAATCCCTAATTATTGTCTAAATCTAAAATATTATCATAATCATCGTCGTCAGCGGTTACTTCGATAGGAGCTCCGTTAGTGCATGAGCCGGAGCATACACCGCAGACATTGGAGCAGGGAATTCCAGCTTTCCGGCAGCCACATCGCATCCCACATCCCGTCTTACAGCGGCAGAATATGGTTTTGAGAATTGAGTCAGGTGCCACTGGGTCGTCGGTTGTCTCTGGCTTTAGGATGCCATCGTCTCCTATCAAGTCGACTTCATGTCACCGAATTTGCTGCCTGTGAAACTTTGCATTGTTTTGTTTCCAATATCTAGGGCTTTGTGGCAGTTTACTTTAGAATTTCCCAGGATCTAAGAAGAACGTGGTTTTATCACTTGCCAGTATGAGCAGTAGCATTAAAATCAATGACGAGACAGTTACTATTAACCCTCTGACAATTTTCCAAAGAACTGTCATAGCTAAAAAGAACGAAGAAGATGTTGCAGACCTTTTGACCTATGAACTGACTCCATTCCCCATGGCTCTGTTCTTCGAGGGTGGAATACGAAAGGGGAAGAAGTCATCACTCTACGATGTATTGTGCCAGCAGAGAACAACGTTGCTCTTGATCTACATCAAAGCTTCAAAGTAGTAAATGGTGGTTTTCTTCTGCACCGTATGAAATGGAAACCGTCCTCTAGCGTTTCTTCGATTTGCCATCAATATATTACTTATGTACAGAAACACTACGGCCCAAATTGTTAAGTGATTTTTGATGGTTATGGTGATGTCGACAGTACTAAACGAGCAGAGCAGAAGCGACGAGATCTGACAAAAACTTCGGTCGACATTAATTTTAATGAAAATACAATCATCACCATTCCACAGGAGCATTTCTTCGCTAACAAAAACAATAAAACAAGGCTGATTCAGTTCCTTGCCGAGAAGATGACAGCAGCAGGGATTGGAACAACCATTGCTACAGGAGATGCTGATGGCATTATTGCCATGTGCGGGTTGGAGATGGCTGCCTTACATCCAACTGTTGTTATTGGGGAGGATGTCGACTTGATAGGAGACGATGGCATCCTAAAGCCAGTGACAACCGACGACCCAGTGGCACCTGACTCAATTCTCAAAACCATATTCTGCCGGTGTAAGACGGGATGTGGGATGCGATGTGGCTGCCGGAAAGCTGGAATTCCCTGCTCCAATGTCTGCGGTGTATGCTCCGGCTCATGCACTAACGGAGCTCCTATCGAAGTAACCGCTGACGACGATGATTATGATAATATTTTAGATTTAGACAATAATTAGGGATTTTATCTTTAGGAATATTCGTGCCGTACTTAAACAAATGTGTTTTCTTTATTGGTCATATACTTCCATCTATATCTCATGAAGTATTGATCCCAGAGAAAAAACGTTTACATCTTTTTTGTAGAGAATTTTACGTACATTATTTGTGTTTCAGACTATTTTTAGCTTTAGGCCACAGTTTACGAGTTTTTTGCAAAAAACTAAAAAAAGGGACCTTTACACCCCCCTCCCCCCGTTAGCTTCACCCCCACCCATCAGTACTTTTAGTATGTCGTTTAAAACCCCATTCCTCACAACTATGCCAAAATTCGCTTATACACGAGTTTTTTCCCTTGACAGGCAAATTTTGGTCTTCGTTCGGTGGGCTATAAAAATAGTGGTAAACAATAGGCGGATATTAACGGGAACAAAGCGTAAATAATGTACAACCGTCATGTAGGTACCTAATTATGGTTTCTATTTTGCAAAGCGTTATTGAACGAATTACAAGTATGTCATAGGAACAAACATGATAGGCCATTGTTGACGTACTTACTGACGATACCGGCAGACCGAAGTCTATGGGCAAGAAGCCAGCCCTAACCAAGGGCTCCAAACAACCTCCTTCGATTATTTACTAATACAGTATTAGGTCACTGCTAACGTAGACAATATTCATCATAATAATCACCGCGTGACAGAACGACCGATTGATTGGTACAGTCTGATTCCTAACTAGAAAATAACCACATTTTTACTAAAAAAAAACCCGACCGCGGTGCACTTTGAAACTGCATAAAATCCGCCATTTTGTTTATTTTAACGAACTTCATACCCAGTGACACTCGCACCATCAAGACGAATCTAATGATGTATCATTTATCAAAATCGGATGTGCCGTTGAGTAGTTACGAGCGGACACAGGAACGGACATACATACATACAAGTCAAACACATAACCCTCCTTTGGGCTTCGCCGCAGTCGGGTAAAAACCAGACAAGAGCGAGTCGGAATCGCCCACAGAGGGTTCCGTACTAATACTTAAATTTAAAGATAATAAAAATATAGTCTTTACTTATACCCTCTGAATGTTGGTTTCCTTGAGTTGAGAGTGTCGAAATTTACGTTTTTTGCGGCATAAACGGTCGTACCTATCTTTTTTTTTCAACTTATCAACTTAACGTAGAAGTTTGATTTTTTCACAGCTTCAAGGGGCCGTGCACTTAAGTATATGGTTTAAATTTCAATTCGATACCCCACCCGTTGCCTGGTCTTGACAGATGGACAACAAACTGATCTTATAAGGGTTCCGTTTTTTTTCCTTTTGAGGTTCGGAACCCTAAAAATTGCCATTTTGGGCAATCGAGAATGGTGCCTTGCTCCGAAAGAGCAAAACACGAAAATAAGGACATGTTTTCACGCCATTCATCAAGGACTTTTTAATAAATGTTGTAATTCAGGTATTGAAAGCATTTCAAACGTAGGTGCTGCACACTCCTATGTTTCCATATGTATGTTAGTAATATGAGTTGAGTATCATTGCGTATATCAATATCATTAGCAGCAACTATTTCTTCATTCTATGTTTATTGCACAGAATTGCAGCCAATCAGAATTCAATTGGTAGCCTCTCATCAATATGTATACTAATCACCCTAGAGTAGGTAATCAAAATACCAATAATACGTTCAATTTTGTAAGATAATTAATGATCATTGCGTAGGGTATTTGATTTCTCATGTCTATAGATATTCCAATTTTCCTAGTCAAGCATCTATTTATCTTAGCTAATGAAAATAAATGATCTAAGTATTTAATCTTCACGCGTATTATTTTGTTGTTGTCAAATACCCTATTGACGTTTTCGACTCGCCACCTTCGTTTCGGCCAAAAAACCATACACAACACCCATGTAACTAATCTCATCTAGCATTCAATAACGTGGCCTATGATCAATAATAGACAACCGGTAGTAAGTAGTTGCAAGTTGCCCAAATATGTGCAGTTCCTGGCTGTTGTATAATCGCGAGCAAAGTAAAAGGCGCGTGCGTAGTAGCTCGCATCTCATTCAATGTTAGACTGATTTTATTTTACGGTTCCGTATCCAAAGAACTAACGGAACGGTATGTACCTACTACCAAAGTTTCCGATGTCTTTCCACTTGTTTGTCAACTTTATAACACCGGGCTGTATCGCATGATTCGTAATAAGTACACACTAGGTTTTTGAATTATTTCCGAAGTATGTATCTTTGTTGCCGCTATAAGTAAAACTATATAAATTAAAAAAAAAATGTGGCTTTATAGGCCTATACTTACAAGTGTTAAATCTTGCACGATGTACAGAAACCTTCGTCTGCTAGTCCGACTCGCACTTAGCCGGTTTAGACAGTGTTAACACCTATTATGTCAGTGTAATTATGTTTGCTTGAGTTGCATTCTACAAATCTAAATTACGTTTATACGTGTGTATTACACACTGTATGAGATCTCGACGAGTTAATTTTGTTGGCTGAGCGTTGTTCGTTTTAAATATTCGCGTCTTATTGTTACCATTGTTTTTAAATAAGTTTGCATTGTTATTTACGTTTGATGTGCTTTAATATTAATGTAAGGTCAAGCGGGGTTATTGCGTCTATTTCGAATTTAATGGAATCTTTGAAAGACGCATTTGCCCCCATAGACGCAATTACCCTGGTTGACCTTATTGTACCTACTCGTAGTGTTGTAATGGGGAAGTCGGTGGATGCGGTCTGCATAGGATCTCACTCTGTGGCGATCTATGGGGGAAACCTATGTCCAACAGTGGACGTCCGTGGGTGATAGTTTTTTTTCGGACCCGGTGGGGGCCGAGGCTTTCCCTGGGCTCGAAACAGATCGCTGGCTGGACCACCTCGAGTGGATCGGACTAGGTGGGGGCCGGGGGCGACTGGGGACGAACCAGGTCGCTAGTCCCGGTCCACCTTCAGAGGGTCGGACTAGGTGGGGGCCAAAGCACCTGGGGTCGAACCAGGCCGCTAGGCCAGAGCCACCTTAAGGGTGATAGACAAATAGTACAATTAAGGGTGTAAATTGCAAGCTACTAATTCGACCACTCAAAGTCAGAACTACAAATAAGCATTGATTCTGTTTACATCCATTTAATTATAACACGTAATAAAATACTAAAACGGAGAAAGGACCCGTTAAACGACTATTCAATAGTAATTTAATAAAAGCTTACGACATTAAACAAGAAATTACGCAAGCAAATTGAGATAATTATCACGACTTTCACATCGAAAGCCCAGAGCAGGATTTCAGAAAAAAAACAATCGCATTGCCTTCGTTAAAACGCAGTGTGATGCGTTTTTGTACTGCAAATTATATAAACACGCATTAAAATTGTATGAAGAAGATTTTTTGTTAATACTTCCGTATCGTATAAGGAAACTGCATAAGAATGCAAGATTTAACACGCTTTTGTTTCAGTAACTGTAATGTGTGACGGATGACGAATTTATTCAAATACATGAGGCTAAATAAACTTGATGTTTTATTTCCTACGTTACTTGCATAAGATAAAAACACATTATTGTATTTTTCTGCCTGACTGCCTGGTTTATTTTCTATGCAAATTTGGAGACTCAACCTGATTATTTATATAATAACCACATTTTTACTAAAAAAAAACCCGACCGCGGTGCACTTTGAAACTGCATAAAATCCGCCATTTTGTTTATTTTAACGAACTTCATACCCAGTGACACTCGCACCATCAAGACGAATCTAATGATGTATCATTTATCAAAATCGGATGTGCCGTTGAGTAGTTACGAGCGGACACAGGAACGGACATACATACATACAGGTCAAACACATAACCCGTTGGGCTTCGCCGCAGTCGGGTAAAAATTAGGTACTCACTGGAAATGGTTCATACACAGTTTTTAGTGTGAGTTTGTGTTTGCATCTTTCCTATGGACCTCACAAAAATTAAGGGCTTTAAAAGTCTAATTTTCTTGCTGGATCCTTATAGGCGTGTACAGACCATGTAGTATTACTAGCTTAGCAGGAAAATCATTCCAGATCCCGTACGCGCCAGAACGGCTCTCTCTAAGTCTCGTAGATCTGTAGCGTCATCCTTTTGATAACTTTATCGTCATAACATAACATACGTTCAGTAGAAGAAAGGAAACGACCTTATCAAGCAACGGGAGTTACAAATAGTCTATTAACAATGCTATTAAAGCAATTATGTTTGACTGGAGAAAACCTATAATTTGGAATCACAGCACTCATCTAGTTTGCTGTTGCTATCATATTAATATTCTCATGAGTAAAATCACGACTGGTTTAAAAAATAAATCAACTTTTTTCAGCGCCCCGTTTCAAAGAAAACCTTAATACTTTGTTGCATGAAAGCACATTCGCCGCAAATGATTAATGATGAACCCATACAAGGAAACGGTAAAATAATTAAAATGGGCCAATAATTTTGCGATTGCGTTCAATCGCACTCGGTCACTGTAAATCTTCCATGTCATAACACAGGCCTCTCGATTTAAAAAGGTAAGAAGACATGGAATTCATACAGTTTTTAGTATCTTTTGGTTTTAAGCGATGGAGTTTGTTGGAAAGATTAAAATCCATTAAAATATGGTTGGAAAGGCGTTTTATTACTTTCATTGATATCTGTCGATGAAAATTGATGATTTTGGGCTGAAATCAGTTGGCACTAGTCGGCTTGGTGTCGACACGCTTCGATGGGCGGTTTTTTCATTAATAAACGATTACTACGTACCTATACAGGGTGTCCCTAAAACCAACTTTGATACGAAAAGGGCTGATAGACCAGCTTATCAGACACCAGATTAAGTAAATTTGACCTCAGTAAAAATTTCTTAGTTTTCGAGATATTGACGTTTTTGCAAAACTCGTGCTAAGTGATACCCTGACTCGGTTATTTGAGTGTCATGACTAAAATATCAAGTATTTTTCAAATCTGTTTTTAATAGGGTATCATTTAATCGATCAGCAAAATATTCATATTTTGGTCAGCAGAAATTTGTATTTGGTCAGCCAAAATAGCTAGTTGGTAAGCAACTTATGGTTAGCAAACATTTATAAATCAGGCTGCAATTAATGATATACTGAACTGCTCTAAATTATTTTGGTCAGCAAATTAAATATTTGAGCTGCATTAAGCGATCTACGGTTAATCAAATTTTGGTAAGCAATCAGTAGGTAAGCAAAATATTTCATTTTGTTCATCAAAAAAAAGGGGGCAATAAAACCTAACTGGTCATTCACAAAATGGGCGCAACTATTCTGTCGCCAATCGTGTGCGTATTTTGTCATACGGTAATTGTCAGCTGTCAAGTAGCAGGTGTCACTGTGATATATACTGGGTGTCAATGTGATATATACAGGGTGTCACTGTGTTATATACAGGGTGTAACTGTGATAGATACAGGGTGTCACTGTAATATATACAGGGTGTCACTGTGATATATACTGGGTGTCACTGTGATATATACAGGGTGTCACTGTGTTATATACAGGGTGTAACGGTGATAGATACAGGATGTCACTGTGATATATACAGGGTGTCACTGTGATAGATACAGGGTGTCACTGTGTTATATACAGGGTGTCACTGTGATAGATACAGGATGTCACTGTGATATATACAGGGTGTCACTGTGATATATAATCAAAAAATATAACCCTAACCTACCTATTTTTGGGAGCCGTTTCGTTTTTAGGGTCATCAAAAAAAAATAACCCTAACCTACCTATTTTTGGGAGCCGTTTCGTTTTTAGGGTCATCAAAAAAAATAACCCTAACCTACCTATTTTTGGGAACCGTTTCGTTTTTAGGGTCATCAAAAAAAAATAACCCTAACCTACCTATTTTTGGGTGCCGTTTCGTTTTTAGGGTCATCAAAAAAAAATAACCCTAACCTACCTATTTTTGGGAACCGTTTCGTTTTTAGGGTCATCAAAAAAAAATAACCCTAACCTACCTATTTTTGGGTGCCGTTTCGTTTTTAGGGTCATCAAAAAAAAATAACCCTAACCTACCTATTTTTAGGAGCCGTTTCGTTTTTAGGGCCATTAAAAAAATAACCCTAACCTACCTATTTTTGGGAGTGACACTCTGTATATATCACAGTGATATCCTGTATCTATCACAGCGACACTCTGTATATAACACAGTAACACCTGTATACATTACAGTGACACCCTGTATACAGGGTGTCCAGTAATTAATAACCAGTAAAAATATTTTCATTTGTGACCTAGACGATCATTACAGTGAAACACGAGACCAAAAACTGAAAATTAAGAAAAGTGTGAAAATTTAGAAAACCAAGGGCCTTTTACTAAACCTAAAAGTCGATTTTCTGAACCAGCCTAAGGTGCCCTCTCAGTGGTTAGAAGATTGGCTATTAATTACTGGACACCCTGTATAACACAGTGACACTCTGTATATATCACAGTGACATCTTGAATCTATCACAGTGACACCCTGTATATAACACAGTGACACCCTGTATAGTGATATCATAGTGACACCCAGTATATATCACAGTGACACCCTGTAGATCTCAATTAAATTGCTTACGGACATGTTTTCTCTGCTGACAGTGACATCCTGTATCTATCACAGTGACACCCTGTATATAACACAATGGCACCCTTTATATATCACAATGACATTCTTTATATATCACAGTGACATCCTGTATACATTACAGTGACACCCTGTATATAAATAACACAGTGACACCCTGTATATCTCAATTAAACTCTCTGCTGACCAATTGTAAAATCTTGCTGCCCAAGTTATTATTTTGCAGCTCGACTGGTTATTAGGCAGCCAAATGATAAAAAAAGCAGATTAATATTGGTTAAAATGTTAACCGTTTTTAAATTGTTTGCTGAACAAGAGTTGCCGCCCGATTTTTATTTATTGCCAGCCAAAGCTTTGTATGCTGCCCAAATGATTTAACTGCTTATTTTTTCTTGCGGATCAATTTTAATAACGGCTGACCAAAAAATTACTTTTCTTTTTAATATGGGTAGCCAGATAACTATGCTATTGAACGTAATTCCTATTTTTGTTAATTTTTTCATGGTGTGGCCACAGTAGAATATCAAAAAATAATTTTCAGATTTTTCCAAATTTCACGTCTGATTTCGAACGAAGGTTGTGAAAAAAAAATGTACGAACACAACCTGGCACATGACGTAAAGAAATGGCGCATTTTTTGTAGTTTCTAAAATGGTATAACATTTACTAAATACTGTAATAGTTTTTGAGATAATGATATTTTGTTACAAAAATAACTTGTACTGTAGTTACACTTAATCTTAAATTTCTCATACGATCCGGTTGAACTAAGTTTGCACCTGGCGTCCTAAACATTACTTACAAATTAGGTGCAAACTTAACGTAATCATCGGTCAAAGTAGGTCCGTTAGTACCAAAAATAGCCAGTAATCAATAAACTGTATTGAATTAGGTTACTAACGAGAAGACGATCAAAGGGCTTTTTATTTGGAATGAAATAGTCAAACATTTAGGTAAATTTTTGGTCGACTGGTTGAGCGCCAAGTCAATGGAATAGTAACTTCAGTACAGGTTATTTTTATAAAAAAATATCATTATCTCAAAAACTATTACAATATTTAGTAAATGTTATACGATTTTAGAAATTACAAAAAATGCGCCATTTTTTTACGTCATGTGCCAGGTTGTGTTAGTACATTTTTTTTTTCACCACCTTCGTTCGAAATCAGACGTGAAATTTGGAAACATCTGAAAATTATTTTTTGATATTCTACTGTGGCCACACCATGAATAAATTAACAGAAATAGGAATTACGTTCAATAGCATAGTTATCTGGCTACCCATATCAATAACTAGATTTGAAAAATACTTGATATTTTAGTCATGACAATCAAATAACCGAGTCAGGGTATCACTTAGCACGAGTTTTGCAAAAACGTCAATACCTCGAAAACTAAGAAATTTTTACTGAGGTCAAATATACTTAATCTGGTGTCTGATGAGCTGGTCTATCAGCCCTTTTCGTATCAAAGTTGGTTTTAGGGACACCCTGTATAAAAGGGTGAATTAACTATTTTTTGCTTTATGCAAAGATTGCCCTTTCTCCTTATTTGTTCACCTTTTGCATGTCTTAACATGATTTAAGTGGAACAAGATCTTACATCTAGATAGATTAGGTAAAAATTAAAATAAAACTCGTTTTTAACAAATAAATAGCGTGACCCAGCGGACAAACCCTTATTTTCATACAAAAATGGGGGACAGCTATGTCCGCTGGGTCATTACTTATAAACAAATTATAATAAAAAATATTTGCATTACGTAGCTTTATTATCTGTCTTTTAAATGGTATGCTTATTTAAAAGACAGCCTTTATTAAGAGGAAACAGTAAGGTCGAGAGAATTGAAAATTAGGTATTTGTAAAATGTGTCGCTATCCCGCACTGCCCGCCTCTCACCCGCAGAGCGCGATAGAGACAACTGCAGCTTGGACCGAAAATACCTTTTAAAATTTCATGAAAACAACGTTTCGTAGTCCCCTGATTTCTTCCCCAAAACTTAACCGATTTAACTAATTTTTTCATTAAACATTAAAGAAAGGCTTTGGCCGTGTTCCTATGTTTTCCTTTTTTTTAATAATCTAGTCAAATTTGTTTTCTGGATGTGTGAACACAGCGGAAAATCTGGCATTTTTTTTAGGTTTTTGAAGGTTAATATCTCTTTTGAGAATCAATTTATTGTAAAAAGGAAAACATAGGAACATATCAATAGTAGCCATAGATTTTTGGACAAAAAATGATTGCTCTACTGGCATTATCCAGGGAGGAAACAGGGGACTACGTTTGTATGGAAAAACTGCCCTCCTGTTTCCTCTTAAAAAAATATCCAAATAAAGATTTCCTTTCAATTTTAGTCGGAGAAGGTGAAATGTTGTTGCCAAAGAAAAGTTGATTCACCCAAAAACAAAATTCAAAGGTGTATGTGAAGTCCCCAATCCGCAGTGGGCTAGCGTGGGGACTACAGCCCATTCACTCTGGTCTAGGAGAGTGGGCCTGTGCCCAGCAGTGGCACATATATAGGCTGATGATGATGATGAGGATGATATAAAAACGCATATTAAGTAATAGTAAGCGCTAATTCCAAGGTGGTCTAAAATTATGTCATCCACTTATATAAGGTAAACGTCCTAGTGTTTGACATGCTAATGCCTAATAGTTGACACCCTATAATGACTTAACATTGAAGATGTAAACTACTGGGACAGTGTCAAGTACTTTGATGTGTACCTTATATAAGAATATAAGGTTTGAAAGTGTTTAAGTTAATGTAATGTATTGATGAAATCTCAAGTATATTAAATGATGAAAAAGAGAAACTGGTGAGTTTCTTCCGGCGCTTCTTCTCACCAGAAGGTCATTACCCGAAGCGCCAAAAGAAAAGAAGAGAAAATAATATAAGACATGTAAAAGGGCCTACTTGCAGAAATAAATTATTTTATTTTATTTTATTTATTTACTGTTAAATACCACTTCTACCGATAAATGTCATTTTCTTACCAACTTGAAATATTAGAATACACATTTTGAGTTGGTAAGAAAATGGCATACATAAAACAAAGTTGGGTTAGTTACACTATTTTTAATACAAGAACGGGTGGACCGATGTTTATGATCTTTTTTGGGTTTGTCTCTGCCATGAATAACAGAATAACTATTAAAACATCTAAAAAATTAAAAACTCTGAGGCGGAACGAAGATCACCGGGACAGCTAGTTTCAAATAAAACGGGAAAACAAAAAAGGATTACCTACAGTATTGAGGATAGTAGTGACAATATTGACTCATATGATAATTTATGTCTTCAAGAAATGTATGTACCTAATGACGGTAATAAAGTATGACATCGCCACTTTTCACGATCGTAAGATAAATTAAGAAACATCTAAGTTTACATCTTATAGTGATGGACAGTTGCTAAACTTTGCTAAACATTACGAGCGCAAAATTGACGTGAACTCTTGCATAACCTTTTAAATTTTTGCCATTTGATTGGCATTTATGCCTTTATGCATTATTATAGCCGGACGTGCATAGATGAAGATAGGCATTTGAAGAAAGATATTAAGCTTTACTTGAACAACAAATAAAACTTACCTGATAATAATGGTATAACTCATTGATAAAATACCACTAAATGAAATATAAAATGTATGTTTTCCATCACTAAATTACACTTTTGGCGTCAAAAGCCAAGCATAAAACGTGACTGATTGGTTTCCATACAAATCGACGAACTTTTTTGCTTCGATCTCGATATATGTCAGTGGTGTTGCCGTACCATAAGGCCAGTTTCCACACGAGTAGATGCGCAAAGGTCCGGAAGTCCCGACGCGCAGCTTTCATTTCTGCGAAGCGCCGAGAGCTCTGCCGACCTATGCTACTTTCCTTTGATTACTGTCAGGAGCTGAACTCTGAACCGCACGAGAATGCAGTAGTCTTACACTATTATGGAATTGTAAAAACCACTTTCTGTCAGCGGGGTCTTTAGGTGATTCCAATAAAAATCCGCATTACTTATACTTTACGTCACGCCTGGCCATAAAGTGGCAATAACGGCCGCTACGCGAAAATCTCACTTGTAGTTAAATAATGAAAATAGTATATGACGCATTCAGGGCGATGAAAATGATCGCAAATTCTTGCAACTGCCATTGTGTCTGCACCGATTTGAAAAAAAATGGACCGGGTAGATATTATTATTAGGGTACAGGGTATTTCCAGATTGGTTCTATTTCTTCAAAATCCAATTCTGATGATGGGATCCATAAGGAGTTGAGAGAACTCCTCAAATAATGAAGGCACATGTACAGCAACTTCTTATAGTACCTATCTTGTGAATTTGCTAGTTGCTTGAGAGGATCGCACTAGGTCGACACCTAGTCAGACCCTCTCAAGGTGGTCCGGGCCAAGCGACCTGGTTCGATCCCAGGGAACGCCACGGCCACGGCCCCCACCTGGTGATGAAAAAAACTAGTGTCGTAGATACATTTTTTGGAGCTGGTGTTTTTTCTTCGAAAAGTTATGTCTACGTCGATTTCTAGCGTCCCTAAAAAAGTCGCTAGCTTAAAAATATCTAGTAAAATAGTATGAAACCCTTCGTGTGCGAGTACGAGTCGCACTTGGCCGGTTTTTAAAGCTCGCTCGCGCCGTGCCGTGGGCAATGCGCGGGCGCAGGAAAGTGAAAGGGCGCATCGTTACAGCACCGGCGCGCTTTGATCAGCTTTGCCGGGTCGCGTGGTCATTCACGACCAGCTGCCACTATATGATGTGATGAGTGTCTATAATGGTTATCACATAGAGCGCCGTCGGACACAGACTCAGAACATAAGTGATCATAGTGTGTGTCTGATGGCGTTCGTTTATTATGGCTCATCTTACATTAAGTCACATGGCTTATATTAGGGAGGAAAAGTGAGAGTGTATGCGTGTTACGCTACACACTACAATGTGTTATACGGACTCCGCGCAATATACGGGGACTGAAGAGTCGCGCGTTTTTAGGGTTCCGTACCAAAATGGTAAAAAAGGAACCCTTATGGTGCGACTCTGTCTGTCTGTCTGTTTGTCTGTCCGTCTGTCACAGCAAGATATCTCAGGATCTACTGATGCTATCGACTTGAAATTTGGAATAGTGTTAAGAACCGCTAACTCGAGCTTATGGGATGTAAAAAAAAGTCTTGTAACTTTTTTACTTTTTTTTTAAAGGGGTCCGTAATGAGAATTTGAAAATTGAAATTAGGGCTATTATATCGAGTCGGGTATCAAATAAAAGGGCTTAATTCGTTAATTAAAACACTATTTTTGTATTTTTTTTTAAATAAGTAGTGTTTGATTTATGGCGAAAAACGTTAAAAAAAATACCATTCCCCCCCAATTATCTTCGAAGTTACTGAACAGAAAAATCTGTAATAATTACCAATTATTAATGTTGTCCTATATATTACAGGAAAAATAAAACGGTTTTCCTAACATGCACCGTTTTTGAGAAATTTGCAAAAATCTTATCACATACTTATTTGCTCCTACTAAACTAATCGCCATATAGTTTTTCTTGAATTATCCATGTATCTACTTATGAGTTTGTACGGAACCCTGGGTGTGCGAGTCCGACTCGCACTTGGCCGGTTTTTTTATTTATTTTCGACAAGGGCACGGATCAGCGTTCCCAGACGTCCCGATTTTTAAATTAAAATTAAATATCCCGCGCGGGACAGGCTCAGTCCCGCTTTTCGGGGATAACTCGACTGCGCGTGCAGCGTGCTGAGAAAGTGCGGGCGGGTAGAATCCCGCTTTTTTTAGTCAAAAAGTTTCAAAATCCCGACTTAGCAAAAAAAAATCTGGCAACGCTGGCACGGGTGCTCATTTGTATATACCTAGGAAGATATTTTAAAAATATGTTACGCGAACAAGCTCTATGGATGAGTCCATATTAAGTTGCATTTTTTTTTTCATAATTATCTTTTTAACTCATCTATTGAAATTTAAAATACATGCGCTTTAGGGAAGGGAGGTGCACTATGAAAGGAAATTCAATCCCTTTAGACCTGAAACGTGAGATCAAAGTTTGTATAAAAAAATTGCGGGCGACATCTGCGCCTGATTTCCGCCAAGGTCTACAAGGTCCCGGCCTAGGACTCCGGCCAGCCTGGAGAGGCTCCAGCCGTGGACCCTTCATATAAGCCCAAAAGGCTTGCCTAATACCAAGTGCCTCTGGGCCCTGGACCTCTAAATACGTGCCTAGGCGGCATCTAGATGGCTCAAAAACCTTGGTTACGCTGGGTTCACTCACTTACTTAATTAGCATAATTATTCATGTCACATAGATCAATATTTTTATATTTGTTGACCGTTTGAATTTATTTTATACCATTATTCCAAGTAAACCCTAAAGATAAAATAACTTCCCCCATGTCTCTCCCGGGCAGTAAGCCCAGAAGGCTGACCGCATTGCCACGCTGAATGGCATTGTCGATTCTCTGAGCTAAGAAGGAGCCAGCCCTCTGATCACCAGATACCCGATAAAGCCTGTGGGCAATTTGTTTGTATAGTGCGAACGCACGCAGTCTGGATCCCCACGGCCCCAACGTCTCTACCCCAAACGGCTCAAATTCAAATAAGTTAGCCACTGCCTATGGCTCCATACTTGCGTCGCTTGAGGCCCTTTCCAAATACTATAGCATTTCTCTAAAGCACAATTTTCTCATATTCGAACTTCATTCGTGCATGCGGCCGCAAACCGCAGAGCATCGCCCTCAGTGCACTATGCTCGCTGGCTCCAATTATATCCGACCAACCCATTTCACTATCCCGCTCATTTACAACCGATTACAAAAAAGAGAGATTCTTTGTTCGTTGTGGAGAATGGCGAGGAAAAGCAGAATCTGACATATCGTGGTGTAAAAAGATAACGAAATATGGGATGAAATCATTCGCGTTTTAATTAATGTAAGTAGTAACACTGAAACCCGTTATAAGTATATTTTGCTTGTAATACATTATCATTTTCTTCTGTCTTCTACGTAAATAAATGTTAAATTAATACTTTCAACGAAAATCGTGTGTAATCGATTATCACTTAAAAACGTTTCGACGAACTCGGCTAGTTTTTTTACAATTTTCCAAATTGTTAGCTCAGGACAAGGTTTGTATGAAAGAGAATTATCTACGAAATCGAAAATAATCATGATAACTATTTAAACAAAGTCTGTACATATCGTCTAATATTAGTAAAATAAAACGACTACTATTCACGAAACAAGTTTAAAGTTGCCATTTTAAACAGGATATAAACTACTCTTCATGTTACGGCAAAGTTAGGTGTCGATGTCGAACTACAGCAGATTAATTCAGAGCTTCGTTATCAATCTCGTCTTTAGGCCGCGTTTTTACCAGAGCTGTGCGAGGTAGTAAATCGGTGTGCGAGGAAAGATCCACCAACCAACATGCCTAGCCTCAGAAAACTACCGTGAGACTCAAACATATTGAATTAAAAACAGATCACTCACGTTGCAAAAAAGTTGTGCATTGTCTGTCGAGTGGAGTTCTCGTCGTTTTTACAACTTGAGTGATCCGTTTCTAATTCAATGTGCCTAGCCTCACTCAGTCCGGCCAGGCCTTGGTAGAGGTAGATTTTTTCCTCGCACACCGCTCCGCTGCAGTATAATACAGTAATTTTTCTTCCTACAAAAGGTACATAGCGCGCTTGCATGTGTGCGCGACGTGTACTTACGAACGCACTACAAGTAAAGATTTAAGAACGAGTAAGAGTGCTCCAGTATGGATGGCGCGATGGCGTGTCTGTTTTAATACCTGTCGCACACTCCTAAACGGCCGAAGTTGGACTACTTGTACGTCTTTATACTTTGGCTCCGCTACCTCGCACAACTCTGGTGGAAACGCAGCCTTAAGGCGAAGAACACACTGCAGCGAAAATCGCGGCGACGCGCGACTCAGCGATTTTCAATTTTGTATGTAGAATCATCGATTTGTGGGTAGTTCTCTGCGACTAAAAAGTCGCACCAATCGCATCATTACCATCGCCACATTATAGATGAGCTCCGTATAAACTATGGAGTCGTTTTTGGTTATCTTGTAGAAGTCGCGTGCCTCTGCTATTTTTATCATAATGATCCTGATTGCTTTTATAAAACCGCCAATAATAGTGGCGATGGTAATGACAAAAAAATCGCGGTATAAAATCGCAGAGAACTACCCTTGTATAGAAAAATCGCGGGGTGGCGCACACTGGCGCGTAAATCGCGCGCGATTTTTTCCGTGTAGCTGCGCATACACGGAAAAAATCGCGGCGACGGGCGAGTTCAGTGTGTTCTTCGCCTAATGTAATTTGACACGTGAGCTGGTAGTAACAGTTCGTAAGCGGAGGTCACGCTACTGGTCCCTCAAAGTCGAAGCGACGAGCGGACCGACATATGTTGACCCGCGATCACGAACAGTTATTACTACTTTAGTTCCCAGGTTAAATTATACTAGTCGCTCTGTGAGCTGTAGACCTCGCCAGCACGGTATACGGTAGTTTTTTCGAATAAAGGGTACATCGGGAGCGCGCATGTGTGCGCGCCATCTACGGACGCACCACAGGCAAGCATTGCCGCCTGCGCGAGACTGCCACAGTATGGCGTTCACTCACACAGACGTGACAAACCGCGTCTCCGCCATTTTGAAAAAAATCTATCATCTGAATCAATAATTTTTTTGATATAATTATCGCAGCTGCTTACAAAATTTCACGAGAATCTGTTGAGAATGCGAACATCATTATTAGACGCTTCGTTAGCTTTGCTTGCTTACTTAATTAGAGACGACATTGGCGGCAAAAAGTTGTGAACAACTCTACAGCAGGCGCCAGCTAAGCTCGGTTATGCGGTGTTTACGACTCGGGCGCACGCCACTCTTTATCTTATTGAATCGTAGCACAGGTTTAGATTGTGAAGTGTTTAAAATAGGGTTGGCCATTGGAATAAAAAAAATGCAAATCGGATTCTCGCACGATGAGTTCTGTACTAACTCCGGGCAAAAAACGCCAAAAAATAACATGGTTCCGGTATGGGGCCTCTATTAAATCTTATTTCGATTTTATTGGTTTTTTGTTAGAGCGACACATTCTGTAAAAAAATCAAGACTAACTATTACGGTTCCAAAGATACAGACCTATGACAGACACGGCGTAAAGATTGCAGATGGCCGAAAAGTGACATAAACTGCTTTGTACCTTAGAAAAATACATAGTTCTAGACAGATAAACAAAAATCTAGTTAGAATTTATTAAATGCTGTACAAAATCTACCGACCTATGACTAAAACCTGGCTAACTGCCAGGGGCTTAATTGTACCTATTCATTACTTGATATTTAATAGTTTTATGTGCAGTTAGTTCAAGAGGATATTCAGGAAAACCAACTAGGTAAAATAGGTGTAGTTACAGTTAGTGATGGGTCGCTACCGGTAACTTACTAAAGGCGGGAATATTCCCAGTAACATTACCAGTAATATTACCCACGATCGGTAAGATTGGGTAATATTGAAAATATTGTTAGAAAGTAGATGTTTTTTTCGTGTTAAGTACTAACAGAGTTTACATTGCACCGATTTTTAATGATAAAAGTTACGAATCTTTTTTAAGTTAGTAAATTACCAATCTTACCAGTAACATTCTCAATGTTACTGGGTATTTTCCCAATGCTACCGGTAATATTACCAGGTAAGATACGAAACTACAGTGTTACTTGAGATTTATTGATCAATTACTTAGTTCAAGGAGCAATATATGAATATCTGGAGGCACGGTAGTGCCCCGCCAAGTCGAGCAAAACAAAGGCACGGCCGTACCATCTTGTTTTCAAAGCCATTCAAATCATTTTCAGCCTCCTGTAGTTTTGTGCTGGCTAAAGCAAGAAACCTTGAATTTACAGGGATATACAGAGCATAATAAGACTTAAATATATTTTCAATGACATTTAATTTGAACGTGTAGTTTAACAACTATTGCACGTCAAAGTTCTTTAGTTTTGTCACTGACTGACTGATGATCACCATAATTCTATGTTACTTCTAGCAGACACACAAGCTTCAAATTTTTAGCTGTTAGGCTATCATGGCATGCAAGACCTAAACATATTCCAATTTCATAATCATCAATATAAACTGCATAAGTAACTTTGTAATCCTATACAAATACATGCGATTACAAAGTTACTTTTGTAGTTCAAATATGGGAATAGAATGGATTGGAATGTAATAATAAAGGAAGACCACTTACAAAAAGAAATGAGATCTCATCAAAAACATTACATGTAAAGAGGTGTACGTTTTGCAACGCAGTCTATCCATTCTATTTCCTAACTTACAGTACAGGTCGCGACGGCCCTGCCCTACGCTGTATAGCAGTTTGCCGACTGTCAGACATAGGACGACAGAAATAACAAGGTGACAACCCCAACAGACGGTATAAAGCAATAAAACTATCGGAATCAGGTGACATTGAAAGGAGCAGGTTGGTACACTTGCGAGTTGTTAACAGGCAGGTTGTGGCATTTGTATATTTGTCGAATGTATTTATAGCTTTTTAAAGTTACAATTTTTAGGGTTCCGTACCCAAACGGGACCCTATTACTAAGCCTCCGCTGTCTGTCCGTCTGTTCGTCTGTCACGGGGCTCTATCTTTTGAACCGTAATAGGTAGATAGGTACTTGAAATGTTCATAGAATGTGTATTTATATTGCCGCTATAACAACATAGGTAATAAAAAAAATTAAAAAGAAAACGGGGCCCATACAAGAAACGTATTTCTGCCGATCTGTCACAGGGCTCTCTTATGAACCGTAATAGATAGAGACTTGACATTTTCGCAGAATATGTATGTAATAAAATAAAATCAACAACTAAAGGGGAAAAACACGTATTATGTATGGGGATACATTTTTGGCGTTTTTTGTTTGATTTTTAGTAATGGTAATAGGTAGATACTTAATAGGTTCACAGAATGTGTATTTCTATTGCCGCTATATTAAGAAATAATAAAATAAAATTATAAATAAAAGGGGGTCCCCACACAAGAAACGTATTTTTGGCGCCTTTGCTCATTGGTGGAGCCCTTCGTGTGCGAATCGTAGTCGCACTTGGCCGGTTTTTTTTATTAGCTGACTGCAGCTAATTAAACATTCAACTTAAATGCCTTTTCTATTTTAATACTTGTCGGTTATGTGTATCAACTATCAAACTTGATGGTACGGTAGGTACCCAAATATCAATTTGATTTGCATTTTCGGTTGAAGATGTTTCGTAGATAAGATACATAATTAAAATGATTAAAACTTGTTTCTAACACCATTAGGAAACTTTTAAGGCGATAGAAGCTATCATTGAAAAGTTTCCAAATCAAAAAGGTTATTACGAAAACTTGATCGTTTAATTCGAGAAGCGAGCAAATTATCGAACTTTTTGTTAACACGCAAACGGTTCGGTAATAAAAACAGGAATTGAGTGGCATCCGCAGTCCCAATCATGGTTCAAAAAACAAGGTATGATATTTCCGAGACAGCTCATGGCGTCGTTATGACAACATTACGTCACAAGCTTGATAATGTTGCCATTGTAGAAAAAAAATGTCCTAGCAAAATTCATTTATTTTATTATTTATTAGGTAGGTATCTAAAGAAAGAAGATAGTAGTGTAAAAAATCTGACAGTATAGTACATTGTGTATCAAGGGCGGTAAGTAAGGAATTACAAACGAGTGTTTGTTACAAGGCCGAGGCGAAGCCGAGGGCTTTAATAACACGAGTTTGTAATTCCTTTACCGCCCGTGGCACACACAATGTTTTTCATCACACTTGTGAGGAAATCTAATTAAAATATCCTTACTTAACCTAAATAAAATGGTAAAACTGACAGTGACATATCCATAGACAATGCGAAAGTCAAGACACGTTCGGAACCCATAACGGTAAAGACCTAAAACGGTTGATTTTATATTTGCAAAATACTGAAATACACTATTTAAACATTAAATTAATGTAACAGAAATATGTGTTTATATGTATTTGCAATAACAGTTCTCTTTAAATAAATATTTCAGTGATAAAAGTTAAAAAAGTAAATTGGCATTTCCTTTGAACACGACAAATAAGAGTAAAACAAAACCATCGTTACAAATTTAAAAAGAAAACCATTACGCCCTAGGGCGTAATAGGTCATTTACGGCCCGCAGAACCTACGTGTAATGACACCATTTTCGAGCAAGTGTGATGAAATAGTACATTGTGTATCAAGGGCGGTAAGTAAAGAATTACAAACGAGTGTTTGTTACAAGGCCGAGGCGAAGCCGAGGGCTTTAATAACACGAGTTTGTAATTCCTTTACCGCCCGTGGCACACACAATGTTTTTCATCACACTTGTGAGGAAATCTGATTAAAATAACCTTACTTAACCTAAATCAAATTGTAAAACTGACAGTGACATTAGTGACATATTCCATAGACAATGCGAACGTCAATTCACGTTCGGAAACCATAGCGGTAAAGACTAAAAATGGTTTATTTTATATTTGCAAAATACTGAAATACTATATTTAAACATTTAATTATTGTTACAGAAATATGTGTTTACATGTATTTGCAATAACAGTTCTCTTTAAATAAATATTTCAGTAGTAAAAGTTAAAAAAGTAAGTTGGCGTTTCCTTTGAAAATGACAAATAAGAGTAAAACAGAACCAGCGTTTCAAATTTAAAAAGAAAACCATTACGCCCTAGGGCGTAATAGGTCATTTACGGCCCGCAAAACCTACGTGTAATGACACCATTTTCGAGCAAGTGTGATGAAAAATATTTTATAGCTAGTTCTTCCTCGTAACTTACTCGATACTTTTTGCCCTCATTATAACTGAACCGCTTTTCCGTATTTTATTACTAGGCAAAAGTTCTCATCTCGTACTACCAAAGCAATTTGACAACTAATTCAGCTGGTCTCGTCTCGATATATGATGACGTCACGTGCGATCGGGAACGGTTTACCACCTGCTTACTTTCTAAACCTCTGATTCGACTCAATTATATAGTTGTAAAAGCAACCTTGTTCGGTTGAAATAAAGTTCAGTTTTGAAAAGAACTTAAAATTGAAGATACGAGAAAAAAGTGATACCTACTGAGAGTGATACTGGAAAATTGCGTGACACAAAGGTCGATGAACCTTTTATTTGTAGTGATAGAAATACCTACACCTAACAATATGGATTTTTACTTAAAGTTAGTGTTCGCTTCTTTCCTGTGGAATTCACGAAATTGAATGTCTTTCAAAGACAAATTTTCCTGCGGGACCTATGTAGGTAGAGATGTGCCGTTCCCGGAAATATTCCCCATTTGTATGGGGAATATTCCCGCGGTGGGAATATTCCCCATACAAACGTGGAATATTCCCGGGAATGGTACATCTCTATATGTAGGCGAGCGTTTTCCAAAAAAAATACCGGGGTAGCTACTTTCTCAAAATATGGACTTTTGAGGTTTTTCTGGCTCAGAATCGTTAGTACCTACATTCGAACGTTATACGTAAAAAAAGTGTCCCAAAATTTGTATGGGATTTTTGTCTTTCCACTATACGTCACGTTCATACAAACACTATGCAAAATGGTTACGTAATGGAAAAAAAATTGGGACACTTTTCACGTATAAGGTTCGAAAGTACTAACGATTCTGAGCCAAAAATACCTCACAAGTCCATATTTTGAGAAAGTAACTACCCCGGATTTTTTTTTGGAGAACGCTCAGGCATGTACAGCACCATATATGTATATATCGTAACACGTATCGATATTAAGCAGGTCTCATAGTATATCTACCTACCCACTTGAAACTCTAATATTCTACGTATACTTATCTGTTTCATTGTTTAAACTTAGTAATATATGAATTAGGTTAAGTTTGTGTAAACCAGAGCGCGTCTCGCCATCAAACGTGACAGTTTGGCGAGAAATAATATTTGTTATTTTGGTTAAGTAAAATTTGAAAAATAAACTAAAAAAAAAAAAAAAAAACGTCTTTATAATATAGGAACAAAGATGTGTTACGATATATATGGCACTTTGGATGCTACAGTCTATTTGACGCTGACTGTACATTCCATCTAGCATTATTACATTACACGACGACACGTTTAACCTAGTGAGAGTGACACCGCCTATGAAGCTAGAGGTTCAAATCCTGGTAAGGGCGAAAATTACCACTAATTAAGTCCTTTAAATGATGATTTTTAATGCACCGTACCTGCAACAAAAAAATTAACATTAGTTTTGTCATTTCATTTTAGTAGGGTAGGGACTTATAAAGTTATCCACGAAAATATAATCGAATTTTATACATATACGAGTTACATTTTCAAAATTAAATCTAGCAACACTTGGGTCGACCAATATTGCTACAAGCCATGAAATTCCTCCCAATATTGCTAGTTCGCAAGTCAGATGACTACACAATCTGTCTCTCTCGGACACTACCAACTAGAAGAACACTGACAATATTCAACGCAAACATAAAACGCCAGATTTGTCTTAAATCAAGGATTCATATTCACTAAGAGCGTCATAACTATAGTATGTTTAATTTCATCTCCGTAACGTTATTATCAGAATATTTTTTCCTTTAAGCAAGGACTATTAAAACAAGAGGACTGTCATTCTCCATACAAAAAGCTGTTCCCCGAATTTACAACGCCATCTATATATAAGCTTGGTAAAAGCATTATGTTATTTACAATTATTCAACTTTGCAAACGTGATACAGTATTTAAATGTTAGAATTTATTTATTATTAGCTGCTTACGAACTAATTGTTACTATATTATGTTTCTTTGTTCAATTATAACATCGTTAAATGTTTAGTTTTTTAGCGCCATCTAGTTTTTGCCCGGAAATCCCCAAGTTGTCGGGTTACAATCCAAAGATTCCCGTGGTGCCAAGGTTTTGCCGAGGCATGCCTACCGCCACGAAGACCGAAAGTTGCAACAGATCAAAGAGCTAGCATTTGTTCAAGAACAAAAAAAAAAAGAACAGTCCAAAGTATGGAGAATGACAGTCCTCTTGTTTTAATGGTCCTTGCCTTAAGTAAATATTTTTCCTTGAGAGTGTCGAAATTTACGTTTTTAGATGGTGGTCCGGCCAGCGACCTGGTCCGATTTTTGCTACATCCAGTACGGATTGTAAGTTAGTCAATAGTCAGTCTTAAAAAAAAGGTTTTTTGCGGCATAAACGGCCGTATTTTTTCACGTTTACTTAGAAGCTTGATTTTATCACAGCTTCAAGGGACCATAAACCTGCTGCAGTAATAGTTTTCATTTCAACTCGATACCTCCACGCGCGTTCCCGAAATAAAGGGTTTTGACAGACAGACGGACAACAAAGTGATTTTATAAGGGTACGGAACCCTAAAAAATGGAGGGTCGATGAAATGAAACGCTTGTCAACAAAACTGCCGGCTACCACAGTCCCAAGTCGCGACCAAGTGCAAGGTTTTCCTTCTCGACCCAAAAGGAAAATGGCATTTTCGCCTTGAGACACATGAGTCAAGACAAGTCAATTTCATATGGGCATGAATAGTAATGGCTTATAATGGTAATCGTCGTAGTAATCGGTCGGCGCACAGTGGCAGCGGCCTATACAAACGGCGTGACATGCGTTTTGGCGCTTAGTATTTTTGCTATAATTTCAAAACTACAAGCCGTATAGCTTTGATATTTTTAACGGATATTTAAAAAACCATTGTCCTTGCGATTTATTGCTTAAAATATAAATGGTAACACATTTTCTGCATACAAAAAAAAAATAAAAATAAAAAATTCGTTAAATCAATGATATCGAAATTACGCAATGTTTATGAGGTGTTGGACAAAATAAACTAATTATTGTTAAAAAATATATGGAAACATCGTGATTTTTATCTACACCAAATGTAACGCCTGAAGCAATGTTTCTTTTAAGTTGTACATTGATTGCTATTTTATTTATGCTGGCGCACTCACACATCACGGCGGCCATTAAACAAACAAATAAATAAACAATGCGTTGTCAATTTTCATATGCTGTAAAATTAATAAAAAATATTGCACTTGTCTTTTAATATTTAATCGGTATAAAAAACTTCAACATTTTCCATCTCATCAATCAATATTTTCGCATCAACGTTTAAAGATTTTTTTGTTTTTCTTACAATATTGGTTGATATTACGGGATCTGATAACAAAATCATCGTATTTCACGCAACTCGACTGCATTTACGGGTATGGTGTAGTCTAACGTAACGAAAAATTTTGTGGCTCGCTTCCTGTGCATCTTCTGACAGGTGACCAATTCGTAAAATAAAATTATGACTAATTATGCCCATTAAAATGTTATGCACTGTAACGGGTATGTAGTACCACCTATATAATGTAACGTACAAGTAACCTGTTTCTTGGGTGTATTTTCTACGTATGTACGTACGATTTTAGTACCTATTAATAACCGTAAAAGAAACATTTTTTAAATGGATGATACATACGAGTAGCGTCCTTTCCTATTCCTATTACATTATTTAAATAGGACACAAGACATTTGCTGAAATTATCTATGGCTTTCCGAGGTGGATAGATGTAACTATTCGACGAAGTCTTTGCTCGATGCATTTTCACCAAAACAGTCATTACAATCCATTGACATTGTTTTTTTTAACATGTCCAAAAAATATAGTGTAAGTCAAGAATCTTATATACAAACTGGATGTTGCGTGCCGAACTATGAGTTGAAGCCAGGTTCGTTCACCTTTGCTCCTATGTTATATCTCTTTTCGACACTGATGTATTGCCAGGTTATTTATAAAAAAATCTTACTTTTTATAGAAATACGAATTATCCGGCATCACCTAATTAATTTAGTATAAGCTAATTTCAACAGAAATTTATATTTTTCTTATAAAACTTTCTGCAATCAAATTTACTTAGTTTTCTTTGTATTATACAAAAAAAGAACCCAAATCAAAATCCTCATTTCACCGGTAGCACCTCCTGCGTACTATGGCAACACTAATAATAACCGATATGTCAGTAACGTCAGAAAGAGATGCAAGATAGACGTGACGTAATTCAAGGTCATTTTTTCTGGCTTCAAAGGAATATTCGGCATGCAATATCCAGTTTGTATATAAGATTCTTGGTGTAAGTTATATATATGTTACTTACAGTTTTTTCTCAGAATTGTATCTACAAATTACTCGTGGTGCGATTTATTGCTTTGAAATTATTTCCAGGCGTATCGGTTTTATGTCAAAAAAATCATTTTATTCGAAAGAGCTCGGTTAGGCTAAGCCAATATTTTGCAAAACATTTTGTTTTATCCGCGAACTTAATAATTATTCCGGTGCCGACTTAAAGCCAGCTCTAGAACTTAATCAAAACTCAAAGTATAGTCATTTCAATACATGCGTTTAAAAAGAGATGAGTATAAGACTTAGGAATTGATTAATTACATTCAAAACTATGAAAACTAATACTGTAGTATACCTTCTTTAAGAAAAAATAAATACAATGGCTTGATACTGAGCCATTCATCTGAGATAATGACTATAACAGACACACGATTTTTACCCAGTTGTGAATCGAGCAAGTTTAAAGGTCTCTTACATCGCAGTGAGTCCAAAATTTGAAAAAATATCGCTTGATTCCTGTGAACCAATTATTGAACTTTCATATTATGTAACTTTTAACCCCTAAATCATACTTTGATTATGACTCAAATGTCCGGACACTTGTATAGGCCGCTGCCACAGTGCGGCGGTGTCAAGGCAAATGTCTGTTCGCCCTTATCTTTAGTGGGCACGCGATCAAAACGCTTCAGGAATATGTACACACAAAAAAAAACTTGGCACTTAATGTAGACTTTTAAAAAGGTCGACTCCAAAAAGTTGCCAATACACCCGATAGGCAAAAACCGGGCGGGTAGGCAAAATCGGGAATACCGGGATCCCGTAAAAAACCGGACAAGTGCGAGTCCGACTCGCTCACCGAGGGGTTCCGTACAAATTTTGATTCCCTTAATATAGTCTATTTTTTATGATTTAATTAAAAATGTACAGTTTTTAGATTTTTCCCTATACTTGTAGTATAAGACGGTATTACTTGCCAAATTTCATAGTTCTAGGTCAACAGAAAGTACCCTTTGAATTTGAATTTTGGTTTCTTTGAGAGTGGCATAAACGTCAGTATCTTTTTATCACGTTAACTTAGAAGTTTGATTTTTCCACAGCTTCAAGGGACCATAGATTTGAATATATGGTTTTAATTTCAACTCGATACCTCCACGCGTTCCCGAGATAAAGGGTCTTCACAGACGAACAGACAGACGGACAGACGGACAACAAAGTGATCTTAAAAGGTTCCGTTTTGCCCTTTTGAGATCTGCTTCTTCTTCTTCATCGTTCCCTCATTACTGAGGATCGCGACCACACATTGTTGTGGAGATTAACAAGAGTGCGGTCATAGGCCGTATGGACCGCGTTCTGCATGCTGCCGCCAGCCAACTTCTTAATGGAGTCAGACCATCTTGCTGGTGCTCGTCCTTGAGCTCGGCTCCCATAAAAACGTAAGTTTTATAGCACCGTTTCTTGCGGCCTGGCGTTTCTTCTCTTTCGATGTCGCTAGTATTTAAACTTGTACCTAAAAGTGCCCTTTGTAGCCTATTTCCGAATAAAAGTTATGATTTTGATAATTTTTAACGTAGACAAAAATAAATACGTGTGATAATATACTGGTGATAGTTTAAATAGATACAAATTAAACTACAGTTTACCTAATCCTATTGATACATCGGTTTCAGTGTCCACAATCACTAGCTCGGGATCTTCGCTCTGATCTGTCGTTACGCAAGCACTAGGTATCATCGAGCGGCTGCCAGCACATTGAGGCCCCATGTCCGGTTCCTAAAGTGATGTCACATTTAGAGGTACTCATCTGTCAACGCCTTTGTGATTTGATAGATTGCCATTGAATGAGTCCGAGAGCATAGTCGGACTACGCTAAGTTTGCAGAGCTCGAAAAAAGATTTTATTAAAAAAATTATGTATGGCAACATGCAGAAACTACAGCAAGAGAATTATTTAATCTTGGTACTTGGCAATAATTCTTCACTTTATTACAAAATGTGTCTCTACATACCAGAGGCGTGGCGTAAAAGATATCCTTGGGCAAGCCGGTGCAGATTTGGCGTACATTTTCCTTAAGAGTTGTAGAATAAGGCGGTAAAATGCCTAATATTAGGCAAGCCGGTACGAATCGAGTTCTCGGGACGCCACGCCACTGCTACATACTGAAATAAATATCTGAATCAGTCTTGCACACTTCGATCTAGTTCCAACTAAACTTCTCTAGTTACAACTAGTCTTTGATAATTTCTATGTATTTAAGTATTATTATTAATATACGAGTATGTACATGGTATAAAGCATTGCTTAGTTTCGTTGGGACTAGATCGATTTGCGCAAGACTGTCCTGAATATTTATTTCAGTACGTATGTAGGAGAATTATCTAGGTAACTTTTAGAACTATTTATATAAGAGCTGTTATTGTCATTATGATACTAGGGTTTCCGATACCGGTATATTTTGTGTAGCTGATACCCGAATTGGGAACCTAATAAGCCTTTACCAGTAACGTAAGTGAGAGTAGCTGCCAGAGTTTCTAAGTAGCAGCCTATAACCACCTTTATAAGCACCTAGACAAATACGTCAACCGTATTGCTATATTTAGGTAGTTCTATATTACTTCAACTGATATCAGTTGAACTATTAATCTCATATGCGTAAATTACTATACTAGGTAGGCGTGAAAGTAATTTGCTATGTTGATAAGAAAGGACTAGTCTAACCGGTGGACTAGGCTAGGCCACACAACGTAACTGCTAATTAAATTACGCAACTTCAAAATAAAACATGACATCTGTTTCCTTTACGTTACGCAATCTAAATAAGACATTCTTACACATAACTAGGTATCCAGTCTGGCTGGTCAACAATAGTTGGCAATTTACGTAAATTGTTTCGTATTGTATATAAATAGGTCTTATCGAGGGCATTGACCGAATGCAGTGTGTGCATTTTTAACTAATATACAGAGCGTCCCAAGACTATGCGACATGAAGGGAAAGTACCTCAAGAAGAAAGAAAAAAATACATTTATTTAAAAAATCAAATATTGTAGATAGGATATTTTGCTTCTTGGATAGCTAGAGAAATAAAATTTTAGGGCCCTAGGGTACTATTCGGGTACTATTTTCTGAGATATAAAGCGTTTCCAAAAACAAAGCCGTTCCAGAGACACAAACGGTGTACGCCAGCTTGACGCCCGGTAGCGTACACCGTGAAACGGCCTTATATTTCGAAAAGTTGAAGGGTACTATTTTTTTCACCTAGGTATTTCGTCGGTACTATTTGGGTACTATTTATTGGCTGCATCAGATTCTGAATATCTTTACGGTGTACGCTATCTTGACGGACACTTTGATGAGTACAATCTACGTTTTAATTATTTGCTCCTAGTACATGCAACAAACACCTGGTATACTTCGTAACAAAACGTATGTATAAGTAAACAGTGACGAAGTAGAGAGCTACTGGTAAAAATAGTGGCACATCGCGACAGGAACTGGTTGTGGCGTTTTCTATCCACATATGACGTGAAAAGCGTCGTTGCACACCCACATACGAGCAACACACTACTTAGACCTAAACATGTGGGAAATAATTAATCGAGTATTTGTTCCCGAGTCATGGATGTTTTCTGTCTGGAAGTATACATACATGTACGGTAAACTCGTTCGAGGTGGACCGGGACAAGGCGACCTGGTTCGAACCAGGCGCCCCCAGCACCAGCCCAGTCCGATTCACTCGGGGTGGTCCGGCTAGCGACCTGGTTCAACCCATTATGGTCCAAACTATTATGCACTCTCGTGTAGACAGTTGCACATTATTAGGGTTCCATACCAAAATGGTAAAAAAGGAACCCTTATGGTGCGACTCTGTCTGTCTGTCTATCTATCCGTCTGTCTGTCCGTCTGTCATAGTCAGATATCTCAGAAACTACTGCAGCAATCGATTTGAAATTTGGAATAAGTAGTTTTAAACGTCGCTAACCCGCCTACTAGATATAAAAAAAAATCTTATAACCATTTTCCTTTTTTTAGGGAGCCGAAATGGGAGGTCGAAAATGTTTAGTTGTGCTATTGTATTAAGTGGGGTATCAAACGAAAGGGCTTAATTTGTGGGTTCCAAAACTATTTTAATTTTTTTTCTTAATCATGTACTTTTTTATTTACGACGAAAATACTATTCCCCCTATTATCTTCGAAGTTACTGAACAGAAAAATCTGTAATAATTGCCAATTATTAATATCATTCTAAATATTACAGGAAAAATGTAGGTAACGGTTTTCCTAACTTGCACCGTTTTTTAGAAATTTGCAAAGTCTTAACACATATTTGCTCCTACTAAACGCCGCCATACAATTTTTTTGAAACTATTCACGTATCTATTACTTACGACTTTGTACGGAACCCTCGGTGCGCATGTCCGACTCGCACTTGACCGGTTTTTTTAACTGTAGTTATACAATGCAGTAGATATTCAATTATTGCTCATGATTAACACGACTAAAGTAAAAATTGGCGCAGCATATACACACAAGGGGATACTCCAAAGTTTGTGCTCAACACTATCCCCAACCATCTTGAACGTTAAATCATTAGCAAAAGGGACTGCAGAGTGTCGACTATTGGGTATAAGCGTGTCGAGCACTGGAAGGTTTACCATTCTTTCCAAAATAAAATTCTGTATGTAAATTATTAGTTGATAGGCACCCAATAAGGTCTATCAATAAACTTGCATTTTATCGTCCGTGATTTTATCAAGCTAGTAATGAAATATTTATAGACATAAACACTAAACTACGCGAACATAATCACAGCTTTCTATCTTCTTGAAATCTTAACCAGCCAACGTCTATTAACATGAACATTAAATGAACAATTTTTGCACTTTACCAATTAATTAATCATTATTTTACATTAAATTTACAGTGCTTTTGTAGGAATAATATACTAAATTGGTAACAATGTGCCAAAAATAGCACGTTCATTATAAGCAACAATGCTGACTCACTCGTATCATGGGCTCCCAATGCTAACAAATTAGAATTAATACCTAAAAATTTCCATAGATGGCATTATAGGTTTCAAATTAAGAATTACGTGCAATTAATCCTTTCGGTTGATCGCCATCTATTGACAGGTAGTGGCTTTACGCAGGTAAAGCCACTACCTGTCAATAGATGGCGCTATGCTTTTAGCGCCATCTAATGAGAGGTAGCGGCGGTGCTAAGTCGCAACATAAATTTCGTATCTCTATCGCACGCGCGTAATTAATTATATTGCTCTCCCGCTTGCACAGTGGCATACCGCCAGCATCATAGATTGTAAACCTTTTCGTCAAAGTAATATGGCGCGCGCGTATGGTTGTTTTGTTTTTTTTTGTAATGTTGTTCGGTAGTATTAGGGTGCTCTGCGGCAATTGTTTTATTAAAACATGTGCAGTAAAATCTTAATTAAGTTTGTACAATGAAAATGAGATTAGCTTATTTATTTCGCATTTCAAAATTACATCATAAGTCAAATTAAAAATTAAGATTGTCAAAATACAATATTAAAATTTATTTAATTTAAGGCTTTATTTATTTTGAACTTTATAGATACCTATTCCGCAACATAGATTATAAACGTAGTGAATTTAGCCCGTATATATTTAAATCCTATGATAAAATATGTTATGAATTCCGCACGTTCTGCAATTTTACTTTATGTATTTTGATCGTACGCAAAACGTATAGCATGATCGTAACCGTATAACATGTGTTTTTAAGTATATTGCTACGTAACCGGCTTAGGTACAAAAGAGCCAGCGTAAATTTCTCCCACCTTCGGAATCTAAATAAAATTTACACACGAAATATACATTTAAATATACATTTGGTCACAAGAAGTATACTATTTACAACTTTGCTGTGGTAATTTGTAGCTAAATGGATATTACAATAATTGCACTTATACTGTACTGGACTGGAAGAAAATGAATAAAGAACATCATAATAATGTTATATTAGGTGGTATTTTATAAATTTGAACTTTGTATCAAACTGTTGTAGACCTCTGCCTCTGCACAGATTATAGGAATATAACCAGATATTTCACTCTCACACATACAAAAAAACAAGACGTACTTACATACAAACACAAACACGAAAATTCTCACGCTAACAATCCCTATTGTTGTTGTTATTGTGCGAAAAAGGGCGTAAACACATAAACATAAAAATGTTGTTAAGCTCTTTTTTTTAAATTGTCTAGCATGGTCACGGTACGGTAAACTTCACGCAGTACAGTACGTTTCCCCCTATTCGATCTTGGCCGACGCCGAAAATTATAATTATTAATATGTTAAGACTTCATGTTAAAGCATCCGTGGTCTAATAATTAAATGGTCTAATAATGAACTCAAATAATTTAGCACTTTGTTTATACACAAACAAACTAAGGTAGGTATCACTGCAATTCAATATAAGTTGATAGTATTCACAGATTTTCTTAATCAAATGAGTTGGAAAACGAATACGTTATATGTATTTAAAATACATTATTGATAATTCGCACAGTTCTCGATCGCGACGGCGGCCGGCATCAACGGCGTTTGCGTACTGCAAGGATAATTATATTGTGCCAGTGTGAAAGACTTCATAATGTATGTTTATAAAATCAAATGTACAACCCAAAAGAACCCCTCAAGGACACACGCGCGTCGATGTGGAGTCGTAAGCGAGGCTTTATATGTATAACTATATTATATCGTGATATAGTCATTTACTTTAAAATGCCTGCGATCGGACCACAGACCAGAAGAATACTATAGACACGGTAATGGGCGGGGCACGCGTAACATGGTTTAGGTTCAGACGCGCATTTAACTTTCAAAAGTCAGTTCCGCGGCCATCAGTCGTCGTTCGACCGCGCGTGACAAACTTTACGTGAAAAAAAATATAAATATGCCTTGTTGTGCCATTTTATCGTGTCGTACACGAAGCAACAACTTAAAAGATACTCTAATCTGATGGCACGGCAGTATTCATATCGATTGCTGGCTGGCTATGGCGGTCGGTCACCGGATTATGCCAGTAACGCGCAATGTATTGCCCACTAGTAGATGCGGCCGTCACTTGGTCCGAGGCGTGTCGGCAGCCATTGCGCTTGCGCAAGTAACATGGCCGCCGCCATAATAGTGCGCGGCCGGTATTTATCGATAATTTTTCAGTGCTTAAGGTGATTTTAGTTGAAGAAATTCTCATACTAAATAAAGTATTTCTAATTAGCGTAACTATAGAAGTACTTAATTGTATTATTGTTTAATCTAGTCAATAATGTGATTTTACATCCGCAAATAATAAACCATGTTGACATTTAGTGATTTTATACAATACTTTTTTATTTTATTATGAATTCCAATAAAGACCCCTGAAATAGTACATTGTGTATCAAGGGCGGTAGGTAAGGAATTACAAACGAGTGTTTGTTACAATGCCGAGGCGAAGCCGAGGGCTTTAATAACACGAGTTTGTAATTCCTTTACCGCCCGTGGCACACACAATGTTTTTCATCACACTTGTGAGGAAATCTAATTAAAATTAACCTTACTTAACCTAAATAAAATTGTAAAACTGACAGTGACATTAGTGACATATCCATAGACAATGCGCAACGTTCGGAAACCATAGCGGTACAGACCTAAAACGGTTGATTTTATAATTGCAAAATACTGAAATACACTATTGAAACATTTAATTAATGTTACAGAAATATGTGTTTACATGTATTTGCAATACCAGTTCTCTTTAAATAAATATTTCAGTGATAAAAGTTAAAAAAGTAAGTTGGCGTTTCCTTTGAACATGACAAATAAGAGTAAAACAGAACCAGCGTTTCAAATTTAAAAAGAAAACCATTACGCCCTAGGGCGTAATAGCTCATTTACGGCCCGCAAAACCTACGTGTAATGCACCATTTTCGAGCAAGTGTGATGAAAAGAATTATGTTAAAGCAATATAAGGTTATCTAGTGCTTATTTCTATTTTTTTAATCAAACTTGCATTTTTTTCAATCAAACTTGCCACATTTGTTTTGGCTTTGACGAATTTTGGAATATGCAATATCACAAAAAAAGTTGTCTAATTATAATAACTTCAATACAAGATGCAAGATGATTATTTATGTATGCTATCCAGTTTCGTAGTTCATCGCTTAAAACTGTTTGACAATCTTGTAACGCTGTGTTTTTAACGACAGGGCAAAAAAATGTTCTACTTTTTTATTTTATCAAGATATCTGCTTGTTTAACATAGATAACTGAATTCTACCATTTCTTGGTAAACCGAGAGCATATTTAATCAATTTCATAAAAATTAAGTATCGATAGATCGATAATTATATCGACTGGCTCCATCCTTGCGTACGCGGAGCTTATACCATTGCCTTGTAGTGTTGCGTAGCAACGCGCGTGCGCACACTACTACAAAGCGAATAGCGGCTAGCATTTCTTTGTGTTTACGCCTCATGCGTACTTTAATGCAAATGTGTGCGTGTAAATGCCGGCTACGCAGGTTTCGGAACAAACTACGCGTTATGCCGCCTCCAGTTACTCCGTGGATCGGACCTTTACGAACGCCATCTAGTGACGCATCATTATATTAGTAGGATCGATTGCTGAGCTAGATACCGTCAGTTCAGTGCTGCCGCCTATGATCACACTATGGAACTAACGTAGTATCCCAATCCAGCAGAGTTAGGACGCTACGCGTATTTGTTTGAGATTGGGTATCTGTACTAGTATTCTGTAATCTTTGCTCGTATGATAGGCAGCTAAAAAATTACTTTAGACCTGTTTTCCAACTTCTTTTTGTGATACAGTGACTGGGATTTTGACGAGAAATTTGATTAACAAAAGGCTAATAACCCTCATTTGGGCTTCGCCGCAGTCGGGTAAATAGTAAGTTTTGAGTGATGAATGTGAGAGTTAAGGCACCACCTTTAACCGAATGTAACTCTTGAGCGCCGACTTTTACAAATTAGAGGTTTAATTTACAATCGTTTGAGAACTTTTACTATAGACTGACACATTCAAAAGCTCGAAATTTCAACGTAGACCCTCAATGGGAACGCACATCAAATGTGTCGGGTAACAAGAGATCTAAGTTGTTTCGTCGAAATAGACGGTAATATGAGTGGCACGTGTCATGTTTAATAAAAGCAATTAGGTAGTGTTGGTCGTTTTAAAAAAAGATATCCGTAGATAGGACTTAATTTAACAAAATGTTAATACATATTGTTTCTTTGTGTTACGAAAGTCAACTATATAAATTGTACCTATAGTAACTTTTATGACACAAAGGAACAATATTAACATTTTTTTTAAAGACTCGTATACAATATGTTTAGCTTTCACGGTTAAAATGCCTACTAAGTAATACTTATAATACAAGACTTGCGGACATAAATGTTATTAGATGTGTTTATATAGCTACGTTCTTCTAAGTTACCGTTTAAAAAGATTTTTTTTTATATATTCTATGCTTGTTATTAGAGTTTTAATAGGTGTAGAGACTGAAATAATGAAAAAGTGTTTTTACTTATTTCAGGAAGCCCCTAGGATCGTTTTCATCTCGACTATTATAAAATAATAAACTCAAGGTGAATCAAGACTACAAAAAAAATCTTAACCGCGTGAAGTACCATTTCTTTAGCAAATGAACAGCGTCATCTCTTGGACGAATCGCAGACGATGTTACCGATACCTTCTAGTATATACGAATAATCTTATATCATCGCATGAAGTATCTAAAGAGTTTTTTTTACCACGTGGGGTCGGTCCGTTCCCTGCACTCTAAAAATATTGGTTGCTCCTAACAAGATTGTGATAATTATAATCAAGCATCTTGGTTCCATACGAGCCTAACAAGACGTTAAATGCACCAACTAAGATGATATTGATTGTTTATCAGTATGTTCTGATTTGATTCAACAAACATTGATGTACAAGGTAACTAATTAAACATGATCGAATCATACAAAGAAGAAAATAATGATAGAAACACGGAATATATATTTGTTAAAATTATCAAGATTCTAAATTGTTGTTTTAATTACTAATGAACTTGCTGTTTTAATTAATCAGCTTTCGTTGATTTGTTTAATATGTTGTTTGTTTTATTTAAGTTAACGCCAACAAAGAGAAAATCTCTCTTAGTTAACTCAGATTTTTTTAGAGTGTGGGATCGAACCAGGTCGCTTGGCTGGGACCACCTTGAGAGGGTCGGACTAGGTTGGGGCCGGGGTGCCTGGAATTGAACCAGGTCACTTGGCCCGGACCACCTTGAGAGGGTCGGACTAGGTGGGGGCCGAAGCGCCTGGGATCGAACCAGGTCGCTTGGCGGGAACAGATTGTCGGGAAATTTTCTACGAAGGTTTGATAATTATGATATAGAATTCGAGTTAGTTTTTGGATTTTTTTTCAATGGCGTACCCATGGGAGTTGGTTGACAGTCTCGCGAGGTCTACAACTCACAGAACCACTAATATAATTTATTTTGTGAACAAGTATTAAATAATTTAATATAATTTTATCTAAGCCTCAATGAAAACATGAGCCGCTAGATGTCACTGGCAGAACGTGAATGCATCCTCAGCTGCGCCCGCGCATCGCTTTCACCCCGTGAGAACGGCGCACAATGCGCTGGAAACTGGGGCCGGAGACATCTCGACGTTATTAAATTTAATTAATTGCGACATATTGTTTACGAAACTGAATTTTAAGTATTAAACGCTAGTGTGAAATTAGAAAGGTGCACTTTTACTGTATCAGTATGCGCTTCGGATTAAGAAATATGCATCTATTGAATTAACAAACAAGCTGAAAATAATATTAATCTCTGACGCCTTATACTCTGATCATGATAAATGTATGAATCTATATTACAGAATAAATAACGTAACCTTTGCCATAGAAGTGAATGAAAGGCATAGCCACGACATACCATAAAGTAATTCAGTCTCGCGGCGGACTTAGCTCGGAATGCGGTCGCCAAATGTAAACATTTCGCCGCGGTTAGGCAAGGTATCCCTATTCAGGCAGGCATCGATGCAAGTTGCGTGGTTACGAAATTGGAATTGGCCAAAGATGCCCGTCGGTTCCGATCGGTTTCGGAACTGGTGCTTAATTAATTGGAAATGAAGACCACGAAAATTAACAGCCATTTTTGTAGAAATTATCTCTCTTTTAATGTAATTTATTATTAGGTTACGTTACGTTCGGTATCTAATTGTTCAAGTTGTCGAATTTATTAATTATTCAGATATGGCTCACTTCATTTTATAAAGCGTAGGGACGTTTTCATTTTCAATAAGTAATATTTAGTTAATAATGTTACTAGTTATTCCAAAAGTTATTTATATTTACATGATTTTAAAAATTGGATTTGAAGCTTTAAATCCCTCACGGTGCTTTAAAACATCGATGTGTAGTAATGTTTTGAATCTAAGATAAATCGAAATACCTAATACAAAGTGTTCTCTCAATTGAGTCATTATGCAATTTGTACATATTTCAGTTAGCTCACGACTTTTCCTATTCAACAACAATTTAATACGATAGAGAAATAGTTATACCAAAGTGTTATCGTGCCTGCTAAAGCATGTTTCGCTAGTCCATGGTAATTATTTCTCGCAACGCTCATTATGCAGTGATTGGAGCGGTATGCGGGTGCATTTGCCTTTCGGGTCGTCGTTTAAATACGTTCCTAGTTCCGACAGCTACTGGATTTCGCTTTCCTGGTACATCAGACGTACGTACCTACCTACATACATACATACTTACTAAAAGCAGTGAGCATAATTAACCTAACGCGGGAACGCTGCCTGCGTTAAAGACTCCCTATCGAGGCGGCGCAGTCAGTTTTTAATTTTCTTCTTGTCTGTCGTCCCCTATTACTGAGGATGACCAACTGTAATGTCCCTCCACATAACGCGGTCAAGGGCCATATGGGCTGCCCTCTGCATCGTACCACAAGCATTCCTTGTGGTGTCAGACCTTGTCGGGATTCGTCCTCTGGTGCGTCGGCCTTCAACTTGACCTAGAAAAATGCTTCTCTCAAGGCAGTGGTGGTTTTAATTTTAGTTTTAGTTTTGTTATATGATAAGTAAAATTTTCTACTATCATATTAATGTTATTCTGAACCATTATCCTTATCTAACTTAACCTAACCCGACCAATAAACCTAAATAGTCTAGACTAAAGCTTTGAGCAGCAGACTGTGATTCCTCATGCAAACTTCTTTCTCCGTTTTCACCCCCTTTAGGAATGATATCCGGGTTAAATAATCCTACATTCTTACCAGAGTCTCGGACTATCTCTGTTTAAGTCTGAAAAGGTAGCACAGCTGTTAATATCAATATTTGTTTGTACTAATTTTGATAATACACAGTCCCATGATAAGTTGTAAAGATATTACCAAAAATTGGCATACTAAGTTGTTACTTTACAAGTTTCACCTACTTTTATTCCAATATTTATAATAATCATTATGCTTATAAATAAATGTTATGCTTATTTTACGAATCCTACCAATTACGGAAATGGTAATGTCTACAAAATTATTAAAACTATATGACCTACAACAGAAGCGAATACCTAATTACCTAGTTAATAATACTTAACTCCCCATTCAACGTACAGAATAAGAGAAAGGAAGTATTAAACCAAGAAGCGTCTTAATTTCATGCAGAATTTACATTTTGTATAATTAAGACGTAACAGAGAACAATAGTATTGGGCCGAGTCACGGAAACATGCATGTAGTTACACACGCATGTTATATAGCAAACAATCACTAATGTTCTCATAGTGAGTATGCAAAATAGCTGATAGGGGAGAGTCGCAAGCAGGGGTCAAAGACTTGCAAGAAATGACACCTGACTAATGACTCTCTATAACTATCATCAAAGAGCATTCACATCATTCACTGTTACTTGAAGCAATACAATTATTCATGTCTGTGTGTATCCTGTTAAATTGTACACAAAGCCTGGCTAACACTGGCTGTGACTTAGCTTGTCGTGCGACTGAGCATGAGCATGACCCGTCGCTTTCACACTATATCGGACGGATAGGGACAGATAATTGACACTCGACACAGTCAAGTCAGTTGTGCTACTTGTGCTAGAAGACAAAAGGTACAAAAGTGAACAGATGTTACCAAATATAGATGTTAGTAATAAATATCGGTAAACATAGTAGGTATATTTTAATGGCCGAAAAATACCAAATTAAATTAAAAACTAAACATTAAACTAAATCATTAAAGTAAAAACAAATTATAAATATTATTTTTTACAAGACCTCCATGCGTATAATAATAATAATAATAACGCAGGGCAGCTTGTGGCGAGCTGTTGGGGAGTAGCGACCCCACGTACCCGAGTGCTCCTGGGGGTCCTTAGGGAGGGTTCATGGGTAAGAGTGTAAGGACCTCCGCCTCTGGCTTGCCTTAACCGGCCGTCCAGAGTGGAGTCGCGAGAGCTATATGCTCCAGGCGTGGAAGTGATAAAAGGCATAACGCCGCGAGTACCCTCGGAGAAAGCGCAGCACACCTCTCGACACCCTGCTGCACTGGTGTTGACCCTAGCTAGGCCATTGCTCATAATGTCGCTATTTATTTAACAGGGGCCCATCAGCGGAGGGCAAGTCACAGTCTGTCAGTGCCACGAAAGCCATGAGACACTTTTCCTGACAGGCGCCGTCATGTCTCAATCCATAACCCAGTAATTTAGTCCATATTTCCACCGCCATAGCCCAGTAGAGTTAGATTCCATCAATCAACAATAGTCCTTGCATTTGGCGGGGGCTGTCTCTGCGTGCGTCCCATGACACGGGCAGGGACAGCATCCGCTGGGTGTACACTTTGCCTCTCATTAAATTGTCGAAAGGGCCTCTACGCGTTGGCTTCGGCTCCGCGCACGCCTCCCAAAGGGCCGAGACACCATTGTCTCGTGTACGGGAAAGACATACAAATAATAATAATAAATAATAAATATTAGGGGACAATCTTACACAAATCGAACTAGTCCCATAGTAAGCTCAATAAGGCTTGTGTTATGGATACTAGACGACGATATATTTAATAGATACAAATACTTAAATACATAGGAAACATCCATGACTCAGGAACAAATATTCGTGCTCATCACACAAATAAATGCCCTTACCGGGATTCGAACCCAGGACCTCCTGCTTCGTAGGCAGGGTCACTACCAACTAAGCTAAAGCGGTCGTCATCATGCGGGTATCGTTTGACGTTTTAATTATGAAAGATGGCGTCAGTATGTTCACAAAATCAATACTACTGAAACCAATCAATAAGCTAGCTGCATTGGCTTACTTACATTACATTCTATGTCAGTGACCCGGAATATTTACTCACGAGTGAATTAAGGTCTCTGCCCATTGCACCGTATCATACCATGACCGTACTGTGGACGTTTCAGGCAAAATTAATATTTTTTGTATTGAAAAGTATGAGACTATGCCCACTAGCACATTCCGTCACCGACCGGCATTTGTCATACCGTGCCTGATACGTTGTAGTGGGCAGAGACCTTAAGACAACACTGATCATCATTTTGATCATTATAAACTGCATCTACTCCGTAAAACATTTCCCATTCGGCACAAATTCCTACAAATAATGGCATAAGTTAATGACGTCAGGCCTAGAAACGTCTGATTTCGTTCCGCCTCAAAACTCAAACAATAAGTGCGAGGAAACGTTAATACAATAAATTGAATTACTGTAACTATAGTGATGCGTAGATGTGGAAACAACAGGTGAACAAATATTGCCGATGAGTGTGCATGCGCAACTAGACGGCAGATTCACGAAAACAATTTCTGGAAAACTACTAGCACACTTTTAACTCAGCTAGTCAGTACTGTCTTTATCATAAGGCACTGGGGGCCCATGCCCAACAAGATTCTGTGCTGTTGTGGCAGAGAGGTGGGATAGTCCAATAATGAAATATTGGCTACGTCTACAATGCGCCAGTCTTGTATGAACCTGGACATAAGCTGTAAGTTGAGCTTCCTTGCTTAATTTGTAATATTTTAATAAATTTTGTCTAATATTGTAAGTCACTTAGAACTTCTGTTTTTGTACATTTTTATTTAGTGGTTTACCTATCCTCGTCTATTTAACCTCGTCGTGTAAAATATCCGCTTGCGGGCTTGCTCTCATTGGTCAATTGGCGGTAATTACAGCACTTGTGTGTTTATGTAAAGTAAAAAGCACTTGTGTGTAATAAGCTGCATCCCGCGCGTAAGAACCATGACTTTATGAGCAAGTGTGTTGAAAATAATCATTAAGTATTAGTAAGTAGTTTTAAGAAATTTGGTAATGCAACTGTTCGCACCTTCGTATGTCACGACACACCATCACCCGTCTCACTCGCACTGTATTAAATGGAAAGGGACGATATCGTGTGACATTGTCTCGCGGCGTAGTTGTGCTAGAAGTATTAGAATTTAGATGCTCACGTTTCCCACAGGTTCTAATTCATCGGCATCTTTATGATAAACTTCTGAGCCTTCCCACGTTGAGATGACCAGCCGCCAAAGGCCCTAATCCCCATCACTGCCATTGACTACGAACTTCCTGATGTAAAATACTACTTAACGAAGCAATTACATTCATAAATTCGTCACAACAGGGAGCGATAAGCATCACTGCAGCTTCCTCGAAGATAAGCGAGAATACCAAATGAAGTCTTCGTCATCTTATTTACTACCCACTATATTGTCCTAAGACGTGGTATCTATAAATATAGATGTAGCACAGACGTGCAACATTTTCTAAAAGTGCCTACGTAAAAACGAAACATAAAGATTGTGTTTAACTATAACATTGTTAACAATTAATTGAAAATGTAAGACTGTATAAATTAGGTAATGCCAACACCCGTTGTTAGTATCAAATAGAAATAGTACACTACACAACTTGGGTGGTAATACAAAGGCCGACATCGCAGATGTTTGCGGCCCGAGCTGCAAGCGAGGGACGTAAATATGCAATTGAAGGCTTTCTTTATTACCTCCCATGTTGTGTACATCATTTTATGTCTACACTTGGCCAGAAAGTGACTTTTTCCGCACGCGCAGCACTTTATGGCCAGATGTGGCATAAATGTATTTTCCAGTAAGGTCGTTCTTTATGTATATAGTCCAAAAAGATAAAAGGTACCTTAGCTGCTTAGTAGGTTGAATATCAGGAATCTTGGGAATCGGTAAAGTATTTTGAAAGTCCATTAATCCAGACTTGGACAACCTTAGTTTTATTTAAGATTAACCTGTTTTTTAGCACTGTATAATTTAAAAGAGAATCAGAGATAAGACGGTCACATTATTATTTATAAGAAATACTAGCAAGCGACAGACGACAATTGACCATAGTTATGCAGAAAGCGACCAGAGACAAGATTCGTACTCGTATACTTGGATTATATACTTTCTGCTTAACTGCGTAAAGTACATAATCCAAGTATACGAAGTTTGCCTCTGGTCTCTTTCTGCATAACTATGGTCAATTTATCATAATAAAAAGCTTGTAAAACGTCTGTCTCCCGACAATCAGTCACATAACTTCATTGTACTGTCAAAAACCTCTAACACGCTAATCTCCAAACATAAAATAGTCGTAACTTAATTTCAATACAATAATGTTACAAAACGCGTGCGATCGTGCGATGTCATCAAATTTCACTTTGCAGCTACTTAGTTATGAAACGCAATATTGACCACGTCTACAACTCATAACTACACGCCTTACACAGGTCTTATAAGGGTTATTATACCGCTAATAAGCAACTACTATACAGCTTTTCACAATCAGGTTACGTCACGTAAACATCTTTTGTGGATACACGGTACGCCTTTCAGTGGTTGGACATAAACCTACATACGTCAATAGTCATTGTCAAAACAACATTGTGGCAGACCGGCTGACAATGTTGACGTCATTGTATTGATCCGTCAGTATTGTTGCACGGGGCAACAATAGCTGAATTACAGGGCTGTAGAAATGTACCTACCTACGTGCCTATTATGTTACTTCCTAGTAAATACCTACTTAAAGTTACTTCCTAGCTTTTAACTGAGAAAAACCTCGAAAAGAAATGTCTTCGTAGGAAAAAAATACAGAAGTCACCAATCAAGTAGAATAGAATAGACACGTCACACAGAGAGTCACGGCAAATGTCCGATTTACTATCACAATCAGGCGATATGCGTCACACATATGACACGATGCACAGGTGTCAAACCACCATTCACCACTTCTCAACTCAGCTCTGTTCCTCGGCGAAAAGGTTAACAACACAATTTGAATCTGAGCTCTGAGGTTTTATTTTTTATTTCCTTGGTGTAAGGCCCCCGTGCAACCTGCTACTTCCACGGTACAGTTACATAAGGATAATTTACAAGTCTTATAATGAAACCTGAATACGCACCTCCTTTTTTTGCTCCCATTTTCAAGTCTGTCCAGTTTATCGTAACGCTTTCTCCCCTATTACGTTGCCCTTACGTAACAATGCATGGGTCATTTTCTTGATCTTCAATGTATGTCGCTAACGAAGTGGAACATCAATTTTGATAGAATACAGACATTGCTGTTCACAAGTTGAACCAATATACGATTCAGTGCTTTACTCATTACGCAGTTATCACAAATTTTGTGTATGATGAGATGGGCTATTTTAATAGTCCCACTTGTACCAAATTCTAAGTTTGACACGGACAATGAATTCGGGCCATGAACAATTATAAAGAAAATGACCCGAATCCATTGTCCGTGAGTGTATTTGACCCCTCTATTTATGCGGGTCTCTTATCTCTCGGCGGCTTGACCTGGACATTTGAAGCACCCTAACAAATCTAACCTATCCAATACATTAACACAGTCAGTATGAAAAATGTGGAAATGATCATTAACAAAGTATAAAGACGAACAAGTAGTCGGGCATTTCTCCAGAAATATGTCTGCGACTCGTTCATCTGTCTCCATACATTTAGTATGAAAAAGGGCCAGATGAATGAGGTGACCGCAGACATATTTCTGGAGAAATGCCCAGTCCAACTTCGGCCGTTTAAGAACGCGCGACACCTATTATGATATGACGCACTCACACAGACGCGCAATAGCACGTCTGTGTGAGTGCGAACCATACTTGGAGCATTCTTACGCATTCTTAAAACTTTGCTTGTAGTGCGTTCGTACACGGCGCTCACACATTCAAGCGCGCGATGTACCTTTTGTAGGAAAAAAAATTATTACTTGTTAGCATTGAGGAGTGTCTTTTTAAAAGGGGGTATTTTCTATGGTTTTAATAGAGAAATAAGTTTTTTTTGAAAGACACTCCAGCATTGATCATAATGTGACCCTGTCAACAGCTAGTTAATTTGTTACTATTCGTCATTAAAACCTAACGTATACCTAGTTACTAAACTTGCAAATTACAGAATTATGAAATAGTTATCTACTGCTACATAAATAAGCAGCTAGTTCCGTGGTAATTACAATACTTACGCTAAAATACTGTAATTTATCTCTGCATGCCATAGACGTCTATCATTAAACTACATATCTGTTAAATCTGTACAGCAAATGATGTATCTTCGAACAGACACTGTTAGTGGAGTGGGTAAGTACCTACTTTTCATCCTTAAAAACCATCAATGAAATTAAAATTTTGCAATCTGATTGGCAATGATCCCGATTTAAGCAATTTTGATTGGCATTGAGGACAAGGGAGTAAGCTATTTTAACCGACTTAAACCGACTTCACACGGAGGTTCTCAAGTTAGATCTATTTTTTATGTTTGTTAACTACACCGGAATTCCGTCGTGTAGGTATAAACCGATTTGAAAATAAAAAACATTTTGGTCCCATTTTCAAAATTTTCATGTGGAATTGAAGGAACTCCTTAAGTATTCAATGTATGACTGTAAGTTATTTTTTTAGATTTTTTTTTTCAATGAATATAGAACAGTTTATTATTCCTACAAATCTACAGTGATACGGAATGTACAATCGCAACAATAGTAGGTAATGTTTATTCATGTGTAGCTAATTAATAAACACTTAATAATACATTACTATTCGATGCAATCCGAGTCGTTCCCAATGTGTCTTCGATTAGATGCAATCGATTGATTCATTGATAAGATAATCGGTTCTACAATGGAATCGACTTCTGATGTTGATGAAATGTATGATCGGTTGGTTGGGCATGGCACTGGCTGTATACAAGTTAAATGCAAATATTTAATGATGCCTCAACGTAGGTTGTGAGTGTGAGAAAGCTTTGATTAAATGCCCATTTCTTTGCTATTATGTCATTATAACGGGAATATCGATGAATGGACATGATATGATTAGAGATATGTATAGTTATATGTTGAAAACTATTCATGTAGTGTTGGGAGTGGAAAAGAAAGAATTCAAATTACCTAATCTTTTTAAAGGTATTGAACATATTGAATCAAAAAACTGTTCGCATAATGTACCTAGGGACGATCTTAAGGGCCTATCACACCTGCGAGCGGGCGAGCTATCTACGGGCGAGTTTCCATACCAAACCAGTCGCGGCGAACTCGCTGCGAGTATGGGAGCGACATTTGTATGGAACTTCGCTTCTAACTCGCCCGCAGCTCGCTCGCAAATGTGATAAGGCTCTAATATGATTATTATTGTTAACTCATACAATGCAAAGAATTAAAATTGATTGTTATGGTGGTTGATTTCACACGTGCTAATTTTATTTTAAATTAAACTGTAAATTATAAATAAAAAATAAAATAATTTATTTCTGCAAGTAGGCCCTCAAGGGCTCTTTTACATGTCTTACATTCTTTTCTCTTCTTTTCTTTTCTTTTGGCGCTTCGGGTAATGACCTTCTGGTGAGAAGAAGCGCCGGAAGAAACTCACCAGTTTCTCTTTTCATAATTTAATATACATTAGATTTCATTAATACATTACATTAACTTAAAAACTACATTTATAGAGATGTAAAGGGTCTCTCTATGCGTCCAAACAAGACAAAAGACTGTTTGACTAAAATATACACAGTATATCACAGAAATCGACATTTATAGTAAGTATATTATTGTACTAGCTAAAGTGAGACTTTATTATTTCTAAGTTTGTGTTTGTTACTAACGCTTATGGGCTTAAAGCCTGAAATTAAACTATTTGAATTATAACGAATTGTGAAAAATCCAGATGAAAACGCGTAACAAAGAGTTCTAAAGTAAGTAATAAAAATTGTTAATTAAATAGAAAGTTCTCATAATTGCTAATAAACGCCCTACAATTCCCAAGGTAACCATTACTTTAAAAGAGTTTTGTAATAACCATTAGTTTAAAAAGTAAACCATGTAGTAAACTAAAAACCCAGTTAGAATGAGCTGCTTTACTTTCATCTTCCCATGAATTCGACAAAAACAAACAAAATGTACTCGACCAAAAAAGCAACCGTTACAAAATATTTTTTCGATTATTTTAACGTTGGTAATCGATTAGCTATTTAAATTCAAGGGCGTGGCATTGGTTCCCATGAAGGATTGCGTCAGTTTCCGATTCACTTCCGATTGTAAACAGATCACAGAGTGAATAAATCGATAATGTATTCAGTACTCTGTAACTGGCCGTAAATTTTTACGGAATCTTCTTTTTCATTTCCTTGACGCGAAAAAGGCCGAAGTTGTAAGATGAAAAATAAAATTGTTTTATTTATTTTTTTTGGTTAAGCATGCATGTAAACTTTATTAGGTACTGTGTATATCAAACGTATATTATATTTATTAGCAGAAGAAACGTCAAACTTTAACACCTGACTTGCGTAACGTGTTTTGCTCACGTGCGCATACCATCTCTAACAAAAATAAAAGATAACCTTTCATAACCTCTAAGGCGAAGAACACACTGAACTCGCCCGTCGCCGCGATTTTTTCCGTGTAGCTGCGCATAGTAGTTGCGAGTCGCCGCGATTTACGCGCCAGTGTGCGCCACCCCGCGATTTTTCTACACAAATCGATGATTCTACATACAAAGTTGAAAATCGCTGAGTCGCGTGTCGCCGCGATTTTCGCTGCAGTGTGAGATCCGCCTAACATTAATAATACAAAAGTAAGCCAAGTTATGAATTTCAAATTCAAATTAGTGCATCTTATATTTATTTTAAATAATGAGGCGTTTCTGCACATATTCATATCATAAGTTAAGGAAAAAAGAGAAACAAAAAGAGATAACCACGTTTAAACGAACAGATGTCGCTTTGGTTAATGGGGCTGTCATTTATTAATCTTGTCTGTCTATGACTTCATTTTACCTCGCAAAATGATCTGTTTTTTTTTTTTTTTTTTTTTAATTTATTTATTACCAGATATAAGTTTACATTTACATATATATATCATCTGCCAAACTGTATAACAGTTTGTTGGCAGACTTGTTAGAACCGTCTGTGTTTTTTTTAAAGATTTTTTTTAATATTTATTTATTTCAAAAAACATCTTACAAAGATTTCCTTAAAAAGTAATAAACTTAATTCTTTATAAACTGATCCTTTCTCAGTAGCTCGGCCCAAAAATCTCGCAGCCCTCATTTCAAAAACACCATAAAGTCCATTCTTATTAAATACGAGGTTATTAAAAAAATAAACATACCGTTTTGTCTTTGGCTAGGTCACGCTTGCTAGCTAAGCAGGCGACGCTTAGTTTAGTAGCCGAGGTATACGTTAGTAATATACCTAATTTCCGTGCTTTGCCGAAAATGGAATAGAGAAATTTGGGAACTAAGTACAAACAAATTAAAAAAAACACAGGTCATAGAGAAGCACTAGAAAGATTCCCGTGGGAAGGTTTGAGGTTGTATAGAACACATGATAACTCTCTGATTATTTTACTATTGTGGCGAGGTGTTTACGAGGACGGCTACTCGCACGCCCTTGCGAACTCCGCGCACGGTGGCCATCATTGACCATCTTTTAGCGACGAGGGGCTTTACGAGGTTACTTTTTCACATGTGACTAATTGGTGGCAGAATTTATTAGCGCTCGCACATCAACTTACTCAATTCTTTTCTCGAATCTGCTAAAATATTTGCGGTAATGAAACACGTATGAATATTTGTGTTTTATCAATATCTAAACTTCGAATATTATATTTTTGGATGGCTAGGCACCATCCAAAAATACAATATTCGAAGTGCGTGTCCGGGTTGCGTGATACGTGATAGTGATACTAGATTTGTGATAGGGGGAGTGAGATGATAAAGAACTATTAGCTACCTAAATGTTCGTAATCATCTCTAGCCACTATTCTATATGTATTTAGGTAGGGTAAACGTCCTAATGCTCGACACGCTAATGCCCAATAGTCAACAGCCAGCTGTCACCTCTATTGCTTATGACCTAACAGTCAAGATGGCGACTACTGGGACAGTGTCGAGCACTTGGACGTTTACCTTAATGGTCTTAACCTTAACACACTTATTTTACCACCAACATGTACGACCATGTCAGGAGCCGACAAATTGCAAGGTGCGGGGGTAAGTTGCGGTTATTTTCTCCAAAACATTCATACGGGATTTCCATCATTCACAAACATTATTATCGAACCAACTCCCATGGGCAAAATCAAATCCCATTCACTAGAATTGGTTGAGAAATGCGACCTGTACAGAAATACAGCTGAACCGACGTTTTTGCTCAAGCAAGCAACGGATACGTATTTAAGTTACATGGGATGTAACTTTACATTTTATTTTATAGTATATTTTATGCAACCTCACCACTTCTATAAAATCAATGATTAATTATACCTACTTGAATATATATCAACTATGTAAGGTGACCTTTGTTTTCCCTTATAAGTTTTAAGCGCTATAATAAAAAGTAACCTTGACTGTCTTGACATGATATAAAAAGTAGCTTAACTCTCCACACTTTCTCCCTGAAAGTTTATTACTTTTATCAAGGAAACAATATAAAGTAAATTTTGAATTTCGCTTGCGTGAGAAACCAAATGATTTGTCCATGAATTGTAAGCAATAAAATTGCTTATTTTAGCACACCGTTTTGCGCACTTCGCAAACCGTGGCCCGGAGGTGTGGCGTCGCCGTAGCCATTTTATTTCATAAGTTTAGGTACCAGTTTTTAAAGCAAATTCTAAGTATGAGGGAATCAACGATTCAAGCGGCGGTTGGAATATTAATGGACTAAAAATGGTCAATTTTTATCCTCGATAATGTGATAATTTCTATTAGCGTCGAAGAAAGAGGCATTAATTTTGTAACACCTTCAAGTTAATTTTATAATTTTGCAAACTGATATACGAGTGAGTAGTCAAGGACGCACGTGGTCGTGATTACAGCGATGTCACCATGTAGTCACACAATATTTCGAAACTGCAATCCAAAGTTGTTTTTTGATAGGTGCCTAATAATTTTGGAAAAGAATGATCATGATGACAGCGTTAAAATTTTAAGAATCAATTATCATTACGGCGGATTACCCGTTCACTACTCATCGAAAAAATGCGATACGCGTTCTAGATTATACCTCTATTACAGCTTTTTCTACCTTTAAACTGTGCACTTGACTGTTGTCAATAAAAACTTAAGTCATACTTAATGTTTTGATTTTGATACTTCTTAAAGACTAACGATTGATCTGACAGAAAAGTTTTCAGTTATATTAATCAGCATTAGCCGGAACTTATTTAACAATATATCAAAGTTTACAAACAGTATTTGTACTCTGTAAACAGTTATAAAACAAAGTTATGTCAGCAAAAATTCGAACACGGCAGCTATTCGCAGTAAGGTCGACGGTGGGCCGGCGAAGGTGAATTCATTACCGATTCTGGTTATCCAACTAGTTCTCTAGATAATGCCTAATCCGTATAACATGGGTATGCAAACATTCATTCGAATCCAATGTAATTAGTTCCTCCTACGCGAGCATTCCAGATCTACTAACTGCAAATATGCAATATATGAAATACGGTCCTTTCTATTCTGGAGTTCGCACGGGTGCATTTATACATTTTTCTACTCCTGTAGACGTATGATGCTACGTTTTGTCACGTGATAAATAAATGATAAAGCATCCGTCACGTTCTAACAAATAGTGTGTGAGAGTGACGGATGCTTTATCACTTATTTATCGCGTGACATAACGTAGCATCATAAGCTTACTGTACTGTTATCTGTCTTTTACTTGGTCACGAACACTAATATAAGAACATACATAATATGAATTCAGAGAAGTCTATACTCTATTCCCCATAACAGCACTAGTGTCGTTATAGTCACTTTACGTTATTGCTAGCAGCCACAGACTTCTAAATCTAGGTTAAGCTTAGGTCAAGGATTAAGCGCTCAATTTTAAATTTACGGTAAAAATGCACGACTACCAACTTAACTAACAATTAAATTCCTACGGCTTTTAAGAAAAACAAAACTTTCCGAACTAAAATAATTGATGCCAACATAAAAAAAAGTATTTTTAATTTAAGTATATTTTAAATTAAAAAAAAAAGTTTACCATAGACACATACTGTCAGTCAAAACGTCATATTTGCCTTGTTTCCAGGTTATGATTAATGTTGTATTTTATAATTTAAAACCTAGTCGTAGAAAAAGTATTGTATGCAACGTTGTATAATTAAGTCAAAAAACGCTCATTGCGTCTCTATTTGCGATACTCGCCGCATTCGCGGCTCGTATCGCAACTCACGCAATTCGCATTTTTTGAACACACTTATTATACAACTGTTGCATAAAATACTATTTTCTACCGTTTTATATGGGGTATTTTCTACGCTGGGTACGGTCGGTTATTTGATTAGAATTTGTTTGTGGCTGTAATGCTCATCCAATGGTAGTATGTGTTATACAGATATTTGTTCCGAATCGATTCGATTTACATCAGAAAATTAGCTACTATGTGGCCCTTAGCTGCTAAAAGGTTGCCGACCGCTGCTCTAAACTATTGCTCATAACATAAAAATCAAAATGGCAACTATTGAGAACTGTGCCAGTAGTTGCTATTTTATTACTTGCTTGTTTCAAGCACTTTGACGTCTACCTTAATGGAAGCATAGCACAAGCGTCTGGCTGGCTCAAAATACATAAGGTGCATTGGGGTAAATTCGAACATGGGGTAGTCCCGAAATTAAAGAATTCCTCGTTATCCACGCAACATATATTTACTGTAACATGCTGACGCTATACATGCCAATCGTGCTTCAACTAATTGCACACTTTAAAAATCTTGCATGGTTTAGGAGAAATTCCTAATTTTCAAAATAACCTCAATGCACCTTAACGTAACAAGGATTGCAATGCAAGAAATTAACGATACAGACAAACAATAGGCGGTTTTATCTCGTTACCATAGTTTAAAATCGAATGTTATGAGAATTGAAAACACAACACTCTATCATTCATCATACATAACAGTTACAAAAGAGTTAGAATTGGGTTCAATAAGAGGCTTGACAGTTGTGACGTAAGGCAGATGACACGGCAGCAGATTATATCATCCATCGCCTGACATATTTGATTACCCAATTATACCACCTTACTTGCGCACGAGTGGAAAACCCAAGTGTAGGCGAATTCAACTTTACTGTCAAACTCGTAGCTAATAAATGAAATCTCAGAGCCGGTACACCGTATAGGCTCATACAGTAAATAAGCAAACTTTTGTTTATTTAAAAAAGTGCGAAGTTGCCATTACATTATATAATTTGTCACGTGAACTAATAGTTATAACTAAGTGATTTTAAAAAAAAGTTAATTTTCTTTCTTAGAATATTCACTTTTTGACTTTTTCTTATCCAGAATCGTTTAACCCAATACATTGTGTCAAAAATATTTGCATGAAAGATATGTGTCTAGTGCGTTAAGTTCATAGAAATAACAAAAAAAAAAAACATACAAAAACGTGACGATCTTGGAATGGAAATAATTTATCATTTGTGATGGATAAAAATAAAAACATTAGGTACAGACAGAGTAACTAAAACTAAATTTAAATTAAATATACTTTTAAGTAAAACTCGATTAAAACTAAAATAAATCTAAAAATGCCCCCCGCGGCGTCGACATGGTACCAAAAATGGTGGCAGCATTTCTTCGCTGGATTGTGAGACTGATACGTTGAGCGAGGAAGCAAGTAACAGTAGTAGTAGCTTTTACTATACTATGTACTTTTAGGTATTTAAAAAAGGTAAACAAAAAAACCACGTGACTCTGGTCGTTCAGCCAATCAATGTAACGTTTTGTATCTGTGGCACAATACCACTGGCTGAACGACCCGTGTCACATAGTTTTTTTGTTTACCTTTTTTAAATACCTAAAAGTACAGATCTCGTTAAATGAGGGACGAGTTTGACTGCGTAGTAGTGAATTACTGTATTGTACGTGCTACTAAGTTGCTAAAAAGATTATAGTTATACGCTAAGTACGGAGTTACGAGTCTTGGTATGTAACTGTTGTGAAGAGCTGAAATGTAATAATGATTTCAAAGTATGTAATAGAAAAAGTTAACTGAAGTAACATACCTTTTATGTAGTGTTCTTGGGAAAAGCAGAAAAGGAAATGGGCGTATAACATAACTTAACCTAAATAACCAAGGTGAAAATACATGTAGAAAGACAGAAATATTTCTTTGGTGGCAATACAAGAGAATGTTAGCTATTATGAAATGCAAAAGTGGTAAAAAATATTGCCTTTATACTATTCCTATATAAAGGCATTATTTTACCTATGTTTGATTGACATTGTGAAACTGCGTTGAAAAAGCATAGGTATAAAGTGCGAGAAAATTTTGTAATACAATACATAATGATATGATAAGTTATCGGAGATGCCTCTTGGTTTCTTTATATCACACGAAAACTCCGCCTTTATCAAGGATGCATTTCAATTCGAGTTTACTTTAATCATAGGAGTGATAGTTATCTAATTATAATGTTATGCAACCGTCACTACCTTTAGGGAACGTGCCAATGGATTATATTAGGTTCATGCCATTATTGTTTCGTCCTATTCGCGATTTTGCACAAAATAAATTCTACACAACTGAATTTAATCACATGCGTAATGCTTCACAGTCGTTATTTATACGCAATTTTGTTTCTTCCTAGTAGCGATTCTGCACAATATGAATTCCACACAACTGAATTTAATCACATGCGTTATACTATACTTCACGATACTATCTAAATTTTAGAGCAGGGCCCGCGAGCCGGTCCATAGTCCGGCCCGCGGAAACGCCCATAGTCCGGCCCGAGCGAGATTTCAGGTGGCCCATTGTTAAAAAAGTTTGGAGATCCCTGGATTAGAGAATTAGGTCAGCAGAGTGTCAACTATTGGGCATTAGCGTGTCAAAAACTAGGACATTTACCTTATATTCCCGTAACATTGGCAAAAGATAAAATACAACGCGATTATTAAAAAAACTTGATACTACTCGTCGTTAAAGGTAACTATGAATTTATTATGTATAGTATTAGCACGGTTTTAAAACTATCAGACTGTGTTATGATAGCGTTACGTCTCGGTGACAATATTATACAATCAGCGCACATAGGTGGCCTGGAAAACTATTGTTATATGTAACAGTTTAATTGTCAGCTGTCGGCGCCTGTAGTAAGTTGAATGTTAGTAATTATTGCAATGATTGTTGACTGGCGATCCGCCCGTGTTTCGCACGAACAGGCAAATTGTATGTGCTCTAAAGTGTTCCTGGGAAATACATTTGTATTGATCAAAACTAACGTTAAATGCTGAAATACCATTTAAAGCTAGAAAGTGACATATCTACCAAAAGTTAAAGGAAAGAAAAGATATATATACAAACGTTTGAGTTACTAACTGTTCTTAGATATTAACCTAACTTCAACTTGATGCATACCTACCTATAATCTGTTATTTTAAAGATATACAAACATCCAGGTGTCTCAGGTCATTCAGCTAAACTGGTAATATTTTGTATCTGTGGCACAATACCATTGGATGAACGACCCGCCCGGGCCACGTGTTTTTTTTTTTAATTTACCTTTTATTCAATACCTTGAAGAACTATAAGTAAGATTATTAATCTTGTTTCTATGTTTTAGTTTTCATCTTAATAGTACCTACAGTTCTATGAAGTAACACGACTGAAAATTAAGGGCTATTGATGATCGATTATTGCTTTTAAGTTGTTGTAAGAATTAACGATATCTGAATTAGTAGTTTCAACGTAATCTTCACTATTAATTGCATGCTCTCACATATCTAACTTATGTTATGCCATTTTAATTGGTATTCTCTAATTGCCAATACATTTCGAAACTGGTGTCAGAGGTTACTTATATTGCATTGCAAGTACCTACCATTACATTAGCATTGAAATGTTAATAAATCAATGACCCTATAAAATTGATTTTGTATTGGAAATATTACCTACGGCCAAAACTTATTTCTAGGCTACACTCATCAGCAGAAAGAAATAAATCCTTTATTTTTCTCTATTTTATTTGAACCAACCTATTTGGTTTTAATTAATCTGCTTGGCTGAATGATGCCCTTCTATGGTCCGCTAATTATTACTAATATTAGATCAATTTAAAATGAGAATTTAGTTAGTTATTGTATGTACTTACTCGTACTATATACGAGTACTAGTGTATTATATATTATATTATATTGAATGCTTTGGTAGATTAGATAGGTCTATTTGATGTCTGCTGTGCCAAGCAAAGACATTGAAGTCAGTTAAAATTGACACCAACATGTCAATCATCTAACGACGCTAACAATCGAAAGCCATTATTCTCACAACAAACAGCACTAACGGTAATTCACTTTAATGGTAAAAATCTAGATTTTTGCTCCAAATTTCACGGTCGCGATTGGACGGTACATATATTGTCGTATGCGACCTTCATAGTCACCGTGCGGCGTTCGCTGGCGGCTGACCGTAGATAGACCACAGATAACGTAACATAACCTTAGTTAATTGGATCATAGCGCACGGATTAATAGAAAAAAACACGCGCGTAAAAGTTATTATCTATTTCTTTTTTTTATGTGTTTTGTTGTGATGTCTTGTGATATAAATTTACTATGCCAATTGCATAAAAATGTCAAGGAATTCCGTATTAAATTATTAAACAGTCTACCTTTGATCACCATTATATTTTCGCACGAACTTACCTCAGGAAGTCGTTCTACCATCAACAAAATAAAATGAAATAATAATATAATTATTTCCAGCACACAATCGAGAGTGCTCCAATTTATAATAAGCTCTACAATAAGAAGAAAGTGAAATTACGTTCTCAATACGATCTTGTTTTTGGCCTTTTCTCCATTCAAAATAAGTAAACTGCATGTAATGTTTTTGGCCCACTTTCCGAGATAGTTTTAAGCATTCGCTTCAATTCTACAATAAAATGAACGGAAGTAACAGACTCAATATACAATTATATCAAAGACGCTATCCAAATTATAAGGCCCGGTTTAAAGTAGTTACAATTCTTCGTATTTTCAGGCTGTCCATTGGAGCAGAGCGGAGCGAAGAGGAGTGGACCAATAGAATTTAAGCTCTGCTCTCCATCGCTCCAGTGAACGGGCGGCCTTATAGTAGGTGTTTCGTTTACACGGGTTTCAGAACACGATTTAAAAAAAACCTTGGCAAGGGATGAATGTAATAACAGTAGTACATACCCCTATTAAGTTGATAGAAAGGTAGAAATAAATAAATCTATAAATAATGTACGGGCTCCAGATCGGTGCCCAGAGGGAGGGTGCCCAAGGAGGCTGGCCGCATTACCTCGCTGAATAGATAAAGCTATCCTTTGGCATAGGTATGAGCCAGCCCTCTGCAGGTCACCCGTCGCGTCATTAGCCGCTTTGCTATCTCTTTGTAGGTTTTTAGGACACTTTGTCCCCAGGGCCCGAGCGTTTCTACCCCAAACGGCACAAACATGTAGCCCGTGTCTATGGTGCCGTGCCACTCCACCCGCTTAGTGGCGCGATTACCACTACATATGCACCTAGCGGCAATACCGCTATCGCCGCGCGAACGTGCAGCGACGCCCTACCCGCGCCCGCGCGCGAAAAAGTGACCGACTTGACTATTCCGCGCACCGACTCTGCGGCCAAGTTTAATCACACAATGGCGCATGCGCGCACCGCCAACCCGAGCGTTGCCTTCCAGCTACAACCCGGGATAACAATGAGTAACCGTTTCACCTCGCTACCTGTCGAAGAGGAGCACACATGCGAATTGGAAACGGGGGAAAAAAACTACGCGTTAGCGACATTTACTTCACCCAAACCCAAGAAGAGAAAGAGAGATGCTGTCACTCCTGACGCAACAGTGACCCAGCGACAACCGAGAGTCACCACACCACCCACTCACATTCCCGACATAATCATAACGGACGACAAGAAAATCAACGATCCAGAATACCTAAATAAAATTAGAAAAATAACCACAGAGCACGGAGCAAGACACACGATGGCTCGAAACAAAAGAACCCTCACGATCCGCGTATACACCGCGGACATAAGGAAAACAATTATAGAAGAGCTAAAGAAACTTGACGACGGGCTGCGTTTCGTAGCACGCGTTCCTAAAGCCCAGCAAACCCACCAGACAAAGGTTGTCCTTAACACTAACATCTACGACGAGACGAATGAGGCATGCCTTGAAGAAATGGAGAGGTGCATCGGTGTGAGGCCGATCAAAATGAGAACAATCAAAGGTAATTTACACTTATTTATCTTTGATGGTGCCCACTTATACGATGAAATCGCCACGCTTATGATGACAACAAAGCACGCGTATTTCGGGGCCTTTAGCATGAAGCCTCAGGAATATAAAGATGACCCCAGGAGAGTAGTACAATGTAAGAGATGTTTCCTCTTTACACATGCGACATCGGCGTGTCACGGTGAAAAGAAACACCCTACCTCCACTATACAAAACGAAGAAGGTGTAGAGATTGAAATATGCACAGCATGCAAAAAACCGGGTCATGGCGCCAACCAAGTCAAATGCGAGAAGTTCCAGAAGGCAGTAGACCGCCAAATAAGGCAACACAAAGAAAAAGAACGAAAACAAAGTGAAGCAGCTGAACGTAGACACGCAGCACATAGATGGCGCCAGGCAAACAAGTCGTACGCGAACATAACCTCCACTTCAGAATTCCCACCGCTGCCCAAACAGGCAGCCCAAGCACAACCAAATAACCAGCTCCCAATACAACTAAATGAACATATACCAAATAAAGAGAACAGCACGGAGCCCCTAACGCAAGAGTTACAAACAACTATGAAACTAATTTTACTTCAGCTACGGCTCCAACACGAAATTCTCATTAAAATTCTCAACAAATAATCGGACAAATCAATATCATAAGCTGCGCATACTACACCTCAACGCGCAAGGACTCAAGGGTAAATTCCTTGAACTAAAATCCTTAGCCGACCGCCATAAACCACACATAATCGTAGTCAACGAATGCCGCGCGGACTTTTCTAAAATCCGTATGAATCTCTTGAACTACGACAAGATTACTCACTCAATTGCGTCGCACCTAACCACAGCCATGTACGTGATGCGAGGAATACGCTGGAGTCAGACTGACGTCACACCAGGTACCGAAGAAGCAGACCGACTCATAGAAGGCGTGGCTATCAACCTCACTTATGATCATCGAACCGGAGACTCCCTTAAAATTAAAGGAATATACATACCGCACAGATCAGAGCACATCGACGCCGCAGCACTTAATGATGAGTTGGAAGACATCATAACCGAAGCTCCGAACATCACCATCGGGGACCTCAACCTTAAAATGACCACACTCAATCAAACGAGAGACGAAGGTGCGGGAATACTGATCCGCGATCTCTGTAATTCCGACGTTTGCACAATACACCACACAGGCCTACCCTCACGACCTAATAGTGCGGGCTACGGCATCCTCGATGCAGCCATTTTCTCGTACGATGCGCAAAACTTCGACACCATAAAATGCCGCCAAACAACCTCGGTTGGCTCAGATCACATGCCCTGGCTATTGGACCTAAACATAACGGTGGACAGAGAAAGAACTTTGATAAGAAACACCCATGCTATTGCAAACAATGAAGAAACGAAACAAAAATTTCAACAAACACTATGGGACAAAACTACACATTTACCAAAGGAGATCACATGCAACGCAGGGTGCGAGGAATACATACTACAACTAGAAAAAGCCATTACTGAAACTCTGGATGAGTATGCACCATTACATGAAAACAATAGAAGAGATCAACTCCCAGAAGAGATTAATCAATTAATCGAGGAAAGAAACCAAGCAAAAAGTAAAACGTGGCGACTACGCTTCAACAAAGACAGAATAGCGGAAGAAAGGAAAACCTACAACTATCTGAAACGCCTGGTCCAACAAGCACTTGTGGAATATAGCAACGAAAAATGGACGCGGGTAATAAATGACCCACAGAATAACAGAGTCCAGATGTGGCGAATCCAACGCAACCTGAAGGCTCCGGTACTGAGACTGCCTCACATCGAGGGTTGCAACAGCGAGAAAGAAACCATCGACGCCCTGGTTGATGCAGCGATCGTCACAGAAGCCGAGATAAAAAATGAAGATAGAAGCACAGAGAAAACCACACCGTTTCAACCCCTCGACCCTACCTCCTTAGAGGAAATTAGATACGCGCTCAGACGCTTTAAAAATAATAAGGCGCCCGGCCCCGACAAAATCAAAGCGGATGTCCTCAAACTCGGAGGTGACCGCTTCCTAATCAGGTACAAAGTGATAGCCGATTATCTGTTACTTACTGGCTATTATCCAACCAGATGGAAAATCGGGGAGTGTATCTTTCTACACAAAGCAGGCAAGAATCACCGAGACGCCAAATCGTACCGACCCATCACACTCCTAAACATCATGGGTAAACTACACGAACGTCTGCTCCTCTCGCGACTGAGACAGACGGCCGATAGACTCCAACCGCCGTTCCAACATGGGTTTACGAAGAACAGAGGAACAGCCACTCAAATCCTTCGCACCGGTAAGTTCATAACGGACGCACTGGAGGCGAAGGAGAGCGTGGCCATGGTGTCTACGGACCTCTCGAAAGCTTTCGACTCCATAAACCATGAAGGTCTGACAAAGAAGCTTCAAACAGCCGACGTCCCAAACAACATCATCAAACTGATAGAGAATTACCTAATCGGTCGCAAAACCTATGGACGTTTCAGAACCACCAACGGAGTAGAGAAATCGGTGCCACACGGAGTTCCCCAGGGCTCTATTCTTGGACCGGTCATTTTCAACCTGTACGTACATGACGTTTGGGACCCACGAGACCGCATTCGTGGGTTAAAGCTTTCCCAATACGCTGATGACCTGTGCATCCTCAACAGATCTCCCGACCCAAACAACGCGACGCACCGCGCGGGCTGGGCCGCTGACACTATCATCGACTACTACCGTCGCTGGGGGTTAAAATGCAACGTAGACAAAACTGAGTGTGCCATGTTCACTCACAAGAGAAACTACCGTAGAACCATTCGCATCAAAGACGAGGTAATCGAATATAAAAAGAGCATTAAGTATCTGGGCGTACACTTAGACAAGACCATGACCATGGGCAAACAGACGGACTACGTCGTACAGAAGGCGCGACGAGCACGCGGCACACTAGCCCCGATCATAGGCTGGTACGCCAAGACCGATCTGACGGTAAAACTCGCCGTCATTCAGGCCTGCCTGCTTCCTATATTGGATTATGGCGTGGTACAACTACTCTCACGTTACAGTAAGAGCAATCTACTAAAAATTGAACGCCAATATCGAATGGCCCTTAAGACCGCCGGACAATTCCCAAGACGACTAGAAACCTCACTACTCTGGGATATGCTCGATTGGGATCCATGGCACCTCCGTGCACAAGACCTAAACGAGGACATGTTACGCCATCTCGGCGAAATGCACGTCGAGGATCTAGACACCCCAGGTGACGTCTACATAGCATACGGACAGCACAACCCCCTCCTAAGTAATACTAGGCTTGGTGAAATCCATTATGTACCCAAAAACGACAGGAATCGGTTGCTCAGCAAACGAATAACCGCTCCGCGTCCCCATAGATTGTAGGTAATTAGTTGTAAGTAGGTTAGTAAAATATAAAACAACATTTTTTAATTTATATAAATTTAATTTGTAAAAACATACTAACAAGCACACAGCACACACTACACGACACTTATACAGATCTCTCAGACACACATAAGTAGACTGTAAGTAGCTGACACACCCACAAGGCGAAAACACCATCGACCTGTTGGACATAATGTGATGTAACAAATGAACTAGGGAAATAAAAACCTTTCTATTCTATTCTATTCTATTCTATTCTATGGCTGCATATTTGTTATTAAGGTTATTGGACTTTAAACTGCTGTACGTATTATGGATTTCCTTAAGAAAATATTTAAACGCAAGAAGAAATTTCATAATTTGTTTGAGTACGCGGTCGTATTTCGGTTAACAGCCTTGAGTGATCCACATCGAGTAAGGTAATTGCAAATCATGCTTAATCCGTGTGCCGTCGACACACTGCTATGTTATGAAACACAAATATTGACGATGACCGATCATTGCCCGAGATGTCCTTTGCACTGATATGACAGTTTGCATACGTTGCATATGTTTAGAGATTATGGAGTTTTCAACTGCAAGTCTTACTAGTGGGAATACTTGTAGTGCAAGCATTCCCACTAGTAGAAAACTCGCAGTTGTTGATTGGAAAATTTCATTGGCTTTTAACCTTATTTGTTTATCCTCTAAATCATAAATCATTTATTTGCATAAAACATGATAGGTACATAGGTGATACTATAATATAGACATAGCATGCTTTGTCACAGGGTGACATGCAAATTAGAGCTAATAAGGTTAAATTATAAACAGTGCAACAAATTAAATTATAGGACATTCAAACAATAAAGGCAATATGAATTTAAATTATAACATTATTTCATAATAATCAGTCGTAACCACTTTCGTCTCGTTTCAGATAAGGAATAGTAACACTCGTTTAGTAGCCAATGTGAGAGTTTGCGCTTAAGTTCCCTAATAGTCAGATTTTTGAAATGTTAAATGTCGTGTTATCAAGTACTGTAGCCATATCGGATCTTTTTATACGATTTTACATTATTTACAGCTTTATTTACAAAGCTCTTTTCCGGATCCTAACTTCCTAAATTAAATTTATTGTGTAAGTACTTCTTACGTTTAGCTATCTTACATTTTAAGTAGGTAAGTAGTATTGACATCCCCTTTTTTTCAACATAGGTAATTATGTTTTTTTTTATGTTATAAGTGGCAAACGAGCAGACGAGCTGCCTGATGGAAAGCAGTCAACGTCGCTCATGGATATCTGCAACACCAGAGGTGCTACCTATACGTTGCCGATCTGTGAGAGCCCTGTGTTTAAAGAAAATCTAATATTTCAAACAATATTTATAACACGAAGGCCACATAATATGCACTCGTGTGGCCACTATAGTAAAACGTTGCATTTACGATTAAAAATCTTACTCGAGATCAATATTGCTCAAGTGAGTATTAAAGGTCTATCAGAACTCTTGTTTCCATTCAATTAGATGGTGAAGAACGTGCTATTGGTATGAAGTATAACTTATTTGACACTGACATCAATCATTACGACTTAATAATTTATGGAGTTGTGGTTTTTAATAGGTATGTAAATAAGTTAAAGTATGTACCAACGTTACGTCATAGATATTTGTATACCTATAACGTAAAGTAGGAAAAATTAATCAACGTTGTTGTTTTGATCATAAAACTTGAAAAATTTGTATAAAAAACAAGTTATTAGTACGCATGAAACTTATTGAGATACCTTCTGATATGTACCTATGTAAATACCTATACAAATCCTGTAGAAAAGTATATAGAGTAAAAAGGAAACTAGACCCCAACTTTAAGCATATTGAAGTATTAAGCAAACAAACCAACGCCATGTAAGATAACATGCCTTACATAAATAGATATATTAGAATTGAACATTAATACTACAACAAACCAACACGCTTCTTAAAATTCCGTCATTATTGCATAACGATAGTAATAACAATTTAAAGATATGTATGCCACACCTGGCCTGGTTTGTTCCGCTCGCTCCGGGTACGGAAAAAGCCGCTTTCTAGCCAAGTGTAGATATAAAATTATGTACACAACACGGGAGGTAATAAAGAAAGCCCTCGATCGCATATTTACGTCCCTCGCTTGCAGCTCGGGCCGCAAACTCCTGCGATCTCGGCCTTCCCTTGTATTACCACCCTAGTTGTGTAATGTACTTACTATTTTTGTACTAAATATTCCTGTTAGGTTAGGACGCGTTTACGCGAACTTTATATTCCGTGCGATACTTTATCGATCTGTTCAGAATAAACCTCCACTTTCGTGTGGCCAACACATATCACAGTTGTTTTAGTGGTTTTATTGCTCAATCCTCGTGCAACTTGCACCTTGAACTTCATGCATGACATGACGTGTTGAATTATGCGGTAAACTATTACCGAAACTGAATTTTGTGACTATACCTAACCTACGTATATATTTGAACTCTGCTATGTGAATTACCTACCTATGTTTATGGCAGACAAAGTATACCTACCGAGCAAGGTTTTTTTTTATAGCACCCATTGACGTACACAAAGGACAGCAGGGCTAAGCGAGCGCGCAGATGGTTCCAACGCTTTGGCGGTAAAATACCGCCAAATCAGTATCAGCCAGCAGTGCGGCACGAAGCGCGTGCACTGCGCGGCTGGTCTTTATAGCTGCATTTTTTGTTTTTTTTTTTAATCTTAATTTTAAGGAGCTTGGTCGTTGAACGATCTCGCCGCTCCATACTGTTCCGAACTGTTCGGATAGGCCTATCCTTACTTTTGAAATCATTGTTAGCACCATATTATCTAATATCCAATCGATTATTTTTTGAAGTAGGTAGGTACTCAAGTGAGACTACGAAGTCCGCGTTGCTCTAAGAGTGAGACAATTAATAGAAGAATACTAGGAGTAGGAGAGCGATATAAATAAATATTTTAGAGGCGAAAGCAAATTTATACTATTTTATTTTTTATTCTTACACTCTGTTTGCTAATGAATACAGCTATAAACTCCTAAAAAAAATTCTTAAAGCTGATAACTACCTTCGGATTAAACTAATTGCATTGTTAATTTATTTGTTGCAGTATAATTGTGTTGTTAATATCACACTAAAAGAGTTAATTATGGAAAAAAAAATGTTGAGAATTTCCAGAAATATCTTTATAAAGACGTCTGCGTAGTAATTATTCAATTATGTTAACAAGACTGTCGGGATGCCTCCCTTATTAATGGCCACCTCACAGATTTATCTCACCGTATAATTGCGAAATATAGCCATGATTAAAATAAATAAACAGAAACAATGTTGGCTAGCAAATTAAAAGAGGATCCGCGGTGCTTACGCTAAATGTCAAGGCGAACCCCAAGATGGCGCTAATAAAATAAAAAAAAATGGCGGGACTTAATGGCTGCGCAAATAAGAACTCACACTTTTATAAACATCCTAGCCGAGGGGTACCTTACTTTTTTTTTATCGATGCGCGTTTCTCATTCTGACAGTAATAATACGATCACGAGCTAATAGTTCTGATATTTAAAGCATTGCAATAATAGGGCATCTACAGTTGAGCTCCTTATACTAATGGAAGATCCTGTATTCAATTAGAACTTTTTATGGCCACTGATAAGTGGTAAATTGAACTTGATATAAGTAGTTAAATAGACATAAACTTCGTAATGCTGTACAATTACTGTAAAACGTGTTTATTTATAATTATAACCACCTAATTAACGGATTTATTAGCTACTCGGCTGAAGTTAGAGTTGAACGAACGATAAAGACTAATGAATGTTCAAAAACGTAACCATTTCTAGCACATTACAGCAACTTACAATAGACATGATGACTAACAAAACTGTTTTAGTCCGTCAGTTATATTGTTTAATAATATTGTAACGTATTTATCTTTTGTTTAACAAACAAAAATCAACGACTACCTATACAGTGCTTCGAAATTTCGTGTGACGTCACGCCATGGTACTATTTTTACCTAGAAGTGACGTCAGAAACCTCTCCGAAACTTTGACGGTCTTTATCCTTGTCAAATTTATTAATTTGACTAAAACAAACAATACGTGTCCAATATTTTTGGACAGTCTAACTGACGGAGTAAATAGAATTATAACTATATTCTTAACCCAGGCATCGATTCGTTCGAATCAAATCTTTCATTTAAATTATAACTTCAAATAACTGGAAATTCGAGGTTTGTCGAATGTATCCAACTTATTAACATATGCCGGAGGCCGCTGTGAGGTAAAGATGATCGTGTTCGGGCAAGTGTCAATGTCTGCCTGATTTTAATCTTAAAGCATGAGGCGACTTAAGTCAAAGACATTAGGATTAAGACACCATGTTTTGCTGGCGACTTCGTTTTGACCTATGGAAAGAGAATTATTTAAAATAATTTAAAATTTCTATCCAAAGATAGCGTCTTTTGTAATCCTACATATAATAAAGTACCTTCCTAATTACATTAAGCTAAAGAATACCGAAAAGCTTCGAAATAGAATTAGTTTCCATAAAATAGTTTCGTTTGTTGAAAAATGACCTGTAAAACTGGATTAACTTTACTCGTAATCAGACTTCAGGGTGACTTACTGTCCTGAATGACATATAAATTTAACGACAACATTAACCTAAAAAATACTGTATAATATATAATGTATGTATGTGATATGTATACTATACCAGGTGTAACATGAGGAAACCGAATAATTTTAACAACGTATTCCTGAGGTCGTAAGAAGCAAAAAATGTTATATGATCCCAGGTCGAAATATGATTTTAATTTTTCTTAATGTTTTCATACAAAATTAATTTTCCTTCACCAGTAAAACAAAACCTTAGGATAAGAATGAATTTTCCTTGTCAGACAAATTGTTTAAAAGCTGGATTTACGTATAAGTGCAGTCATAAGGGTGCTTTGTACTGAAGATTTCATTACAACTTGTTTAAACAAAAACGCAAATATCACAAAAACCAAGCTGAATCCAGCAAACATTATACGACATTTTTAACTTCAAATATGGTCATGAATACGCTGTTAAAATAGGGTATCATTTAATCGATCAGCAAAATATTCATATTTTGGTCAGCAGAAATATGTATTTGGTCAGCCAAAATAGCTAGTTGGTAAGCAACTTATGGTTAGCAAACATTTATAAATCAGGCTGCAATTAATGATATACTGATCTGCTCTAAATTATTTTGGTCAGCAAATTAAATATTTGAGCTGCATTAAGCGATCTACGGTTAATCAAATTTTGGTAAGCAATCAGTAGGTAAGCAAAATATTTCATTTTGTTCATCAAAAAAAAGGGGGCAATAAAACCTAACTGGGCGCAACTATTCTGCCGCCAATCGTGTGCGCATTTTGTCATTCGGTAATTGTCAGCTGTCAAGTAGCAGGTGTCACTGTGATATATACAGGGTGTCACTGTGTTATATACAGGGTGTAACTGTGATAGATACAGGATGTAATTGTGATATATACAGGGTGTCACTGTGATAGATACAGAGTGATACTGTGATATATACAGGGTGTCACTGTGATAGATACAGGATGTCACTGTGATATATACAGGGTGTCACTGTGATATATACATAGTGCCACTGTGTTATATACAGGGTGTCACTGTAATGTATACAGGGTGTCACTGTGATGGGCTCATATAAAATAGGTATTTCGATTTTTTATACATCTCATAATGTTTAGAAGTTATATTATTTATTCACATCGTGTATCGTTTCGTTTTTAGGGTCAGCAAAAAAAATAACCCTAACCTACCTATTTTTGAGAGCCGTTTCGTTTTTAGGGTCATCAAAAAAAAAATAACCCTAACCTACCTATTATTGGGAGCCGTTTCGTTTTTAGGGTCATCAAAAAAAATAACCCTAACCTACCTATTTTTGGGAACCGTTTTGTTTTTAGGGTCATCAAAAAAAATAACCCTAACCTACCTATTTTTGGGAGCCGTTTCGTTTTTAAGGCCATTAAAAAAATAACCCTAACCTACCTATTTTTGGGAGCCGTTACGTTTTTAGGGCCATTAAAAAAAATAACCCTAACCTACCTATTTTTGGGAGCTGTTTCGTTTTTAGGGTCATCAAAAAAAAAATAACCCTAACCTACCTATTTTGGGAGCCGTTTCATTTTTAGGGTCATCAAAAAAAATAACCCTAACCTACCTATTTTTGGGAGCCGATTCGTTTTAAGGTCATCAAAAAAAAAATAACCCTAACCTACCTATTTTTGGGAACTGTTTCGTTTTTAGAGTGACACCCTGTATACATTACAGTGACACCCTGTATATAACACAGTGACACCCTGTATATATCACAGTGACATCCTGAATCTATCACAGTGACACTCTGTATATAACACAATGACACCCTGTATATATCACAGTGACACCCAGTATATACACAGTGACACCCTGTATATCTCAATTAAACTGCTTACAGACATGTTTTCTCTGCTGACAGTGACATCCTGTATCTATCACAGTGACACCCTGTATATAACACAATGGCACCCTGTATATATCACAATGACATTCTGTATATATCACAGTAACATCCTGTATACATAACAGTGACACCCTGTTGTATATAACACAGTGACACCCTGTATATATCACAGTGACATCCTGTATCTATCACAGTGACACCCTGTATACATTACAGTGACACCCAGTATATATCACAGTGACACCCTGTATATCTCAATTAAACTCTCTGCTGACCAATTGTAAAATCTTGCTACCCAAGTAATTATTTTGCAGCTCGACTGTTTATTAGGCAGCCAAATGATAAAAAAAGCAGATTAATATTGGTTAAAATGCTAACCGTTTTTAAACTGTTTGCTGAACAAGAGTTGCCGCCCGATTTTATTTATTGCCAGCCAAATCTTTGTATGCTGCCCAAATGATTTAACTGCTTATTTTTTTTTGCGGATCAATTTTAATAACGGCTGACCAAAAATTTACTTTCCGTTAAAATAATTCGGTTTCCTCATGTTACACCGTGTATATATATATATATATATGTAAAATTTGTATATATATAATCATAAAAAGTACAAAGATCAATGGTTATGTACAAAGGCGAACTTATCCCTGTAAGAGATCTCTTCCAGCTAACCTTTGACTTTGAGCAAATGCATTAATCACCCTCGTTTCGGCTATTTTCTCGGTAGTCAAATATATCACATCAAAACAAAGATACTAATACTCGGTCGGTATAATTAGATGTTACTTTATCAAAATAAAATATCGGTAATCTAAATGAAATCCGAAGCCATAGCCGTAGCTTGTACGACAGGACGAAGGCAAAAGGAGGTTTTAGCAACTAAAAAGATAAATTGTTGTCTCTGTCCCACAATGTTTCGTCGACGTCATAGTCATAGGCAACCCTAAACTTTTTTGGACTCTGGACATATTCCCTTCAGCCAAATCAGTGAGATATGAACGTGTCTTAAACACTGTGTTCCGCCGTGTCTGCGGACTGCCGTCTAGTGCAAGCCGGTTTTGCGGGGTCAACACTTTCACGCGGCCATCCGCGTTTTTTTCTAATATTTCGTTTAGGATACGTAATCAAATCGCTTTGTGGATGTGAGACTCTTATAACTATCTCTCGCGATAAAATGTTAAGGTACTATAGAATAACCAATCGCACGTAATTAAATAGTAGTTTTACGATCAGTGGGAATCTACGAGAGGTTTGCCAATAGGTACTTACTAGATAATGAAATGCTAATATGAGTACACGCTCAATATAATGTAGGTTTAAGTAAACTATCCGGTAACTTTAGCAGTAGTTATCATACCGGTCAGTTTTGAATCAAAATATTACACTAGCATTTACCCGCGGCTTTGCCAGCGTTGTTCCCGTTATTGTCCTAAGGGAACAAACATCCAAACATCTTCATCTTCACAAACTTTCGCATTTATAATATTAGTAGGATTCTATCGAAACCGATACGGAAAAATCGACAGAAGCTATGGTCAGAGGCAAAGTAAAATCTATGATTCTACTTTAACTTATAGTTTTAACTGTTTTTCACGCAATTTTCGAGTAATAGATCAACTTCAATTGCATAAGAGGTTGGTAGGTGAAATCATTTAATTTTTATCCCTGAAATTGGACACCTCCCGAGATATTAGCAAAATATTGTTACCACGGTTTGCCTGTACCTAACTTTGTAGCGTCGTTACAAAAATTAGGTATAAGTAAAGCTACTACCTCAAATTAAGCAATCGACGTGAATCAAATGACACCGCCTACGAAGCTAGAGGTCCCGGGTTCAAATCCCGGTAAGGGCAAATATTTGTGTGATGAGCACGGCACGAGTATTTGTTCCGGGGTTTTGGACGTTTACTATATATTAAAGTATATATCAGTAGCGTGGTGTCCAACGAACTCGATTCCTACCAGATTGCCTAATCACGCATTTGAGCACCTTATTCTACAGATCTTAAGAAAAATGTACGCCAAATCTGCACCGGCTTGCCTGAAGATATGTTTTACGCCACGCCACTGTACATATTTATATATAAATATGTATATTGTAAACCTTAATTGGCAATGGGCAGGGCATATTGCTCGCAGAACTGATGGCCGTTGGGGTGGTAAGGTCCTCGAGTGGCGACCACGTACCGGAAGACGAAGTGTTGGCAGGCCTCCCACAAGGTGGACCGATGATCTAGTGCAAACCGCGGGAAGCCGCTGGATAATAGCAGCACAAAGCCGACCATCGTGGAGATCCTTGGGGAAGCATCCCATCCAGCAGTAGACGTCTTTTGGCTGAAATGATGATGATGTATATCGTCATTCGGTACCTATAATACAAGCATAGTTTGGGACTAGATCGTTTTGTGTAAGATTGTCCTCCTGATCTTTAATCAAACAACCTTTTATTCACCTTCTTACGGCCTTAGCCGGTGTTTTAAATAAAACGAGCCTTTATTTTTCTTCAATTATGATCTAGAGACCCTAGTATAAATTTTCTTATGATTTTATAATAGAATAGGATGATAATTTAGGGTTAAAATTCTAACAGTTTCTTATCTACATCATTATCATAATTTCCTATGTTCAGGAATGATAAGCAAATGGCCTATATTAAGAAACCCGTCCCTCTGGTTGCATCTTAATGTTTACATTAAAGCACACTGTATCTTAATGTGTACATTAAAGTATCGATAACTGATACTTTCATTTTCTTATTTCACCTTACAAAGTGAAGTTATATAATAAAGTAAAAAAAAAAAAGTTTTAACTTCTTATTATTTGTGTTTTATTCAAACTTAGGTTTCATACCTACAAATAAGTTAATAGTACCTACCACTTGAAAATGCAGGCCATATTCTGTTCATAATTGTAAAAAATTATGATATGCATGTAGATAAAATTATGTATGCGACTGTACATAATTAGGCATTAAAACACTCGTGTGATCTTATTAAGCACACTCGTGTATTAATGCCTCTCATTATGCACCAGTCACATAAATAACTATTAACTCCGGCTCCGTGTCAACGTTAACGGTTCCTCATTTGTTTAAATTATACCACCTGTAAAGTGAAGCAGATACCTTCCCAAAGTGGAACGCATGATCGTGTAAATAATTCGAAGGATAGTTATCCATTATTAATTAATAAGTAATGTAAATATAGATACTAATTTCATAACACATTTACGCCATAACGAGATACCTACAAGAGGACAGTCATTTAGAATTTCAGCAGTCAATAAGCTCCGATCAACTTAATAACTCTACTGTACAAACAGCGTTTTTACACCTCCTGTTCAGAAAAAAGTCTTTTCTTCCCTTGTTAGAGAGATAAAACTGATCATAGTGGTATTTTTCTGTTCAAGGATCTTAAGTATTTTTTCATTTGCTTAAAAAAAATCCTCATTGTTGATGTGTAATGTGTAAAGCAGTATGTGTCACACGGTAGCAATGGATGATCGATTGGAATACATCATTTTGACACAATCTTATATCTCCCGAGCATTCTAGACATACGAAGCGCTGGCTGTAACAATTCTAATACGGTAATAACTCAATAGAAACACCTGTCCGTTGTCCTAATTGGCAACGCATGCGTGCGATCCGTTGCTATAATTAGGTATAGTTAAATATAATTATAGCACCTACTTGCATTACAATGCCACCGATTTATTAATAAAGAGGTACGCCATTTTGACCGATTGACGTTTGGAACGGTTGTTGAAAGGAAAACGCGCGGAAAAACCGATTTGTGAATTGGTGAGACGGGCAGACGGGTAGGTACTTTATTTATCACAGTGATAAGACAATGACAACAGAAAGTAGTTTTCTGAATGCTCCAAATTTAGTATACCTACCTAAAACCCACTACATACTCTTGACAAACCTACAGTTCCTACATTAAGTATATAAATAAATTGTTAATGATTAACATATAGGTAAGTCCCGTCCTGCTATGCTATTATATACTAATGTGTATTAAGTTCGATAATGTAGACTTGATAGGTAAGCTACTGATAAGGTCCGCTATTTCTAACTTTACCAATATCCAAAAAAACTTTTGAGATCATCATCCTTGTCGATGTAACGCGTGTTGGCTGATGACTTGATGTAACTGGCACCTCAAGTTTTTAAAATTGTATAGTCGGCATAAGATCTCTGCACGGACAAAAAAAGGCACAACAAAATTAAACACAAGAGCAAAGGACCTAATTACGTCACTTCAAGTTCTTTCTAAACTATGCATACATAATCTACCGTACCCTCGACTACCTCTACTTACTCGTAGAGAAAAAGGATAGTAGGTATTCTAAACCATAAAAACGGATACTGAAAAATACCGATTGCCTAACAAATAAACTGATAGCATGTAGTCGATTGTAATTTGCTGAGGAGACATTTACGGACGAAAAAAAATAATTCACTAACGTCTTATGTATTTTCCTATTGGACAAAGAACCGCAGACACGAGAAGACGTTCTTTAAAAAAAACTGGTTTATGGTCGAAGAATTCGAGACTGCCATTAATTATCTATTAGGATACTATCTTGATAGTCAGATTGTTAATGATAGATACCGTTCCTCTCATTTTGTTTATCTGTGGTTCTGCATTAAAATCAATAGCTGCTCGTATACTGTGCGTTTCATATTTATACGTCGTATCTTCTAAATTAACTATAAGTACATTTAATGAAGCATAGACAACTTTTTACTTTAATTTCATTTATATAGCCATGATATAGCCCAAAAAATTCGGGTACATTTTTCTTTGAGCTCATCAAACTTACGTTCATTGGGTAACAGGGAACTTGCACTAGTTTAAATGTTTGTAAAATGTACCTTACGATACAGGTAACATAATTGAGTTAAAAAAATATTCTAATGAACTGAGTGCCTCCTCCTTTTGTTAAGTCGATCATTAGTTAATACAAGGAAAAACCTTTTCAAATAGCAGAGAATAATTTGCAGGATATCCACTTGTTGCGATACAATGATTACAATTTACATAACAAAAAATACAGACGAACTGAGAATCGCCCTTCCGATTGAAGTCGGTTAAATTGAAGGGATACTGAAGACCAATTGAGGAAAAAACCTGTATATGCTAATATAGATCTACACACAACTTTACAGTCCGGTGTAGATCTTTATTAGCTCCGTGTCCGTAGAAGTATACATTTAATGGTCTCTATTATTTTTACACAACTGCGCAAAGTAAAAAGTGTAATGGTTTGTACGTAGGTAGGCAATAATTTAGTAGCCTCCTATGTTAAAGAAAGTAAGAAGCTAGAACCTGATTTAAAGTCAATTAACAAGATATTGTTGACTAATAAATAGATGTAGTTACAGGAAAAGGATCCTACCCACAAAAAGTCATCAATGAAATGTAAATACATTGAGTAAGCACATTGAAAAATCAAATGCGACCTACTGCAGCTAATGCCGCGCTTGAACCCGCATCTGTCTTTTCAGTACAGCGTACCTATTTCCAAAAAATGTGTGTGGCTAAATTATTAAATTGGAAACACTCTTTCCCGGAAAGACAGTCATGCGGGTTCAAGTCCGGCTTTAGCTGCAGTGGGTCGCATTTGATTTTTCAATGTGCTTGCTCAATGTATCTATAATTTTAATAAAATTGTGGTGTTTGCACATTAAGCTATAAGGAATCAAAATATTTCCAGTAAATTATGATGATTCCAAATGCATGTCAATCCTTTTTCTATAACTACGTCCAAATATCCTGTTTAAAATGCAAAATTTTGGGTATTGACATTTAAGCTTCGCGTTCATGAAAACTTCATCAAAATCGGATTAAAGTATTCAGAGCCCTAAGGTTTTTCTAACATATTGGTACAAAAATCTCTACACCGCAGGCCCGTACAACCCGACCAAGTTTAACCACGTATTCCTGATGGTATTACAAGTAGATAAATAACGTTATATCAACATAGGTCGAATTTTATCATTTTACATTAATAGTCTTATAGAACAAAACAAATCAATAAATTCAGTCCCTTACTGGAGGAAAAGTTATTAAAAAGGAAAAAAAAAGCTAAAATGGAAACGAAAGGTCAATTTTTTGGCCTCGTAGTCGCTTACCATCAAATACTGCGAAGGTTTAATTGCTGTTTAGTTAAAGGATTTTAAAAAAACAGTAAAAGTATCTTAGTCACATTTATTAGGGCTTGTTATACACTTGGGAGCTTTTATTTTAAAAATTATGAATATCTCGGAAAGTAAGCGTTAATCGACTATACGTCACATAACTTTTTTTACTTCTAATAGTTGTTAGTATCTATGGTTAAAGTTGGTCGGGTTGTACGGGCCCATGGTGTATATATGCTCTTAAGAGATCATAAACAATGCTGAATCGGAAAACATTTCCAACTAGGTAACCAACATTTATGAACAGTTAATTGCCTACCTTTAAGTACTTGAACCAATTTTAAGTAAACAAACATTTATAAGTTAGGTACTTAACTTACTAGTCTTACTACTTACTTATAATAAACAGGGTCGTTCCAAACAGTGATCATAACAACATATTCTATCACAGCTTCCTGTTTTTTGTAGGTTGGTAACTTGGTATTTATAATTAACAAATGGGATTTCCTTCCGTCCACTTCCGGTATGTTGACCCATTTTACATCATATATATCTAATCTAACTCGCGGTGAACAACGTTAAGTAATAAATACATCAATTAAGATCTTAATAAACACTTACCTTTCGCGGAAGCGCGCTGGGAGAGTCAACCAGTTCTTCCGGGCTCTATCCAGTTTTCACATCCACTCCCTTTCGAAAGGGAATTCCGAAAACAGCGGAAAATAAACACTAGACGTTCGAAGTGGAACGTAAACAGTCACAAACAAATTCCATGTCCTTCATCGTTCAAGTTCCCAAGTCCACTTTCAAATTAAAAAATAAATAAAACCATAAACAATCACGATCGTCTGGAATTTTTAAATTCGAATATGGAACACGTCGCGTAGCGGTTGGCTGCGAGTCGCGTGTGTGCCGCAAAGAGGTTGGTTATCAACTGCACAGGTGAGTCGGCGAGAGGCTGGGCGTTTGAGGCCGCGTGAATGTAAAGGTTTTCATTCGAAACAGCCGGTTTCCTAGATGAGCCGGGGCACGCCAGACGGTGCATTTCTACGTGAAGACGTCCACTAACGACTTGCTAGACGATACGGATTCACCGAACTGTGTGAAAGAAATTTCTTAGAGGTAACTTTTCGTGCGACTTCGTTTGCGAAAATTAGAGTTTAATCCGCTGTCCTACCTCGCCTTAAGGTGATTCGAGTTAGTCGATTTTTCATACAAACATAAAGAGGGTCATTGTTTGCTTCTACGGCATCAATTACGTTTGAATTGTATTTTAATCTATAGCTTGATACATTTTGTCTGCGCGAAATGACATGAGAACTCACAAAAAGCTAAAAAATATACATTTATACAAGTCGACGAAGTCCTGGGTTGAAACATATAGGATACTTTTTATGTCGGTAAAACATTCCCTTAGAATAGTAATGGAAATAACGCTGGCGAAGCCACGGGTAGATGCAAATATAAATTCAAGAAGAAATAGTCTTATTTATTAATCGATTTGCCTAAACGTTGCTAGGCAAATCGTCAAACGATGAGCTTTGAACAATAAGATCTGATGACCGCTTTAGCTTAGTTGGTAGTGACCCTGCCTACGAAGCAGGAGGTCCTGGGTTCGAGTCCCGGTAAGGGCATTTATTTGTGTGATGAGCACGAATATTTGTTCCTGAGTCATGGATGTTTTCTATGTATTTAAGTATTTGTATCTATTAAATATATCGTCGTCTAGTATCCATAACACAAGCCTTATTGAGCTTACTATGGGGCTAGTTCGATTTGTGTAAGATTGTCCCCTAATAATATAATAAATAAGGGGCGGATGTTAGTTAGGTAGGTACCTACACACAGGGGCGTATTTTGAAATTTGGCGCCACGGGCCAATATACGTTTCGCCGCCCCAGAAGTCGAGGAAAAAAGCCTTTAAATAAAAAATACAACATTTTTAATAACTTCTGCTTATTTTTTTGCGGTGTACTAGTTTACAAAGTCATTAATGATGATTTCATTACTTATCATCCAGTAACTTTATACATCAGAGCTTGGGACAAATCCGGTAGTTCTGATTTTTTGCAGACTTATAATAATCCAATTTTGGACATAATTGCATTAATTTTTCTTCCCAGGAAAGGTACATCGCGCGCTTGAATGTGTGCGTGCCGTGTACGAATGCACTACAAGCAAAGAAATAAGAATGCCAGTCCAGTATGGATCGCACTCACACAGACGAGCTATCGCGCGTCTTTGTGAATACGTGTCGCGCGCTCCATCCAACACGGCCGAAATTGGACAACTTGTTCGTCTTTCTTTATACTTTGCCTCGAGAGCGGAACTTCGACGAAAATTTTGGTAGTACCTACCTTCTCAGGACGTTTTTAAAGTAGACTAAATTTGCTACAATACCCATGAGACTAGAATTGTCTCTGTAGACCCAATAATTTCCGAGATGAAGCCTTTCAAAGTTTAGCATTTATTCGAACTTCACCATTTTTTTTTCAATATTCTGTCGTTCTGAATGAATTTTCACCCTGATTCTTCGTAACCCCTGTTATACTATCGAAGCCTTGTACTTACCTTATGTTATGGGATGTTAAAAAAGAAAATGAGAAGTGTGAATGATGATGTTTAATGATAAGCTAAGCTACAAATAATGAAATAAAAAAAGTAAGGACAACAAAAATTAATAGGTTTATTAGTTAGTAAATTGAGTTATTCATAACCAATAAATTAAGTTATTTTAGCCCTCTTGTAAGGGCGGCGCTGATCGCAGTGAGGATGATCACCAAAATTACAAAGTTCGAAAAAAATATGAATTTTGAAAAGCTTTATCTCGGAAACTATTGGGTCTACAGAGATAATTTTATTATTTCATATTGTAGAAAATTTTGGGTACTTTAAAAATGTCCTGAGAATGTACTATCAAAAACTAGTCCTTTAGGGTTATAATCGCCAAAGTCTGAAACCGAAATATTCGCTGTTTTTTCGATTTTAGACAAACTTGCGTTAGGCGCTCGAGGTCACAAACTTAGATTATTCATTCAACATCATAAACAAGTCTGCAAAAAATCAGAACTACTGGATTAACAAAGTACCCCGTACTTTCAGGTGACAAGGTTACTGGATTATTCATTGTTTTGCAAAATAGGTTTCAATATTGAAAAACCTCCCCCTCTTCCCTCTGCGTCCCGCCCGGGCCCTTATTCAGAGCATGCACTTATTGTACTTACCACGCCGTATGTTTTTAATAACAGACGCGATCCGATAAAATAAAAAATGTGAGAAGTAAAAGTCAGTTGAATGGCGCCAAAATCAGAACAAAAGGCAATCGGCCGATTGGCGCCCCGGGCCATGGCCCGGATGGCCCTAGGGTAAATATGCCTAGGTATTTCATGATTTGGCGAATTATACGATCGGCCGCCAATATAAATGTCAATCGGTTCACCGGTTTAAGCGTGAAAAGGTAACAGACAGACAGAATTACTTTCGCATTTATAATATTACTTTGGATGGATACCGCACCCAAGCTGTTCATGTTTTGTAAATAAAAAAGTAAACACAATTTCGAAAAATCAACAAGACTGAAATGAACCGTTTCAAATTCAAGGAATACCTACATCGTGAGGAAACCTGCACATCATAACCAAACGTGGTATATGTGATATCGTCGGCCCGTTACCTCGTCATAGGTGTTACGGAAGCAGAAAAAGTGGGTCTCAACTCAATTTGACTTGCCGCTTGTCAATAAGGATGATTTTTAATTGCATCTTTATATCAGTGTCTTATTGCGAAGCCACTATAGAATAGACAACTAGCAAAGTCACACCTCATACCTCGCGTGCTAAAAAGAAGATGCCTTCTTTTCTCGCCGTCATCTTCAGTCGGTTCCGACAAATTTCCGCGTGCGGTGTCAGAGTTGCAAAATCAAAATGCCTTGTTGCGCTGTAATTATTTAAATAAGGGAAGGCCGGGTAAAGTGAACACCCCAGCCAAAGTGAATTCGGCCTCTCTTTCCCGACTTATTCGCTCTTGTCGCTCCACGCGCTTATAGGATGTTCGGGATCCTTCCTTCGCTCAATCAGCGGCATGCGTCGTAGGGAGCGATTATTGCGCGCGTCGTCGGTGACGAGTCGAAACGTGATTTTTGTGAAAAAATATCAATGTTTAATGATAAGTACATTGTCTGTTATCTTGTTATAGTATTTTTCTCGAATCTTAATTGTCGATGCTTCTATGGCCTATTAAAATATCTTCCGTTTACAGCACATATCTCTTTGAGAACGAAGCAACGGTTATTTTTGAACGTGGTTAATTTCGTAAACTGACTGATTGGGCAAAGTGGATCGGGCAAAGTGGACCTTGTGTTGTGTTCAGCTATTCACTTTTGCCCGTAAGTTTATATTTATGAGGTTCAATTCTTTAATCACAATATTTTATTCAAAATCAAAATCAAAATCAAAATCAAAATATTTATTTGTCCAACATAGGTATTTACATATAAAATTGCATGGTGTTATATTCTAAGGAACAGGTATCTCTATGTGGTGCCCTTTTAGGGCATACAAATTTTTTGCATGCAGGTTACATAAGTTTTAACAGGTACATAACATTGTCATGCATTAAATGCCATCTATCACTAAATATAATATGAATAACCTAAATACAATAAAATTCCTAGAAACAATTTAAAGATATTTATGAAATGTGATGATGTCCAAATAAATGTCAAGTCGAATTACAGATAAATATTGTATAATTTTAATAATAGGGTGTAATTATTTTTCGTTTTCCGTTAGAAATTCATCAAAGGAATAGTATGCTTTTTTAACCAGGTAATCTTTAGCCAGTTTTTTGAAATTACTGATATCACTGGTTTTTCTCAAAAACTCGGGTAATTTATTAAAAACTCTAGGAGCCATTCCAAGAATGCTCTTTGATAACAGAGCGGTTCTTGAGGGATGGGCACAAATTTTATACCGTAGGCGTTCGCTAGAGAAGCTTGGAAACAAATCTGGATGGCTTTTCACAAATAATGTTAATTCGTAGATATATAGGCACGGAAATGTCAATATGTTTAATTTAATAAAATATGGCTTACAGGATACTGTGGGGATTAAACGACACATTGCTCTGATACATTTTTTTTGTGCCTTGAAAACAGATATCCAATAAGTTGAGTGTCCCCAAAAAATTATGCCATACCGAAGGGTAGATGATACGTATGCATGATATGATGTTAGGACAACTGATTGACTCGCAACTTTCTTGAGCATGTACAGCGCATATGAGTAGCGGCTGAGCTTTTTGCATACGTCCTCAATCTGACACTTCCAGTTCATCTTATTGTCTATTGCTAGTCCCAGAAAGCGTGTATTGGTAACTTCATACATTTTTTGATTATTATAACTCACGTTTAAGTTCTCCATATTATTATTTCTTTGTCTAAAATTCATGATCACTGTTTTCCCAATATTTAATTTCAGATTATTGTGGTTTAGCCATATATTTATAGATTCTAAAGCATTATTCATGTCAGTCTCATAGCTAATTAAATCTGAACCAGTAAATATAGCGGTACTGTCATCTGCAAAAAGGATTATGGGAAACTTGGTTACTCTTGGGAGGTCATTTATGTAAACAAGAAAGAGCAAAGGACCTAGTATGCTTCCCTGTGGTACCCCATAAAAAACATCTTTAATTTCTGAAGGATATTCAGTTTCAGTTATTGATTTGTTACAAAGTTTCATAATGACTGTATATTGCTTCCTGTTACTTAGGTAAGACTCAATTAGATTTAGCACATTACCTCTGACACCATATTTCTCTAATTTGTTTATTAATAATTTGGGATGTACACAGTCGAATGCCTTTGTCATGTCCATGTACACGGCTGACACAGGCGTTCGTCTGTCCATGTTCACAATTACCTTTGACACCAAGTCATAAATAGCTGCGTTAATTGATTTCTCTTTACGGAATCCTTTCTGCTCACAAGCGAACAGTCCTTTGGTTTCAAAGTAATTGTAAACATTATTATAGATCACCTTCTCAAATACCTTGGACAAAATTGACAGAAGTGCTATTGGTCTATAGTTAGCAATGCTTTTTTTATCTCCTTTTTTAAAGATCGGTTTGATTTTAGTTATTTTTAGCTTGTCTGGAAAAACTCCATTTACTATACTTAGGTTAATGACGTGACAAAGGACTGGTGCAATAATATTACCTACACTTTTTAATACTTTCGTATCAATGTCATCATATCCAGTACTTTTCGTATTTTTTAAGGAGTTGATTATTTTAACGATGTCATTCGGTATTACCGGCGGCATAAATAACGACTTAGATAGATCAATTGCTATGTCATTAGTCCAGGTCGAATCATTGTGTTTATCAGTATTAGAGCGAGAAATTGAATCTTTATTAACGATGTCAGTAATTGTATCAATAAAATAATTATTAAAAGCATTTGCTATATCTTCGGGCTGATTTAAATTTCGCCCATTGTTGTCCACAGTTTCAATGTTTTCTGTTGGGTAGTTTGATCTAGTGCTATTTACAATACGCCATGTAGCTTTTCCCTTATTTTGGGAGCTCCGTATAAGGTGGTCATTTTGAGCTCTTTTTGTAAGTTTTAGTATTTTTTTTAAACGTTTAGTGTATGTACTTAACGCATTTTTGTCGTCACTTTTTAGGGATAACCTATATTTCCAAAGCATTTGCCTTTTGCGTTTACAACATTTGCGTATACCTGAGCTTACCCATTTCGGCTTTTTTGTTTTTGATATTTTAATTTTTTTCAGAGGAAAACACAGGTCGTAAAACAGTTTAAATTCCTCAATGAAAATATCGTACGCTTGATTAACATTTGTAGCAGAAAGTACATTATCAAAACATAGATTTTGAATGCAGCTGATAAATTTTGACATATTTTCACTGCAGTAATCTCTGCGACATATGAACCAGTGTTTAAGAATGCATATCTTTTTCATTGGGCTATTCAATAACTGAGCTGTATGGTCTGACATACCAAGGTCGAGTATTTTACCGGAACTTCCTCGGATGTTGTGGATAATGTTGTCAATGCAAGTATTACTACCCAATCGAGTGGGCTTATCTATTGCTATTCTAAGGTTGAAACTTGCAATCATATGTAAAAACTCTTTAGAAATACTTGTAGTTTTAAGCAAATCTATGTTAAAGTCTCCACAGATTATAACTTTGTTTTTTTTATAACATACAGTTTTAAGAATATTCGTTAATCGAACAAAAAATAAGTTAATAGATTCTTTGTTCATTTTTGGTACCCTATATATGCAAATTACTATTATATTAAAATCTGTCAGTTGGATTGCAGATACTTCAACTACATTTGGAATGCTTTGTGCTATAATTTCATTAGTTACAGTAAACTTATAAATATTGCGAACCAGTATACATGATCCACCGTTCCTGTCTGTTCTGGAGAAATGCGCTGCCAGATAATAGTTAGGTATCTTCAAGTGAGTTTCATCTCCTATCTTCATATTATGTTCTGTAATGCATATAACATCTATTTGCTTTTCCGTTTCGGCGACATTCTGCAGGTGAACATATAACATGTCAGCCTTATTTAGTAGACCATTGATGTTCTGATGTAGCACTGCTATATTATTGCATATTATTGTTGCATTGTCAGGTTTTCTGGATTGTTGCGGCTTCGGAGCGAAAAATATTATTATTTGACATGGTATCTTTCTTGGTTGCAGGAGTATCTAGTATTTTACTGATATTTTCAAAGATATTCCGTATTCCTGAATTTTTGATTTTTCCGGTTCTCGCAGAAAACATATCTAGCGACAGATCAAGATTTGAGTCGAAATAGTGTGCATATTTGTGAGTCTGAACATCCAGGTTGAGTAGAGTATTAAATAGTTCTACTCTGCAATTATACACCTGGGCTCCACAAATGTATGTGGGTACACATAGTATTATGTTGGTATGTTTTATGTTTTCTAGACTTGCCCTAATACTATGTGTAAGGCTAATATAGTCATTTGTTTTTCTGAAATCACTTTCTCCTATGAGCAAAATACAGTAGTCACTCATTGTGTAGCCTCGCAGCTGACTGTCAATATTCCTTAAGAGTTGACATATCCCCCCTCCTGGTGTCAAGTAATGACATATAGAGAAGTTCTTGTAGCAGTCTTTCATAGCAGAAAGGATATTGTTTTCTTTATTGCTACTAATAACGCATACTCTATTTATTTTCTTAGTTATTACAGATGGTATATACATATCAAATAAAGATCAATCAGAGCTCAGGAGCTGTAACAGGGGCAACATAAATTATGGATATGGCTGTCAGAAAACGTGCATAGAGTGCAACTACAATAACTTTGCAGAGCGGAACATGGCAACACCTCTGGTTGAATGTCAAATTTCTATGAAAATGTGGCTTTTAAATGGAGGTGTTGCCATGTTCCGCTCTGCAAAGTTTTCGTAGTCGCACACTAGTTTCACTTTGCCCGGCACTTAGTTTCACTTCACCCGGCACTCTGGGCAAAGCGAATAAAATATCTTTTTTGATTTTTTGATCAAAATTTCAAAAACTGTTTAACATTAGGGGCTAATTATGTTTCTTTTTTAAAGATTATTGATTAAAGACTGATTACAGACATTTTTTTCATTTCTTCCTTGTAAAACTTTTCTGTTATGTCCAGTCAAAGGTAAAGGCACTATGCCCGGACTTCCCCTACCACCAAAAAAAGCTGAACTGCTAAGCAAAATATTTCCTTTCATCGGTAAGTACTCTTTAGAGTATAGAGAAACATTTTTTTTTTTCAAAATAGTTTTTTTTTCACCTTTCTGTCTTTCGCCCCGTTCATGATCACGAGTAGTAATTTCAGTCGGCTTGACCAGGGTAGTACATTTTAAATAAATAAATAAATAAATAAATATTAGGGGACAATCTTACACAAATCGAACTAGCCCATAGTAAGCTCAATAAGGCTTGTGTTATGGATACTAGGACGACGATATATTTAATAGATACAAATACTTAAATACATAGAAAACATCCATGACTCAGGAACAAATATTCGTTTTTCGTTTTTGGTTTTTAAGTTAATAAGTTTCTGTCAATATATCTTTTTTTGACAAGCTTTTATTGCCGATTATACTTGTTTTGTATAGTCGCAAACTGCACGTCACAACTAATCAAATGAGCCCAAACACAGTGCATTTATTTTATGTACCTAATTTAGGTGATCCTATCGCTACCATCCGCTCCATCATCAGATCTGCTCCATTATGATATGGAGCTAGCATACCTAATATTGCATTGTCATCTGATTTACATATTCTTGCAAAAATTCAGCTCAATCGGAAATCGGGTTAAATTGAACTTGCAAGATTTGATTACAGACACACAAACACCGGGACAGGTGAAACTAAATAAAATCTTGTAAAAAAAACCATTCATGTAATTATGCTTATTTTATTTGCACTGTATCTTACACTAAACACATACAGTCAAGTGCAAAACATGTATCTAATAAATCGTTTGATAAATTATGGTACGAAGTTCTTATTGCCAATACAGAAGGTGTTTTTTGAGCATACTATGCAAATGCACCCATATTTTTACACTTGACTGCACAAAGTAATGCAAATTAAGTTTTGGGCCCTAGTTTTTCCTATTTATAATTAAAAAACAATAGAACCTACGATTTTGAAGGAGATATTTACTGACACTTCTATACCTTTTACCGCTTTTATATCTGTATCAAGGACCTTAAAATAAATAGCCGGACGGAGGCTCGCCAACAGAGAACTGAAGCCATTTCGAATGCGCCGGCTGCTTGTACTTACGAGCCGCACGCACACATCGACTAGTTTTTTCCTATTGCGAGCATCACACACAGATAGGTAGCCGGCCGATTAGACATGCTTCAGTTCTTTGTTAGTGATCCTCTGTCCGGCTATTTATTTGAAGGTCCTTGATCTGTACATATTAATAGGCGTCCTTACTCAATTAGTACAAACGGAACCGTTATGCAATGGTCAAGTCAGGAGTGGCTAACTCCGCGATTTCGCCGCGAGGCTACTAGTGCCAAATTTGTGACCGTCAAGATGGCGTACACCGTAAAGATATCCAGAATGTGATGCTGCCAATAAATAGTGCCCAAATAGTACCGACGAAATATCTAGGTGAAAAAAATAGTACCCTTCAACTTTTCGAAATATAAGGCCTGTTCACGGTGTACGCTACCAGGAGTCAAGATAGCGTACACCGCTTGTATCTCTGGAACGGCTTGGTTTTCGAAAACGCTTTATATCCCAACACACACAACGTGTCGTGATTAGCAGTGAATGGGTTAAGTGTAAGGCCGTTCACATCTTAACAACTTCAGATTGATAAATTGTTAACTATGTGAAAATTAATACGTGATGTTGTAAGAAATTGGCAGTTTACAATTATTTGACGATGTTCACAATAACACGGTGATAGATAAGGTCCGACCGAAATCTCGGTCTCGGCTAATCTCGGACAATTTTTGTTGAGGCCGAGAAATTATTTATCGGCCTCTTTCGGATAAAAAATAACTAACAGAAAAATTACTAAAATAAAATATTCACTTATATTTGTTGGCTATAATATTGGAACTAAAACAGATCACTTGGAGCAAAAAGTAGGTTCTAGATTTGTTATGGATATATGTAATGTAACACTCTTATTTAGCCTAAAGGTAGATACAGTCTGATAGGGCAGTTTCTCATAGTAAAAATTAATTAATGAATACTAATCATCTAATTCAGCTTCCAAAACTTATACCAAGGACCATTAAAACAAGAGGACTGTCATTCTCCATACTTTGGATTGTAACCCGATCGCTAGGGGATTTCCGGGCAAAAACTAGATGGCGCTCAAAAACTAAATATTTAATGATGTTATAATTGAACAAAGAAACATAGTATAGTAACAATTAGTTCGTAAACAGCTAATAATAAATAAATTCTAACATTTAAATACTGTGTCACGTTTGCAAAGTTGAATAATTGTAAATAATATGATTCTTTTACCAAGCTTATACATAGCTGGCGTTGAAAATTCGGGGAACAGCTTTTTGTATGGAGAATGACAGTCCTCTTGTTTTAATGGTCCTTGCTTATACCAAATAAAACTAGATTCACTTATTTTCTTGCCTAGAACGATATTTTAAAGCCAAAAAAAATTGAATTAGTAGACATTTTGAATTGAATTAAAGACAAACAAGACTTATGGTCAGGACTAGTAATGTCACTTGTTTGTCTTTTCAAGGAAACATGAGCATTGACACTTCATAAATAGAAACTGATTTGAACTGTTAGAAAACTAGCCCATTGAAAATACTTAAGAACCATACAAGTATATCTAAATCATACATACATACTCTATATATTTATTACACTAGTCAGCAGTCCACAGAACAGTTCATCACCGACGGTGGTACCCGCCATGTTTCTTTAAGTCCTATAACGGTCTCACATCCTTGTTCAGGATCTGAGCCGGGTTCTGCATATCAAGCTGACACTGCGCTATGTCACTGAGGGCGCCCTGGATCTTCTCTAGCAGGATCTCGCCTTGACGAACTGCCTGGGGACAAAGATGCATGAATTGTAATATAATCTTTTAACAGGTTTGTATAGATAACGGATGTTACTAAAAGGTTATACCAAAAGATTTAATACGTAATTAAATAGGCTTCGCATTAGCATATGGTTTAAATTGTGAAGAAGGTGCACCTGAATTCTTTAATTGTATGAAGATTTTAATTGTCATGAAACATAAATTCTTTTTCAAGATTGTGTCAGCTGCTTTCTTAGAAAAAAAAACAATGACTTATTGCGTAAAAACCACATTTATATACTAAAAATTTGGTATTTGTATGCAGAGCTTTACTAAGTTTCATCAATATTTCACAAAAAATTAAGATATATTACAGAAATGAGACAATATCAAATCTGTCAACATTAATGCTCTTAAGCTTAATCTTTCTACTGCCACAGTCGGTAATACACAAAAGTGGAATTTCATTTCCAATTGTTAAATGAGTTAGACACAAGCTCTTTAGTAATTGGTATCCACATCTACTTAGATTAGATTGAAAACAAATACTGTACGATGTTAATAGGATAATGTAACAAACCTCTTCAAGTCTCTCGGCAGCTTCCTTATTCTCAGCCTCTAAGCGCCTCAAACTCTGCACCTGCAGCTCTGTAGAGCTCTCCTCGCTCGGCAGAGACTCGATCAGCGTATCAATATCCTTGGCACAGCGCGATATCAGCGTCGCAAACAACAACGCATAGTCCTCCTGACTCTGTTGTTGCTGAGGCGTTTGCGACCCACTTCGGTCGAATCCAGGGAACTTACTAGGCGTAGAGAACTGCTGGAGTATGCCTATGCTGTTGCAGAAATACTCTGCTTGCTGAAATAAACACATTCTTCAATAGAACGAAACTTTCGATACGCTAAGCACTGAAGTTGCGACGTTTACCTGGTTTATTGTGTCTTGCAGTTGAGTAAGACGGTCTGCCATTGCTGATTCGTGTAAATATTTGCACAAAGCGAAAGTATTGATGCTCAATAACATAAAAGATTGTGAAAGCAATTAAAAATCTTGAATTAACAATAGAAAATGAAAATTATCGAATCGGGCACTCACTTCACTTGTCACCTTTATGTCAAAATGACGTTTAATCACAGAATATGATAAAATGATACAAATCACTCAAATTGTCTTTATTTGTATAATCTGTATTGGATTTGATTTTATTTCGTAGATTGGTACTTTAGAACTGTGTCTACATTGATAGTAATTAAAGGTACTGACACATTTGCTTATTAGTAGCAAGAAAGCATGCCACTAATGAGCATGACGTGCTTACTAGTGGCATATGTGTCTAGCATTGTCACTAAATTAGAACTTTGTAATTCGAGCATGCTTAAAAATTGTAATTCGTGCATGCTTAAAAATCAACCGCTGTTTGATTTGTAAGCAAGCTACCTGAGGCGCGGGTGAAAGGGGGCATGCTTCAAGCTCGTCTGAACAGGCTTGCTTATTAGCATGCTAGTGTCATTGACTCTTTGGTGGGAATTTTAAATGAAAGGGCGAAGAATTTTGAATTTTATCTAAATAGTTTAAATTTCATGATGGTTATACAGGGTGTCCCATAACTGACACGTCACAGTGACACTGGAGGTAGACCAGCTCAAGAGGTACCAAACCTACTTAACATGACCCGCCGACCGTAATTTTTTTTTTTACTACTGGGGCCCGTTTCACGAAGCTACAAGTTACAAATTACAAGCGGAAGTCTCTTTTCAATACCTTTTGATAGAAAGAGACTTCCGCTTGTAATTTGTAACTTGTAGCTTCGTGAAACGGGCCCCTGGTGGTCAAAGTCGAAATTAAATTTCGCTGTGAATTAATATTCAAGATCAAACTAGTATTTTTTTCAGTTTTACTTAGTTAGCTAATAATGTTAAAAACGGTCAAAATTCATGAACAACTTTAATTCGACAATAACTCAAAAACCGTGCCACTTTTACTGGGGTCATGTTAAGTTGGTTTGGTACCTCTAGACCTGGTCTTCCTCCAATGTCACTGTGACGTGTTAGTTTTGGGACATCCTGTATAAAGGGGGAATTTGATTATGTTTTTGAGTTATTTTCGTATAGAACTGGTGGTGCAATACCACAGAAAACCAGTTCATCTTGGCCGAAAAACTGTGCTTATTAGCAAGTGTGTCTCAATCGTTTGCTTTCTAAGCATGCTCAAAAGTAGCATGCTTATTTCTGGCCATTCTGGCAAATATGGACAGCTACAGAGCATGCTGATTTTAAGCATGCTTATTTTTAAGAAAATGTGTTAGTACCTATAGGGGATAAGTGGGAAGTCTGAAAGTAGCGCCAATCCTAGAAAAGTTACGAGGACATCGCCTAGCGTGGAATGGCAATGTGATGCGGAGGGATGTTAGTCATGTGACGAGTGTTAGGTATGAATGAATGTGGAAGGTCCTGGTACAAGAGATAGACCAAGGAAGAGGTAGATGGATTGTGTAAGAGATATGGCTAGGAAGGATGTAAACGCTGAGATAACAGGTGATAGAGAGGTATGGAAGAAGACAAGCTGCGCCGACCCCAAATGAATGGGACAAGGGCAAGCAAATGATGATAATGACAATTATAATTTTTAATCTTACATTTTCTTGTCTCTGTACATATTTGCTTGAACTTTCGAAGGAAAAATAATAAAACATCATGGAATTTTAAACATTATTTTATTTGAGTAAGCAGTATAATCATGTCTTAGGTTTAATTTTATGATGTAGAAGGAAAAATATCACAATCCATTACTGTATATGAATGATTAGGATGGTTAGAATCCCCTGAAATAAAAACATTAAAAGTTGAAAGCATAAAAAAGACAAGAAATTAAGGTAGTAGATTATTAAAGACTACCTTGAAAACAGTGGAAGTTATATAAAGAATAAAATAATTAGTCTTAAAATTACTTAACAACTCATCGATCATACTTGATTTACGTACTTAGTAAACTTAACCGTTAACTAATGATAGAAGATAATATCCGGTTTGAAAAACCAACGTAATTTAAACATAAAAATATTGCACTTTGAACTCTTTTTGCGTTTTGTTAATAAATAAAAGTCCTCTGTCGTATAGTCACACAAATCCCTGTCCCGTGACCCCACACAAGGCGACAAGCCTTATTACAAAGCCGTAAGATTTACTATTTAAATAGGGACTGTGAACGTGTTAAGCTGCTTAGTTCTCCCCAATAGTGAACGTGCAGGAACTATTATAGTGGCAGCACCAAGGACCTTAAAATAAATAGCTGGACCAAGCATCTGCGGGTAGTAGGAAAAAACTAGTTGATGTGTGCGTGCGGGCTCGCAAGTAGGTACAAGCAGCCGGCCGACTAAAAATGCTTCAGTTCTCTGTTGGCGACGCTCCGTCATGCTATTTATTTTAAAGTCCTTTGGCAGTACTAAATCGACCAAGGAGACACTATGAGGACAGTTTTTTTTTAATCTGACAGTACTTACTAGCCGTCTGGCTGTTGTAAAAATCGGACCAGGGGCCCGTTTCACGAAGCTACAAGTTACAAATTGCAAGCGGAAGTCTCTTTCTATCAAAAGGTATTGAAGAGACTTCCGCTTGTAATTTGTAACTTGTAGCTTCGTGAAACGGGCCCCAGGTGGGGGCCGTGGCGTTCCCTGCGATCAAACCAGGTCGCTTGGCCCGAACCACCATGAGCGGGTCGGACTAGGTGAGTGCCGAAGCGCCTGGGATCGAACCAGGTCGCTTGGCCCGAACCACCATGAGCGGGTCGGACTAGGTGAGTGCCGAAGCGCCTGGGATCGAACCAGGTCACTTTGCCCGGACCACCTTGAAGTTTCGCTGGTTGCTCAAAGTGAGCAAAGGACCAGCGGGAAGGTTGAAAGTAATCAACCTGTCCTGTATGTAGAGTCTATGAGGACAGTAAGGGAACCTAAAAAAACATTCTGGTTATAAATGTCAAGTATAGTTTTTCGTGGCTACACTAAGGCCGGCTTTACACCTGTAAGTTTTACTTACGTAAGTAAGGACGCAGCTATACGTTAGACTGAGATAGCTGACTGACTATCTCAGTCTAACGTATAGCTGCGTCCTTACTTACGTAAGTAAAACTTACAGGTGTAAAGCCGGCCTAACGTTAAACGTCCTTCATCGCGATAATAGCGGTGTTTGTACAACACTGGGATTGGCGGCACCGGTTGGCAACACCTTCGTCGTGCACGTTCCCTAAATATTAAAGGCCGTCCTGCTAACGGTCCCATTTACTATAAACTACGTACTGTATGAGTGCTAATAATCTATATGATATGAACTATGAACAGCAATGATATGTTCTAAACTCTAGTGATAGTGGCATGGCGGCGTGGTAAACATATGCGGCAAATACTATCTTACGCTAATTAAAGTTAATAACAAATATAATAATGTCAAATAAACTTAACATATTGACTAGATATTTTATAATATAAATACCAAATGAATAGACCAGCGATCGGCAACCTTTAGCAGCCAAGGGCCACATAGTAGGTAGCTCACGAAATTGGCAAGGGGCCGCACTTTGTTAATAATTTGTGACTTTTTCATGTTGCCGATCGCTGGAATAGACAATCGAACTCTATAAAAGATTAATTAAAAAAAAACGAAATATGAATTTAATTATTTAACAGTAGCATTTGAAGGGTCCACGGAAAGAACATGTCTTTGTCTAGTCACTTTTTAGGGTTCCGTACCAAAATGGTAAAAAAGGAACCCTCATGGTGCGACTCTGTCTGTCTGTCCGTCTGTCACAGCAAGATATCTCAGGATCTACTGATGCTATCGACTTGAAATTTGGAATAGTGTTAAAAACCGCTAATTCGAGCCTATAGAACATAAAAAAAATCCTATACCTTCTTTACTTTTTTTTAAAGGGGACCGAAATGGGATGTCGAAAATCAAAAGTTGAGCTAATATATCGAGTGGGATATCAAATGAAAGGGCTTAATATGAAGATTTCAAAACCGTTTTTATTTTTTTTATTAGACGTGTAGTTTTTGATTTAAGACCAAAAACGTTCAAAAAAATACCATTCCCCCCTATTATCTCCGAAGTTACTAAACAGAAAAATCTGTAATAATTACCAATTATTAATATTATCCTAAATATTACAGGAAAAATAAATCGGTTTTCCTAACTTGCAGCGTTTTTTAGAAATTCGCAAAAATCGTAAGACAACCTTGTTTGCTCCTACTAAACTAACCGCGGCATACAATACAATACAATACAATCATACTTTATTGCACACCAAAAGATAAATTACAATGCAAACTTATACAAAAACATTGGTAAACAATAGGCGGTCTTATCGCTAAAGAGCGATCTCTTCCAGACAACCTTTGGGTAGCGGAGTTGATATAAAATTAACAAAACTAAATGAGTAGGTGGTGAGGAATAAACGATGCAAAAGACGAAGAATGCACACAAATAACTAAATACAAGGGAAGCAATACACATACGTATATAAATTAATACATAAACCTACATATACAATACATAAAATACATTATATATATAAACGAAACATATATATATATTTACAACAAAGCCTGCAATAAAATAGAAGCAAATAGTGACTATTGAAGTGATAAATAATGTTTTTTTAGCATGTTTTTAAATATGGGGAGAGATTGAGCACGTCTTACATTAAGAGGCAGAGAGTTCCACAACCGTACGGCCTGGAATGTAAATGAATTATTATAAAATTTGGAGCTAGAGAAGGGGACATTCAGAAGTAAATTTTGGGCACATCTTACAGACGATAAATGACTAAAACGCTCTTTAAGATAGCGGGGGGTTGCAGGAAAGAAGAGTATACCATACAGAAAAGAAAGGATATGAGAGTTACGCCGAAGTCGGATAGGAAGCCACTTGAGTTGACAGCGAAAACTAGAAACATGGTCATACTTGCGTAACCCAAATATGAACCGAATACAAATATTTTGAATACGCTCAAGTTTGTTTAGTTGCTCCTCAGTGAGATCAAGATAGGAGATGTCAGCGTAATCTAAAATAGGGAGCAATAAGGATTGAGCAAGCGCAATTTTAGTGGCGATGGGAAGAAAGTTACGAAGTCTTCTTAGTGAAGCTACAGCTGCAAATATCTTCCTGCTGACCTCGTTTAACTGAGGCACCCAAGATAGAGTGTTGTCCATGATAACACCCAGGTTTTTAACCTGAGACGAGTAGGGAATCAAAACGCCATCGAAGTTTATAGATGGTAGGTTATCAAAGTCGACTCTAGAAATCATCCTAGAACTACCAATGATGATGACTTGGGTCTTTGCCGGATTGACTTTCAGACCGTAGCTATTGCTCCAGTCAGAAATAAGCCTCAAGTCATTATTTATCAACGATATGACAGATGGGAGATCGTCAAGAACACCTTGAGAATAGATTTGGAGATCGTCGGCATAAAGGTGATAAGAAGAAGATAAGTTAAGCGTAATCGAGTTGATGAAGATAGAAAATAAAAGAGGAGACAGGACACCGCCCTGTGGAACACCAGCTAGCGTGGTGCACCAAGAAGACCGGGAATCATCCACCTTTATACGCTGCCGACGGCCTGATAGATAGCTACGAAACCAATCAATAACCGCAGGAGATATGTTAAGAGAGCGTAATATTCCCAACAAAATGTCAAAGTCAACAGTGTTAAACGCATTACTAAAATCAAGCAGCGTCAGCACCGTTAACTTCCGATCATTCATACCTGACCGAATGTCATCCGTAATCTTTACCAGAGCTGTAGCCGTACTATGACCCGATCGGAAGCCAGACTGATATGGGTTGAGGAGATCATTCCTGTTAAGGAATGACGTGAGTTGTTGGAAAACTAAGCGTTCAAGGACTTTAGATAGGAAAGGAAGAATGGAAATAGGACGATAATCTGAGAAAGCAGAGGGATTGGATTTTTTAGGTAAGGGGATTATATCAGCATCCTTCCAAATGGTAGGAAAAACACAAGAGGAAATAGAAGTATTTAGGATACTGGTAATAAAAGGAACAAGGATATCAAGGAGAGGAAGGATCATATTACGGCTGACAGTATCTACACCGACGGCACTGGAAGTAATGGATAGAACGCTCTTCTTAACATCACTGTCGGAAAATTGAGTAAGAGAGAAAGGAGTATAGTCTGGAGTTGGGAGAGAAGAAAGATAATTAAGGGTCCTGGTTTTAGCCGAACCACTGAAGCTGGCGGAAGAAGAAAAATGTTGATTTAAAAGATCAACATTGACGTCTTTGGAACAGGAATTCTGCTGAGACTTCCCAACTCCGAGTGACTTAAGAAATTTCCACACTTTAGCAGGGTCACCATTTTCAACGGATGAATGGATATGGCGCCGCTGAGCATCTCGGCATATAGTGCTGCACCGGTTACGCAAAGTGTGATACCGGGATTTGTTTTTTTCAGAGGAGTCGACTTTGTACCTGGATTTGGCCAGATTCTTCTTCTCAATAAGCGATCTAATTTCCTCAGTTAACCAAGGAGCAGGAAGATGTTTGACCTTGATTGGGCGGACTGGAGCATGCACGTCATAGAGCTGAGTGAGAAAAGAGTTGAAGAACGAAATTTGGTCATCTACAGTTTCAGCTCCTGAAATGATACTCCAGTCAACCTTCAACGCATCCTCACGAAGTTTTTCCACGTCCATCCGACCAAAATTGCGCTGGTAGAGGATTTTCGGCTTAAGCTTAGGAGGCCGGATTTTGTAGGACAAGTAGAGTAGATCATGGTATGAGAAGGCGTCCGCAGAGTACTGTCCGTATTTGGCGACATGTGAAGTAGATGAAGTCAAAGTTAAATCTAAAAGTGAAGGAGAGCAATTTGGAAAATTATGTGTAGCCTGAGAAGGGAGAATGGTCATATTACAAGCATTTGCAATAGATTTCAGTGATTTAGTTCGATGGTCATCTTTAAGGAGGCACGTATTGAAGTCACCCATAACTATGTGATGGTTAAAAGATGGCATGAGATCCTCCAGGAGTTTCTCGAAGGAAGCGAAGTAATTAACATTAAGAGAGGGCGAATAAAATACACCAAGAAGAAGTTTGGAATGAGAAATAGTTATGTCTAAGAACATATACTCTGCGGCGTCTGAGGTAGGGGACTGAGCGGACATGCTGACAATAGAATAAGGGATGTGAGATCGAAGATAAATTGCAACTCCGCCACCATTCCTTAAAGAGCGATCATTTCTAATTAGAGTGAAGCCTGGCAAAGAATACGAGGTAGAGGGAAGGCAAGGCTTAAACCACGATTCAGAGACCAGAATCGCATGCACATTTTGCAATTCAAATGTTAATGAGAAATCTACAAAATGGGCAGGAATGCTTTGAGCGTTAATGTGGACTAAATTGAAATTTTTTGAAACGTCGTGAAATTGTGCTGCTAACAAATCATGGAGCGATGGCGGCAAGCTATGAAAGCTGTCATCACTTCCATCATTCGAAGAAAATGATAAGAAATTATCACTAACTTCATTATCAGACATATATGCTAAGGCTTTGTCGAAACAATACAAATAATATATAAATATGACAGTAAACACGATATATAAAATAAAAGGTAAAAACTACATACTATACCACCCGCCAGCAGTAAGTAAGAATTACAAAAGGAACTTAAGAATAAACAATTAAACAGATCACAGCAAAAACAAAACGCAAATAATTAAGTGGCAACACTAATATTCAGACAAACATAATCTGTTGCTCCTCATATTGAAAATGACAGAACTGACATACGTCAACAACGGTGTCAGCCTGTCACGGCTATACACAATCTTAGATTATGATTAAATGTTACATGGCTATTATTTCATTAGAAAATTAAAGGGGGTAATACGAGAAAAATACAGCACTACTAAATCGAAAAGGAGCAACATACCGGGCTGAATTAAGAAGGCACACAAAAGAGTATAGCATGGAAGCGTCCAATGAGTCAAGACTGGGACTTCGGGACTCGCTTAGGCCGTCTAGTCGGCTGTACCACATCCTCGGCGTGTTCCTCCACAATCGGCGATGGCACGGTCGATGTCGTCGCGGCCGGCGCCGACGCAGCTGGCGTTAGCGCAGCCGGCGTCGGCGCGGCGGGTGACTTCGCCGGCACCGAAATGGTCTTCAGCTGGACAACGCTGCTTACACGGTGTCGCACTTTGCTCGCGTCGAGGACAAACACGTCGCCGTTCCAGGACCAGCAATTGCGGACGCCGAAACGATCCCGTGCGGCCACAAACAGTTCATGGCGGGGCTTGGTCAAAAATTCTCCCATTGTCACGCCGGAACCCTTCAGAGCCACCTTGCCAAACCATAGCTCGTCGCGGATGGTGACATCACGAAGCTTCACAAGGATGGGCGGTGGTTTGTTGCCCCGAGCCTTACCCAGACGATGACAGCGACTGATGTCAGCAGCCGAGAAGCTACTTTTGATGGTCCTGAGCTTCTCGGTGACCAGGCCGGTTGTATCTTCTGAGCCCGTGGCCGACGTGGATCCCTTAACTCCATGGATCACCAACATCTTTCGACGAGTACGCATCTCCATCTGGTCGACTTGCTGCGTAACATGCTCCACCTGCTTCTGTAGCATGTCTAGTGCCTTCAGTATAAAAGATTTAAAGGCACTGAAGTCGGACTCCACTGACGAAGCAGAAGTGTTACCCGGCCCAGCCTTGTCCAGGTCCCGCTGAAACTCTGCCATCCGAGAGTGGAAGATATCGGACAGCTCCGCAAAAGACTCCTTGATTGTGCCCACTTGTGCCATTGTAGATTGAGGTTAGTGAGATTAAAGTGCAGTGAACAAAATTAACTGTTGGGAAATGTTGGAAAACTGCTGGTAGGTGATAATTACTAGTTAATCATTAAATTTATTACAATTTTAGTGAAAGAATGTGATTATTTATAATATTAAATCACAAGAGATTATTTGGTGATGTTGTTCTTTTTTGTTCACCTACCCGAAAAAAAATTTTTATTAGACGTGTAGTTTTTGATTTAAGACCAAAAACGTTCAAAAAAATACCATTCCCCCCTATTATCTCCGAAGTTACTAAACAGAAAAATCTGTAATAATTACCGATTATTAATATTATCCTAAATATTACAGGAAAAATAAATCGGTTTTCCTAACTTGCAGCGTTTTTTAGAAATTCGCAAAAATCGTAAGACAACCTTGTTTGCTCCTACTAAACTAACCGCGGCATATGTCGATGTATGGGGACAACAGTTTTACAAGAGCAAAGTTAAGTTTGTCCCACCATACAATTTTTCTTGAATTATTCACGTATCTACTGACGATTATGTACGGAACCCTCGGTGCGCGAGTCCGACTCGCACTTGACCGGTTTTTTTTGAAAATGAGATTTTAATCTCAAAATATAGAGCTCGCATCGCAGTGATCTATAACTTACCACTTGATTACAGGTGGATATCTTAAAATATTATATATTTTTTTCACTTTTAAAGAAATGATTACCATAGTAATTGTTCCCGATGACTAACTTTCAAACAGCTATAACTCAAAAAGTTACTTAAGTGACTAGACATGTTCTTTCCGTGGACTTTCCTTCATTTAGTTCCCTCATCATACTGTTTGGCATATTTCGGCTTACACACTATTAAGTCTGACTCCTGGCCACTGTTAAATAAATCGATTAAACTGCATTTTTAAATATGTTGCGTTCGAACTATGGCGCCTTAGTAGAGTTAACTGGTATCGATGTGTGTTCAAGTCACTCGATCTTTTAGTTAAACTGTTGGCTATACTCTGGCATTAATCTAGATTCTAGACTTTATAACAGCTGGCTGGCCCTAAGTTCTACAAAATTAAATTTACTAGGAACACAATTACAAGAGACTAGAATAGGTGACACAACTCAAGTTACAATGGACTTAATTAACAGTCTTTTAGGTTAGGGTGAAAGGTCTTGCTTTACGCATCAAGTAAGTACTAAGCTAATGATAATGAATGAGCGTGTGCTTGTTTAAAACATTGTGGCACATGGGTCATTTTCAGAAGATGTCCATGACAAAATGATAATCTTGTGTAACAAAATTTATCCATAATTATAAATTGTATGGTAATTTTCGTTACACTAAGGAACAAGATTGATTTTGTTAAATTAGTCCCTAAAAAAAATGACTCACATATCACTTGCCATTTGTCATACTATACACCAAACAAATATCTAAAGAATTATTATTTTCCTCCTCTGTAATTCTTGTACCCGATGACAAAATATGTTAACTTATAATGATCAGCATAAAATTCACAGCAATCCAAACAAACACTAGAAACGTTTAAGGTAGCAGTGTGTGATAGATGAGGGTTCACAACAATTGTTACAATATAGTCACTTATATATAATATACATGGAATTTGAGATTCAAAAATATATATTTATTTTGCTAAAACTCCCAATTTACTTCTCAACTCTGAATCCGCAGGTAAAGCTACTGCCCACTTGCGTAGACCTACCAGGATGACTGAACTGAGAACTAAAACTGCCCCCATGACAGACGCTTTACTAGGCATTTCATTGAAGAACATAATTTGCCACAGAAATGCAAATACTATGTCAGCCGAACGAGCGATTGCAACCGGACCGGCTTGCTCCATTTGTAATGACATTGTTAGTAAAATTTGACCCAAGTAACTGAATAAAGCAAGACATACAACGAGGAACCTCTCTGTGCCACAGTTTGGCATGCAAAGTACACCAGCAATCAGTGAGTAAAACAATGTTTGCAAAATGGCATACATTCCAAAATTAGTCATTATCACTGAGAAATGCAGACCTTTCAGTATTCTCAGCAACACATAAGCATTAGCTCCAAATATGGTAGATGCGAAGGCAGCTACGGCACCCCTAACAGTATTGTAATGGTTCTGATGTGCCTCGTCATCCCCACCAAATATAAAGGGGGGATTGGTTATCAAAATAACACCCAGTAGAGTCAAAACAATGGAGACTATGTTCCAAATACCACAAGGCTCTTTTAACAGCACACAAGCAAATATAGAGACAAAGACAGGCACTGAAAATACAATAACTGAAGCATCTGCTAATGGCATGTGTCGGAAGGCATAAAAACTAGACAATAAACCAATAGTGCCCATTAGTGACCGTAAACCAAGCATTAGTCTCTTTCCTTTCGGGAATATAGGTTGGTTAGTATAAATCACTATAGGTATGGTTGGTAGCAGTATTCCTATAAAACGGCACATGGCCAGCTGAACTGGGTCTACATTTACAAGACTCTTGACAATTACAGAGCACAGAGAGAAGAATAATGATGAGAGCGTGGCTAGTATTAATCCGAAGAACGGGCAGCGTTTGATGAGTGGGCGTTTGTTTTCTAGCAGGTTGGGTATGCTCTCGTCGCCACTGCCCGCGGAGAGGTCCACAAGGTGCTGTAGCTCCAAGTGTTCCGGCATCTTTCTTCGAACGAGGCCTGAAACCGCACCCTGGTATTATACCACCACCACCCCATGTAACATTTTGACTACACCAAACAAATACATTTGCAACTCACCCATGCAGTTGCTTTTAATGCCGGGTTATCAATTGTTATTAACAACGATATTCCATGGCATAAGAGCCTCGTCGTTCATAATGAATAAACAGTGTTGCGTTTAATATTTATGAATTCGACATGGATATAAACCTTTCGCCCTTTTGCTTGACAGACAGAGTAAAGCTGAAATTCCTGAAAATGTCAAAAATGACATTTGCTGCCAATGCAGGAGCGTTTAGAAACAATTTATAATCGCTATATCTATGCTTTTCGCCGATATTATAAAGGTGGGTTTAGACCAAACGAATTCTACTCTACCACTAGACCACTCTACCAAATTCTTTGTGTTACACAAAGAGTCTTCATGAACCTAATTTAATTTGTTTGTGGCGTTCAATGGGATTGGATTAAGCCCTACATTTATTAATTACTTTATCTGTGGAGCTGGCGCCAAATTTTCAAGCCTGTTTGACGTTTTCTGTGTTGTTTGTTATTTAATTCAAGGTTAAACAAAGTGAAAAAACAATATGATTATTTAGGAGAAATGAAATAGAATGAACAATCTGAAACCTAACATTCCCTCTGTTGCTGAATATGCGCTAAAGGAAATTGAAAATCGTATCAGTCAGCTGGATAACAAGCAATGTAAGTTTTATAGGTTACTTTTCAAATTACATTAATTTTTAGATTATTTACAAATTGATTTGATGTTTACCCCAGTTTCAGACAATGATTTGCTGATTTTACATTCAGTGTACGGTGTAGTTTTGCAAAGAGCGCTGGATATTCTAGAAAAGTACCCCACATTAGTTTCGTATTCTACGGCTGATAAACTTCGGACTTTGATTGAAATCAACGGCGACAACGACCGGGTCTACAGAGTTTTCCCACGTTTAAACTACTGTCCATGCCGCGCGTTCAAACACCAAGTCATAGAGAAGAAAATTCAAATTACTTGCAAACATGTTTTGGCGGCCAGAATAGCCACCATACTGGGTAAAACTGTGCCACACGAGATAACAGCCGACCAGTATTTAATGTTGTTGAAGTCCTTGTTCGAAATTGAAGAAGAGCAAAATGGATGATGACATTTCGGAGTATTACTTCACAGCGTCTATGGACTCCGGCAAGACACTTTGTAGCTTACTCAAAGCTATCCAGTTCCAAGAGGTTTGTTGCAATTGTTACTATGAAAATTTTTAACATGTAGCTGGGAGGGGCGGGAAAAGCAAGCACCCATTGAGAGGATGACCCTGTCACAAAAGATTAAAATTTCATGACATTAGTGCATCCCCCCTGCTCTTGTTGGAACTTCTTGGGCCAATCATTGGTTTATTGATACTGATTACATATGTATCGCAACATACCTGTATTACCATGTATGGACAATTGTCTGAAATAAACGATTCATTCATTCATTCATTACTATAGGCACAGAGATGTGTGACGATATATATGGTAGTCTGGATGTTACCGACTATTTGACACTGACTGCACATATGCTTGTTTCTAAAAATGTGTGTGCATATGAGTAGCGATAGATAATATAAGTTTATGCCACACCTGGCTATAAAGTGGCTTTTACCGCAAGCTACGCGTATGGAAGAAGCCGCTTTCTGGCCAAGTGTAGACATAAACTGATGTACACAATCACGGGAGGTAACGAAGAAAGCCCTCGATCGCATATTCACATCCCTCGCAAACATCTGCAATCTCGGCCTTTCTTAGTTGTGTAATGTACTAAAACATAACAAACAAATTGTTGACAGTCTGCTGTATTCTGTGCCCTTGAGGAGGGCCTGAAGTTCACTGTGGAAGAAGGCAAGTGTGTGCAGGCCTCCGCTTATGTCCCTGCTGATAACTTCACAGAGTACCATGTCAGGAGTGATGTTGATGTCATGTTTAAAGTAAGTTCCTATTTACGCAAAACAAAAAACAGCAACATTAAATAGTTTTAACGACTATTGTCTTCGGTTTCCGCGATTATCCCTCAATGTAATAAAATTATTTAAAAGGATTAAATCAAATACATTAATTCATTTTCACGTCCCGACGTTTCGCCACACGTTCCGTTCGTGGTAGCGGGTAAACTGACTTCTTCTTTCCTATCACTCTCTGCTGGGGTGTAAAACTAGAATCAACTTTGCGGACATTCCACTAGAACGTCAACTTTCTCGGGGACGTTCTAGTGGAATGGCAGGCTATGGCAGCTTCATTTAAAAGGGCATTTCTCCGAGCGTTTCACACGCCGTGACTTCGGTGGGAGCGATATCGTAGAAGTTCCGCGGGATTTGTGCAACATTTCCAGTTATGTTGTAGACGTCAGGGCTTTCTACGACATATCTGAAAATGCTGCACGGATTTCGCAGAACTTCGCCGATATCGCTCCCACCGAAGTCACGGCGTTTGAAACGCTCGGAGAAATGCCCAAAACATATAGTCTTAGAATACACTATCATTATTATAACAAAACGGGCCTTAATCGCGTCGTGACGTCCATGGTCGCGAAGGGACTGGCGAGGCGGGTGTCAACGTCTTCTATATAGCCGCGCGGGTTTTCCGAACTACCCGCACTTGGTCTTGGTTATTACTTTTCATATTAGGGTTGTCACTCGACCGACACAGACACGAGTGTGTACACGACCGAGTGAAAATCGTAAACGTTTAAATCAATAATACACTATCAATTCAAAAGCCAAGTTATAAAATATTCATATTCCAAAAACATGTTTCCCAACTTTGTTAGAAGTATGAAAAGAATGGCGTCACGTGCCCGACATTCTGGTGGAATGCCCCTTTGCCCTTTGTCCAGTCATTTCAGTTTTGGGTTGTTTGTGTTATATCCTCCCGTGTCATCAGAACATCCATAGATAAAGAGATTCTTCATTGAAATAGCATTAGATTGGTCACATTCTTAGATAGCTGGACCCATTAACACTCACGGACAATGAATTCGGGTCAGTGAAATACCGCCATATTTTCTAAAATACTCCAGGGTTGTGAAGTTATTTAATCCCGTTTTGATCTTTTATTAATTTTAGATATTAACTGCAGAAATAACCCTGAAAATAATAGCAATTTCAGGTTTAGATCTAACTCGTAAAAACCCTAATGACGTTAACTCTTAAATCACCATTTTTGGATAATAATATTTTTATGATGGGTATTATGAAGAATAGTGTATTATGTGTCAAATATTGAAACACACCTATTTCTATTATTTAAATTACAATGACCCAAAATTTTTGACCGTGAGTGTATATAAAAGACAGTACCTGTAACCTGTCTGGCAAAAGTAAAAGAGGTCACCCCAGAGCAACTGGGTGCAGCGCTTTACCACTTGAACCCACAAGGCCTAGGGGCCCGGCCGGCTCCAGCGGTGGATCCTTCATATAAGGCCAAAACCATGGCTTGCCTTATTAATAAATTAAATATTAACTGCCTAGGGGCCCTGAATCTTTAAGTACCTACGGGCCTGGGTAGGTGTTGCCAATTAGAGGAAGAGATTTTACTAACTTAAATAATGTTAAATTGGCAGGTTTATATTCAATATTTTAATAATAAAAAGAAAAATTATTTAATTGGTCAAGTCAAGTGTAAACAAAATGTATGTTTCAGATAAGTATAGCAGTATTAGCAGAGTGTCTGAACATCTTTGGATCCGGAGAAGAATCTAGTTTAAAGATGTATTACAGATGTGAAGGCTCTCCTCTTCTTCTTGTGTATGTAACTTTACTTTAATATTACTTAGGTATATTTATATTTTTATGCAACACCTGGCCATAAAGTGGCTATTACCGCACGCTACGCGTACGGAAGAAGCCGCTTTCTGGCCAAGTGTAGACATAAAATGACGTACACAACACGGGAGGTAATAAAGAAAGCCCACGGTCGCATATTTACGTCCCTCGATTGCAGCTCGGGCCGCAAACATCTGCGATCTCGGCCTTTCTTTGTTTTACCACCCTAGTTGTGTAATGTACTACCTACCCATCATGTACTGATATCAAAATATTCGTTCTACAAAAGCTTATGTGGTAAACTCTAAAACTCAGTTGTTTAATTGCATAGAAAATTTAAAAAAAGTCTGCTTTTATCACATACACTTATTTTTTCCAAACATAGATTTTTGTCTTTGTGCTTGTGACTTGCGACAATGCCTTACGAAATTATTGCTGGCTCCAACATCTGAGCAGTGGACTGAATAGGGATGACGACTGGGTTAAAAATATATAATTGGGATGACGACTGGGTTAAAACTTTATAATTCTATTTAGTCCGTCAGTTAGATTATGGAAAAATATGGGACACGTATTTTTTGGTTTATCAAAATATTAAAAATCAACAAAGTTATAGATCATTAAACTTCTGGAGTGGGGGCTTGTGACGTCACTCCTAGGTGAAAATTGTACCTAGGAGTGACGTCACTCGAAACTTCTAAGCACTCTATCCTCTTCTTTTTTTGTTTGTCAAACAAAAGAAAAAATACGTGTACAATATTTTTTAATAATCTAACTGACGGACTAAACTGTTTTTTTTTAGTCGTCTAGCCCATTCTATTTAGTCCGTCAGTTAGATTATGGAAAAATATGGGACACGTATTTTTTGGTTTATCAAAATATTAATACTCGAAACTTCTAAGCACTCTGTCCTCATCATTTTTTGTTTGTCAAACAAAAGAAAAAATACGTGTACAATATTTACTGACGGACTAAACGGTTTTTTTTATTCGTCTAGCCCAATACCTCTATTGCGCAGGCAGTGTTTTTTTGTCTTTATGAAGTTCGCCACTACATCATGTCTTACTCAGTTTGCAGCCCCAATCTTTTACCAACGTAATGACGGACTGCGAGATATCCACACAAACCGCAGATTCAGTCCTGGAGCTCAGAGATGAGGACGCCTCAGAAGTGGCCAAGTTGGTGTTAAAGGCCCCAGCATTCCTGGGCTTGTTGGCTGACCTGGAGCGGTCCTGTGATGTGATGGAACTCAAGTTGTCACCGGAACATCCTAATGTCAGCATTGTTACATATGGAATGCAGGTGAGCATCTGAGCCACGGTATACGGTAGTTTTTCTTCCGACAAAAGGTACATCGGGAGCGCGCATGTGTGCGCGCCGTGTACGGACGCACCACAGACAAGGATTTGAGCATGCGCGAGCATGCCACAGTATGGCGTTCACTCACACAGACGCGTGTCGTGCGTCTGTGTAAATACGTGTCGCGCGCTCCTAAACGGCTGAAGTCGTACTACTTGGTTGTCTTTATACTTTGTCTGAGCATCCATGTACAGTAGAACCCGCTTAAGACGATTTTGAAGGGACCCAGTCAAAAACAAAGCGTGATAAAAAATTATGAAAATGCCTCAAGTTGCAGGAACGTATGGCGTATTATGCGAGAAATCGTATTAAACGTGATCGTATTAAGCGGGTTCTACTGTACATAAAACAAAGTCGTGTTAGTTACACCATTTATAACTCGAGAACGGGTGGACCGATTTTGATGATCTTTGATTTTTTAGGTTTCTCTCTGCCCCAAATAACAGAATAACTATTAAATAATTAAAATTCTGAGGCGGTATGAGGTTCAGCTAGTTTGAAATAAAAAAAAACCTGATTCACGCGGGCTAATTTTCCGCAACTCATACAAATATGCGCCTATTTTGCATGATGGGTGGATGGCACTACTCTTTCAACCCAACTCTACCAGAAAGCCCAGTAGACCCTTGATGTTGCCAATAACTTCTGGGAGTGACCTCGGTTTTCTGAAGTGGTGTGCCCGGTACTTGGCCACCCCCGGGCATTCGAGAATGTCGTGGGCGGCTGTCTCCTCTGCCTCCATGCAGGCTTTGTACAGCTGTCAGTAACACCTAGAGTGAACAAGTGTTTGTTTAATAAGGCATATCCAGTGATAGCTCCTGTTAGAAGAAGGAGCTGTGGCTTCTTTAGCTAGCGTAGCTTACGGGACAATCCGGGGTTGATTTTCTAATAAAATATGGATTGCGGGTACGTGGATCGTTTGTCTGTTGTCTAATCGTCGGTACGTAATTTTGTAAAGAGAATAATAATGTTTTCAGGACAGATCCTGCATCGACATGCCCAAGTCTTCGGAGATGGTGCAGAGCTTCTCCTGCGAGGAAGCTGTGACGTTGAGATACCAGTTACACCATATTAGGCTTATCATGAAAGCCCTTGCCGTATCTACTAAGGTAAACCTAAACTGGAACCTGTAAATCAGTGGTTCCTAACCTTTATTACCACATCACCCACAGGCCCCCTCTAGATTTGTATCATTACCCCTCCAAAAAATAGGTAATACAGACAAGTATATGAAAGTACTCAAAGAAAAACTATTGCCCCTGAGAAAACTTAATTTTACACCTATAGGGGTACTTACACCCAGGTTCGGAACCACTGCTCTAAATTGTAGTCCTAAAGGTCCCCACCTAGTCCGACCCTCTCGAGGTCGGCCGGGACTAGCGACCTGGTTCGACCCCAGGCGCCCCGGCTCCCACCTAGTCCGATCCACTCATGGTGGTCCGACCAGCCACCTGGTTCGACCCCAGGGAACGCCACGGCCCCATCCGGTCCGATTTTTGCTACACCCAATAAGGATTGCAAGTTAGTGAAGCTTCAAAAAAAATGTAGTTGTAATATTTTTTTATGGTTCACGGGTTTGCGTTTGTCCTTGGTCTCGCTGAATCTAAAGAGGAGGCAAGATTTATGATGACACGCTCACCCAAAAGACGCTTATTCACTCTTGTCTTAAAAATATCCAGGTCGTTAGTCACCAGAAGCACAGACGCCGGAACGGAATTCCAGTTTTCGCGAAGCTGGTTTAAATTCTTGTTAGTATTTTTAACCAGCTTCGCGAAAATTGCGGTTAATGGCTTAGAATGTTCAAACACACTTCAGTTATCATCCTCTTAAGGTAATTCGAGTCGGATGGATTTCCATACGAACCGTCCGACTCGAATCAACTTAGAGAATGATAGTTACCTACCAAATACCCTGTATTTTTATCAAAGGTATTTTTTTACTACAGGTAATATATTATAAAAGGTAAAATAGGTAATCGATGACAGCTTAAATCAGCTTCTTTTTATGGAGTGTCAAAACGCTCTGAAAGTATGCAGATTAGTATGAAATACTGACTTGTGACGTCATGCTCAACATGGTGCCTTATTTTTAATTTTTGTCATTTTAAAATCGTTGGTGGCGCCAAAATGAGTCCAACTGATTTTACCCGAGCTGTTTTGGAAACTTGATTTGATTGTTGGAGTTAATTAATTTATTTTTATTGTTGTCAATGTATTGTTTGCAGGTGGTGGTGCGATGCAGTTCCAACGGGCTCCTGCTACTGCAACTGAAGTTAGAGAAGGAGGACCAACGGCAGATGTTCTCAGAGTTCTACATAGTACCGCTTCTCGACGACTGACCGGACAATAGGGATGACGATTGGGTTAAAACTATATAATTCTATTTAGTCCGTCAGTTAGATTATGGAAAAATATGGGACACGTATTTTATGATTTATCAAAATATTAAAAATCGACAAAGTTATAGATCATCAAACTTCTGGAGTGGGGGCTTGTGACGTCACTCCTAGGTGAAAATACTCAAATAGATAGTATACGTTTAATAATAAGTTAATTAAAAAATTCCGGGAAATTGAATAATAAAATTGAGTCCGCCTCCACACTAATCAACACCGACACCGACGCCAAAGTTTAGGTATATAAGCATCCGAATTTCCGATGCCTGGTCATCTACCATCGAATCCTTACAACCCATATGCATTTTGAGACGGTGTTCATGCTCGTATGTATCACGTATTGAAAGCGAAATGAAACTTACTAGATTTCTTATCAATAGTGCCTAGATGAAGACTTTCCTGTATACTGTAAAATAATGTACTGTTTAAAATAAAACGACTGTTTGCAAAATATAATTATATTTCATTTACCAAAAATGACATGCACTTACATAAGGAATGTATAATACGTTTAGTATGATGTGTCGTCGGCTATATATATATATATATATAAGTACTCTGAGCGTTCCTTCGAAAAGCAGAAAATCAGACAATTTCAACAGAGTCTTTCATTTAGACGTTTATTTATTTAATTAGTTTTATGATACAAGAAAACACGTTGTTCTTCCCCAGATGGGACCACGCTACGTCACAAAAAAGTTGCCATTGATTAAGAATTTCAATAATTTAAGAAAAAGTATCATCTACATATAATGAATAGGCTATTAGATGACAGATCATATTAGCTCTTTTTAATGAAGTGTCAAAACCAAAACGCTCAGAAAGCATGCAGTTTAGTATGAAATACTGACTTGTGATGTCACGCACAACATGGTGCCTTATTTTTAGTTTTTGTCATTTCAAAATCGTTGGTTGTACAAAAATTTGTGTAATTGATTTTATCCAAGCAGTTTTGGACACAATTAGATGGTTACTGTTAATTAATTTATTGTTTACTGTGTTGAAAATGTTGTTCGTTATTGTTTCAAATACCATATTATGAAGTAAATTACTGGCTGGCATGTATTTAAGTGTAATTTATGTAGGTGAAAAGAAAACTATAATTAATTTTCACACAATACCAACATATCAAGCTTATGACGTAACACTGTCCCAACTAGGGCATGCAATACTGCCGGTATTATTTGTATGGGCCAATACCGAAAAACCGGTATTTTCCATACAAATAAAACCGGTATTGCATGCCCTAATCCCAACGAAATGAGCGGAGCTTATACTCTGAAAAGCTTTATTTGAAAGTTAGAGTCTGTGCGGAAAGAGAATAGGCGTCGCGAAACGCTGGAACTAACCTAACCAGTATTGCAAATACGGTAGAAAAGCATTACAGCGCCCACAAATCTAAATCCTATTCTCTTTCCGCATAGACTCTATCCATATTTTAACGCATCGTTTGCAGTTATCTACATTAAGAATCCTGCAGTCCCGCTCACTCAAATGTTCTATAAGGAAGGAGCGAGAGAGACGGCACGAGGTAAACTTCGAACGAAGACGTTCGTTGAAACTGTCTCGGGAAGAACATACCATTTTTTATTGTACCACGATTATTTCCAAATTGTCAAACATTTTCCTTAATTCTTACACATTTAATTTCGATATTTTTTACCAACAAATTCGTTAACATTATTAGTATTGTTAATAAGTCAACTTATATTTTCAATTCCAACAACATTTATTTTTCAATAAATGGTGCATTCAGCAGAAACAAAATTCAAAATCAAAACTTATTATAGTGATTTCATAGATAATCATTAATTCTCTTTTTTAAATGAGCAAAAATTTAGTAAAATTATCATGAAATTCGAAATCATGTTTTTAATTAGCTGAAGTGATTTCACAGTTATACATATTCTGTTACTAGGATATTTCATAAAAGTATGAATGAAAATACGCAAATAAAATAGGTTCACTTTTACTGGTAAAAAGTGCCATACTTATACCATAACGTAGTAATCACTACGAATATAAGCCCAGCCAGAATATCTGCCAGCTAATTAAAAATCCAACTTCGAATGCAATCCCAGTGAATCGAATAAAAAAACAACCAAAGTCTATATATGTATAATGGTTTCATCTTTTGGTTGTTTCCAAATTAACCAATTCAATTGCTACTTAGGTATATTAAGCCTTTAGGTTATATGGACGCATATATGCCAGTGCTTTTCCTCCATTTTCTGCTAAATGCAGCCATAATTATTTATTATTCTATCCTATTTAAATAACACACATTACGATAGTTAACATCCTATCCGGTTCGTAGGACCATCCGGTTGGAAGGACCATCCGGTTCGGAGTCCTTCCTCCACCGTCCAGTCCTCGATGATTTAGCAATAGCTATTTATTTACACAGTTAATTTACCAATAATTAAACTGATTTAAGTCACGGTGAAGTGATTTGATATTAACATTACACTAACCCCTGTAGGCGTTATCCTAAATGTAATGACTAGACGCCTCCCCGGTAGAAACTTCGTTTCTTCACCAGGATTAGAGGCAGAAGGGCATTACAGACTTTGTAGTTGAGTATATTTGTGATAATATACGAAATACTGTATTTTTAAATATATTGATACTAAAGTTAGACGCCAGCAATTGCAATGCCTGGTCATAAATCGAGCGTTTCAGCCGCCTCACTTCTGTGGACATATTTTTGTCGAAAACCTGCTGATTTTAATGGGATATCAGACTATTTATTAGAAGTCCGGGATCACTACCAAATAGATTAAAACGCCACACATATGTGCAGGGATCTCGACAAAAATGTATCCACAGAAGTGAAGTGGTTTAAACGCTCGATTTATCACCCAGGTACGTTATTCTTTCGCTTTTTCTTACTCAACTGACATCTGTTAACTTTTATCATGCATAGTATATATATATGCCATTTTTGACAAGAATTTCATTAGTAAAAATGGCATGGCATCGTAGTCTCCGGCAATATGCGTTTGGGTTCTTTAGTCCATTTCCTATTTCGTCCACATTCCGGATTCGTGCACGTTCTCCATTCCTTCAGATTCCCAGTTCGTTCACATTTCCAAAAAAATCTAACTCTGCTGTATAGAAAAGCGCCTCGAAATTTTATCAAGTCCCAGTCACCATATATTCTCGAAATTTTTCTTAGCTTGGAAATGTGGACTATTCGGAAATCGTAATGTAGACGAATCGGGAATAGTATGTGGCTGAATGTCCACGAAATGGGAACGAGGATGTAGTGAATCCAAATGGCAGTATGATAAAACGGTACATACCAAAACATCTGACACCGCCACAGAAATATATCGAGATAAAAGGAATGAGTATGTCGCGTGCTAAAAAGAAGCACAGAATATATATAAGCTAAAGCAGTAAGGAAGCTGCAAACAAAACGATCGAAACGCACGCACACATAGACGCGCGCTTTTACAAGGCCCCTAAGGGAATCTCGCGGTGCCGTCAGTCGCGAGTGCTGCATGGAGGCGAGCGGTCGCGCTTTGTTTTTGTTAAGGTGGATTTAGACCAAACGAATTCTAACACATTCTAACCCCACTCTACCAAATTCTTTGTGTGTACACAACCTCACCTTTACGTGCGCGCGCCCAGACGGCCCCCGATCTTTTCATTTTAAACAACCCTAACGCTCTAATGGAGCGTAGGTATTTATTTTCAAAAAGTAAGCGTAGCTTCCATACCTACTGCTCTATTTATATTCTGTGAAAGAAGGGCCATGGACCTTCTTTGCACGCCGTCAACTTCAGTTTATAACAACATTATCGGATTTGGAAAATCTGATAATAATAATGGTATAGGTAATTCATTGTTCAAATTACCACCAAATGAAATGGAAAATTGATGTTTTCCATCACTAAATTACACTCTTGACGTCGTCGTCAAACGTCAACGGCAAAATCTAACATACAAATTTCCATACAAGTTCCCATACAAATCGACGAACTATCCTTCTATCTCGATAATTATATTTCTGTGGACACCACTATTCCTGTAGCAATTAGGTAATGTCCCAGATTACGTGCCATGTTTCATAATATATTATAGCCGGTTGTACATGTTGAGATGTGTTTTTACAAAACAGCTAGCCTGAATCTTACTTGTTCGAAATTGCAGACTTCCTATTTCGGTGAACATTTGACAATTCTTATTATTTCCTCCATCGATATTTAAACATTAACCATTGATACAAATATGCGATAAAACAAACCAGTTTCCAAAGTATCTGAACATTTTGGAGACCTTTTCGCAGTATGTTAGTAAATAGTCCAATTAGAATTAGATGGAACAATATTTTATTTGCCACCCGGTTTCATTCCGTGTATTCCGAAAAACCTTTTCTTAGGCACTGGTACCACCGCCGGCGAGTAAGCGAGTAAAGTTGGGCGAGTAACAGTTCATTGCGGGCTGACCATGCACAGTGTGATCAATCGACCTTTCCAGATCCATATAATGCTACTCGCCCAACTTTACTCGCTTACTTGCCGGCAGTGGGACCAGTGCCTTAGTGCACCCTTTTGTTTCCTAACAAACATGTGTTTCAAATCATTACACTATCCGCCAGTGGCGGTTTAAGCCAATTGCGGACCGGGAGGCGTAAGTGGGTGAATCAACTTTGTCAGCAAAATTTCACCTTCTCCGACTAAAATTGAAAGGAAATCGTTATTCGGATATTTTTTGAATAAAGTGTATGCTCATTTAAAAGACAAATAATAAAGCTACGCAGTGACCCAGCGGATATAGGTAGCTGTCCTCCACTTTTGTATGAAAATAAGGGGTTTTTCCGCTGGGTCCTTTTATTTTTACCTAATCTATCTCTAGATGTAAGATCTTGTTTCATTTAAAACATGGAAAAGGTGAACAAATAAGGAGAAAGGGCAATCTTTGCATAAAACAAAAAAAAGTCGATTCACCCAAGTAAAAAAGGTGTACTTTTTGATTTTTCGCCCGGGAGGGCATTTGGCAGCCGACTAGCCGACCCCACCGGCATATGACACGCGGTCCGCTGGGTCACCCCTTAGTGCTTGGCACCCGGGGCGCGCCCCTACGCCCCGCCCCCCTTATGCCGCCACTAAGCTGAATTAAGCTGAATTAAGACTTGACATTGTCTGTAACCTTACTCACGGAACTGTTTTATAAGTATAAGATTAATTAAATCGATAAGGATGTAAAATGTGGTTGTCCATCAGAAAAGACACCTTACGTCAACGCCATAAGGACCCTTTTCTGATGGAATGCCACAAATGATCAGCTACTTTCGAATCTGACTGTACACTGAATACATAAATATACACAAATGTAAAATAGTTTAACATACAATAGCAAATTACACCAATACCAATTAAATTATTATATATTTGGCTAAGCCTTATTAACTACAACTTATATAATAATATAAGTTCAAAGACAATTATACTATTAAGTACACTGAATAAATAACACACGTTACACACAATATTGCACAAAATGAACAATGTTAGAAATTGTATTGCATCCATTTATGTGAAGTTTTTAATTAAAACTTCACATTTATTTATAAAAACACCCATAATAATAATTAAAAAAACAATTGAATTAATACTTTCAGGTTAACTATCTTCCGGTTGTTGCAAAAACAAATGGCTACAAAGATTGACAAAAGGCTAAGGATGCCACTTAGGGCAAGCAATACCGGTTTTATATGTATGGATAATACCGGTTTTTCGGTATTGGCCCATACAAGTAATACCGGTATTGCATGCCCTCCACACCTGCACGGATTCATTAATTAATGTGCAAGTTTAGCTGTTGCGTTTTACTTTCTCCACAAGGTTCATTTTATTCGATTCGACTTTAATTGAAAAAACGTCAATTTTAAATCGTTATTATTCGAAACATAAGGCTGAAATCGTGGGTATTTTTTTGAGAGTAGGATCCTTTTGCCTGGCTAACTACGTTAAATAAAAAAAGGACTAAAATTATGATAAATGCTTAATACGCCTTTTTTAAACTTTCGTCTCTACGTCTCAGCGGCACCTCACAAATCGATTTTCGCGCACTCCGAAAATAAAGTTGCAGTTGATTTTTTTATAAATCAAACCCATTTTACTTGTCTGTTGACTTGTAAAATAAAAATAATTATATTGATTCGAAAGTTATCATAGTCCTAAATTTGTGCACCTTTTTTTATTGACTATCAATCTATCATAGCATATCCCGCTAATGGCAGTTTATATAGAATAGTTTATTATTCTGTACAAAAAGTGGCCACTTTAAAGTTTCTTATTTTGTGGTTTAGTCCCAGCTGATACATACAGCTGAACATTGGTATCTACTAACACCGAACACTTCAATTTTGCTACCCATAAAATTAAATATTAGGAGACGATCTTAGACAAAAGGACCAAGTCCCGTCTATAATATGTTTACACCTTCACTGACACTTGTACAGTCAGATGTCCCGCACAATTTTTACGTCACACGATTTTTCAGACTTTTAGACCTTCCCTCCATGTCACACTTTTTCCTAACATATTTGGTAGTATAGGCTGTCATTTGGCTAGACACCCCCCCCCCACCCCATGGGTGTGACGTACTATATGGATGACCCCCAACCGCTCCGCTCTGGCTCCACAGAAAACCATTAGCAGAGCTAAGCCAATTGCATTGCCGAGTGGAGACGATTTCGGTTGCACATCTGTCTTTGTGTTTCTTTTTTTGGTGTATTGCCTCATATATCTAACCGTAATGACGTGTTATCCGAATATCAGAACTAAGCAATATGCTTGTACTTTGATGTAGAGTGCGATACGATAACTTTGCAGAGCGGAACATGGCAACACCTTCATTTAAATGTCAGTTTTTTATAGAAATTTGACTTTTAAACGGAGGTGTTGCCATGTTCCGCTCTGCAAAATTATCGTAGTCGCACTCTAGCTACTATGAGCGTCAAAATCAGGCAAACTAAGTTAACAGATTTAAAAAAGTTGCCAAGAATACTATAAATGTCAGTGTCGTATAACGCCGATGCACGCCCTTTGGGATCCATACACCTTACTCGCACTATCGATAACAACAACAGACAGTTAATCTTCTCGGTTTTGAGAAGAGCCCGAAATTTCCAAATTCTATACAAAGTTGTACGACTTTTTAAACAACCTAGATTTTAGAATTCTAGTTTCAAATTATAAAGGTTACTAAAGACTTTCACGCCCAAGCGGCGGGCGCTCGTAACTTTTGCTCAGATGCCGGCCGTTTTTTTCGCACCGCATTATTGTTCTCACAAACCCGCCTAGCGGGCGCTGTCGGTTTTCATTTTTTTTGTCTTTTTTGTGTGGTGAAAGTGTAGTCTCGGGTCACTTTTTTTGCAATTAAGAACAGTTAATCTTTTAGATTTTGGGTAGAAAGGGCCGAAAATTTCTAAACTCTGGGAAAACAAGATCTAAGATTTTTGTTTTAAATGGCCTAGATCTAGATCCGTAGGTAATCGGAATTGTACCGTAGGCTACTGTATGCAGGTGTTCACACGAAGCTATATTGGTTGTCGACGGCGCGGTCGTGCGGCGCGCCACTGGCTACCAACAACGCCTCTAGCTCCGCGCGTCGCATGCGCACGTCGCTCCCGTGTGTTACACCCAGCTGAAACAAGACGATTGAGAAAGTTAGACTTGAAAAAAAAACTAAATGAAATAATAGCTTATAAAATAGTATGATCGAGTGTTCCACTTATTAGCATAGCCCCTTTGTAATAAAACTTTAACGGATTAAGTCCCGACGTTTCGTAACCCTTTTCTGCGTCGTGTTTTTTTTTTCAATTTTTCTCTGTTAAAATTACCGTTGTGCAAAACTATCCACGCTTTAAAAAAAAAATCAAATTAAAATAAAGGTGTTGCCAGATGGGCCTAATGTGTAAAGATGTTTACACATACGTGGGGACGTAAGAATGAAGTACATAATATACGCTATTTAAATTTTAATCCGTTTAAAGTTGTTTTATTACAATGAGTGATAATCGCGGAATCCGAAGTCAGTATTAAGCATAGCACCTGTTCAAGGAATATTTACGAAATAATGACCCGAAAACAACGTAACTGATTAGATTGGTTGACACTTATAGAAACATTTAGGCGTCAACCTGCTTAGTTGCGTTCTTTTTAACCGACTTCACAAAAAAGAGGTTCTCTAGTTGTATTTTTTCATGTTTTTCACCTCAGAACACCATCGTTTTAAACTGATTTGAAGAATTATTTTTTTCACCGGAAGAGTAGGTATACGACCACTAATGGACGGAGTTATGCAATATCGAATTACGTGCATAGGATTTCCATGGCGTTTATTGCATAATTGCGCTAGGATATTGCATAACAACGTCCATATCTAAATGACGCCCTTATACGTAAAACCAAGGACCATTAAAACAAGAGGACTGTCATTCTCCATACTTTGGATTGTAACCCGACCGCTAGGGGATTTCCGGGCAAAAACTAGATGGCGCTAAAAAACTAAACATTTAACGATGTTATAATTGAACAAAGAAACATAGTATAGTAACAATTAGTTCGTAAACAGCTAATAATAAATAAATTCTAACATTTAAATACTGTGTCACGTTTGCAAAGTTGAATAATTGTAAATAATATAATTCTTATACCAAGCTTTTACATAGATGGCGTTGTAAATTCGGGGAACAGCTTTTTGTATGGAGAATGACTATCCTCTTGTTTTAATCGTCCTTGGTAAAACTATCTTCCGCTCGTAAAGGAATGGCTTGCATTTCTATGACACGCGTATAAAAGTGCGTACCTACGCTAAAACCAGTTTATATGAGCCCGAAAATAAGCAAATATGTAACGGCTAGTGTGATTGATACCTTAAACAAGTCTGACTAACTTAGGTACACATAATTTCCTCATATCATATTATAGGTACTATAACCTATTAATTCATAATTGGCTTCTGTCTGTAAGTTCATGCTACAGGGTGCCTCTAACAATGGGGCTTTAAATGAAAGGGTCGTTTCTACTCCTTAATCTGAGCTACTTTCGTTTTGCAACTTTTTAAAAAACACGCCAAATCCTAATTTTATTTTTTCATACAAACATACGAAAGATTTCACTGCTTTCAGAATTGAACTTTCAAGATGAATTAACTATCTTAATTGAAGTTCTTTGAAGATATTGCAAAACAAATGTATCTCAGTTTAGCGAAAAGAATCGAACTTTACATTTAAAGCCTCGTCGTTGGAGCCAGCCTGTATATTCATATTTATTGATTGCAACCAATACATTACTGGGTTAGTCCTTGAAGACATGAATCCTCTGGCTACAAAAACGCAGAAGACTTCTCACTACAGAGGCATTGTTGGTTTGGTTACTTTGAGACCTTAGTAGCTTCTACAAAGTAACCAAGAACGCTATTCTAATGAGACGGAATCTTCTGTATTCGCCAATATGTGCGGGCAGAGAAATCATGTTTTCAAATAATAACTCATTAGATCATTACGCAAAATAGTTTAAAGACCATAAAATAATGCACCCTAACAATTGGAATTAGTAGTTAATTTACGAACAAGCGCAAGACGCCTACAAAACGTATAAAATTAATAACTAATATTGAAGCAACATTGCAATCACTCGATCAAAAATACTTCAACGTAAGCGGTAGCCTGTGAATCTACTCCCAAGTTCGGAAATTTCGTGTTAAACCCTGCCGTCCTTTTTACTCAAATATTGCCTTGCAAGAGAGCGAGAGACGGCGCGATTAATTTTCGAATTTGGTAGCAAATTCCATCTGGTTATAGAAACTTGGACTAAAAAAAACCATATACAGCTCGCAGTAACCTTAATTGAGCAGTTAGCAAAATAAGGCGCCGTAGGGACGTCATTAGTGCCAGTAGGCTAATGATGCTACGCTTTGTCGCGCGATAAATAAATGATAAAGCATCCGTCACTCTCACACACTATGTGTCAGAACGTGACGGATGCTTTATCATTTATTTATCGCGCGCCAAAGCGTAGCATCATAAGCCTACGGGAGTAGCTCACTCCGCGATTTCGCCGTGCGGCTACTAGTGCCCAAAATAATACATCCAACAAAATCATTTAGATCCTTGAGTAACTTACGATTCTATAATCTAGTGCAGCGGTCGGCAACCCGCGGCCCGCGAACCCCTCACTTGCGGCCCGCGAGCCTCCCTGGCTATTTTGTACGTAAAGATCGTTATGTTCAGAATCGTATTAAGTCACAAATTATTCACAAAGTGCGGCCCGCGTCAATTTCGTTACCTACTATGTGGCCCTTGGCTGCTAAAAGGTTGCCGACCGCTGATCTAGTGTAACGGAAATGTGGTAAGACAGGAATTTGCTAAATCCAGCATCTGGTATTTTGGGAGTGCGGTATTTTGGGCATGAGCGTTATTTTGCACAAGTATTGATACGAACATTGAATCTTTTCGGCCCATCTTTCTATAATCAGACAATAAATATGCATATATAAAAAAAACAACACTTACCAAAAACAGACAGTACGTTCAAAACGTCACCAAACGCATACACAACGAAAAAAACTGCAAAAAAATCAAAAAGCCATTCCACGGAATAAAGGTTTAATAATAAAATATACAACCAAGAGAATTACGATTAAAGCTTGGAAGAACATGAGTTCGATTTGTACAACTTAAAAGATAATAAAATAAACAATAGTTAGTCTAAATATGAATTAGTACACTACATGTAACGCAAACAGTACTACACACTGATATTTTTATAAAATGAGAGGGCTATTCTTTTTTAAAGAATATTTTGAGCTTCGTTACTTACATTGATTAAAACGGAAACATCTGGCAAGAAATGAACAATACAATGCGCAAATAAAACAAGAAGATCGTCAATTAAAAGAACGCCATGTATATAAAATAATTTTGTTTTTCCAACCATTCAACTTCACCAGCGTACAGTTTTTAAAAATTAACAGAACTGTGATTACCTACTGAGAAAAAAAAATTCAGCTGTACGTGATTTCAGTGACGTGCATTCCTTCCATGGGCCCCATTTAGACGGAGCGAGAGCACGTATGCGATTTTCATTTCATTGCGACGATTAATCGATCAACTGTACTCATCGTATATGTAGTTTCACGAGAGTTGAGGTGAATGATTACACACACAGCTACATGAAATACTCATTGCAAAAAAAAGAGAATGAATGAAATTAATGAGTGAGTAAATAAACACAAGGCTATAGTTTAAACAAACTTTTTGGTCTGTCTTGCAATTCACTGTTGAACCTGTTATCGGTACGAAAAAAAAACAGTAATTTCAAAATCCCGCTGTCATTACATGACAGTGTTGTTGTGTCCGTGGCCTCAACTCTCGTGAAATTGCCTATACCTAGGTAGCCCGCAATGTAATCAAACTAGTACACGAGTTCTCACCCCGTCTAAATGGGGCCATAAAGACAAAATACACTGCTGACCCTCTAATTTCTACCCTGTTAACACTCTCACGACCAACAACCCGCCTAGCGGGCGCTCGTAACTTCCTCAGATGCCGGCCGTTTTCTTCGTACCGCATTATTGGCCTCACAAACCCGCCTAGCGGGTTCTGGGGTAGATTTAATTTTTTTGTCTGGTCGTGAAAGTGTTGTAGGGTAGGGTAGGGTACAAATTAGTAAGGTAGGTAGTGTGTTAATATACCACCTACTATACTAATTTCTATGCTCCTACTCTTAGTTGGGAAGAAATAAGAGGGTGGGCTGTCTTTTTTTTTATGAAGTTGCAGCCACTTCATGGTTTATGTTTCGTTATGAGCCTGAGTACTATTTAAAGTACAGCGATTGACAGTCTTCATATTTTATTTCTTCCACCAGGATTATGATGGTCACTTTTATCGCTAAATAAATATTTATCATCCGTCACGCGGTCATTGTTCGGATCGTGACGAGTGCTTCACAATTTAATAAAAGCGACCAACATATACCCGCATGACAATACATATTCGACAACAAACATGATGCATAAAAACAAATACCCAAGGCATTGCACTATTTCCACATTTACCTTCCTTATATAACAAAAATGCACATTATCACAGTATCACCAGTAGTCCAACTCCAGTCCCTCTAGCACAACTGTGACACGCGACTCTTTGTCGCATGAGAAATGCTACCTATCCCTTTCCATTTAATACAGACTGACAGTGACAGGTGATATTCTGTCGCGCGAGAAATTATGTAGTTATGCTAGACAGCCAGGCGTTTAGATTTACATAAGCAAACACCATCGTACGTACGCGAAGGTGGCGCAACAGCACTGCCCGAACTATGGCGCCTTAGATGCCTTAGAGCTATGGATGTATGCATGCCGAGTTGCACGCCGTCCCACGCATACATTCGCGCGTACCTTTCTATGAAGTTAAACCACTGGTTATACTGTTGAATTATCTGACGTCACCGATAAGTCCGACCTTCGGCAAACGTCATATAACTCATGTCATGAGCATTCTAAATTTAGAGCAATTGCCTCATAATGGTCATGACTTTTATTAGGTTCTGCGAATTGCCGTCCGATTTACTCTTGTACAAACGAAATCACACTTAACTAAGGTGGTTCTAGTCGGTCGGTTTTCATACAAACATAAACATGGTAATTATTTGCTTCCACTGCTTCAATTATGTTTGAATTGTGTTTTATTTTGTGGTTATGTATTTTATGAAAAAATGTCTCGACATGTTGTCTGTGCGAAATGACATAAGAACTAGCAAAAAGCTAAAAAAAAAGTTTGGTACGAAATGATGATAATAGATGGCCAGCGCCATCACCTTTAATGGCAATTTGCACATTAATTATGGTTTTTAGAGATTTCTCATGTCATTTCACGCAACAAAATGTATCCAGCTATAAAATTAAACAAGTTTCAACCACGATTTATGTCGTGAGAGCAAATGATGACCCTGCTTGTGTTTGTATGGAAGGCAGACTCGAATCACCTTAAGTGACCATTATTTGTATACCTTACTTCAACGGCATAAGGTTTACGAATGGTGAGTTAAGTGTGTCTTCGATGGTAATAGGCTAGTTTCCTAACAGTTCATATTAACTTCCTTTTCTGAATTATGATGTGTCAAAAAGCTTAAATAATATGCAATTTTATAGAAAAAGATTACGTCACTGGATACTATGTCGAATTGACGCTTATTTTAAGTTTTGGAAACGTAAATTTTAGCGTAAGCGTTAAATAATTTATTATTTCTACAGGAAACTACCTTATTTTGTAGAGAAACGGACAGACAAATAAACTTCGTTCAAATCTTAACGTCTTAGAATACTAGATTTTATGCGCGGCTAAGCCTTTGTTATTCTCGTTTTTATCAGAATGTAACCTAGGATACTTTGTGATTGAAACAAAGGAATGTTTCAATCATAAAGTATCTTATGTTTCAATCCAGGACTAGGTCTAATTGCATGCCAAATTTCAGCTCAATCCATTCAGTTGTTACTGCGTTATTTAGTATCAAACATCTAAACATCCCACCATCTTCACATCACACTATCACACTAATATTATAAACTAGCATTTTCCCGCGGCTTCTCCCGCGTTGTTCCCGTTATTGTCCCAAAGGAACTTTTTACCGGGATATAAAGTATACTATGTTTCAATCCAGGACTTGGTCTACTTACATGCCAAATTTCAGCTTGATCCATCCAGTTGTTACCCCGTTATAAGGTAACAAACATCCAAATATCCAAACATTTTCACAAACTTTCGCATTTATAATATTAGTGGGATGTGAAAATTTGTGAAAATGTTTGGATGTTTGTTACTAAATAGCGGACTAACAATTTAATGGAATTTAGCATGCAAGTAGACCAAGTCCTGGATTGAAACATAGGATACTTTTTATCTCGGCAAAGAGTTCCCTTGGGACAGTAACGGGAAAATGCTACTTTATAATATTACTAGGATAGCCATACTTTTTTTTTATATAGCCATACATCACAAAATATGCTGATCACAACATTTATCAATATGTTTACCTCTTGATTTTCAATCTTATCTTTGTGAATGCTGTGTTTAATTCACAGACAAACGGCGGTTAGAACCGCGTTTTTACTAAATAAGACATTAAGATTTGAACTTTTGATTGTTAATTGTTTCGCATGTTTTTTTTCGTTTAAATTCGGAGAAATTAAAATAAAACATTTTTCCAATGACCTATGTAAAAATCTGAAACGTTGGCTGATTTATTTAGCTGGGTAAAAATATGCGAAACATTTAATACGATCTAATAATGTTGAAAAAGGGAACGATGAAAAACGGTACTCGAAAATACATAATATAAAACTATAGATGTCTAAATAATAGTTTATAACAATAAGTATCTAAAAATGCACTGGGTTTATGACAATATACAAAAACATAACCTTGCAAAATTTTTAAACATTATTTCTTACAACATGTAATTATTTACTACCTACATTTTTAAACGTAGTATTTTGTGATTTAAAATAAAGTCTAATCCCTTAATATTTTATCGATTATAACTTAAATACGAATGTATAAATAAGAATTTACAAGGATCTCAATAAATAAAATGCATATCTAGGAATCAACAGTATACTACAATTTAAAATAATTGTTTCATGTTTTCAATTTACTTGAGAAGAATCTTTACTTTGTTTTTTTTCGTAAGAAATCTTCCTATTTTACTGCTATTCTATTGTCTCCGCATATAATTAGAGGGCGCCCCGCAAAAGTAAAAAATATCGGACATAAAAAGGGCCCTACAGTTGAAACTTGTAAACCACGAAATAAAATAAGTACAACACATAGTCAAAGTAAATCATAACGATTTTTATTTTTTGACGGATAAAGGCGTTGACTGTTCAGATACTTTTTGTACCTAAGGTTGTTACTCGGAAAAATACAGTTATTGTCTCCATTTTTATTTCGATTTACATGACCTCAACTGAACCTAAACAATAGCTCAACAGTTAGGTACTTTTTCCTTAGAATGCAAATACTAAATAAGTAAATACCATGCTTATGAAACATATTTTTTTGTAAATGAGTGTTTTTCAGTATGTAATATGTAAACACTACAATTATTTTTGCTATACGTGATGGGCAATTCTAATAGCGTTTCAACCGCTCTCACTTTCCTGGTAGAATTTTTGACTATTTTCCTGTAGGCTCGGATTACCATTTTCTGTTATTTTCTACAGGTACTGGTATTCTACAAAATAACCTAAAATAGTAATCCGAGTCTACGGGGAAATGCTTCATAATTCTACCAGGAAAGTGAGAGCGGTTGAAACGCTATTAGAACTACCGTGAAGTGATCGACCGCGTGATTATTTTTGTATTATTCACGTACACCAGAATAATAATAAAACCAAAACCACAGACTTTGAATAAAGTATGCATTATCAAGTTAACGAAACTGTACACGTACAAATAATTTAGAATGTTTTTGAATCAATATATTTAATAGAAATATATCGATTCTTACTAGATTAACGTGGAATCACGACATTTTTATGTGTATCAATAATTGATAATTTATAAAATATTTTATGTAAATTTACATATTATATGGCATTTATTTCATGACATCAAAAGCGCAAACAACACTAGGCAAATAAACAAAAATAAGCTGAAAATTCATAAGAAATATAATTGTGTCCGAATTAATATGTATAAGTGGTGTTATATGTATATCTATATCCTCTTTTTATCGAGCTCGAACTATGGGGTGTGCACTTGTGAAGTTTGTTTGCCGTGCCCCACACATGGGGCATTGAACTGTAAACGTGTTAGACGCAGACACATTGAGAAAATGAAAATAGCAAAACAGCAAAAGAAACTATACTTTTACTTTCAAGTGCCCAATGGTGTAATACAATGTCCGTATTGTAGACCTTAGTAAAGTGGGGGTTAAAGAGCATATTTATTTCACGTATTATATTAAGCAAACAAATAACTAAAATTACTGTTTTAAAATAGATTTCATAGATTTGTATTGAGTTAGGTGGGTACATAATGCCTCTTTGTATTACTCTTTATAATTGATAAACATTTTTCAGGCGATTTACATGTCATATGAAAATAATATGGACTATCTAGAGGTTATGGCTAGTCTCATGATTTAGCATAATGTTGATCAATGATCATAAATATGTAATGTATATATTAAGTAATATAAAGTATCAAAAATGCATGACTTTAGAAGCCGATCTCTGTGTTAGTTATTCAGTCTGAAATAGCTTCTTTTAGCGAAGTAAAATTCTTATGACACTCGTCCGTTTGCATAACATTTCATTAAGACTACGGTGTATTAGAACACTTGCTGTCCCTTCACGATTTGCCAAACAACTTGCATGATTAAGAAAAAAACGTTATTTTTAATATGCCCAATGCCCGTCACGTCGCTTATGGCCATTTCGTAGACAAATATTTCTAATATTTCTCTTGTGTGTTTTTTCCCAAACGCGGTAAGTTTACAACAATCATGGATTTATAACGCCCGGTACTACATATCAGTGCTGCTCACTTTTTATCTCATGAGCACTCGCATCTATAACAGCCGATGTATCTATTCTCGCGTCTATATATGGGTTCTATTGGCGACTGTGACGGGACATGGTACGGTACTACATATTAGTGATGCTCACTTGTTGTCTCGTGAGCACTCGCATCTATAACTGCGGATGTATCTATTCTCGCGTCGATCTATATGGGGACTGTGACAGGACGTGGTACGGTACTACATGTCGGTGATGCTCACTTGTTGTCTCGTGAGCACTCGCATCTATAACTGCGGATGTATCTATTCTCGCGTCTATCTATATGGGTTCTATTGGCGACTGTGACGGGACATGGTACGGTACTACATATCAGTGATGCTCACTTGTTGTCTCGTGAGCATTCGCATCTATAACTGCGGATGTATCTATTCTCGCGTCGATCTATATGGGTTTTATTGGTTCGTGTGACGGACCGTGGTACGGTACTGCAAGTCAGTGATGCTCATTTGTTGTCTCGTGAGCACTCACATCTATCATTGCGGATGTATCTACTCTCGAGTTTATTTACATTGGTTGTATTGGCGACTGAGACAGGACGTGGTACGGTACTACATATCAGTGATGCTCACTTGTTGCCTCGTGTCGTGTCCTAGGGCGCACACGACGGTACGGTACTACGGTACTACATATCAGTGATGCTCACTTGTTGCCTCGTGTCGTGTCCTAGGGCGCACACGACGGTACGGTACTACGGTACTACATATCAGTGATGCTCACTTGTTGCCTCGTGTCGTGTCCTAGGGCGCACACGACGGTACGGTACTACGGTACTACATATCAGTGATGCTCACTTGTTGCCTCGTGTCGTGTCCGAGCGCGCACACGACGGTACGGTACTACGGCACTACATATCAGTGATGCTCACTTGTTGCCTCGTGTCGTGTCCTAGGGCGCACACGACGGTACGGTACTACGGTACTACATATCAGTGATGCTCACTTGTTGCCTCGTGTCGTGTCCTAGGGCGCACACGACGGTACGGTACTACGGTACTACATATCAGTGATGCTCACTTGTTGCCTCGTGTCGTGTCCGAGCGCGCACACGACGGTACGGTACTACGGTACGGTACTACGGTACTACTAGTACTACATGTCGGTGATGCTCACTTGTTGTCTCGTGAGCACTCGCATCTACAGTTGCGGATGTATCTATTCACGAGTCTATATAGAACCCATACATTCTATTGGTTCGTGTGACAGGACGTGGTACGGTACTACATGTCGGTGATGCTCACTTGTTGCCTCGTGTCGTGTCCCAGCGCGCACACGACGTACTCGGTGAGCGTGACGTCGGCGGCGCCGCCCGACTCGAGCGGGATGGGGTGCGCGCGGAAGTGCTCGAGCATGTCGTGCACGTTCGGGAACCACAGGTGCTGCACGCGGCACTGGCCCGTATCGCTTAGCGTCATGCGGAGGTGCTTCGCGCGGCCCTGCGGAGATAATACTAAAGTCAAAGTCTGTGGGTCTAGTGAAAAGGGGTACAAGTCAAATTTATACCAGGACCAAAAGGTCACAACCCTATAGTATGACTTAAGCTCTTTTGCTCTTAGGTTAAATGTGACTTGTACCCCTTTTCAATAGACCCACAGAAGTGTTTATTTGCACAAATTGCGGTACATAAATTGATGTCGATATTAACAATGGCACAGCACAATTTGCCAGTATAGATAGTGGCATGCAAAAAGTTTTTACGTCCCGTGGAACCACGGTCACTCTGCGAGCAACTAGGTGCTACCCATGGCCCACAACTTGTTACAATGTGGATGCCACTGGCCAGGATTATTCAAGCTTTACCTGGAAGTTGAAGGTGAGCACGTACTCCCCCCGCCTGGTCTCCGACTGGCGCACGAGGTAGCAGCCGTGCGCGGCCTGCCCGCCGGCCAGCACTTGCGCGGCGGCGGCGGCGCGGGCCAACGTCCCGTGGAACCACGGCCACTCCGCGAGGGAAACTCGTGCCGCGCCACACGCCTCTTCCGCTATCGAACCTGAGAAACCCACGTTGTTAGTGACACACTACTGCGAAATCAGGGTGAGAAGCAATGGGAACCAGAATATGTCTTATGCCACACCTGGCCATAAAGTGGCTTTTTCCGCACGCTGCGCGTACGGAAAAAGCCGCTTTTTGGCCAAGTGCAGACATAAAATGATGTACACAACACGGGAGGTAATAAAGAAAGGCCGAGATCGCAGATTTGTGCGGCCCGAGCTGCAAGCGAGGGACGTAAATATGCGAAGAGGGCCACTCGTCCCGAGTATTTACCCTCGCCTGGCGGCTCGGGCCAATATACCTCGGGACTCGTGAAAAATGACATACTTTCCGCACTTGGTATCAAAATAGTACATTACACAACTAGGGTGGTAATACAAAGAAAGGTCGAGATAGCAGAAATTTGCGGCCCGAGCTGCAAGCGAGGGACATAAATATACGATCGAGGGCTTTCTTTATTACCTCCCGTGTTGTGTACATCATTTTATGTCTACACTTGGCCAGAAAGCGGCTTTTTCCGTACGCGCAGCGCGCAGTCCTCGATCGTATATTTACGTCCCTCGCTTGCAGATCGGGCCGCAAACATCTGCGATCTCGGCCAAAAAGTGCACAAGCTATTGTCACTGTGAGAAAATAAGTATACATCTGACTCAGTGAATATTCATCTCCAAGACACTAAAAATAAAGCTAGTGCGTAACTTATTATTATTTCCTTTTTCATTTTACTGCGTTTCCTGAATTAAATATTTCCCTCCTGACATAACTGCCTAAAGTTGGATACGCGCTTGGCCGGCACATGATACGAATATTCAGTGTGACTCATGACATGATTAATTCCATTTTTAGAAATTGTTACTGTTTACATAAATTAAGTTCAGTAATATGACCCTGATAATGCGTGTACTGGAATACCTAAAGCATTGGGTAAAGTACGGCCATATCCGGCCCGCGGGAGGGTTTATCCGGCTCGCCGACAGTGCTTCGAAATAAGGCATATACAGGATGTTAGGTAATGAATGAATAACCTGTGAACTGGTGATAGAGGGCACTTAGGTCTATCAAATAAAGCTTAATATAGGTCTAGTAAAAGTGTTACCATTGTTGAGGTATTTTGAGTTATGTCATTTTTCTCAAAATTGATACCCTCGCCTGGTTTTTTTGCTGTACCGCGCTATTTTTTTATGTTTAATTTATTATTTTATGTAAAAAATCACCTTGAATAAATGTGCTATTGGCTGTATAATAGCACTTGAGTGTAGCTATTGTAATTTTTTTAATTATTTTTTCAAACTTGGGAATGGAGTATTTTTTGAAACTTTGGTCTATTTTTGACCGCGTGTGGTGTAAAAAAAATACATGGACACTGGCGTACTCATTAGCTTAAAAACATGTCTATTTAATGCACATTTTAGATTATTTTGACATAAAATAATAAATGAAAAACTATAAAAATAGCGCGGTACAGCAAAAAAAACTAGTCGAGGGTATCAGTTTTAAGAAAAATTACACAAGTCAAAATATCTCAAAAAATTGTGACACATTTACTAAACCTATAGCTTTATTTGATAGACCTAAGTGCCCTCTATCATCAGTTCACAGGTTATCCATTCATTACCTAACACCCTGTATATGGCCGGCGATAATATATTTTGACAGATTATTTTCTTAAATTTAAAACAAAATTAATTTTTGCTGTAATTCTGGCCCTTTTCTACAATTTCTGCCCCCCAAATCCTTACCTAAAAGTATTCTATTCTATTTCTTCCGCTCTTACCAGTCTCATCGATGGCCGCCGCTCGCCACCGGCGCCGTGGTCGGACCGTAAGGCCGTTTTCCCGTCTCATCGACATCACGTCGACGATATCCCCTATACCTTTCTCTCCATCGCTGTAGTGAAACGGACAGGTCGTCGACGACATATCGGTGTCGTTATCGGTAGGTGTAAGAAAACTCTAAGGCAGTGTTTTTCAACGAAAATATTTCGCGATATTATTATCTATTTGAGCTTTTCAGCCCTGTATCTTTTTTAGTTTTTTCCCCCCTTTTTGCCTGAGGCTTCGTAAACCTTGCGATCCCTTTCCAGAGGTTCTGTGATCCTCCAGGGGGTCACGATCACGATTCACACGTTGAAAACACGTTGAATAGTACATTACACAACTAGGGTGGTAATAGAAAGAAAGCCCGAGATCGCAGATGTTTGCGGCCCGAGCTGCAAGCGAGGGACGTAAATATGCTATCGAGGGCTTTCTTTATTACCTCCCGTGTTGTGTACATCATTTTATGTCTACACTTGGCCAGAAAGCGGCTTTTTCCGTACGCGCAGCGTGCGGAAAAAGTCACTTTATGGCCAGGGGTGGCATAAAGAGTATTAGAAATCCTTACCTAATTCAGCCTCTTCAGGGGTATCGGTGGCCAAGTCAACATTGCTGGTGCTTGCTGGAAGATCCCTCCGCGGGGGCAGGTCAGGTGGCGCGGGCTCGGGCAGGCCTGGTAGCGCATCAGGCGGCGGTTGCGTCGTGGGCGCCGACCGCATGCAGTACTTTATAGTCGCCAGCCATGACTTCATGTCGTCCACGTCTGCGGCTTCTATTACATACTCCATGTTGTTGTCGGCCTGTGAAGATTTACAAGCTTTTATTTAACTTGTTGTGTCGGTAATTAATGAATTTTGGTTATCACATGATACATACATATTATAAGGATGACAACCAAAACTCATTCATTACCAAAGGTTGTCTGGAAGAGATCGCTTCCTAGCGATAAGACCGCCTGTTGTCTACCATTAGTTTTTAGTAGGTATCATACTCATTTATTCGTAAAATGTTTTTCGATTTCACATGTCAAAAAAATATTACAATAAGATTAATTAAATTAAATTACAATAATAAAAAGATAATAATTGTGTTCAAATTAATTTCTTACACTGACAGTTACCTTGTTTATTTAAGTTTAGTTATCTTGTTTATTTAAGGATCTATAATTTTTTGGTGTGCAATAAACAGTATTGTATTGTATCAAAAAAATCTCAAAGGAAAATCAACCGTATTGGAAGAGTAATAATAAGATTGACTGTTGCAGTAATTTGTTTAGTGTATTTAATGAGTTTTGATTGTGACCTGACGGTATGTTTGTTGGGTTATGTTAGAAGCTAAATTAGAACCCCTTCCTTTTCGATTGGGCTTTATTTTATTTTATTTATTTGGCACACTAAACAGATAACATTCACAACATCAAATTATATATTAACATAGGTATAATAAACATTATCCAAAACAAATATGCACAGCATAATTAGGCAAAAGAATGAAAATTATCCTAAAACTTATACTAACACTAAAATACGAGATATTATCACATACAGACACTTTAATTTGGTATACTTGTGTATCTTTTATGGTCTTGTGATGGCAGGCATCTCATTTGATAGGTTATGATAAGCAGTTTGCGATTATACAATAAAAAGGTACGGTCAGCATTAAAAACCTCATCTCAAACATATTTTTAATGAAAAACCTTATTTTTATTTGTTGAAAATGTAATCTGCATTATGTGGGAATCGGAACATTATTTTTTACCATATGGACAATATTATGTTGATTATTGAAATTTCTAGATAAAGTCGCTAAAGGCAGGTGATCTCTGCATGTGGTGGAGACTGCTGTTCGCAGGGTGTGGGTGCTATAGAAAAAAAAAATACGGTCTACTGTCTGCACCATTCTTATGCCTCATTCCACAATAAAACAATAGTGAAAATGACTGTCATTAAAAAAATTAGTTTTCAAGATTTTACTAAAGAAAGAAATTACTAAATTATTACGAACTCAAACCTGCTCAAACAATAAACAAGAAAGTATTTCAAAAATTATATATTTAAAATACCTATTTAAATTGAAACTGAGAAGTTTGTAGAACATGTTATCAAGATTCTACAGCTTGTATACCAAAGCTAAAATGGGTGTGAAATAATATTGTAGTGTGGTGTATTATTACACCCAAACACCCTTAAACATTTGTACGTCAAACGGCAAAAAGTGGAGAACTTCTTCCAAGGCTTAGCCTGTAACACCTGTTTTGAAACCCGCTTTTAACAAGTAAATGATTATTGATTAACTTTGACTTGAGAGCTTAGTTATTGGGACAGTTGTCACAAACAAATATTTTTTTATAGTGTACTTACTAAATGCACACATATTTTACAAACTAGTAGTTAAACCACAAGGACAGGTAATTCATTAACCTTAATCCTCTGCAACTACTTACAAGTATAAATAGTGTCATGCAAAAGGAATTTAATAAGAATGAATAATAAACAAACATGATTTCATATTTCTTACCTTCAATACAAATGTATTTTCATGGTCTGGCATTTCTAAAGCAGTAGTCTCCCTTGCCTCTGATATGAGAAAACAGAAGACCCCGCTTCGGGGTTTCTGTGATTTCGGTGGGGAGTAGAATTCCAACATATAACCTCCTACAGTCTTCACCAGTGCTAGTCTGCACCTCTCCCATTTCTGCGGGCCCGAAGGCTGCTCCAGACTTTCGGGAGTTAAATAATTAACCAAACCTTCTTTCCTACATTCTACAACTATTTTGGCTAGCTTAGTCTTACTCTGTTTGTTCAAATTCGAAGATAATTCGACCTCGTCTGAATGTTGTTTATGGAACAGACCTTTGCCTCTCCTCAGTCCTTTAAAAGATAACCTTCTGAAAAACGGCTTGTGTTGGGTTTTGGGCGAATCGGTGTCTTCCGAATAATCGCTCTCATCGTGACCAGTGTGCGTTCCATTAGGAACCTTGTGTTGCGCTTTTAGTTTGCCGATTTCTATCTCGAATTGTTCCGAAAAACAATCAACGAATTTCTTTAGAAGATCTTTGTGGGATACGCCTTGGCGGGTGGTGGGGTCTGCGGCGCCGGTCTGGACATACTGGAAGCAAGCCTTGGCGAATTCTTGAGCGGCGGCTTTAGCCTGACGCTCGCAGAACTCGACCCATCCGTCGGGGTCGCCGTCGGACGGGCCCGCCATGGCTAGCAATTTCTTTAACAGCTCCACTTGGATAGTGTTTTTTTATTATTATGTACACAATAACAACACTTAAATAATTCACTGAATCACGGTTTCTTATCTATTTCAATGACAATTTCGCAATCAAAATACTCATTCTGAATGCTTCCTCACAAGTTTTCTCGCGAAAACAAGTTTTGTTGCCAGGTAAGAAATTAAATAAATAACGGGTGAAAACACTAAAACAGGCTAACATACATTTTTTAAATATATTTAAATAAAACAAAATATTTTGTTATCATATTTTTTTGAAAAAATAAAATGAAATAACATAAAGTAGGCACAAAATATACTTGATTTTATTTTTATAATGTTTTTATGGTCTAAATAAATGACATCTAGTGTGGCGATTGTCAAAACGTTACAATAAACTTGTACAAAATCTTTCGCTAGATGGCCAGTAGAAGTCAGGTCCAAATATCAGAAAACCGGTTCTTCTAGTGTTTAAGCGAACTACTAGATGTCACAGCCAATGCATTAATAAGTCAATTTTTAGGGTTTCGTACCAAAATGGTAAAAAAGGAACCCTTATGTTGCGACTCTGTCTGTCTGTCCGTCTATCACAGCCAGATATCTCAGTAACTATTGCTGCAATCGATTTGAAATTTGGAATAGTTTTAAAAAAGCCATCGGAACCTACTGGATATAATAAAAATCTTATACCTTTTTTACTTTTTTATAAGGGGCGCGAAATGGGTGGTCGATAAATTTAGGTGGTGGTATTATATCAAGTGAGGTATCCAATGAAAGGGCTTAATTTGTAGATTTCAAAACCATTTTTTTATCATGTTTTTAATTTAGGACTGAAAAAGTTAAAAGAAATACCATTCCCCCTTTTATTTTCGAAGTTACTGAACAGAAAAATCTGTAATAATTATCAATTATTAATATCATTCGAAATATTGCAGGAAAAATAACCGCTTTCCTAACTTGCATAGTATAAAGTTTTTTTAGAAATTCGCAAAAATCGTGACACTATATCAATGTATGGGGATAACAGTTTTACAACAGCAAAGTGAAGTTTGTCCCACCATATAGTTTATCTTGAACTATTCACGTATATCTACTTACGGGTTTATACGGAACCGTCGGAGCACGAGTCCGACTCGCACTTGACTGTTTTTTTATTAAATCTCAAAATGCAACGTTATTTAACTGACTTCATAATAAGGGCAATCCGTTACAGTCCTTTTTAGGGTTCCGTACCAAAATGGTAAAAAAGGAACCCTTATTGGTGCGACTTTGTCTGTCTGTCCGTCTGTCACAGCAAGATATCTCAGGATCCACTGATGCTATCGGCTTGAAATTTGGAATAGTGTTAAAAACTGCTAACCCGAGCCTATTGGACAGAAAAAAGATCTTAGCCGACTTGGCGGGGGCACTGCCGTGCCCCCAGATAGGTACCTTTTTTTGTATGTACCCCGTTTACACAAAAACTGCTTTTGTCTGCAAAAGGTGTCTCCTAGGTGGCTCAATTGACTTCAGTTTAGTAACTTATTTGATGACGGGATTTTACAGAAATCTAGGAAGCTCTTCAAATATTACCAAGGACCGTTAAAACAAGAGGACTGTCATTCTCCATACCAAAAACTGTTCCCCGAATCTACAACGCCATCTATGTATAAGCTTGGTATAAGAATTATATTATTTACAATTATTCAACTTTGCAAACGTGACACAGTATTTAATTGTTAGAATTTATTTATTATTAGCTGTTTACGAACTAATTGTTACTAGGGTAAGTGCTCCAGTGAATGAACACTTAAGGAAATTTTCAACTTTAAAAATATATTTTTGGCAGATAGCAGTAATTCAATTCAAATATTACTATTCCTATAGAGTAAACAACTATTCTAGTTTTCTAAAATCACTTTTATTTTGCAGTAGTGCGGCACAATTTTAAATTATAGCAAGCTGTAGGGGATAAAATGGAAAATCACCAGTGAATGAACACAAAATTCTAGTAAATGAACAAATGAAACCAATGAATGAACTACCTTAAAAATATTGCTTTATTTTGGTGTAAAAATCGAAAAAGATTCTTGATCATATTGGAATCTTTTGTGTGATGATTTTGAAGTTTCCATGTTCTAAAACATGAAAAATACAATAAATGTTGTAGTTCATTCACTGGTTTTTGGAAACTAATTGATGAACTATCTGTCATTGCGGTAGTTCATTCACTGAAAAACTCAGGCCAGTGAATAAACTGGTTAAAATTGAATAAACTGTTAAAAATTGAATATTTAAAGTTTTGTTCGAACACTGGCCTTTTGTCAAACAGCACATTTCTATCGAAGTCATAGAAAACCAAATCTTATAACTACTACTAAAACGTCAGATATTGAACAAACAATAAATCACGTGATTTCAGTGAATGAACCCCCCTGTTCGTTCATTGGATTTAAGCCATTTTGAGATCTAGTTATAGAACACTGGATTAAAAGCCACTATTTGAAAATAAATCACATTAAACTATACATTAATGGCACGAACATGGCCTTACGGCTTAAAAAAACACGCACTGTACAAGGCACACGCACGGGACACACGCAGTAACACATTAAACACAACGTAGTTTACCTTAACCCTTATTACACCTCCATATAAAAAACGAACAGCAGCCACATGCCCACTTTACATCGCCGCTATTTTGACACTGATGCGTTTGAGTTGAAGTAAGTGCTACCAGAACTTGTCAAATAATGTTGCTAACCGAAAAAAAAATATCACGCGTGGTAGAAAGGTACAGAAATCTTATTTTACGACAAAAACATGCATTTTGTTCGTTCACTGGATTTGTTCATTCACTGGAGCACTTACCCTATACTATGTTTTTCTTTGTTCAATTATAACATCGTTAAGTGTTTAGTTTTTTAGCGCCATCTAGTTTTTGCCCAGAAATCCCCTAGCGGTCGGGTTACGATCCAAAGTATGGAGAATGACAGTCCTCTTGTTTTAATGGTCCTTGATTATAGTCATGTAGTGATTTATGCGAGCGCATTTTATACTTAGTACCTAACTCGTGCATATGAGATGAATAGGTTAGTTTGAAGTAGGATATTTTTACTTTTTTGAAGAAAATTGCACTTCACGGCCAAGGCAAAACATAAAATGATATAATGTTGGAATTTAACATTGGCAGCAAGTTGCTGCAACAGCGTGAAGCAACAGGTCACGCTGTTTATTTGAACGGTTGTCAGTAAAAACGGTGATTGCTTGTCAAGTGAAAATGAGTATAAAGTCATGTTCATGTACTTACGAAAGTAATTTAATACATATATTTTTATACAATTTATTCCACTTTACATTTCATTATGTATATCCAGGTTATGGGCCCAGCACGCTTCCACTTGCGGGCGGTAATATAGATATTCAAATCGCATATACAACTACGATCTGGAACATTCTTTGTTTTACCGCCCTTGGTTTAAAATATACTATTTCTTCCATGTGACACAAAGTACAGCTTTTAATTTGTTGACTTCTAGTCTTGCCCAAGCAACATTGAAATACTCCAGGCCAAAATGCATAGACTGTTATTTTTGTGCAATTTCATGGCTCATACTGACAGATTTAGGCGGCGAGGGCACGTAAAATCACTTTTCAACGCTACCCTTGTCTCGGAAAAATAGTTCTATTTGTACCGTCCACAAATACCCGAGGACCACTTATATGCGTCATCGAACAGATCTTTTCTCATAAAATCCGTCTAGCGGCGTTGCCAACGCTGAAATCTATATTAGGCTAACATTAAAAAAAAAAAAATTGTGTCTGCGCGGAAAGAGAATAGGCGTGGCGAAAAACGGAACTAACCTAACCAGTAGGTATGGCATTTTTTTTTGCAAATACGGTAGAAAAGCATTACAGCGCCCCCAAATCTAAATCCTATTCTCTTTCAGCACAGACTCTATCACAGAATAAGTTGACACTGGAAATTTCAAATGTCGTAAGGGACAAAGGTCGACTTTTCAGGAGAGCCAAAAAACAAAATTCAATTTAAAAAAAATCGTAACTCGGTCGTTTCTTAACCGATTAGGATGATTCTCAGATTTATAATTTTCAAATAACTTTATCTACACCGAACTAATTATTGGAAATCTATAACCTTAATAGTTTAGGAAATAGTGTCCCTTACGCAGTGAATTTAAGACGAAAATGTCCGTTACGAATCTGAAATAACCCGTTTTTTTCTTAAAAATATTATCATATTGTCGTAACTACCAAAAGCGTATTTGTACATTGCGAATTTCTGTTGTAAGTTATATTTATGGTTTCCAGGTTAATGAAGTAAGTAACCATAAAATGTATGAAAATATAAATTTTTATACTAAATTTATATGGCACTATGTTGTATGGGTCAACTTTAAATTTTAGGAAGTTACGACAAAATTTAATCTTCTCATAACTTTTTTATTTGACGGGTTATCAAAATTTCAATCGAACAGATCGATAGAGAAAAAAATACTGATTCCAATGGTATATTTAGTGTACTTACGACAAAATGTCCCTTACGACATTTGAAATTTCCAGTGTCGAAGTAATAACTAGTACTACGTACAGAAGATTCTCTTTCCAACAACCACTGACCACCGGACGGAGCGCAACGGGTCCGAATGTCTCTCTCTATCGCATAACGCGTGCTCTTTCGGGCCGCTGCCTAAGGGAAAAATTTGGTAGTGGTACCTACTGGTCGCGCGGCGTAATCGCGAAACGTCTGCACCTCTAGCACAAGCAAGTGTGATGCGTGACTCTTTGTCGCGTGACAAATACTATCTATCTCTTTCCACTCAATATAGTGTGACAGTGACAGGTGACGCTCTGTCGCGTGAGAAACGAAGTAACAACGAAGTAAATAAAGAATGTTGCAATAATAAAGAAACAAGGATATCTGATTAGCAATGGAACTCATGACCTCGCTAAAAATAATACTCAAAGAAAAAATATTAATGCCAAAGTGTAACAAACAAATAGTCAAACTTTTAGGAGCGCCCGATACGCATTCAAGGTCGAGGCGCAGACAGTGCGATCCGTACTGGGCCATTCTATTCTTACGCATTCGTAAAACTTTGCTTGTAATTCGTTCGTTCGCGGCGCGCACACATACAAGACAAGCCGCGCGATGTACATTTTGTAAGAAGAAAAAGTACCTACTGCTATTATACAGTAGTCATAGTGGGCACACACAGCGTTTTCTGTTGATAATATGTTTTTTCCTGATAAGTCGTACTTAATAGGTACTTAATCTGAAGCAGCGGCCGGCAACCATTTAGCAGCCATATTAGGTAACGAAATTGACGCGGGTCGCACTTTGTTAATAATTTGTGATTTTATACAATTCGGAGTATAGCGACTGATAGCGACATATACCTACATACAAAATTGTCAGTGAGGCTCGCGGGCCGCAAGTCATAGCGGTTCATGGGCCGCACCGCAGGTTGCCGACCGCTGATCTAAAGGGAAGACTAAAAATATCAGACGTCGTTTAAGTATTCTATTTTCATGAAAAATATTAGAGGTTTATTGATGAAATAAAAAAGGTCAAATTTAATGCAGGTTAAAGGTGCATGAGTTCACGAAAACATTAAATTTCAAATTGAAAATTGTTTTAACCCCATATAACATTCATGACATCAGAAAGTTCAGAAACCTCAGAAAACTGATAAATATTACGCTTAAATAAAATTCCGAGGCCAAATCGATCGAAAATGTGCCAATTTCCTTAAAAGTGCTATGTTGGCAACACTGCCCGTCTACTAGCGTCGATCATAAAGCGGGCGCGTGTGTCAAATTTCCAATAATCTTATTTTGGCGCGCATCAGACGGGCCGATGATGGAAATATGGGCGCCATCTCTGAACGACGAGTGCGGGCGTTCACCTGCAAGCGAAGACGGCTTTACGACACGTTATATTCGCTGATAAAAATAATAGAACACCTTGACCATTTGAGTTCTAGCCTGTGTATAGATTTCCTGCTGGGTTAGCTGAAATAATTACCTACGCTTGACAAGTCATACCTACTTTTTGACTAAGATATAGAATAGAATAGCTTTATTTTCATAGAATAAATACGTACAGCGAGACCTTAGGTGTAGTACAGACAATTTGTGGCTTATTCTGCTATATGTATCAGTGTAATACTAGCATGCAAAATATAATTGTTTTTTTGGTTACCTACACTTATTTTATACTGTATTCTGGGTCAGAAAATCTTTGATGTGATAGTATTTTTTCTCCATTAAGAGACTAGTTAGTGCTCTTTTGAAGAGCTTCAGCTTCAGATTCAGTACTGTAGGGTATTCATAACTTTGCCGTCTCGTCCCGAATATAATTTGACCCGTGAACTAATAATAACAGTGCGCAAATGGCGGTCAAAATATATAGGTATATTATCCATCTGCTCGTCGTTTCGACTTTGACGGATCACAGTAGCTGGAATTACGACCTGTTACGGTCAACCAGGGGTATTAGGGATGGCGTCTCTAATACCCCCGGTTGACGATATTTATTAATACGGGTCAAATTGTATTCGAGAAGAGATTTACAGTGAATTTGTGAACGAGCTTAGCGCAGTTACGGTTCCCGAAGAGTACCTACTTATAGTAGGTTCTTTTAGGTACCGTAAGGTCGGGGTACTTTGGCCAAATGTAGGGTAACTTTGCCCACATTGTAAATCACATATCTCAAATCTATAAGTTCTGATAATAAACATAAAAACATGAATGGTCAGCTAAAACCATTCACATGACAATGTGCCGTAATTTAAATGCAGTAGTAAAACCTGAATCGAATTAATCCCTATGGTCAAAGTTACCCCCCCAGGGCGAAAGTATCCCGACCTTACGGTATTTAATAAAAAGATGAACAAAAACCCACGTGACTCGGTCGTTCAGCCAATCAAAGTAACGTTTTGTATCTGTGGCACAATACCACTGGCTTAACGGCCCGAGTCACGTGGTTTTAATCTTTACCTTTTTTTTAAATACCTAAAAGTACAGACTAAAGAAGCTTGATTGGGCCTAGCCGGGGCTTGACACTTGGAGTGATTGTTATTGCCTTGAGGACTGAGGTATCTTCGAGGAAGCAGCCACTTGAGGCACTACAGAATTAGATAAGCGCTTCACGAGCCGTTTTACGAGCGCATCCCGTAAACAAGCCACTGTTTACGAAGAAAGCGTAGTGTAAACAGGGTGACCATGGCTTCTGAACTCTGGGTTATTTTCCTGTAGGACTTTGAGCCCAGAGTCAAAATCAGGAATTAATACATCAAAGGTACAGGCAGTTTTAAAGTTGTCCTGTGCTAAAAATCTGGAAGAAACCCGCTTACGTTGGTGCGATATGATGTGAGTGATACCACCTAAAAGCACCTAATCCTATTTCTGAGAAAACGAGAGGTAGAAGATATGAGGGTGGTGGTATGGTATGACTGAACTTATTAAAGAGCGACAGGTCTGGCCGATAATACGAGATATAGGAGAGTCATAGCCTCTGGAAAAGGCAAAATGGTGATTTTGTAAGTGGGTCTCAGAACTAGTTAGGTGCATCCAAAAGGAGTGCTCAAGTAAGTAGCATGAAAATTTGCATAGTTTTGAGTGTTTACCGTGAAAATAAAACTTCAGTAGGGTAGGGTCAAGTCCATCCCAAACCACTACCTGACCGCCTATAGGTCTGCATAATGTCAGTGTCAAATTGTAAATATTATTTCAATTAAGAGCACCTACCTTTTCATGCGAACGGTACAAACACTACAAATGCAATTCCAAGCTCTCGATAATTCATCTGCACTTCATTTTAATCGGTCGATTAGTGACTACGAGACACTGGACTAACATTGATTGGTTTCTGTAATGAATAGGTACGCTTATATTTTATTGCAAGGAAGGGCCACGAGGAAGATCACGTATGAAATGGACCAGGTTAAAGCTGCAGTAGATGTTCCCATGCACGAACGCACCAGGAAAGCAGCTCTTACCGCCTGACCGCGCTCCGACCTCCAGCTCCCACCTATGGCCGCCGCGGCCGCTGCCGATGGTCGCGCAATGTAGTGGCCAAGCGGTTAGAGAGGGATGGCGCGACGCATCGTAAAGCGTGCCACCAACACTTTGAATGAAGACCACTCTGTCTAGCTAGAGCAGTGGTAGGAAAGTACGGCCTGCAGGAGGGTTATTCAATCCGACCCACCGATGGTCCTTCGAAATAAGTATATGACCTGTAATGGGTATAGAGATCTTAAAACAAAATTATTGCTTTTATACGGTCCCTTTGAAATTTCGTTTTCTGGCCCCAGATTACAGGGACGCGCCGACCCCCGGCAGCGCCTGTGTGCGAAACCTATGAAGCACCTCTTTATTGTCGTCGTGTTTCGACTTCGGGTGCCCCTATCCCCTTGGTGCCTGTGTGCGTTGCACATTTCGCACACAGGGGCGGCGCGGCCCTGCCAGATTAAGAAACTTTGCCCACCAAACCACCACTGTACTAGCTAGAGTGATAACGACGAAGAAGAATTTACGTTCAAAGACCCAATAAGCGTCTAATTGATTGTAGTGTCTGAGTCACAGTCCTGCAGGACCGTCCGCGCAGGGCGCGCAGCGCTGCATCCGGCGCGCGCGCTGACGGACACATGCGGCGGAAGATGGCGTCGTTAGTGCTGTCGTCGCCCGCGCAGTAACGTAAATAAAGCGGGCCTTTTATACTTTCGGAGTTTTGGTGTTGAAATTATTCCGGCGTTATGAGAAAGTTGGGAGCTTTCTCAGGCGCGCTTAGAGCGTGTAAAAACATTTAAGTGGGTATCTTTGTCAGTGGGTCGTCTTCTGTACGGTCAGCTGCAGAGAAACGTAACCCCCTTGTTATATAATGAATGAATGACACTCACACAGACGCGCGATATCACGTCTGTGTGAGTGCGATCCATACTGGAGCGTTCTTACGCATTCTTAGAACTTTGCTTGTAGTGCGTTCACGGTGCGCATACATTCAAGCGCGCGATGTACCTTTTGTAGGAAAAAAACCGGTCAAGTGCGAGTCTTTTATGGTATTTGTTTGTATATCTAAGTAAAGTCCAAATCGTACATGTAATACGTTATCCTTACTCCAATGAAATAAGGATGACATTTCTTGCATTACTAGACTGGAGTTACTGCCTTTATCGCTGGCACGGCAGGATATGAAATCTCATGTACCTATATTAAAGGATGAAAAGAGGAACTGGTGAGTTTCTTCCGGCGCTTCTTCTCACCAGAAGGTCATTACCCGAAGCGCCAAAAGAAAAGAAGACAAAATAATGTAAGACATGTAAAAGAGCCCTCGAGGGCCTACTTACAGAAATAAATTATTTTATTTTATTTATTTTGTACCTACCACTAGGTTGTACGTTGTTTTGCCTAACAACTTTTTGCCTATTTTCGTTTTGCCTAATTTCATTTTGACTAATATTGTTTTGCATAATTATTCATTTTGCCTAATTTTTATTTGAGTGAAACTCGTTTTGTATAATCCTTATTTTACCTAAATTTATTTCGTCTAATATTGTTTTGTCTAATTTTTAGTTAGTATAATCTACATTTGTATAATGTTTGTTTAACATAATTATTTTTTGTCTAACATACATTTTGCATAATTTTGTTTGTTCTATACTTATTTCGTATAATGTTTCATCTAACCTAACCTACTTTTCTGACAGCAATTCGTTTTTGTTGGGGGACGCAGTTCAAACCTAACCTAACCTACTTTTCTGACAGCAGTTCGGTTTTGTTGGGGGACGCAGTTCTAACCTAACCTACTTTTTTGCTTATTGTAACCTTTGTATTGAGTTTTTCTTAATGCTCTGCCCCCCGACCCCCTTTTTCGTTCAGCCTATGTGAGTTTTTTGTTAAAGTCATTTCCCCCAACGGCCCCTTTGTTATAAACCAACCAAATTTCTAGCACTTGTAAAATTTTCGACGAATGACTTTAAATCGGAGCGCATAACACATCCGCACACCACAGTTTTCTGGTAGCAGCTCGTTCTTAATGTCAATAGTGACTTTCCGTATCTCCGGCGCTGCGGGAACAGCAGCCCTTCCGCCCTTGCATGACGGCGCACGGTCACTTCGCTCGGCTCCGCAGCTTCGGCTTGTTGGTCGCCTTCGGCGACCAGCCTCAGCCGCTCGCCTCACTCGTTCCCGCGCTTTGTCATGGCGGGCGAGGGCTGCTCTCCCTCCACGCCTCCGGCTTTATAAAAACACTCTAGGGCGCGCTGTGTCGGCACGCGTCCTAACCAGCGAGAGCCCTAGATTCGGATTTTCGCAGGCTAATATCGTATACATAATATTCCATCATTGAAAATTTTACATTGTACAATCCGTCATTTATCTTGGTAATTATCAAATTTAGAGAAAATTACCCATACAAAACACGCTTATTTTAAACAAAAAAAAATTAGTTAAAATGATATTCGGCTATATAATGATTAGTTAAAATAAGAATCGACAAAGTGAGTTTTAGATAAAATAATATTCGACAAAACAATAGTTATGCAAATGATAATTTAGGTAAAACGAGTTTCGACAAAACAATAATTATGAAAAATGAATTTATACATATTGACTTTAGACAAAAAATTCATTATAGTAAAAGTTGTTAGACAAACTGAAATTAGACAAAAAAAATTTAGACAAGTCAAGGGAATACCCAAAATAATGTAAGACATGTAAAAGAGCCCTCGAGGGCCTACTTACAGAAATAAATTATTTTATTTTATTTATTTTGTACCTACCACTATTCAGATACATTAGATTAGACCAATAAGAACACCGCGTATGTTATCAAAAGTAAATAATGTAAATATTTAAAGCTCCACAGTTTATTTAGTCTAAGTAATAAATTAGGCCCAGTTGCATCCAGCGCAATGCGGGACTAAATCAAGAGCTATTTGTTGGGATATGTCTGTGGTGGGTGGGTGTCTGAATTAACTTGCACACTTATTTACAGACCAGCCCACACGATATGCGCAAGCGCAAGGCACACAGAATGCCCGCTGAGGAGGACTAAACTTCTGGTATACCTACCAGTGGCGTGGCGTAAAATATATCCTTGCGCAAGCCGGTGCAGATTTGGCGTTAATTTTCCTTAAGAGCTGTAGAATAAGGTGCTCAAATGCCTAATATTAGGCAAGCCGGTAGGAATCGAGTTCTTTGGACGCCACGCTACTGGTACTTACACTTTGGAGAACGGATAACCGTCGGGGCAGTAAGGTAAGTAAAGTATAAAGACGAACAAGAAGTCCAACTTCAGCCGTTTCACACAGACGATTGATGATTCTTAAAACTTTGCTTGTAGTGCGTTCGTACACGGCTTTTTTTTTTTTTTTGAAACTGACAAACTCGCAGCCCCTCCTGGGCGTAGCGATTATCGGACCGGGTGGTTGGCCGTGGCGTTCCCTGGGGTCGAACCAGGTCGCTAGCCAGACCACCCTGAGTTGGTCGGACTGGGTGGGATATACTCTTTCGGAGTTTTGGTGTTGAAATTATTCCGGCGTTATCAGAAAGTTGGGAGCTTTCTCAGGCGCGCTTAGAGCGTGTAAAAACATTTAAGTGGGTATCTTTGTCAGTGGGTCGTCTTCTGTACGGTCAGCTGCAGAGAAAAGTAACCCCCTTGCTATATAATGAATGAATGACACTCACACAGACGCGCGATATCACGTCTGTGTGAGTGCGATCCATACTGGAGCGTTCTTACGCATTCTTAGAACTTTGCTTGTAGGGCGTTCGTACACGGCGCGCACACATTCAAGCGCGCGATGTAGCTTTTGTAGGAAAAAAAATGTTATTATACTGTGGTAAGGTCCTTCAGTGGCGACCACGCAAAGGCGCGCAGCGTAGAACGGCCGTAGACTCGGTGAACAAACGATCTCGTGAGAGTAGCCGGGAGTGGGGGGATGCGGTCTGCACAGGATCGCACTCTGTAGTGATCTACGGGGGAGGCCTATGTCCAGCAGTGGCCGTCTGTGGCTGATAGATAGATAGAAAGCTTCTGTACGTAGTAGGTACTATTACTTATTCTGTGACAAAAGAATGGCGGACATATAGGTAATTTCTAAATAAATATTTGGTTTGACAGAATAAAGGAGCATAAAGCACAATTTCAGCTTGAATTTTACGAATTTAGAGCAGTGTTACAAAACTTCTTCGTGAAAATTAAATGTAAGGTAAACGTGCTAGTGCTCGACACACTAATGCCCCAATAGTCGACACCCCCCCGCTGTCACCTGCATTGCTAATGCCTTAACATTCAAGATGGCGACTACTGGGACAGTGTCGAGATCACGACGTCTACCTTATGTCAACTGGGTATTTTTAAACTAGGTACCTACAACAGTTCTGATCTCAACGAAAAAACGTCAAAACTCGTCTTTATGCATAGAAAAAATAGCCTACATCAATGAACGTTTAGAATTAGAACGTATAAAATCGTCTTATTTTGGAGGTTGGTTGTGAAACCAAAGGGAACACTACATAATTATAATGAAATCATTGTTTACCTATGTCTACGGATCTTTAAAAAGGTTAGATACCCACAAACTGACTGTTCTTTTTTGTTCGTGCCGAGATATTTTGCCTTCGAGTGATTCATTAAGCATCTATTAGCTAGTGATTTGTTTTGTTATTTCGTTTTACAAAAGATTTTCTCCGAAGCGCGTGTGTGGGATGCTGCGCCGGCCGAGACTCCGCCCATAATGCTCTGTCTCGCTTTAGCAGGTTATTTGCGGTGAGTGTAAGCGAGTAGGATGATCGAGTGAAAGTAACGCCCTCGAAAATGCATAAAAGTTTAAAACCTCGTTAAAATAGGCTGGGAAAATTGTTGGAATATTGTCTGTTAGGTAGGAATAGCAGGATTATTACTATGTATGTTTACAGAGATTTACAAATAGCCAAATAACTTTCAGAGAAAAGTGACGAAAATGATAGTACCTACTAGTATAGACAGCAATTGTACAATTGCTGTCTAAAGAAAGCGTTTGTACAACTCGATTCCCAGCTTTCGAACAGCTTACCTAAACGCCCTTGGAAAAAGTAAGCCAGCTATGTTTTGGCTTAAGTACCTACCCTTCTGAAAATTTAACGACTAGCCACTGATGAATCTTAAGTGTTAGATAAAATTAATCGAGTTTTGGGTAGGTAAAGCACTCCGCAATTTTATAGGGACACGGCCAGAGAATGAGATTTCTTAGTTCTATGATGTATCATCATCAAGCTGGTAGGAATCGAGTTCTTTGGACACCACGCCACTGGTATAGGTACATCCATAATTTCTGGACATATTGGTAGATATGTCCAGAAATTATGGATGGTGCTCTATGAGGTTGCAGAGACTGTAATTTATTTACCACGTTCGCCGGCGGTACCCAAATTATGGATTGTACTAGAATGAAAGTAAAATTTCGGCATACAACCTATGATCTTATAGAACGACTGCGGCAAGCGCCGTACTGCGTGTGTGTGTTGTCTTATGCCGGCTCTACACATTGGGCCAACGTTGGCGCGTGAGCAGGATGCAGCTATGCTTTAGAGGGAGAGGGCTATAATTCGATCTCATTCGTTTACATTGCTGCATCCTGCTCACGCGCCAACGTTGGCCCAATGTGTAGAGCCGGCATTACACAGATGCATTGCATCGGTGTGAGTCAGAGTCAAATTCGAGTCTGAAATTACACTATTGCGACGGTAGTATCATCGTTGTTGTGCCCCACATGACGTAAAAATTTGCTCCGTAAAAATGGTATGGGTTTTGATGCCATGGAGTTCACAAAATTCCTGATTTCATCTCAATCCATCCAGTTGTTATCCCTTAAGTGGGTCAATTGCAGAAAAAATTGGGGAAAATCGTAACGAAACTGAGAAAAAATAAAATCTGTTTCGTTACGATTTTCCCCTATATTTAGTTTCGGCGTAACGAAACTGAGAAATTCAAAATTTTGCACTACTTTTTTTTATTTCATAAATGAAAAGTGCTTGTGATTCTGACTAAAATGGTATAAGACACACCATGATCAGACAAAAAGGTAAAAGTACATTTTTTCTGCAATTGACCGTACTAAAACAAACAACCAAACATCTTCACAAACTTTCACATTTATAATATTAGAAGGATAGTAGGATAGGATAGGAATAGGATACTTGAATGTTCAGCTACTTTTGCCCCCGACTGTCTACGTTGCAAACGTACCATCTATTTCGATCCCTCGCCGTGCATGTACTAAATAAGTGCGTGCACGTATTTTTACGCGGCGCGAGCGGAAAGACTCCGTCATCGCCGCGTAAACACGTAAACTGCAACCGCCAGGTGCGGTAAACACACCGTATATACTGCCCGCAGGTATGTGCTATATCTATCTAAACAACACTACCGTAAGGTACTTTGACTCTATAGGGTTAGGTACTTAGCCCACCGATAAAAACTTATTTAATTGAATGAATTCTTAAAAACGACATCATTTGATTGTGTAAACTATTTTATTACGTTAAATAATACAAATTAACAAAGAATTATAGACACAATTGTATGGTAAAAAGAAGTGAAATCTAGTGCTCCAGGATAGGTATTCCACAGCCATCTTCGCATCCAAATCTTCCTATCCTTCTTCTCATACCCCTAATTCTAATAGATACCGCTGTAATGATTGATATTTGTATTTTGACTTTGATCTAGTTTATTATTTGTGAGTGTGGCTTGGACCATTTTTCGCATAGCTTAAGACATGATTTTTTTATGAAGGATAGTCTTTCATTTGATTAATTCGCTTTTTTGTTATCATTTGGTGTCGTTTTTAAGAATTTATTTATTTAATAAAATAAGTTTTTATGGGTGGACAAAGTAACCTTATAAGGTCAAAGTAGCCCGACCGTACGGTATATGTATACGTAGGATTCTAGGAAACGTGCAGGAACTGCTATAGTGCTCAGCTACCAGTAGTGACTGTTTGCGAATAGAATAAGTTTTTGTCAAAAAAGTATTTTTAAGACAAGCTTTTATGTGGCCGACTGACGGTGCCGATCTTTCGGTATACATATGATACAGTAGGGTACCGAAGTGTTTTTTTTTGGTTGGAGGGAGGAGGTCCTCAATGGATACCACCAGGCCGATCCTAATGCGCATGCCTAACTCGCTCGGGAATAGAGTCCAGTGTTTGACACGTTAATGTCCAATAGTTGACACGTGTCTCCTCTATTGCCAATGACTTAGGGGGGAATTGCGGACACTTAAGCAAACATTTGAATAAAAATCATAAGAAAAGGTTACGTCTGGGATTACCCCGCGTCCGTATTTACCCCACTCTCCCCTAACATTGAAGACGGCAACTACTCGGACAGTGTCAAGCACTCGGGCGACTACCTTACCTGTAACACATTGTGCCGCCTGGCTTTTTTACGCGTAGAATTTTTTGACTGTTTTTTTATGTTGTATTGGCAGTGTAGTGAAACTAGTGAATCACTTTATCGAAATCATAAATACGAAACGAAAATTAACAAGATAATTTTATATTTAACATCTATTTACTAAAGACAAGGGACACTGAAAAAATATTGAAATATTATTTTTGGAACACACCCTGTAGTTAGGCACAAAGAGTTGGATACATATAAAGACTCGTTTAACACTTTTTAATTTTTAATTGGGAAGTTAAATAGCGCCCTTAGATTATATGGCAATGGCACTCGACCTAAAATCGTAATAAAAAAAAGGGAAATCTCGTACCTACGGGAGCATATAGTCAGATTAAGATACTTTATGTATGAAAACCCAGATGTTATAACAAACTTAATGCTAGCACCTCATAAATCCGTACAATATTACAAATTGCCAAAACAACCCAAATCCCCAATTCAGGTAACACGAGTACATACACCGCCGTAAAATAAATTACGACGCGTGCGCAGAGGGCGATCACCACATAAATATAACACAGATCAACAGTGATTTAGCTTCCCATGGTATAAGGAAGCTTTTAATAGTAGGTATATTACGCACCAAAAGAGGTAAAATAATTGTGATTGGATTCTGAAATTGTCTATTTTCAAGTACAGAACAAGACTGAGTCTGGTTGTCACAGAGGTTGGTTGTCACAGTGGCTATAAAAGAATACTAAAAAATCCGGTCAAGTGCGAGTCGGATTCGCACACCGAGGGTTCCGTACAAACTTGATACGTGAATAGTTCAAGAAAAACTGTATGGCGGTTAGCTTAGTAGGAGCAAATAGGTAAGTATGTGTTACGATTTTTACAAATTTCCAAAAAACGGTGCAATTAAGGAAAACCGTTATGCTTCTCCTGTAATATTTAGGATGCTATTATTAATTGGTAATTATTACAGATTTTTCTGTTCAATAACTCCGAATATAATAGGCGGAATGGTATTTTTTGAACGTTTTTGGTCATATATCAAAAAGAACGTGATTAAGAAAAAAAAAGTAAAAAAGGTTTTGAAATCTACAAATTAAGCCCTTTCATTTGATACCCCACTTATAGCACAACTTTAAATTTTCGGCCTCCCGTTACGGGGCCCCCTTTAAAAAAAAAGTAAAAAAGGTACAAGATTTTTTTTATTGTCGGCAGTAAAAAGCTCACATGGGCCGAAAATCCAGAGGTCCGAAATTGAGTCCATTATGTTACAGATTAATCCCACCAAAAACATAAATGTAAAAAAGGAGAGCCAAGTTCAATACAAAAATTATGCTTGGCTGTGTGGGCTTCGCCGCATAAAGAATGGAGATCTAAATGAGTGCCAAGTCCTATGCAAAATCCAAATATGTATTTATAGGAACAAAATAACATTATGAACAAGTATTAAACTCTATTTCTTTGATATATAGGATATATAGGATAAAAACTGGCCAAGTCAAATCTAACCTACTTTAAGATCTCACATTTTAAATAACAGCAATTGTTAACGGTATCCAATAAAGCAAAGAAATAGAGTTTAATACTTGTTCATAATGTTATTTTGTTCCTATAAATACATATTTGGATTTTGCATAGGACTTGGCACTCATTTAGATCTCCATTCTTTTTGCGGCGAAGCCCACAGCCTAGCATAATTTTTGTATTGAACTTGGCTCTCCTTTTTTACATTTATGTTTTTGGTGGGATATCATTACTTTTTGTAAAGAAAACTAGGCAGGTATTGAGATTTAATGTTTGTAAAGGTTCCAACGATGCAAATAAAAAAAAAATTGTATCGGGACCCCCCTATTTTTTATTTTTTTTTATTTTGAGATTTTTTCCTACGCTTACACACAATTACCGAGCTGGATTCCAAATTTCATCCTTCTAGGTCATCTGGAAGTAGGTTAGGTGTAGGTAGGTACTCAACGATACAATTAAAAAAAACAAAATTTTGTATGGGGACCCCCCTATTTTTTACCTTTTTTTTAATTTTAGATTTTTTAGTACGCTTACACACAATTACCGAGCTGGATTCCAAATTTCATCCTTCTAGGTCATCTGGAAGTAGGTTAGGTTTAGCTACTATATGTCAGTGAGTCAGTCAGTGCTAAAATTTACGACTTTTTAACCTTCATATCTTTATAACCGTTTGATCTAGCTTCATGAAATTTGGGCTTCTAGATGTCCTTATGGATATAATTAAACACACGTAAATTTATGTGTTTAGGTTAAAGAAGTTTTGAGTTATAGAAGGGTGAAAAGTGGCACCAAGTGGTTCGTGTAACACACTTGGCGCTGGCTAGCCAGTTTTGCTTGAACTTGGCTTGACACGCTGCCGCTACTCTAGCTGCATAATTTCAATGTAAATAAAAGATAATAAAATTAAAATTATAATTTACTTACAACGTAAAGTAGGTAATTGATGTATACAATCGTATTTCCACCCCGTAGTAGCCATAAAACAAAGGACGGCGTCGGTGGGCGGTGGGCGTGCCGGGGCGGCGCGCGCGCCGACGACAGAACCGTTCAACTCGCGCGCACCGACGCCTGCGCCGCGCGCTCTTGATTAACGCACAGAAAACTGATTTATTGTGTCGCGTTGAAAAAAATATCGTTCGAATGTTGTGATGGAGGGACAGGAGTGGCGTGGCGAGTGGCAGCAGCGACAGCTAGATGGTCAGTGCTCCTAGTGTTACACTTAGCTTGCCTTAGTAGGGTTTCACTACTTGGCTGTCTATCTCGTCTGTAACATAACTTGAAGTTCATGAACTAGTAATTGTAACAGCGTAAAAAAGTTATATGAATTAAAAATTGATCACTCACGTTGTAAGTGAGAATGGGAGTAGAAGTCGCGTCTTTTGTAAAAACGTGAGTGATTCGTTTTTAATTTGAGTCTCGCCTCGTGGTAGTTTTCTAAGTAAAACAATTATATTTAGTTCGACGTGTCGTAACGTCCGTGATAAGTAATGAGCGAAAATTGTGAAAGTTTAAATCGACATTCAGTAAATAACGTTCGTAATTTATAGCCAAAATATATCGAACGCTCGTCGCTTCGGGTTTGTTGGACAACAGCGGCATGATTTCCTAATATTAAGAACTGTTATTAAATATGAGTTGACGGGTCAAATTATATGCGGAACAATATTTATGGCGCAGTTGTAAAACACCCTCAAGTACCTACCTCTAGCACAAGGTGTGTCGCGCGAGAAATACTATGGGGTCGTCCTAATCCAACGCGATTACGCGATTATCGCAAGTTCAATTGACAATCGCGCGACGTGGTCACGCTCAATTAGGACACCTATTCGAGTTCAATATATTTGATCGCGCGTTCGCGCGAGTAAAATTCGCGCGAACTTGCGATAATCGCGTAGTCACGTTTTATTAGGACGATTCCTTTATTTGCGCCCCCTACTTTATATGGTTAAGGTATGTTTGTGTCAATTCCGCAACCCAAAGATTGTCTGGAAGATATCGCTTTTTAGCGGTAAGACCGCATGTTGTCTACCTACCGTTTTAAATTGTAATGTGTTATTATCTAGTGTGCAATTCCTATAATATATTTGTATTGTAATGTATTCCTTTTCTATTCAGTTTGGGGCGACCGTGTATTCATTCTGTGTCGCGTGACAAACGATGTCGCGGTCAGTTGTGCTAATCCAGTTGTTTTGTAGCTACGTAAAGTTCCGGTGTCTTTTAATCATTTTCTAATTAGATTAAATGGGACCGATATATCGGTATCGGAATCGTTACATCCCTAGTTTGTAGTATAATATCTGTACAATTCAATATTTTATGTGGTAGTCGCGCTTACCCCGTCGGCGCACCCCGACTGACCTTATCTCCTTTAATTGACATACATACAGCCTCGGATCCGAAATAAGATTCCAGATTCGATTCGAATCCGTTGTATGAAGTATCTACCACACGTATGAGTGCTTACTTGAGTTATAATTTTATACCTACTTTCGTTCATGCTACGAGATTTCCCGGTTCTTTTTTTTCGTGTTTAGCAGTTAGTTTAGCAGTTTCATCAACTCTCTTAACGTCGTACTGACCATGTGTATCATATAAACTAAAGGATCATCAAGTTTTTATACAACTAGATTTCATTACATAACTTACGAATCATATAAAACAAATAATATATTTGTTTTATTTGCTACGGCGGGCAATGTGCTACGGCTACGAGCCCTCTACGCCGTAGAGGGACCGTCGCATTTGACTGAGCGCTCTAGTTGGTCAGACCCGTGAGATTGTAGTATTATTAATGGTTATTTCTAGAAGACATCATTCTTCTGGCCACAATAGGGATGACTGGGTTAAAAATATATAATTCTATTTAGCCCGTCAGTTAGATTATGGAAAAGTATGGGACACGTATTTTTTGGTTTATCAAATTATTAAAAATCGACAAAGGTTAGATCATCAAGATACCGGAGTGGGGGCTTGTGACGTCACTCTTAGGTGAAAATTGTACCAAAGAGTGACGTCACTCGAAACTTTTGAGGACTGTATCATCGTCATTTTTTGTTTGTCACACAAAAGAAACGTGTACAATATTTTTTAATAATCTAAATCTAACTGACGGACTAAACAGTTTTTTTAGTCGTCTAGCCTATTTATTACTGAGAAGATTCCTCCTCACTAGAACTTGATAGGTCACCTGGTTCGACACGATATGTTCTTTAAGACAATCCTAGAAGGAAAAATTTAAGGAAAGAGAGGGAGAGGCAGAGCTCGGAGAAACTTTATCCAACAGCTCCAAGAAAAGGTCGATGTCGTGTCGTACCACGACCTAAAATGCATGGCTGAGGATCGCACAAAATGGCGTCTACTCCACCGAAAAGAGCAAACATCTTAAATTGCGGTGAAGATGGTGATGTAGAACTTGGCGGGTTGAACCAAAAATGCGCATTTAACAGTATAGTAAAAGACACGTAACTCCTCTTATTTTGAAACTCTGACAGATCTATGTAGACTCAGGATGTATGATACTACATGAAATCCGGAAATGAAATACAGAAGGAAATCCGTCCAGTAGTATTGTGTGATGCGCGAATAAATACTAAATTTCGATGATTTTATTATCTGTCATAGATATTATATACATATTGCCAGATACGTTTAATAGATGCCGTCGTTAAGTTACCCAAAATTTACTTTCGTACCTCACTGATTTTAGTACGCAGGGTTTTGACCGAATGCCTTATGATTGCGTAGTAATCTTTAACTGGCTCACGGCTTGGATTCATTTCTAAAGGACTAGCCAGACGAAATTAAAAATAGAGAGCAATCAAAGATGGAGGAGGCCTTTGGTTAGCAGTGGCACAGAATGGGTTCTTAAAAAAAAGTATCCACCACCAGAGTTAGTGTTCCCTAGATACTCTCGTAGCGTTATATGTTCATTCATATATCCGTCAACGCGACGCGGCAGCGACGACGGACGGGTGACGTAGCGCAGCGTTTTTGTCATTCCCACAGTCGGTGTACTTGCAACCTACCCTTGAAGCGTTAAAGCAGTTAACACATTATACGTTATACTCAGCAAGAAAACAAAAGCTGACATATTTCGTATCAAATTTTGAACAGTCACCAGTATAAATATATTGAGGTAAACAGCCCGGCAGTAATAAATGTTCAGCAATTGAAACCACAAATATCTGATGAAACTAACTTGTCAAAAAAATGTGATGAAATGTGATGGCCACATAAACATCGCTCACCCGTAAAAACAATAGTACATTGTGTATCAAGGGCGGTAATTCCTTTACCGCCCGTGGCACACACAATGTTTTTCATCACACTTGTGAGGAGATCTGATTAAAATAACCTTACTTAACCTAAATAAAATTGTAAAACTGACAGTGACGTTAGTCACATATATCCATAGACAATGCGAATGACAAGTCACGTTCGGAAACCATAACGGTAAAGACTTAAAATGGTTGATTTTATATTTGCAAAATATTGAAATACACAATTTAAACATTTAATTAATGTTACAGAAATATGTGTTCACATGTATTTGCTATAACAGTTCTCTTTAAATCAATATTTCAGTAATAAAAGTTAAAAAAGTAAGTTGGCGTTTCCTTTGAAAATTACAAATAAGAGTAAAACAGAACCAACGTATTCAAATAAAAAAAAAACCATTACGCCATAGGGCGTAATAGGCCCGCAGCGCCTACGTGTAACAACACTATTTTCGAACAAGTGTGATGAAAATTAAATTAAAGCCGCTTAAAAATATTTGAAAGGTACTTCTTAAAATCAAAATTATGGGGCCGTTATATGTTTATGCTGGTGACAGTACTGTTATATCGACATATTCAGGTTGTAATAGATAGACGAACAGGCAGGCTGCGTAGGTTTATTAATAGGGTTATAGATCCCTATATCACACCTTAGCAAACTGCACCCACGCCACAGAGAAACGAATAGAGGCTAGTAACTAAATACGAGTTGGCGGGCAGCAAGAAGTGAAGCGATAGTTTTGACGATGGGTTATAATTATTAGTAAGGATGGACTATGACGGGCGATTATCTATTCCTGGTATTCGTTTGTACCAAGCGACAGACTCGGCGAGTGTTCTGATAGCCGAGCGAGCAACGCTGACCGATGATAGCTTTTGTCGCTGCGAGAAACTAGCAAATAGTCGATAGCTAGCAGTGGCGTGGCGTAAAAGATATCCTTGGGCAAGCCGATTAAGATTTAGTGTACATTTTCCTTAAGAGCTGTAGAATAAGGTGCTCAGATGCCTGATATTAGGCAAGCCGGTAGGAATCGAGTTCTTTGGACGCCACGCTACTGATAGCTAGTCGCTTCCTCGACTTGCCTGGTACCTAGGCACCCTCCATCAGGGCTAGAACGTCCCCGGGCATGCGTGCTGTTCATTCATGTCCATCGACTCGATGCGGCAGCGACGACGGAGGAGTGACGTCGCGTAGCGTTTTTGTCATTCCCACAGTCAGCCACGGCTAGCCCAAGACAGACGCGACATAATCCTGCTAATAAAGCTAAACAAGTAATGAGTCAAGCTTCGGTCGTTTAGGAGCGCTGCGCGTGATACGTATTCAAGGTCAAGGCGCAGACAGTGCAATACGGCATTCTTAAGCATTCGTAAAACTTGTAGTGTGTTCATCCACGGCGGCGCGCACACATACCATCCGCGCGATGTACCTTTTGTAGAAAGAAAAGTTACTCCTATTATATACTTCTTGTGCTGACTATCCTGCGTTGTATATTCGCGACTCTACCCTTAATGTGATAGAGCGCTACCGATTCGCAGACGATTTTGTAGCAAATTCAGATGTCACTTACGTAATAGGTACCTCCTAAAAAATACAGATTCGTAACTTATAGTATCGGAATCTACTCGGATGCGGTTTGTTTTGTAACGGCCAATTTGTATAGCTTGATATACCTAGGCGTACACATAGGCGTACATACAGGTCGATTCACGAAAGCTGGCGCGAGATTTGTACTGAGTGACAGCTATTTTCATAGAAATTCTGTCAAATCTCGCGCCAGCTTTCGTGAATCCACCTTATTTTGTACCAGCTTTTGTCTCGCATTTCTAGTAATTATTGACATTGAATGTGACATTACAAACAGTTTTAAATACTGACACGACACGAGTAAATTATTGTTTTTAAAAAACATCGACAAGCATTCACAAGTGGCGTTTTTCTGGCGGATCGGCTAATTACCAGAAAAAAGCGCCCACCCGGACGGTCATCAATCCCCATTGACATGTACCGGTACCGAGCTTGTTTGAAATCCGATTCGTTCCGTCTCAGTCACTCATACGTTGTATAACGGGGGTGTGAGAGAGACGGCTGAGACTTGGATCGAAGAATTTCGGGAGTGTAGGCATGGCTTTTCTGCTCAGTTCAAGAGTTCACGATAAAACTTGGTATTTGGGTTTTGTAAGCGAAATAAGGCGGTTATTGCGAAACATCTGGCTGTCGCATATTTATCTGAATTTCTAAACTATTTTATGTGAGCACATTATCGAACACTCTGAAAAAGGGATTTAACAACTGTTAGGAAAAAATTAACTGCTCGTAAAAATAAAGTTAGTGCTGTGTTTTATTGTTTTCTTTAAATTCTACGTAGGCAATAATAGCTATCTACTTACCTAGAATAAAAAAAAAATATTATAAAAAATCTTTCAAAATCGTTGCGTCTATTAGGCATGACAAAAATAAACTTTAGACAGAGAATAGCATTTTTTAGAGTAAAAATTTAATGTTCGGACTGATTTTAGGTTCCAGATTTTTTTTAAATGTGGTATGCCCAAAATAGGTGGCGATTTACCATATTATTTTCCATAATGTTAAAGAAGTAAAGGAAGTTAGTCAATGGTTAGACTAGTGTTAAACATATTTTCCTTCTTTATGAAATACATATTCTATTGAAAAACTTAATAAGAATTGTTACTTTACTCCTGTCAGCGTTTACAGTTAATCGTTTTACAAAAAAGTCGAGTCGCGTCTAAATTAACCTGGCCTCTTAAATATTTTGGAACAAATCAAGGTATATTTTTAAAGTGACACTTGACTGAATTCAGTGCAATTTGTAAGGATGCCAACAGAAGTAACAGACATTGGTTAATTGCTTGATTCCAGAAAAAATTACCTCTGTTTTGTAACTTTCCTTTTTATTTGTTATTTTGGATTATTATTTTATACTTTGGCAATCTATTCAATATGACTAAATATTTTATTCACGTTGTTTTACACAGTTAGGAAAGTTTTTTTAAACAAAGCAATCAATCCTGAAATGTATCTAATTAAATTGATAAAAAAACTCTCTTATTAAAATCTGAATTGTTTTCTAGGTACCTACGAAAGAAATTAATGCTTTCATCTTGTCTTCTTTTTCTTGGCTTTGACCCCTACCCAAAACAAAGGTTATCTGGAAGATATTGCTTTTTTAGCGAAAAGACCTGCCCATTGTTAAGTTTTAATATCTTCTTTCATCGAAAATCTCTATGATTTTTTGATGTGTACTAATTGTTCTGTATTGTCTTTAAGATGCAATAAAGACAATCATCATAATCCTGTTGAGTCTCATCTCAAACTAGGTATTTGTGTTAAGTACCGCGCCTATTCCTGAAGCGTCAATCACTGAATAGGGAAATAGTTTAAATTTTAGCTGATTCATGACGGGGCCACACACATTTGACCTTGATTGATATTTTGGAGTGGGATAGACGAGTTTTTCAGGGGTCATTATCTTAAAGCAAACAAATGTTGAAGAAATATAGTTAAAAAAAAGCTACAGCTACATTAGCTACATATGAACGAATAATTTACAGCCGTAGAACTTTCTAAGTTTAAACGAGTGTCCCGTCGCCTACCCGGAACCCATTCACACAAAAAAAAACAACACATTGCAGACTTCGTCACTTTTACACGTGGCTTTATCTTATCGTCGCATTCTGTACTCCCATTATTCATTACGGCTTTCAAAACTTTTTAAGAACGCAAAAAGTTTGTGCAATCTTGAAACATTCAAAAATAGAATTAGAAAAAAAAGTTTGTCTTTGGTTCGGGCTAAGTCGATTAGAGCGATCAGTCTTTCATCGGGTGGAGGTGCGCGGCTGTCGGACGCGGCGTTTTGACGGGAAAGATTTGTTCGGCATGTCAAGTTGTATTTGGAACGCGGCTGTACGGAATGCAGATACACGATGGGACCATGAAGGGAATGTTAGAGACAATGGAAGCGATTAGTAGCTTGTTCAATAAGATTTTTCGCTGTATTTGTCAACTAAAGCCAATTACGAAGGATTACATTAGCTCTAGTAGTAGGTAGTAAAATTATAATTCAATTGTATTTTATCATACATAAAACTACTAGCGACCCGCCCCGGCTTCGCACGGTGTTTCTCTATTATATTATGCATGTATTATACATATAAACCTTCCTCTTCAATCACTCTATCTATTAAAAAAACCGCATCAAAATCCGTTGCGTAGTTTTAAAGATTTAAGCATACATAGGGATATAGGGAATAGGGACAGAGAAAGCGACTTTGTTTTATACTATGTAATGATGATGATGATGATGATAATGTCGAAACAGATAGCTGTAGATGCACACTGAAACTTACTATAGTGCAGAAAAAAATAAGTATGTAGCTAATTGTTTTTTGTTTCTCGTTTTATAATTTACGTGGCTGGAATAGTACATTATACAACTAGGGTGGTAAAACAAAGAAAAGCCAACATCGCAGATGTTTGAGGCCCAAGCTGAGAAGCGAGGGACGTAAATAAGCGATCGAGGGTTTCTTTATTACCTCCCGTGTTTTGTACATAATTTTATGTCTATACACTTGGCCAGAAAGAGGCTTTTTCCGTACGCGTTGCGTGCGGTAAAAGCCACTTTATGCTCAGGTGTGGCATAAATATTTTTTCAGTTTTAACGGAAAAAAATTAATAACCTACATATATCTTTTAGTAACATTAATATTTAAATACCTACCTAACTATTTTTGACAACCTATCAGTTAAAACGTAAGGCAGCTTTTAATGTTAGGTACTTAACGAAATAATTTTGATGAAATTTGTAATAATAAAGAATGACTCAATACTGAAAATAAGTAAGCACTTGACGTTCCATTAAAAATTCTCACGCCTAAGCATCTATTTTAAGTGTTCGAGAAAATATGAAACAAAAAGCGTGTATTACACGCTTAGTAAACCAAACAAACAATGACGTCTCGTGGGCGGCCGTATGACTCCACTTCTGGTGATTTAGTGGAAAATTATTATTTTCGGAAGCATTTAGCTTAGCCTTAACTAAACATCTCATGATTGAGATTGATTCTTTATTTTCAGAATCTGACAGTTATAAGTTATGATACAATTTTAGCTCTTATGTTTATGAGCTGCACATTATAGGCTGGTCCCTGAGAGCTACGTCTAGAATGAAATGTTTTGACAAATGGGTTTTTATATATGTACCTAAGTAGCAAATAAATTTATATTCGGTATTTTGAAATTTATTACATTTCATATAATAAATATACGTGTGTTTGATTCTAGTTTTTATCTAGATATTCTTTGTGTCAAGAATTAGATAAGAAACAACAAGTTAAATTTACATATAACACGTAAAGACAAGAATTTTGAAAAGTATTTTGTATTTTAAGTAAATTAAAAAGTTCCTTAAATTTAAATTATAGTACTGGAAATTTACAAATAAAGAATAGGTAATATTAGTACATTACACAACTAGGGTGTTAATTAAAAGAAAGGCCGAGATCGCAGAAGTTTGCGGCCCGAGCTGCAAGCGAGGGACGTAAATATGCGATCGAGGGCTTTCTTTATTACCTCCCGTGTTGTCTACATCATTTTATGTCTACATTGGCCAGAAAGCGGCATTTACCGTACGCGCAGCGTGCGGAAAAAGCCACTTTATGGCCAGTTGTGGCATAAAATTTTATACATATAGTGAGATTCGATAGAACTGAACAAAACCAATAACAAATATGTTGACTGACAATTTGGATCTATTGTCTATGGATTTACTGTGAAATAGTGATGGGAAAGCTATAACATTAATTAATCAATCCATTTGACATTCATGAAATTATTATTAACTACAAGTAAGTGAGAGGAACTTAAAGTATATCGTACTATTATTAATCAGATACTTTTATCATTATTAAATATTTTGTAACAATGAAAAGCTAGGGCGGGGAACTATGTTTTACCACCCTAGTTGCGTACTACTATTCTTTTTATTTTTACCACACCGAATTTAGGGTTTGGAACTAAGACGCGACGCAATTTTCCATCGCTGATTATTTGGAAATATGGTAGAAGTATCGCAGGGGTCTTCCGAAACCAGCAAAATTTTGAAAGTGGTCTACGAGAAACGAAAGTTTGGGAACCTCTGTTTCAGATAAACCATATGGGACACCCTAGTTCTGTTCACACTCGTATTAATTACGAGAAAAAGGTTTCGTTTTAGTAAAATGAGGGTATTTAGAAATCAAAAATCCACCAGCTGGCAGCAGGGTGGCGAAAGGTCTATTTGGCAGTAGATGTCAAAATCAGGTGGTGTGATTGGTGGATCTTGACGCCTACTGTCAAAAAGACCTTTCGCCACCCTGCTGCCACCTGGTGGGTTTATGAGTTCTAAACACCCTCATTAGCACGTTAGTTTACACACATACTTGTCACTTCTTGTCAGTTATGGTTATTTTTTAATTAAGGCCATAGATAGCTATGGCCTTATACCAGACGACGACGAAGCAGAAAGGAGGATTATAGCGCCGTATGTAAAATCAAGGCCAAGTGCGGGTAGTTCAGAAAACACGCGCGGCTAGAAGATGTTGACACCCGCCTCGCCAGTCTTTTCACAACCATGGACGTCACGGCTTGTCCGAAATGTCAAGAGTTGATGTGATGGATGAGTATGATTTCACCAGGCCATTGCTGCCTTTGGCTGCCCGCCTTTGTGCGAAACCTATGCAGCAGTTCCTCTTTATTGTCGTCGTGTTTCGACTTCCGGCGCCCCTATCACCTTGGCGCCTGTGTGCGCTGCACACTTCGCACACAGGGGCGGCGCAGCCCTGTACCAGGCTCACATAATTTGTCACTTCTTTTGGCGGTTGTAATCAGACGAGTAAAAACGCAAGGATCTTGTTTTAGCCTTTTTCGTAGTTGGGTTTTCCTATATACATTTATTGGATATGGCATTCATTGCCAAAATCTATAATTAAAAAATAATCTTTCCGAAATACTAATCGATATCAAAATGTCATTGTTAATAAAAAGTAATACATTTTTAAAGAACGGACATTCCCATCACTACGAATCCAAAGACATTATAGATATTTACATTTTAGATGAGTAAAAAAATTTGAGTAACATTTGACATATAGAAAAATGGTATTGACTAAGTTTGTTTTTATTGAAATATGAATAATTACTGGATATTTTAATTAAAAATGAATGAAAATACAAGGTTTATGTATATAAATTGTGGATAAGGCTATGTTCGTTCTTAAAAAGTGCGTGATTACAAAGTAATGAAGGTAAATCCGTTTGTTTACTTGTTTGTCCTTTTCTATTGAATCTCACTATACCTACTATAATTTTGCTACAAATTTTGTCTTAGCGTTGGGACAACAAAGCTCGGTGATAGGAAAAAAGCGTTCAACGCAAATATTATGACACAATCTCGCCCGTGTAAAACCCGCTCAACGCTGATTGTTTTCTTAGCGCCAAAAACGTTCCAATTTCAAAAATGTTTGTTTTTAAAGCGTATCAATGCGTGGCTGAAATAAAATTCAATATGGGATTGAGATAAACGTCTATTCATAAGTAACGGACGATATGCAAGCTAAATAAACGCCGGTGGCCGTCTTTTGTTTGTTGTTCTTATTTTAATTTTGAACGTTCGTAATAAGCGGATTATAGCTTTGAAGTGGGAAACGCTTTACGGAAGTTTTGCTTTGAGAGGCGGAGGATACGTATTTGAAATATTATTTTTCAACTTTTGTAATATACTACCGGCGTGGTCGACTGCTCTATATCAAAACCCAGCAAGAGTAAAAATTTTGACATGTTTATCTGTCATTGGATGTGGACTTACATTTTCTTTAACAGAAACTTATTTTACGCCTGAGATTACCTCCTGTGTAATGTTATCTCTTTACGTCTCTGTGTCTTCTTTTTCATACAATAATAGTACATTACTTACCTAGGGCGGTTAAACAAAGAATGTGTCAGATCGATAAATGGATGATATAATAGTATTTTATGCAACAGTTGTATAAGAAGGTTCAAAAAATGCGAATTGCGTGAGTTGCGATACGAGCCGCGAATGCGGCGAGTATCGCAAATAGAGACGCAATGAGCGTTTTTTGACTTAATTATACAACGTTGCATACAATACTTTTTCTACGACAGGTTTTAAAATTATAAAATACAAACAAGGCATAACCTGCAAAGAAGGCAAATATGACGTATGACTGTCAGTATGTGTCTATGGTAAACTTTTTATTTTTTAAATGAAGTTTACACGCAGTGAATATATTAAAAATACTTTTGTTTTTATGTTGGCATCAATGAATTTAGTTCAGAAAGTTTTGTTTTTCTTAAAAGCCGTAGGATTTTAATTGTTTGTTAAGTTGGTAGTTGTGCATTTTTACCGTAAAGTTAAAATTGAGCGCTTAATCCTTGACCTCAGTTTAACCTAGATTTAGAAGTCTGTGGTTGCTAGCAATAACGTAAAGTGGCTATAACGACACTAGTGCTGTTATGGGGAATAGAGTATAGACTTCTCTGAACTCATATTATATATGTTCTTATATTAGTGTTCGTGACCAAGTAAAAGACAGATAACAGTACAGGAGTAGAAAAAAAAAATATTAAGCTAACATACTCGCCTCGCTTAAGGAAAAACTCAAAAAGTTGTGGTTGCCCTCGGACTTAATACTTGACACGTTTTTAGTTTACAGGTTTTTTACAGGTTCTGTATATTTTTATGTATTTATTTATGTTTATAATCATATATATGAATAAAGTATATGTAGTCATATTATCTATTTACACATAAATACCTCTATAATCTCTTGTACATGATCCTGTTTGTCTACCACCTCTCTTGTCTCACTCATCACTCAACTGCTCAAAGGTTAACTGGAAGAGATCCCTTAAAGGTTCGCCTTTGTACATAAACCTTTATTTTGTAACCCTGTACTTGTATTATTTTGTGCAATAAAGAGTGTACATACATACATACTCTTTGATGGCGGAACATTAGACATTTTCAAATATATCGTATAATTTTTAGAATCCATCCAAAGCCGCACATCGTCATAAAGTTTTATTTACGTTTGTTTTTATGCACCGTTGACTTTTCATCGGATCGTAACTATCACAGCGAATTTATCACTCACACACACTTATCTGTATTTGACGTTTACAGACGAATATGGTCATATATCCGCTACACATTGACAGCTAGTAGACCTTATGTCAAGGAGATAAGAGCTATTTTAGAGTGATTGATCAAAGGTGTGGTTATAGGCGTGTAGTGTGGTATGATCGGGCGGGAATCGGGATCGGCGCTCGCGCATCTGTTTACGATGAGTCCTTATGAGAACGACTTCTGTGTTTACGTAAACCAACGGGACAAAGAATTGAGTGGTTTGATCTTATTTAAGTCTCTAAATATTTAAGCCTTTTCTTACAGGCTCATATACGAGTAGGTATTAAAGGTTTAAGAAGCTCTGCACTCTACATTATAATAGTACCTAGGGAAATCCCACTTCATTGCCTGGGGGAGACGTTAAATTTTGTGGTTTCCACGGGCGGTAATAAAGAAAGCCTCAGATCACATATTTATTGCCCTTGCCTTCGGCTCGGGCGTTAAATACCTGCGATCCGATATATTCTTTGTAAGTAATGAACTATAGTAGGATAGGATAGGAAGTAGGATATATGAATATTTTTAAAGTAAGTAGGTAGGTAAGGTGTGGTCTCTAGCTCCCCAACGATTTGTGACTTAGTATCACTCGGTAATCCTCAATAAATAAACAATATCAACTGCCACTAAAAATCCCCTTGAACCGCTTCCATACTTGAAATGTCATGATTCATTGCACTTAGCCTGTTTACAAATAGACAACCGCGATTAGCAAGGGGATGCTGTCCTTTGATCACGTTGGACATTACTGGCGAGCCTCGCTAACTAGCGATCGACGTCGACAAGCGGGCAGGGGTCAGCCTAAATATAGATAACATCGTTTAATGATTAGAAGAAAGTTTTTATTAAGCTTACCGCAAGTTAATTAAGAAACTATTTTATATTCTTACATAAGTGGTTTGGTTAGACCACTCTGGGGAACAACTCCCTTTTAAACGTAAAATCAATTTTCCAAATCGGTCCAGCCGTCTTCGAGTAATCGCGTAACAAACGTAAAAAATGAAAACTGTCCTTCTTTTGTGGAAGTCCGTTAATAACGGCCTTCAAATGAATAAGAAATGCACAATCCACTATGAAAAATACCCAAATCGCTAGATGTGTGCCTATAATATTTGAAGAGTTCCCTCGATTTTTCCAGATCCCATCATCAGATCCTGATGTTGTTGCAATGGGACCATCTCGAAGGTATACCCTTTCAAAAAAAAAAAATTCCTATTCGGTCCAGCCATCTTCGAGTAATCGCGTAACAAACATACAAAAAAAACATACTAGACGAATTCAGAACCGTCCTTCTTTAGAAAGTCTGTTAAAAATACCCAAATCGCTATATGTGTGCCTATAATATTTGAAGAGTTCCCTCGATTTCACCAAGATCCCATCATCAGATCCTGATGCCGTTGCAATGGGATCCCCTCGAAGGTATACCCTTTCAAACAAAGAAATAATTTTCCTAATCGGTCCAGCCGTCTTGGAGTAATCGCGTAACAAACATAAAAAAAAAGAATTAAAAAAAAAACATACAGACGAACCGAGAACCGTCCTTCTTTAGAAAGTCGGTTGAAAAAATACACACTAAATTCATATTCCATCTATCTATCAGCCACAGGCGTCTACAGCTGGACATAGGTCTCTCCCATAGATCGCCACAAAATGCGGTCCGGTCTAGAATGCACTCCCCGCTACTCTCACGAGGTCGTCGTTCGTATACCGATACTAGTGAGCCTAATTGATGAGATGAGAGAACTTATCGTGTCATGATTAGAAGAATGTTTAATTACGATTACCTTAAGTACATCATTCACACTTCCATCTATCAGACACGATCGTCCACTGCTGAACATAGGTCTACCCCATCGATCGTTACAGAGTGCGGTATTGTGCAGACCGCGTCCAGCGACTCCGCTTACCTATAATAGGCTAGATGACTAAAAAAAACTGTTTAGTCCGTCTGTTACATTATGAAAAAATATTGTACACGTATTTTTTGTTTTGTTTGACAAACAAAAACTGACGAGGATAGAGTGCTTAGAAGTTTCGAGTGACGTCACTCTTGAGTACAAATTGTACTCAAGAGTGACGTCACAAGCCCCCACTCCAGAAGTTTGATGATCTATAACTTTGTCGATTTTTAATATTTTGATAAACCAAAAAATACGTGTCCCATATTTTTCCATAATCTAACTGACGGACTAAATAGAATTACATATTTTTAACCCAGTCATCATCCCTATTATGTTCTCCCAACTATATACACGGTGGGCCCGAATAACCCGAAAAATTTTAACCACGTATTTCCACGTATTACAAGTAAATAACGTTTTATCAACATAGGTCGAATTTTGTCATTTTACATTAATAGTCTTATGGAACAAAATAAATCAGTAAATTTAGCCTCTCCTTATAAACATATCCTTACTTGAGGAAAAAAAAGCTAAAATGGAAACAAAAGGTACATTTTTTGAACTCGTAGTCGCTTACCATTAAATATACTGCGAAGTTAATTGCTGTTTAGTTAAAAGATAAAAAAAAATTGTAAAAGTATCTTAGTCACATTTATAAGGGCTTGTTACACACTTGGGAGTTTTAATTTAAAAAATAATGAATATTTCGGAAAGTAACCGTTTTTCTAATATACATCATATAACTTTTTTACTCCTAATAGTTGTTAGAATCTTAATAATTAAAGTTTTTCGGGTTACTCGGGCCCACCGTATATACTAACTAGGTGTTGCCTGTACTAGGATCAAATAATTCAAACGTAGATTGCAATCCTCAAACTGAACAACATTTGTTCAGCGACATTTAAAAAAAAAATAACTTACTTATGTCTTCATTTTTAGTACACTTTAAAGTTTATTTGAAACTACAATGTATTGCGATGATTTTTATGTTTGTAGCGTGACAAGCGACGTCAATTAAACGTACATTGAAAATACTATTTAATTTGTACGAAAAAGATAAAATCTAACAAGTGATTTCTTTGTAAGGGCATAGGTAGTCGTTTAATTTATAGCCTAGGTACCTACTGCCTACCTTTATATTTCCTTTCAGCCGGTGTACAATTCAAAGACTATTCTTTTATTCCTTCTATGAAACTAGTAATGAACAGAGTTTATTTGCTCGGGTATCGCGATGCGCTGATGTGTTCTAGGAAGGCGCAGACAGGGTGTCGCACTGCATTGTTGTGACTGCTGATTGACTTATGCCTGCTTGCCCCGCTATTCTTGTACCAGTCTGATACCAAGATCCGACATCTGTCAACCCGTTGACGTTTTTAGCTCGATAAAACTGCATTCGTTTGTAAGTTCAAACCAAACGTCTATTAATCTTACACGCATATTTGAAATGCTAAACCAAATTCGCTGACATATAACATTTTTTATGCCACACCTGGCCGTAAAGTGGCTTTTTCCGCACGCTGCGCGTACGGAAAAAGCCGCTTTCTAACCAAGTGTCGACATAAAACTATATACACAACACGGGAGGTAATAAAGAAAGCCCTCGATCGCATATTTACGTCCCTCGCTTGCAGCTCGGGCCGCAAACTTCTGCGATCTCGGCCTTTCTTTGTATTACCACCCTAGTTGTTTAATGTACTATTGCACATTTGTTACAGCCAAGTCTACAAAACACTAACCAAACGTCTAGACATCTGACACAAGTTTACGCAATCGTAATGGTAAACTGTAAGGCACATCATAATAGTATCAATAGGAACACGTTGATCCGATAATGCACCCGCTGTTGTGATTGCTGACTGACCGCTGCCAGGCTATTCTGGTCCGCCCACCGCTCCTTGGCCGATGTATCTTGTAAATCTTGTAATAGGTATACATTGTATATGTGTTATACATGCCTTGGCTGATGTATCTTGTAGTATACGTTGTATATGTGTTATATATGCCTTGGCCGATGCTTGACGGGAAAAGTTATGAGTCTACGTCAATCGCGGTTGCGTAAGGCGAAGTAAATGCAATAGTGTGTAATGTTACACTTACACCTCATAGGTAGGTATGTCGAGGTAGGCTAACATAAACCTATTTGCGCGAACCATTATATTTTCAATACTAGAGGTTTGCCTCCAATTTTGTTCGCGGAGGTGAAAAAAGAAGTCGGATAAAAATATTCTTTTTTTTTTCAAAGTATCCTATAGTACTTTAACCCGGGTCATAATCTACCTATAGACTATAGACTAAATGTCACGGAAGTGCAATAAACAACATGAGACTTCTTATGTTGTTTTTTTCAAACAAATGTATGAAGCTATAAAAATTAAAAATATTTCAACCAAAATTGCAGTCGTTAGAATTAATTACGGCAATACGACCGCTGTAGCTTAGTTGGTAGTGACCCTGCCTGCGAAGTAGGTCCTGGGTTCGAATCCCGGTAAGGGCATTTATTTGTGTGATGAGCACGAATATTTGTTCCTGAGTCATGGAGGTTTTCTATGTATTTAAGTATTTGTATCTATTTAATATATCGTCGTCTAGTATCCATAACACAAGCCTTATTGAGCTTACTATGGGGCTAGTTCGATTTGTGTAAGATTGTCCCCTGATATTTATTATTACTATAGAAAAAAAAAATGTTTTCCGTTTCGTTTGTAAGGTCAAATGGGGTAATTGCGTCTATAAAATCGCCCCTACTCTACCCTACCAGCCTGTAGTACTTTACAGGCAGGTAGGGTAGGGGTAGTTTTAAAGAGTTTGGATTTAATGGAATCTTTAAAAGACGGATTACCCCGGATGACCTTAATGAGAACCGGGCGACTTGAATCTCCTTAAGACTGTACAGACGGCAGCGGCAGGACAGTCAGCGTCAAATAGTATGTAGCGAGCGGCCAAAGTCCCATATATATCGTAACACGTTTTTAGGGTTCCGTACCAAAATGGTAAAAAGGAACCCTTATGGTGCGACTCTGTCTGTCTGTCTGTCCGTCTGTCACAGCAAGATATCTCAGGATCTACTGATGCTATCGACTTGAAATTTGGAATAAGTAGTGTTAAAAACTGCTAACCCGAGCCTATGGGACTAAAAAAAAAATCTTATACCTTTTTTACTTTTTTTTAAAGGGGACCGAAATGGGATGTCGAAAATCAAAAGTTTAGTTATTATATCGAGTGGGATGTCAAATGAAAGGGCTTAGTGTGTAGATTCCAAAACCGTTTATTTTTTTTTCTTAGACATGTAGTTTTTGATTTAAGATAAAAATGTTTAAAAAAAAGCTTACCATTCCCCCCCTATTATCTCCGAAGTTACTGAACAGAAAAATCTGTAATAATTACCGATTATTAACATTATCCTAAATATTACAGGAAAAATAAAACGGTTTTTCTAACTTGCAGCGCAAGACAACTTTATTTGCTCCTACTAAACTAACTGCGGCATATGTCGATGTATGGGGACAACAGTTTTACAAGAGCAAAGTTAAGTTTTTCCCACCATACAGTTTTTCTTGAATTATTCACGTATTTACTGACGAGTTTGTGCGGAACCCTCGGTGCGCGAGTCCGACTCGCACTTGACCGGTTTTTTGTATATGGCGCTTATATTTGACACTGACTGTACTACAGTCACGGTCCGTCTGTGTTGCTAATGGTGATTTGTGTCGCGAGGCTCGTTAGGCGCTACCGAGCCGCTGCGCGTACGCACCATTTGGACCACACAAACTACTTATAGCTTATTGCGTTTATAATTCAAACGCTTTAGTATTCGGGGTATTTTACTCTGGGGGATAACTTCGGCGACGATTTGTCGCGCGATAAATAAATGATAAAGCATCCGTCACTCTCAGATGCATCATAAACCTACAGGTTTTATTATTGCATTGAATTTTATGGCTTATTGACATGTGCTTGGTTTTAGCGGACCGTTCATGTTTTTATGTTTATTATCAGATCCTATTTATACGATTTGTATGTTGATCAAAGTTACTCCTTATTTGGTCAAAGTACGGGGGTCAAACTGAAAGTTCTTAGAAAATCAAAAACTAAACAAACTATGAAGTTATTAGTTTTATTACATCTTTTCAAAATAGTCTCCCTGCACATCAATACATCGCTGCATCCGATGGAACCACTGAGAAAAGCACTTTGCCCACCCGTCCTTAGGGGTCTTTTCTATGGACTTTTTGAGCTTCGGTCAAATTACGAGGTACCCACCGAGTAAAAATCTTCCTAAGCGCTAAATGTTCATGAAGGATTTTGTGGACTTGACTCATACCGATGCCTAAGCTTGTGCGAATCTGCTGATAGGTCACTCTTTTGTCAGTCTCTATAATACGCCGCAAAACACTGATGTTATCTTCAGTCGTCGCCGTAGAAGGCCGTCCCTCACGCAGATCATCGGTGAGATTAGTGCGACCACGTTTAAATTCATTAAACCAGTTGTAAACAGTGGCACGAGATGGGTCTTCATCGTGAAAGGCCATACCTAGGAGAATATCTTGACATTGAACTTGTTTAGGACGCTAGTTTCCCATGAGATATTATATTTTTATTTATGGAAACCTCCTGTAACAAAATCCTGAATCAGCTACTTAACAAAAATATAAATAAACTCACTCGCGCTTCATTTACGCGTTTCTCTAATCACCTGTTACGGCTGTTACACAAGGTGCAACCCAATAACCGAACTATTTTAGGCTATTAAATTAAGTTGGGGAGGAATAATAAATGTGACTGAAAGCCGAGCGCAGGGAAATTTGTTTCAATATATTATATTTATTTATACGAGTAAATTCCACTAAATGTCAAACAAATAAATCGTACGCGCCCGCGCCCGAAATATTGTCTTTTGGAGATCTTCATTACGTCGGTCGAGCGCTGTGGAGACCGACTCTTATTTTAAAGAACAGAAAAGAAGAAGAAATTAAAGCTCGCGGTAGCTTTTCGAACCCCGTTCAGCCGACATGACGACGTTGCCGCGATTTCTGTAGTATGTCTTTCTTTTGTTATTATCTAGCAGTTTATTCCAGAAATATATTTGTGACTTTCAAAAAGATATTAGAAAATAGATTATAATATTTCCAAAACAGAATCGAATTTTGCAAGTCTCTTTTATTTTGTTTTACAGATTCGCTACATGATATATGATATATATACTCAGGGGAGTTATGTGGAGAGAAACACATACCGATCAATTTAGATTATATTATGTCCAAAGAATACAAGATGTTAGTTTGGTGGTGCTCAGATGAAAACTGAATCAATATTTTACATTAAAACATTACGTTAGACTGTCAGATATTTGAATTAAGTATATTTATAATTCTTTTGTAGAGACGGCCAGATCTTTACAGTACACACAATACTCATACAAGCGAGAAATATTTTTCCATGCTAGTGAACCTGACAGATATGGAATTATGACGCGGGGCGGGAAGTGACGACTGTGGGCCGCGTAAATCACACAGGGGACTGCCATTAGAATTAAGTGGCGTTTAGGAGCATTCTTTCTGATAACGTTTTATACATTATTATCCTGAAGTCTGAACGCACTAGGCCGTAGAAAACTACGTGAGGCATATTGAAATAAAGACGGATCACCCACGTTGTACAAAAGATCATCCACTCGATATGTTTCGGGAGCATTCGGCATTCCCTTAATCATGATTAGTATTCGCGAACGCTGCCCGGCGACTACTGCCCAACAAAAACAAACAACAACACAACGTTGTACAACGTGAGTGATCCGTTTTTAATTCAATATTGCACTAGGGCTTATTAATGAATCCCACTCAACTCTACTAGCGCACTCAAGTTAGATGGCAAAGGCGAATAAAATAGAGCAAGTACATCATCAAGTGTACAATAGTGACTTGTATAAACAACGTAGTGAGTTGATCAAAGCATAAAATCCAAGAACATTGATTTTATAAGATCAATACATTTCCATGGTCTACAGCTTCTTCCGTAATCAGTTAAAGCAAGGAATGCGAGCCGTCGCAGGCGCAGGGCACACTAATTGGGGTAATTTATCCAAAACCATGCGGGGCTCGGGTTGCGCGGTGATTTGTAGGATTTAGGGGAGCAACAGATTCCCGGTGTGTTTGGTCAAGGAGAACATTCATCATCATCATCATCAACCCACTTCTAGTGGACGGTTACTACTGGATATATGCTTCTCCAATGTCACACCACTGGACTCGGTCTTGAGTTTTTTGTTTTCAACCGCTGCTGGCCGCTTTGCGTATTTCATCGCACAATGAGAACACACAAAAGGTGATCAAGCATAGATATTACCTACTTACTATAGCTTGGCAACTTCGTTGGTGACACTCACATGTGTGCTTTTTGTTATGTGCAGCCGTAACTACTTACACAAGTTACCGCCAACACGAACGGCTGCCTCCGTCGGTCGCCGTTCGTGTTGGCGGTAACTTGTGTAAGTCTTTATAATAACAATAACGACATTTAAGGGTCAATCGCAGAAAATATGTACCTTTTACTTTTTTGTCTGATCATGGTGTGTCTTATACCATTTTACTCAAATTCATGAGCACTTTTCATGTATGAATTAAAAAAAGCTGTCCCATTTGTCCAACTTTTCCGTATAAATTTGAATCTCAGTTTCGTTACGCCCAAACTAAATAGGTATAGGGGAAGATAGTAACGAAACTGATAAAAAAAAATCTCAGTTTCGTTACTATTTTCCCCTATATTTAGTTTGGGTATAAAGAAACTGACATTCAAAATTTGTACGGAAAAGTGGTTACGATTCTGAGTAAAATGGTATAAGACACACAATGATCAGACAAAAAAGTAAAAGGTAATTTTTTTCTGCGATTGACCCTTAAACTAATTACGTAACATGTTTAACATCTAGCTGTCAAAACCAATATAACTTAATTAATAAACGTACTTACTCGAATACATCTGACATACCTTCCATGAAACAAATGAAGAAATATCCCGACAGCAGATTAATTCGTCTGTAAATAGCGAGGTTTCGATTTGCGTTGTAAGTTATAAAGCATTTGTTTGGGTAGGGAGGGGCGCGATTTGTACCGCGGTAAATCATACGTGTCGCGCGTTATGTGACCACGTGCGGCCTACCGCAGGGTTGGGGAGAGAATCGAGGAGGAAACCAGTAGACATCTTCGAGAACTTATACTACAGAAACGCGATCATTCCCACAATCATTCGTTCACAAAAGAAGAAAAATCGTTCGTAGAAAAAGCGTGCGTGTATCTTGTAGTTTCGTGAAACACCTAGGCCACTGATAGGTCATACATAGTTTTTAGTATGAGTTAGTGTTCTGAATATTTCTTGTGGATGTCACTAAAATTAAGGGCTTTAAAAATGTATTCTGGCTCGATACTTCTAGACCTTGAAGATATAGTACATTGTGCACCGAGGGTAGTAAGAAGGGGATTACTAACGAGAGTCTATTAGGCTTTTAATGACTCGAGTTTGTAATCCCCTTACTGCCCGTGATACACACAATGTTTTTCATCACATTTGCGAGGAAAAAAAATTACACAAAAATCTAATTATTTATTGTCATCTTTTTCAATATAGTCTTCCACAGATAACGCTAAGAACTGCGTTTAGTTTTCAAACTAGACAGGCAATACCGCCACCTTGTACCTACCAATTTTCAAAATAAAATTTTAAACTAAATTAATTTAATTGCATTAAAATAATAGCAAAAGTTACTGAAATAATGGTAAAATATACCATATAATATGTTTTATAGACACTAAAATTGGTTTTGTAGCCAAGTTTTGAAGATGGGAAATAAGCCTTGGCTGATTTGAAACCTCCTTAGTCTGAAATGACGTACGAGAAAGTTCTATATTTTAAAACTAAACTCATAACTCCCTCGGGAGTTATAGATTTTTATAACCCACGGGAGGTAAATCGGCTCAGGCTGGTCTATAAGCCCGCGTGTTATAACACCATTTACGAGTAAGTGTGATGAAATAGTACATTGTGTATCTAGGGCGGTAAGTAAGGAATTACAATCGAGTGTTTGTTATAAGCCCGAGGTGAAACCGAGGGCTTTAATAACACGAGTTTGTAATTCCTTTACCGCCCGTGGCACACACAATGTTTTTCATCACACTTGTGAGTAAATCTTAATAATATAAGCTTACTAATCGCCCCAGTATGATAAGAAAGAATATTAATGATATGTGGCCACACTATTAATTCTTGTACTGTCCAGAGGTGAGACGCTCATTTTCTAAAACGGTTATGGCCCGTGGTACTCCACCCCTTTACCACTCTTATTAAATTATCTCTTACGGATAATAATGCATGGGTTGCGTGGACGGCGGTGGCGCTACAATTTGTAGCGCGCGTAAATCAAACGTGTCGCCATTACGTACGCACACGTGTCGATCTGGCGCAGGGTTGAAGCTCGCATTAGTGTCGCGACATTTCAAAATTGAGAGTAGGTACCATTGTACTTAACAGTATTGGTGCGATACTATAAAAATGGGAGTAGCTCAAGATCGAGACAAGTGAAAATCTTTGGAGGAGGCCTATACCTGTGGGGGGGTCCATGCTTAGGTAATTGCAACAATAAAAAATAATAGAAACAAAAAAATCGTAATTATATAAATATTGTACCTATCAATAATTCAATGACAATAATATTAAAAAAATACATGATTATTAATATTGCAAATAAATTAAATGAAATGTAAAAATAAGTGTAAGAATTGCATGGAATAAATGGCTTTTTATTTATTTTATTTACTGTAAAAATATTACAATTGCTAATATTTGAGGAGTTCCTTCCTTTCCTCATAGACCCCATCATCAGAATTGGATTAGGAAAAAAAACGTGACCAATGTGGACGGGTATGCGTAATGCATTTCCACACCGTTAACAAAAAAATATCTGGAAATACGTCATCATCAAATAGTCTAAAATTCAAAGGGTAAGATATTTTGGAAAATGGTGTCATTACACGTAGGTGTTGCGGGCCGTAAATGACCTATTACGCCCTAGGGCGTAATGGTTTTTTTCTTAAATTTGAAACGCTGGTTCTGTTTTACTCTTATTTGACTTATTCAAAGGACTTACTTTTTTAACTTTTATCACTGAAATATTCGCCTCGGCCTTGTAACAAACACTAGTTTGTAATTCCTTAATTACTGCCCTTGATACACAATGTACTATCACACATCTTTGCATTTGTAGTATAATAAAGATAAGATACATTGCGGTATATATGTCGCCTTCTAAATATCGGATTATAAACGACGATTTTTTGGGGTAACTAACATTAAAAAAAAGTAACAAATACAATCATCTACAGAACCTTTCCTCTTTGTGAAGTCTGTTAAGTATGATGCGTGATTGTCAGCCCTACCAGGTACGGGGTACGGAGCATCGCGGGCGCCGCGTGGATTTATAGCGCTCAATCAATGCGGATTTATCGGCGAGGAAGCGACACCGCTCCTTTTGTTACCGACCGCTATTTTAGAACCGTCTAATTGCCCCTCACGTGGTATCAGAAGAGTCTATTCATCATTGATTGCGTTAATTATGTTGTCTTTTATTTTAAACTTCACTTCTAGACGGCACCGAAAAGCTTAACACGTTCGCGGACAGTAAGTCACACCTGTTTGACACAAACATTTTGTATGGAATTTTTGGAACTGTTACAGCAGGTTCGTCACAATTGTGCCATTGTGTACTGTTTATATGTGACACTGAATGCTATGTAAGTCGAATGCTATACCAGCGACGTCAAATATGATACTTTGTTATACCACGTTATGTGACAGCAAATGCTATTGCATATAACTGCTATAGCAGTTCTGTCACATGGTTTAGTTAGCTTGTGATATATTATGACAACGAATGCTATAAGTTGCCTGCTATAGCAGCTCCGTCTAATTTGTTGTACTATAGTATGTAACAATGTGACACGGATGCTGTATTTTATCACCTTTTTTTTCATGTTTTAATCAAAAAATATGTTATTTTTAAAAATATGTCATCATAATATCGGGATTGGTGATGACGGCGGTTGAGACGCTCTAAAATCTACCCAGTCTCTTCCCATGGAGTATCTTTTATGGATGAAGTTGGACCTATCAAGCTTGATAGGTGAAGCTGCTCGTTCGCTTTGTACTGATTGCGGCGACAATGCTGACAGGTTTGGAGATGAAGGAAAAAAGTCGCTTGGTGGCAAATCAACTAGGACAGCTAAATGAAAGTCAGGATCGGCTTGTGGCGCAGTAGCTGGCTCAATTGGTGGCAAAAGGGAAGGCTTTCTTTGCGGCGAAAAAATTAGCGCATTTTGTGCTGAATTAACTTGCTCGCTTCAAGGTGAAGAGGGTGATGATAAGGCTGATTCGTTTCGCAGCACATGAACGGGCTCTCGTCGCGACGAGGAATGTCTAAAGGCGAAGTAAATCTAAACCAAATTGAAAACACTTTAATTACACAGTGCTAAGCAACCTATACACCCATTACGTTGCAAGTAGTAGAACAGAGAACGAACAATATTATAATTCAAAGATTATTACCTAAAATTATTATTACTGTATTAGTTTATCAAAAAATAGGTATCATCATTCATGCCTGCGTTTTAAATCCTTGCCACCATTAACACTAGTTATAGGGCAATAAACAGTTAGTAAATAAGCCTAATCATTGCAACACACAATATTATGCTAGAAAACCATAGAATAATTGTTACTTATGATGATGGAAATAATGCTTTGAAAAGGCTCCGTAGCTCGAAATTCACCAACATCACCATAGACTACTCAGCGGCGCACTCGCCGGTTGACCAAACTTTCATACAACCGCGACTGCTATAGCATCTGTGTCCATGAGAGGGGGGTACTATAGCCGGCAATACATGTTTAGCTTTTTTGTGTGCAAAAGCATGTAATATGACAGTAAGCGCGTCTGGACTAGAGAAAAAGTGACAGTAAAGATAGATCTACTAGTATTTACTATAGCAAAGCGCATTCTTTAGCATTTGCGCTCAGGAAAGCATCTCAAATCAAGACTGCTATAGAATGCGTGTCACAAAAGTTACTCAAAATTCGAATGCTATAGAATGTCCGTCCGCGAACGTGTTAAGTACAGTTCGATAATGTAGTAACACTCGCGGCCGACCTAATCGCTACTGTCCCTTCGTATTTTATTAAAAGAGTTAGATAAGCTCTTTATATTTTTATACTACTACTTAGTTTGTACGTTTAACATAATATTTAAAAGGTTAAACACGTAGGTATGTAACTAATACTGAATTAAAAAAGCTTTTTTAACAAAATATGCAAAATAATTGTGACCACTGGGAATCTGCCGCTTACATTCTGTCACAGTTATTTCATTCCAGCATATTTCGTTCAACATTCCATTTATTACATATTTAAATTAAATTATTCACATATAAATTGTCACAAATTGCCGTTGTAACATTTTGCAATAAAAACGGTTTGATTTACTCACGAATGTGACACATTAGGGAGGGTCACAAATAACTCATAAAGTGACAATTATGCCGTACTCCTGGAGAATGGGAAAAATTTATTGTTTCCGACTACATGACACTGCGGCGGTATTGCGAATAAAATGATGCTGTCTTTTGAGAAGTCTTTGAAGCTGACTATAATAGGGATGATGACTGGGTTAAAAATATGTAATTCTATTTAGTCCGTCAGTTAGATTATGGAAAAATATGGGACACGTATTTTTTGGTTTATCAAAATATTAAAAATCGACAAAGTTATAGATCTTCAAACTTCTGGAGTGGGGGCTTGTGACGTCACTTCTGAGTGAAAATTGTACTCAAGAGTGACGTCACTCGAAACTTCTAAGCACTTTATCCTCGTCAGTTTTTGTTTGTCAAACAAAACAAAAAATACGTGTACAATATTTTTTCATAATGTAACAGACGGACTAAACAGTTTTTTTTAGTCATCTAGCCTATTATACAGTTCAAAAGTTAAGTTTATCTGTTTCAGTTTAGGCAGCCTACATAAATAGTACATTACACAACTAGAATAAGATCGCAGAAGTTTGCGGCCCGAGCTGCAAGCGAGGGACGTAAATATGCGACCGAGGGCTTTCTTTATTACCTCCCGTGTTGTGTACATCATTTTATGTCTACACTTGGCCAGAAAGCGGCTTTTTACGCCAGTTAAAAATCTATTCGGAATTTAGGCCATGGTGTTGTTATTTGCACCGAAATTCGGCTCGAAGGACCATTTTTTAAAGTGACTTGTAAAGGCTAGTAACTGGCGCATAATATTTATTCTCGTGGCAAAACTAGTTCTACTTGAAATACGTTGAGTGCTAAAGTAAAACAGTCTGTAAAACAAAATTAAACCAAACGTCCTTAAAATAAAACACGATCATTGTCGCCGTCGAGAGTATAGTTTTCATCGCCCGTCTTATTTATAATGCTCGCTTGACATCCGTTGAAATTATAGCCGCCATTTTGGTATTATTTCGAGTTTCCCGCCATCCGACCATTACAGCAATTAGTTGAGTGAGATGTCCGCGGTCGGCAGGACGCTTTACGGTTTTTATAGAGTTACGATCGCATTAAACCTTTTTTTTAATATTTTTTGTTTATGGTGTAAGTGGGTAGTGTAGAAGTGTAACTGCTTTGAATTTGATTTCTGCCAGTGCCAGTGATAAAATGAGGTTGGTGGTATATAATACATTTATAAAATAATCAAAATAATATAATACATTTACAATAATCAAAATAATAATTACATGGATTAACGTATAGGTTGGCATATGTATTTGTGGATATGCCTAAGTGGAATACCTAAGCATTCGTATGTAGGGTTATTTTCTTGTTGTTGCTTTTATTGTAAAATGAGTCTCACAAAATCTTTTACCACATTTTAAAAATGTATTTAACTTGCAATTTTGTTTGTAAGTTGTTCGTTTAAGTTGAGGTTTCAAAATTTGCCACCCGTTTTTCAACTCCTTCCTGGTAGTCGATTGAGCTAAAAGTTGGCATACTTTGGTGAAAATGCAAGATTATGATACAGTCGCCATGAGATACATCTATACACTTCAGGGTGATCATAAATATCTGAACATGCACTCTAACGCCTTGAAAATAGAGTCGTGTTCAGGTGTTTGTGAGCGCCTTGTTTGCTCCAATGTATTTGATGGCGACTGTACCATCGAGCAGGTTTGATTTTGGAGCCGAAAGGTCACCATACGATTAGGTATCTAAATTAAAGATAAATACACCGTGTTTGGGCTCATTCGGTTGCGTGACATGTAGTTTGCTAATATATACAAAAAAGGTACAGTCAGCAATAAAAGCTGGTCTCCAAAATAAAGTTTTTGACAATAACTTAATAATCCGATAGCGCGTCTTAGTGTAGAAACTATGAATAATATTTAATCTGGGGTCATAGCCCAGATTAAACATTATTCATAGATTCAAAATCGACTAAACTAACTTAAACAAAATGTAACTTAAATAAAAGTCGTATCTTCAGGCTCTATGTAAGGTACATATATCTATTCTCACAATAACAAATTTATGTGTGTTCGTTCATCGGCGTATTATTGCATTTGTAGCACTTTTGATGGCATTGTTACAAAGAAGCCAAAGACTTATTTTCTTCGAGTTTAACCCAAAGTTTAGATATTATTGCTGAAAAATATACAAAATAGCGTAAATGTATGTCAGATTCGGCATGATGTTTTATAGCATTTATATTAACAGAAATACAAAATTCAGATTCAATCTACTTAAGCCTTGATGGTAACTTGGTCATCTTTTGTAATAACAATATATGATACTAGGAATTTATTTACTTTAGCAAATAAATTACTAAGTAACGTATTAATCAATAAATCAAACCTCTAAACATCTTCACAAACATTCGCATTTATAATAATATAGAATATATATATGAGATATTGTTTTACGGCTCATTCAATGTTTGTTTTTTGTCGGCAGGTATAATCCCAAACGGGCAGTGTCCTCGCAGCGGGTTCAGCCTACCGCCGCTGGAGCGCCGGGACCTCGAGCCTTCGGCTCTCCCACCGTTGCACCACTCTATCAGGGAGGTCAGTTCATGAATATCTTATCTAGATCTATCAAATTGCCTCACTTAACTAGCCCTAGCGCAGGCCTTGGTTTTGGGCTATTCCATAATAAATAAATAAATAAATATTAGGGGACAATCTTACACAAATCCAACTAGCTCCATAGTAAGCTCAATAATGCTTGTGTTATAGATACTAGACGACGATGTATTTATTTATTCATAAAGACCAAAAGACACTGCCTACCAATAGCGTGGCGTCCAAAGAACTCGATTCCTACCGGCTTGCCTAATATCAGGCATTTGAGCACCTTATTCTACAGCTCTTAAGGAAAATGTACGCCAAATCTACACCGGCTTGTCCAAGGATATCTTTTACGCCACGCCACTGCTTCCTACCATCTAATTTGTTCCCTATACTAAGGATACAAATTAGTAGGGTAGGCGGTATCTTAACACACTACTTTCCCTACTAATTACTACCCTGCTACCCTTAGGCTGCGTTTCCACCAGAGAGCTGTGCGAGGTAACGAGCGGAGCGGTGTGCGAGGAAAAAATGCACCAAAGCCGGGTCGCGCTGAGCGAGGCTAGGCACGTTGATTGGTGGATTTTTTCCTCGCACACCGTTCAGCTATCTCGTATAGCTCTGATGGAAATGCAGCCTTAATAGTGTAGAAATAAGAGGGTAGGCAGTGTCTTTTTATTCATACTACGTCTTTAAGGTTTAGTCTGTATAGTTGTAACTTGTAACACAGTATCATAGATTAATAGCAGTATTTTTTCTCCCGACAAAAGGTAAATCGCGCCGCTTCAATGTGTGCGCACCGTGTACGATACGAACCAGGGTCTCTCAACTCTAGAACAAATATTGGCAACTTGTACTTTTGTACGTGTGCGTCGTGCGATATTTGACTATTGCTAAATGTGAAAATAAAACTTGTACAATATTTTACTTTAGCAACACTAGTCTGTATTAGTGTTACCATATTGGATCTTTTTACCTAATTTATGTAATTATAACTTCTTTAGGGTTTTGAAGTTTTAGTTACATTAACATTTTAGAGAACGATCATATTAGGATGTAGACATTGTGAGAGCTAAACGTCAAACTTCTAAAGGAAAAAATAACCTTCGCCTTTTAAGATTCATGTAATCATTCAAATCTTTTGTTGTTTAGGATATCCTTAATCTGATTTTTCCAATCTAGACCTGGCAATACTGCCAATTGAAGATGGCGTCACGTCAAATCAAAGTCTAATAATATCTTGTCTAAAATATTTTGGTGTGATAAACGTTTAAAAATGTAATTGTGTGACAAAATCGGCTATACTTAAGAAAATGGTGTCGTCGAAAATATCTACCCTACACTTTGACTTGGCTGTGGTACAGGACCACGTGACATATTTGAATAGACAGAAAATTCATGACTCAAGAACAAATTCTTGTGTTCTTTACAAAAATATTTGCCCTCAGGCATCTATTCCACCGTGAAAAACGAGGATAACGACTGTGCAAGTGTGACGAGCGATTATACTTGGTTTATGTGTTGTGTTCAAGGTTGTGTTGTGATCGCCATGTTAGCATCCATTTTTCCGAGGAGGCGAGTGGAAACGCATTACAAAGACAACTAAATATTTTACAAAATGAATAAATATGTTCAAGATACTTTATCGTTGTTTTTTATAAACTGAATTTCCCAGCACACACTAGAGTTCAAAATACTAAACTTCATCATATATCACTCATCAACTTCACCTTTCATCAAAAGTATACAAAGTGAAATGAGACGAGTATGGAAATTTATGGAGGATGAGAAACTATGTTTATTTTTATTTAATACCGAATATCGGTCGATATTTAGTATTAAATAAAAATAAACATAGTTTCTTATATAAAATAAATTTCAATGTGGCATTTAAAAACCCCGCCATATTTTGACAAGCTGTGGCATTTAAAAACCCCGCCATCAATTAGTTCATGTGTGGTACCACAATGTCGCTAGTAGTATAAACGCAAAAACCGGAAGTAACTATTTTTTTATATGGAGTTTGCGTTCTTCTCTTGAGTATTATGTTCCTTGATACGAACGTACTAGGTGCAAGCAAACTTTCAGCAATGCGTAGCAATGCTTCAGTCGGGCTTGCACCGTCGCCGCGTGCTGTCGCTCCCGCGAAATGTATCGTAAACGTGTAGAGTCTGTGCGGAACGAGAATAGGCGTGGCGAAAAACGGAACTAACCTAACCAGTATGTAACCTAGCATTACAGCGCCCCCCCCATTTAAATCCTATTCTCTTTCCGCACAGACTCTACTGCAGTGTGTTCGATGCGAAATAACCGACGGGCGACAGTCCTGCGCCTGCGCCTCGACCTTGAATAGGTATCGTGCGCTCCTAAACGGCCAGAGTGTGCCTACTTTTCTTTCCTTATACTTTGGTTGTAATCTTAATGTTAGTGATAGTGAAATATATCCTGTAAAAGTGGTTGCATAGTGGCGCCCGCACCTATGGCCGCCGCTCGCCGCTGCCGCCGGTTGCGCAATGTGGCCAGGCGTTGTTAGTTAATGTTATTATTTGTTTTAGAACTCGGTATGTCCACGCAGCACGTACTCGCCACTGCAGGCGTTGAGCGAGAGCACGTGCCGCGACCACGGCGCGCCAGCCGCGCCGCCGCCGCAGCCGCCGCCGCGTCTGGTGAGCATCTCTATTGTGTATGGCTAACAATAATAGGAAACGTGCACAATGACGGTGCTTCCTTTGGTGCCGCAAATCCGAATCTTGTACTCTATATTGCTCTTCCTATCGACAACGCGCTCCCTGGCAGGACGGATAACTTAGCTCAAGACTTTTTTTTAACCCGGAAAAATGCATGAAACTTCATACCACTACGTAACCTAAGGCCATCGGGGGTGACAGCCAGATGTTACGCATTGGTTATGTGGGGCTCTCCGCTCCAGAAGGGATTGGCCTACCCACTAAAACTCGGGGATGCTTCCACCCTGTGCCTTCATGGTGATGCCGTGGGATCGCTAGTAAGCCACCACGACAACTCCGGCACCTTCGCCCTAGGGGGAACCCTAGCTCAAGACCTAGAACAGCTGACCCAGACTATAACGGATAATGTCGCACTACGTGCCGTTTTACGCAGGCTAGTGCGGTGACTGAGATATATTCTGACCAACCTTGATGAGGTCATCACGGCCACCATCAAACGATGGTACCCTGAGGACGTCATCAGCGACCACGACAGTGACTCCAACGTAGTATATTTATGACGCCGACTACTACTGGGACAGACAAAACTGCGACGGCCAACTCCACATGCACGCCGTCGGCTTCGTCGTAGAAATCTCCTCTCGATATACATGCATTTTTAGATAGGACTACGACTCATAAGATCTACATACAGACCGTTTTCAGTAAGGTACACTGACCTTGGTTCGAGTGCCCTAGCATGCCAACGTTTTACTCCCAAGGTGCTGAGGTTCAGCTGCGGCTACCTACCGCCTTAAAGACTAACAGTGTACAAGCTTAAAAAAACCTGCCACATTAACGGGAAACGCCGTTAATATCGCGATGATGGTGATGGACGAATGAATTTAACTTTAGTGGGGCCACGACTTACTATACTTGACATTGACATTTATAACCAGTATTTTTTTCTGGTCTGATAAGTTTCCTTCCGCATAGCGACCAGAAAGAGCACGCGTTATACGTGACGAGAGAGACGGTCGGATCCGGTGCGTTCCGCCCGGTGGTCGGATCCAAAGGACAGTTTTGTTAGAAAGAGAGTTCTGTACGCAGTACTATTACTTATTCTGTGGTTTGGTACAGTTCGTCGGCGCGGGCGGCGGCAGCGCGGCGCTGCACCCGGCCGTGGCGCGCTGCACGGCCACGCTGGAGCTGGCCGCGCTGTGGCGCAGCTTCCACGAGCTCGGCACGGAGATGATCGTGACCAAGGCCGGGCGCCGCATGTTCCCCGCGCTGCAGGTGAGTCTGTGCGCAGCATTTGTGACAGTTCGTCGCTGCATGGCCACACTGGGCTGACCGCGGTGTGTTTCGAATGTGTATACTTCTTATTAGATGGCTTGTGGTCCAGTTAACTTGGCAACCACTACTATAAACGAATGCCCGTGTAAAAAAAAACTGTCATACTCTTTCAGATTAACTCCTCAGTCGGATCAAGAATACTTTTTTAGTGTTTTAAAATAAGTGCGCTATCGAGGAATATTGATGAACACCTTATATCTAAAATACTTGATTTTCTGTACAGGCTCGGCTTGGTGGACTGTTGCCGAACGCAGAATATCTTCTGCTGGTGGACTTCGTGCCGCTGGATGACAAAAGATACCGATACGCATTTCACAGGTTTGTACGCTCGGCATTCGAATAATAGGTATTATAATTTAATTAACGCTTTCCAGACCCTGTTGTTGTATCCAAATCAGTGCCAAATTAGATATCTATATGGTTAATATATAATTAATATATGGCTAATATATGAGTAAAATATGGCTAAAAGTAAGAATAGCAAAAGCTACGAGAACCGATTAGTTTCTTCAGGGGTCCGGTTTTCAAAATAAAATGATCATCACTGGCCGTTTCTTAGTAACTTTCGTTACTTAAAGTAATAAAACAACTAAAACTTATTAAATCGCGTATATTACTACATTTTAAGTCCCGACGCGACGTTACAGAACAGTAATTTTGACAGAGGAAATTTATGATTCAGTCTACCCGCGACCACGAACGCTGAAAAGGGTTACGAAACGTCGGGACTTAAAATGTAGTAATATACGCGATTTAATCCGTTTAAGTTGTTTTATTACTATGAGTGATAGATAATCGCGGAAACCGAAGACAATATTTCGGTACTTAAGTTCCGCACACTAGGACAGTGTCGAGCACTCTAGCTTATACCTACACTCATTGCAAGCAAACACTGTTATGAAACGAATCCACTGAGACAACAACTGAGTTTCACTGAATTGAGACTTTCATTGATTGATTAAGAGATGCACTATTTTTAAGGAATCATCATATTTACTGGAAATATTTTGAATCCTCATAGCTTAATGTAGAAACACCACAATTTTATTATAATTATAGATACATTGAGCAAATGCATTGAAAAATCAAATACGATCGACTACAGCTAATGCCGGATTATTCCGGCATTAGCTGTAGTCGATCGTATTTGATTTTTTTTTTTAATGCATTTGCTCAATGTATTTCGTTGAAAGTATTAATTATGATTAAGAGATTTCATTCCTTATATTTGCACATTGCACAGTTCGAGTTGGGTGGTGGCGGGTAAAGCGGACCCAGTGTCTCCGCCACGCATCCACGTGCACCCGGACTCACCCGCGCCCGGCGCGCACTGGACGCGGCAGCTCGTCTCCTTCGACAAGCTCAAGCTCACCAACAATCAGTTGGACGACAACGGACACGTAAGTTCAGCTGATTGATGTTCCAGTGTAGTAGATACAGCCCCGGTGTAGCCACGTGCACCTAACTCACCCGCGCCAATTTTTCTTTTTCTCATCTAAATTATAATATGTCGCCACTCTTTCAATCGATCCGTCCGCTACAACTCTCTTATTCTGATTGTTTCGGCAGATAATCCTGAACTCGATGCACCGGTACCAGCCTAGGTTGCACGTGGTGTTCCTGCCGGGCGAGGGACAGGGCACGCCGGGCACCGTGCCCTACCGCACCTTCGTGTTCCCAGAGACAGGCTTCACCGCCGTCACAGCCTACCAGAACCATCGGGTGAGCACCCTTTTATCGTAGCAGCTAGTGTGATCATACGGTACATCAGGCGCTGTGGCTTACTATACCTTCGTGTTCCCAGAGACAGGCTTCACTGCCGTCACTCCCTACCAGATCTAATGGGTGGGCACCATTTTATTGTACTATCTAAAGTTTGTTTATGGAAATTATAATGCTCGTCTATCGAGAGAGAGAGAGAGAGAGAGAGAGATTATCCGAGAATCCAGTCTTGGAGTGAAACGAGAAATGACAATTTGTATTTAAAAAAAATGATTACTACTACAGGATTATTTTGGATGTTTCCACGTATTTTAAGCACGTTTTAGTTAGGTCTTAATTTGTAACACTAACGTTTTTGTTCCAGATAACACAACTGAAAATAGCCAGCAACCCGTTCGCAAAGGGATTCCGAGATTGCGACCCCGACGACTGGTAAGTGCAGTCATAAACGTTTCAAATCACTTTTACGATCGAATAAACGAAACCACATTTTTCAGAACATCCCCCATGTCACAACACTGGCCATGAATCAAGCCATAGACACGAATGAGATGTTTTATTGCACGTGTTCATGAGGCACGGGAGGTTTTCAACAGCCGGTGACAATTTACTTTTACGACTCGGCCATAGAGTAAAGAGTTACGAGTGACAGTAATGGCGGACACGGCGTTTCCCGTTCCCGCCAAAATAAAAACTTATTAGAGACACTAATATTGAAAGACGTGGATAATTTAGTGTGTAATTCTGTTTCACTGCGGATGTTAGAACTGGAAGTAATGAAAAAAAAAAGATAATATGAAATGAGTGGATGATATGAAAAAAAAGGAGACATATTTAGGGAATGTCTGTTTACAATTAAATTTATTTTAATCGCGTATATTACTACATTTTAAGTCCCGACGTTTACCCTTTTCAGCGTCTGAAAAGGGTTGCGAAACGTCGGGAATTTCCTTTCATGTGATATTTTCCCTGTCCTCTATAGAGAAGGTTAGGTACAGTACTACGAATGTATCTTGGAGGTTGACTAAGGGGAATTTTGCAATATATGATGTATTTAAAATAAGCGCGATTTTCTAAATATATATGTATAATTTTATTTAGTCATTAGTTAAATACTTTTGTGTTAAATTTGTGCTAAGTAGAACCTACGATTAAGGACTAAAATTGCGTAATCAAAATATTTATAGTATCGTTTCTTGTAGAGTAAGTAGAGTGATTACTGAAACATTTTTCACTAGATAACTACTCTCGTATTCAAATAAACCTTAAGTGTGTATGCACCGGCTGAATACCTACCACCTTTGATAAGAAGCAGACATTTTTGGAACGCTGTTTGTTTCTGTTCTCCGTCCAATGCGGTGCGCGCGCCGGATTTATGTGCACATATACTGCCCAATGTAAACGAACCAATGAGGTAAAGCGATGGGCATGAATAGCATAGGTGCATATACCTTATTGTATATTATAAATACATACTGCCGGAGCACAAAAAATCTACGTAAAGTTTCTTTAGGGGCGTTAGAATTTCGTAACGTTCATCAATTAGGATATCTCGATGATTCAAGGCCAGTCTTGACGTCTTTCGGCATTTATTAGCATTAAGTTGATATTGGACATATATTTTACTTATTTTTCATTAAGAGATTGCGTCAAACATCACCTCAATTGCCAAATTCACCCCAAGCTGTAAGTCGCTTTTCTGCCCGCTATGCGGAGAGAAAATTAACCTGATGTCCAAAATATGCCGTAAAATTGCGTACACACCTCGGACTTTGACTTTGGTAAATCTTGACATTCATAGGTGCATTTTAATATTCCTAAATTGAAGAATAAAGTACTTTGACTTTGGACGTTAGTTAAAGAAAGCCCCAGATCGCATTTTTATAGACCTCATCTACGGATTAGACTGCAGTGTGTAGCGTAATACGGGTAGACTCTCACCTCTCCTCCCTTATACAAGCTATGTAGCCATGTAAGAGCAGCAACAATCATCCTTAAGTCGAGCAAACAAGTTTTCTCTTTAATCCCCACGTCACAAGACCAATTCCTGCGTTCTGGGATACTCTTTATTTTAATGCCCTTTATGTGTGTGTAAGCAGAAGTGGCAGAACATAGACTGCTGTCGCAACATATTCCTACACCCAGCCGCAACGCCTGTGCACGTACGCGGTCAATGTTTACGCCGCGCATCGCTGCCGCGCATTATTGGCTAACATCGCTCGTAAATCACTATGCGGTTGTTTTGTATGCGCGATCCCACCAATGACCTGGCTGTATAGCTTAATTACCCAATTTTTTTCTTCTACATTATTTTTATTTCCGACCGCGTTTCTCCCCATTTAGTTTATATCTATCGTTTGTGTTAGCAATTGAATATTATTTCACCGGCTGTTTTAATTTCTGCTTGGTCTTTTCGCTGAAAGACATTTTACTCAGGCGTTTATTGCTAGTCCATATGATTCAAAAATACGTATTTTACCATATTAGTGAGTTGTAGACCACGATCATTTAGCGTCTGTCGTCTTATTGATATAGTCCCTGTGACAGAGAAACTAGATAAGGTTATTGCCATTATTATCCCTGGTGAACTCCCTACCTGGATATAAAGTAGGTACCTATCTCATATTTTAATCATATATTAATCTAACTACCGACTTATTTTTGCTAAATTTCATTTCAATCCACTCTATCGTTAATTTCGTTATCACGTTAACTAATCGTACCTCCAAAACTCCAAACTTCTTCACCAACTCTTACATTGTAATAATATTAGTAGGCAGTAGAATACTTAAATAAACAAACTATACAATGTGTTCAATTTACGCCCTCAATATAAGTAGTCTCATTTCATCTAATTAGTATCCATAATAAGCAAACCTATTTCTCATCGAAAAATAAAATCGTATATACAATCCTCACAGCTAAAGTAAACAATCAACTCATTAATTATATTCGAAAGAAAAATAATCGCCATGTGTGCAAACGAGGCGCAAAAACTTAACTCATATAATACTTTTTGCTCGCTTCCTGGTAAGGTCGATTAATAACACGAGGACGTATGACGGTATGAATGCCATTTGTCGCTCGCTGTCAAAATAGAGATTAACGCGATCCTGTAATAGGACCCGCCTACTGGGCGGTAGACTATCATGCCTTATCATTTATCTTTAAATTAATAGTGATGATGATTAGAATGAATGATTCGTTAATTCCTGAATAGTTACATTTTAGTCTTATTGGTAATTGTTTTGAGTGCATATTTTTTATATTGCAATAACTGTAACTAGTTGCCGATGTCTTTTTAAAAACTAAGTACATACTTCACTCAGGGCTATTCTTTTAGTTGATGGGCACTAAAAGAAAGCACAACCGCCACAAGTTGTTTGCGATTTTTTTTTGGTAGCGTATAAGAGACCACTTCAGAGCCATGAGCTACAGGAGTAAAGTGTTAAAACAGATAATTAATTAAATCCGTACCTGAGAAGCATAACAGTGTAAGTAAGTATAGAAAACAATAGGATTTACCGTGTTATGCTTCTCAGGTAAGGAAATATGATAGTATTGATAGGTGATTCTGTAGACCAGGGGTTCCCCAACTTTTTTATACTCCGACTCCTTTGGCAGGTTGTAATCTCTTTGCGACGCCCTTGTAAACCAAGATACCCGTGCGTCGTTCTAGGCTTAACTTACGGCGGCTTGAATCTCCCGTCGCGACGCCCTTGGGACTGTCGCGAGGGCGTCGCGACGCACAGCTTGGGAAATCCTGCTGTAGACGATAGATGCTCTAGAAGGTTGACTAGTCTTTTTTTATTTTAGCCCTCCAGAGCAAAGCCAGCCACGTGGCACCGTGCGGCGGCGGGAGGCGGCGCCGGAGCCGTGTCCGCAGCTCGCGCAGCCCTACGCCGCCGAGCCCAGCGCGTGCGGCCCGCTCTACGCGCACGCGCACCCCGTGCGGTCAGTATACTGTGCCCTGTACAGCCCGGAGCACAACCAGCCGTGCGGCACCGTGCACCGGCACCGGATCCCTGTATTTTGCCACCGAAATCGGTGTCGGTCATCGAATTTTTAATCTTTTTTTTTGACTCAGAGAAATGCATGAAACTGCATACCACTACGTAACCTAAGACCGTCGGGGGTACAGCCAGATGTTACGCATTGGTTGGGCTCTCCGCTCGAGAAGGGATTGGCCTACCCACTAAAACTCTGGGATGCTTCGGTCCTCTGCCTTAGTGGTGAATCGAGTTAACCTTTGCTTCAATTATAACCAGCGTGGTCCTGATCGTAGATTCTGAATTTGGTTACTTATGTCATACATACTTCGTAACGTAACGCTCAGTAGATCAATATAATGGCCACCATAGGGATGATATGGGAGATGTATCTCAAGTTGGCTAGAACCGAAACAAATCGAGAAAGTTGTAATAAAGAAGAAGAATAAGATATCGTATATAGATCAGAGTACAAGCCCATTTTGAGACTAGGTCAATTTGTTAAACGTGTGACTCTAATGTAAAATTGTATTTTCCAGGTACCAGCCCCACACGGGTCACAACGGCGCGTACAGCGCGTACTACGCACACAGGTAGCTTCGCGGGAGAAAAGATGCAATACCTACAAGAGGTTGCTACTACAACACACATACATCTAGATAACTCTGAAGCTGAGGTCATACCTAACGCGACTTCCTAAGTAGAACACGAACTGTGTAAGAGCTTACATTACAATTTACTGAGTGCTAAAAGAACTGTAAAGGTGGTTTTCCACCGGCAGGGCGAGACGAGACGAGACGACGATTGAATTGTGTATCAAGATGCGCGATGCGCGAGCGGCGATGCCCGAGGAGAGGATTGAAAACTTCATACAAATTTAAATTCAATCCTCGTCTCGTCTCGCCCTGCCGGTACAAAAACCACCTTAATAAGCTCTTATACAGCTTGTGTGCTGCTTGGGTCGCGCTTTGATATCCAAATGAGGACAAGAAGGTCGTTGCAAAAGGGTGACATTGTCATCCAAAAACGTTATGCCTTTACTTTGGACTTTTTAGAATTGCATAGCAAAGTATAACAGTTTTGTTTCGATTAATGTAATATAGTGATACTCATAGAACTGAAGTGCAAGTACGTTAATCTCTTACAAAACGTGAGTTAACAGTAAAAGTAGCTAGGAAAGCCCATAAAAAATCGACCACACCGAATCTTCACCCGTATACGCTGTGACGTGTCGTTGCCGTTACGTTTTCTTCATAGATTTGGTTGCGTAAATTCACTGTCAGCGTATTTTGCAGCCATGTGGTCACTCTATCACTCATTAAACGAGCCCCTGGGGAAATGCTTTTTTTTCCCTTTTTCATTAGTAACTTTTTGAACTTTGTTCAAAACCGTAATCTAAGTCATTAATTTCTGTCATCTTACGGTCCTTTTTAGATGAAGGATGGACAAAATAAAAATTCAATATGATTACTTTTTGAATTTATTGCACTGAATATTTGATGAAAAGATGAAATAACTTGCATTAGTGAAACATTCGCCAAAGATATATGTAATGTTACTTATTGTTTGTTCATCATTATGTCGACTTTCTTTTTTAGCGGGGTTCCCCTTTATTCAGATTTTTCATTAAGTTGTAGAGACCACAGTGAAAATTTCGAAAAATAACCTAACCGAAACCTTTTTTTGTAAGCTTAACAGGATGATTGTTTTTATAAACATCAAAAATTTTTAGCAAAACTAATACAAGATTTACATAATAAAATAATGTTAAGGTTACCATTAAGAGAAATGTTACGATAGCTTTTTGTGAGCAGTAGTAAGTAGCCTCTAAATCTTGAAGAATCTGAAAAAATCGGGAATGTCATCATACTCTAGTGTAAAAGGACACACACAGGGTTCTTCGCAAAAAACGGAAAATCACAATACATACTAACAATTCTACACTGCGAACTTAGATTATTTTAGTAAACAGAGTGCCTTATCTTTGTGATAGCCTGTAATAGTAAGTTTTGTAACTATAGTGTCGTAATTATATGATTTTAAAGTTAGGCGTTTCTTGATAATTTAAGTTACCAAATAATGATAATGCCAGTCACATAAAACCAAAAATATCAGCCCAAAGTTTCAATGACTTATTATATTGATGTAATAGTTACTTAAGGTTATACTGTATTTATTAAATATGTAGTAAGTTAATGTCTTGATTATTTTGATACCCCTTTAAAACTAAATAAGGCTTTCGGTAAAAAATCAAGCATCCTGTGCAATAACAGCGCGTTAGTTTTTTCTAAACATTACAACAAGAAAGTTTAAATTACGGATTTGATGCTATATGGTATTCTGTTATATGATTTTTGGGTTCTTTAAGGTTGCTTTAATATTGGTGGAACTCAGTGCTCTGGGCATACCTTCTTAGACTCCTAGATCATAGATTCTAATAAGGCTGGATCTTTACAAAGCGTTTTCTTTTTTCCAAACTAATTCATCAGGTAGAAAGAATACTGCATTTGCTGTGGCAACTTTGAGATCTCAGGAGTTTTGAAGTGAGATTTCTCTGAGACAGTGTAAGTCATGACGTGGTTGATATCAGTAGATCCCGGCTCCTCTCCTTGTTCTATAAACACTTTATTGGATACCGTCTCCTCGTAAACTTGGCCGACAAGCTCCTGCTCAGGCTGTGCTGGCTCTTCGAATGGGAGGACTATAGTTGTCGTAGTAGTAATAGGTTCCATAGGGCCGCATGGACCGTAATATTCTTGAGCAGGGGTGTAAGGCTCGTAGAAAACTGGTCTTTGGCAGGTTGGTGGGGCGTGGTGGACGGGAGGAGATTGGATTTGGGTTTCGGGAAAGTTGTGGTGATGATGATGAGATCCGTGGTGAGGTTTCACTGGAGTGTAATGGACTTGCTCAGGCATGTATTCGTGCGGTGGGTAAGAGTTGAATTGTGCCTGGATCTGCTCTTCAGGAATGTGCATCGCGTATACATAGTAGGTGTTGTTTTCTGCCGCGTCTTGTTCCATATTATCCAACGGAACAAACTCAACCTGTTCGTTATTAGTACTGGCACCGCTCAGAATCGAAGATAGTTCCTCAGATTGCTTGGAGGAGAAGTCAGCGAGATCAGCGAAAACATCTTCGTCAGGAGTATATTTGACGCCATATTTATCAGCGATTTCCTGAGCGGTCATCATCTTCTCGATAGCAATGTTCTGATACTCATTATTGGATTTAATGTGCTTTAAAAGCCTCATAACCAGCTGGCTGCTGTCCATAGGAGTTTCAACTGACCGCTTTTGTTTGGAATGCTTTTCGCCCTTCTCGCAGTAAGCTATGGCCTCTGAAAGAAGGTTAGCCATTTCGCTTTGTATGACTTCTGTTATGTCGTGCACCATTGCTTTGATGTCTTCGAGTTGTTCTTCATGAGGCTTGTCGGAATTGGCCGCTTGAGACATCAGGGCTACCGAACTGGATGGGTAAAGACCCGCTGGATTCGAGTCGAGGAACATGTCAATCCAGTCTGAGTTAGCTTCGTTGAAGTCTTTGACGACATTGTCGTCAAACTCCGGTTTAACCAGAACTTCGCGGCTTTCGCAATCTTCGTCGGACTCCTCACAGCTCCCGAATGTGATGGAACCCTGAAAATTGATTGACATTGCATGAAACGTGATTAAAATAAAATAAACAAAAACAACAATACCCAGAAATAAATTTGCGTAATACTGTGTCAATGTACTAGGTATGTATCATTATGCACTTAATTTGGTAGGCAGCACATTGACAGATACCTAATATAAGAATTCGTCTTTTAATAAGTAATTTTCTAAAGAATTTAGTTTTTAAAATATACTTACCTTTCGTATCTACAAATTTTTGAGTAGGCCAAAAATTATCGATCCATACACGTGGGATTTTCTAACAAACTAAATACTTGGCAACTTTTATTTTAATTAAATATATTCTAAGGTAGTTTGTATCTATTATTCAAATGCTAATAATATTGGATTGTTCGAATTTACATAACAAATTTAAGTCAACCTGGTTCAAGGCGAGTGAAAATATATAATTTGAAAGATTTTAACTAAAATACATAGTTGCCATAGATAGTTGTGTCTATAGATAGCAAAATATCAATATGAGCTATATTAATATTATTTTTGCCAAAAGACAAATTCTATTACCATTTGGACTCTGTACTTTTTGATATGACCTACTCGTATATGGACGCTAGTTACAATAGTTTATGAAATGCCCTTACCTGTATAAGCAAGAGTAGGATCAAGCCGTACGGCGTCATTTTGGAGTGTTATTTAGGCAGGAACATGTACACAATATATAAGCATTGTTTATCTTTTAATTAAGTAACAAATGACTCGGTTGCAGGGCCAGTGCTACACTGATTACTATTGCATTGTGAATTGTATCACGTTCTGTAATTTTAAAAATGAGTTTTCGAAAGCCTTTGTATTAAATAATTTCTTGCGCAACAGTTCAAATGTTATGGACATGATCAGGGCAAATATGAACAGGACTATTTACTGAGTCATAAATGCTACATCTATTTATTTTAAGTATGTATTTATATATCGTTACCTAGTGCCCATAATACAAGCATTGGTTAGTTTAGGTCTAGGTCGATTCGATATGATGTCCCGTAATACAGTGGGGTATTAAAGTATGAAAACATTATAGGGTCATTATTTGAGCGTTCCACCCGCCTTACTTTCGTGGACACATTATTGTCGAGATTCCGGTAGATTTTAATTTACTTTCAAGGTATTTGTTAGTAGTCCCGAATATGTACCAAATAGCTCGATATCAGACCAAAATCTGAGGGAACTTCAACAATAATGTGTCCACGAAAGTGAGGCGGGTGAAACGCTCAAATAATGACCCTATAAGCTGGCTGGCTTTAAAACATTCCACTGCATAAGATGATTTTCAAAAGTGCATGTTTGTCCCAAATATTAATACCTAACCACGACATTTCGATGAGAACGTATTTTAAAATTTGCGTAATTTGGGCGTTTTTTCGATTTCCGTGTCTTGGACACGCACATGCAGGCATCGTGGATACGTAAACAAATACCAAGTTTCAATAGATTACTGGTGACATAGAATACCTACACATACTATAATATGGGTATGGGGTATTGGCAGTACCCATGATACTCTACAGAGCATAAGTACTTTTTTATTTTTCTAATCTATATCATAATTATCATCATCATCATCATTCTCATCTATGAGAACGAATGGGCTGTAGTTGTATAAAGGTGGTTTTCCACCGGCAGGGCGAGACGAGGCGCGACGCGGATTGAATTGAAACTTGTATGAAATTTCAATCCAATCCAATCCAATCCCGGCCGGATTGGATTGAAAATTTCATACAAATTTCAATTCAATCCGCGTCGCGCCTCGTCTCGCCCTGCCGGTGGAAAACCACCTTTAGAGTCACATAATACTTACTCGTAGGTTATGTTATGGTATGGGTTTACGCCGGCTGGATTTCCGCAACTCGACCTCACTGAATGAATACTTAGGTATTCGAGTTACAATGTAGGTATCTATTCAAATTGCAGGTTAATATGTGAATAATTCAATGCTAAGTGGTATCGTAACGCAACTTAACCTCTCATAACCTGTTATTTAATTTACCTTTAAATCACTACACGTTGCATTCCAGTGCATTCTGCAAGGTCATTAAATTTTTAAGTGAATAATTTAGTAGGTATCGATGCTAGAACTAGGTAGAGTTGAGTATTGAAATAACAGTACCTACGTAAAGTCTTGTCAGCATTTATTATTAAATTATGTAAAACACTAAAATACTCAAATATAACAATAAATTATTATTACACAGGTTATATCACTGATATTGTGGCGGTTGGAGCATCATGTCTCGAGGGTTCGTGTAGGTCGGAGCTGGGGGGTACTGCGGGGTACTTTGTGGGCAAGTGGGAGGGGGGTAGGGTGAGTAAGGTGGTGGTGGGTAAGACGCAGGAGAGGCGTAAGACGGTTGGGGATATGTAGGTGGGGAGGGATAAGATGATGGAGGATATGGGGAAGGTGAAGCGTAGTTAGGAGGTTGTGGGGAGGGATAAGATGACGGAGGATATGGGGAAGGTGAAGCGTAGTTAGGAGGTTGTGGGTAGGGGCCGGTTGAGTAAGGCGGTGGGGGAGAGCATGGTGGTGCCGGCGAGCAGCTTCCTTGAGTATATTCTGACTGTGTTGGAGGCGGGGCCGGCGCGGGGTAAGCCTGTCTATGAGGACACGGCGCCTGTGGCTGGTATTCACTCTGCTGGCACGGACATTCAGGTGGCGAGTACTGCGGTGGGGCAGAGTACTGCGGTGGGGCAGAGTACTGAGGTGGGGCTGAGTACTGCGGCGGCGCGGAGTACTGCGGGTACGAGTACTCAAAATACTGAGGCGGGTACTTGGGTTCCGTATACGTGTAGTCCTGCTCACACGGGTAGCACGGCGGGCTTGAGCGAGTAGTGGAAATAGTGACGGTAGGTGGGCTACCCGGTGAGGGGGGAGAGTAGGCGACGGTAGTTGGTGAGTTTGGCTGGGACATGTAGATGACTGGCGGCTGGCTCATTGGCTGGTAACCTTGGTAACACGACGGGTCGTATGACGGAACCGTGGAGTAGTCGCTTGGAGGCGCTGGTGTCGTGCTCTGATATGGTCCAGGTGCCTTTGCTTTGGAGAATGCTGTAATATAAAGTATGTCTATATCTATACGTAAAATAATATCGTAGCAAGATATTCGTACATGAAGATTTCCCCAAAAAGTGACTTGGGAGAGTAAGGATTAATAATGAAATGCTATTAGTTTTTGAATATTATGTCTGTTTCCTTGTTTGCGCATCACGCAAAAATTACGGAGCCGATTTCCATGAAATCTTGTACACCCAATTAGTATTTGATAGATTATGACTCCAGTTAAAATATAGGATACTTTTATCCGACTACGGCAAAGCAAAAATAGACTCACTTATTACACCTGCGCGAACAAAGAACATCCTCTAGTAGTTTTATATCTTACTAAGTGGCTTACGTGTTTGCTGAATAGACTATCTTGTTTCAACTTACCTGAGGGGTATAGTGCGCTGATCATCTGATTCATTCGCTCATTGAGCGATTGCAACTAGAACACAACAGTTAATTATTAGTATAATAATAAATGACACGGACAGGAATATCATCCGCTCGGTCTACTCCTTCCATTAAATAGTCAAAAGGGCCTCTATGGAGGTATTATACTCAGGGAGACTATGGAGCCATCCAGGCCCAATACAAAGGTTCTGAACCTAACCGAATTATCTAACGACAAACGTAGTTTCCTAAGGATCATGCTATATTGGACAGCCTTTTGACCTTAGCTATTATCATACGTGATAATATATCCTATCTTCCTACACTCGTTTACAGTCTTTTTTTCCTAGTACCCTCTGCAAGAGTGTAACATCGTGCATGTGTCGAATGAAGTTTTTCGTTTTTGAGCAGCTTATGATACATTCTCACATGGCGCCTATCTCTTCCTCTACTGAACATATCGCCAAGTTGATCGAGGGCACCTGCTTTTTCTTTTACCGGACATTTTCCAAGTATACTCTTTTACAGAACAAACGAAGCCACTGTTAATTGACCTTAATACATTGCAATAAAGTTTACATTCGCTTACAAATGTACAGTTAATAGTTCCCTATTATGCCATCAGAGGAAGATATCGTTGTTTGTTAAGGCAAAGTTGAGGGATCTTATGATTACAGCTGATGAACGACTTTTTAATTAAGTTTTTCGTGTAAAATAACTTTCACATGCCAGAATGGGCAGAATATATTAGGTTAACTTTAATATGATTATAACACCTTGTATACCATATATTCAGTGAATAAACTTCATTCATTCATTCATTCGTTCATTCATTCATTCATTCATAAAATTATAAGTTTTTCGCTGGGTAGTTTTCAGCAACTTGACGTCTGATATGCGTCTATTTTGCGTGGTCAGTAAATAAAAACATTAAAGTAGATAAATTGGGACTTACCTGTGACTGCTGCAAGCTATGGCAGCTCGACGCATGACTTAATCCTATGCCAAACGTACTTAGCCCTACTAATAACAGAATCATATTTAGTTACGTTGGGTTTAAGTCTAACCTTCAAGTTCGATATTCACATTGTTTCCGATGATAAGTGTTCTTTGGTTTTAAACAGAAGTTATTGGCCAATGAAATCTCAGACGTGATCTTAGGCTGCGAGATAGGATGAAAATCGTAAGACTGATGACTGATAACTCAAGATTTGATAAAAAAAATCAAGATTTTGTGAGGCAGCGCACGTAATGGTCTTGAAAAGTTTGTTAAGTACGATGTAGTTGTGGTGTGATGTCTGTTTTATAAGTTACGTAAGATTTGCAGGTTATTGCTACATAATAATAACTAGAGACCGGATTTGAAGTAGCGATCTCAATATTAATATGGATATCACTAGTGCAATTTGTTAAATACATGTCATGTTGGTTATATAAGGTCTTAATTTTTACTGTGCATTGTGCAGAAGAAATATTAAAGAAGAAGAACTTAAAAAATAAACTATTTCAAAAATTAACAAACGATGTTTCATCATAATTTTTGCCCAATATTTACAGAAGCTTCCAAAAAGGTTTTTACTTTTTTGTTCCGTAACATTATTTTTGTGTGTAGAAAAAATAATAAATTATACCAGTCATATCCGTATTAATATTGAGATCGCTACTTCAACTCCGGTCTCTAATAATAACAGATTGCACAGTTATACGGTAAATGCATTTTAGAACGAAGGTATATACTTGTATTATACATATACCGATGCGTTCTTGAGTGGCAACCACGTAGCGGAAGACGCAACGTGGGTAGGCGTCCCATAAGGTGGACTGATAACCTGCTGAAGGTTGCTGCAGTCTGATAGATGCGGGTGGGGCGGAACCGGTCATGGTGACATTCTTTTGGGGGAGGGCTATTACTAGCACTGTTTTTCAGCTGATGATGACGATTATGATTAGTGTAATTAACAGATAGTTAGGTTCAATTTGTGTATGTTGTACAGCGTTCCTGAGGGTTGAGAACATGACAGTCTTAAAATTGCGTCGAGAGCATTCATCATGATCATCATTGTGGCTCTTGTACTTTACATTCATTCGGTTCCCTCCATTCACTCCATAGTCCATACCTGACGATCTTGTGCGCTCTGCAACCAATTACATCCTCCGTGTGGGCGTTATATCGATGCCTTTAGACTCGAAACGGTAAACGGCATGATCTCAATGGGATTTTTGCCCTTTCAGTCTAAAGGTATCGATACGCATATATAATAATGTGCTTCAAAGCCAAAAAAATGCTCAGGATACACAGGATATTTTTTGTTCGTTTTTGAGTCTACTATAGTAGACTCAAAAACGAACAAAAAATATCCTGTGTATCCTGAGCATTTTTTTGGCTTTAGATATTCGGTATAAAGCGGACTCTTCTGCTTTGTACTACGGTCACATAATTAATTCAAAATCATTGGATCAGCCCCAGCCAATACGATTATGTTCCTTTTGGCGTTTGGCTTTTGGCTTCAAGGAGTTATCGAAGAGACTCAGGGAAACTACGAGGGACCGAAGAGCTGGCAGCTTCCTCGCTCAACGCATCAGCCTTACAATCCAGCGAGGAAATGCTGCCAGCATCTTCGGCACCAGGCCGCAGGGGCCATTTTTAGATCTATTTTAGTTTTAGCTTATTTAATTTTAATTGAGTTTTAGTTTTTAGTACATTCAAAATTATGTATTTATATTGCAATCAATGATATATAATAAATTAATAATCAAATACTAGTTTATGTTACAAAAGATTGACGTCCGCGTGTTTGACATCATCCCAGTAACTAGTTGCCATCTTGAAGTTTATCACGTGCACTGCCCCCATACAAAACTATCGGACAATGTCACAAGTCCCAACTGTGCAATCAGTATGGGGAAATGACCCCATAGTAGAAGCACGGACTCCTGAAAAAAAAAAACCTTCATGACCCCACATTGGGGGCACCGGGACACCGGGCAACGTGTTACGGCGTTAGCAATAGAGGTGACAGCAGGGTGTCGATTATTGGGTATAGTCGTGTCAAACACTAGGATGCGATTTCGAAATAAATAACAACAATGTCAGATTTAAAAGCGTTTATTAAAAGTGAAGCGACAACCGACAGAAATATTTTTTATGCCACACCTGGCCATAAAGTGACTTTTTCCGCTTTCTGGCCAAGTGTAGCCATAAAATTATGTACACAACACGGGAGGTAATAAAGAAAGCCCTCGATCGCATATTTACGTCCCTCGCTTGCAGCTCGGGCCGCAAACTTCTGCGATCTCGGCCTGACTTTGTATTACCACCCTAGTTATGTAATGTACTATTATGACGCGTACCAAGGTATTCAAATATGAACGTGCGCTGGGATAAAACGCCATAAAGTGTGTAGTAACCGTTCTCATTATACTAAAACCTTAGTTGACTACGCGACTAAAATTAAGCTCCTTGTACTATTATAGTGACATCGCCCTAAGTAACTCGCTCAGTGAGTATTGTGACTGTATAATATTTCTGAGCTTAATGAATATGCACAATTAATTGAATAGCCCTGTGATATCGTAGTATTTAAATATGTGCTTAGATTTCGGCATGAGGTTAGAAAATGAATAGTACATAATGTGATGTAGATTCAAAACTGTGCATAGGATCAATAATCAAATCAATAGCGTTTAGCATCATCTACTCTTATAGTGACGTCTAGGACATTTAATCAATCATCTCTCTCCCCTTCACTACCAACCAGCGGACTTGATTTCTCTAGCGCACCATTTGACCACTACCGCTGAAGGAACAATAGAGCCACGGATGCTATAAAGCCCACGTATGAAATGACATAAGGAAAATATTTAAATACAGCATATGCATATGCTTGTAACGTGTGCATACGAGTTTGAATACACAGTCTGATGTAGATTAAAAACTGTGCTTAGAGTCAAACTTAATAGAATTTAGCATCATCTACTCTTTAGTGACATCAAGGGCACACTAATCAACCATCTCTTCTTCTCTAGTTCCATCGCTAGCAATATATTGATATAGAATATATTGGTTTTTCTAGCGCGCCATTTGACCACAGACAGACCGTTCAAGAAACAGTAGAGCCACGGATGCTAGATGGCATCTACGATAACTCTGCGGTGGGGTACATGGCAACACCACATTTCTATTTCTATGAAAGTGTAACTTTTAAATGGAGGTGTTAATGGGCTTTTTTATTTAAAGTGCGTTCTTAGCTGACAGTAAGCAGGTCGTCACAGAACTGACGATTAGTGTCAAACTCCATACATTTCGTCACGGACTGACAGGTTAAACGGTATTTGAACATAGCTTAAGTTTCGCCTAATCGTAGATTTTAAAATAAAAATGCCCTAATGCCATGTACCCCACTTCAGAGTTAAAGCCGCACTCTATAAAGCCCACGACGGTGAGTATGGTCAGAGATGCCACATCGCCGTAACTAACTCGCTCGGCGAGTAGGGCGGGTCAGAATGTGAAATACTTTGGAGCGTAATTAATAATATATAACTAATTAAGGACACATGTGATATCGCGTATGAAATAACTTAAGGAGAATATTTAATTATAGCATATGCATATGCTTGTAACGTGTGCATACGAGTTTGAATACAGAGTGTGATGTAGATTAAAAACTGGTCAAGTGCGAGTCGGACTCGCGCACCGAGGGTTCCGTACAAACTCTTCAGTAGATACGTGAATAATTCAAGAAAAACTGTATCGTGGGACAAACTTAACTTTGCACTTGTAAAACTGTTGTCCCCATGCCGCGGTTAGTTTAGTAGGAGCAAATAAGGTTGTCTTACGATTTTTGCGAATTTCTAAAAAACGCTGCAAGTTAGGAAAACAGTTTTATTTTTCCTGTAATATTTAGGATAATATTAATAATCGGTAATTATTACAGATTTTTCTGTTAAGTATCTTCGGAGATAATAGGGGGGGAATGGTATTTTTTTTAACCTTTTTTGTCTTCAATCAAAAACTACATGTCTAAGAAAAAAAATAAAAACGGTTTTGGAATCTACATATTAAGCCCTTTCATTGGATACCCTACTCGATATATTAGCTCAACTTTTGATTTACGACATCCCATTTCGGTCCCCTTTAAAAAAAAGTAAAAAAGGTATAAGATTTTTTTGCTGTACCATATCCTCGGATTAGCAGTTTTTAACACTATTCCAAATTTCAAGTCGATGGCATCAGTAGATCCTGAGATATCTTACTGTGACAGACGGACAGACAGACAGACAGACAGAGTCGCACCATAAGGGTTCCTTTTTTACCATTTTGGTACGGAACCCTAAAAACTGTGCTAAGAGTCAATACTTAATAGAATTTAGCATCATCTACTCTTTAGTGACATCTAGGGGACACTAATCAACCATCTCCTCTTCTCTAGTTTCGTCGCTAGCTAGAAACTTGATTTTTCTAGCGCGCCATTTGACCACAGACCGTTCAAGGAACAGTAGAGCCACGGATGCTATAAAGCCCACGACGGTAAGAATGATCAGTGGTGCCACATCGCCGTAGCTGACTCGCTCAGCGAGTAACGCGGCCCTGCATGGAGGGGGCTTCACTTGCCAACGGGATACCATCCGCTTGCCCAGCCCCGTCTCGAGTAGCCAGGCGCCGCCGACGCGAAGTATGTCCGTCCATTGTCCGCGTTTTGTTGTTAATAGCCAAGTCATTACCTGAAATATAGTATACTCAGTATTACAATTACTGATACAAAGACCTAATACAATTAAAATTAGGCTTATTGCCTCCGCCCACACTAGGATATATACGCTGAGCCCCCGTCTGCACTCCTTCCCAGCAGTGTCAATTCAGCAAGAGGGAAGGCGCTTTTTACTCATTCTGCTGGAACTAATATACATTATTATTTTTATTAAAGCCATTTATTTCCTTAAAACTATTACAGTTTCATGCATCATAAATTCACAATTAATATAGAATATGCGATAATTAATTTACATTTAAAAAAAAATAATATTCATGTTTGACTATATTTTTCGAATTATTAAAATTTATTATTATTATTAGTTTAGTATATTTATATATATGTCGTGGACAGCAGCGACAATTCAAGAAATCCAAGATCGTCAATTGACTACTGTAGTACTAAGTAGATTTAAAATGGCGCGAACGCCGTGTGACGTAACGACCGGTTGCGGTGCACGTAGACGGGCTCGTTGGGCAAGAGTGTCGATTCTCTTTCTGACTGTCGTGGCGACAACACCTTGTCTTACGATTCTGTCAGTTCGTCTGCCAGTAGTTAAAGTTGCTACTTGATAATTGTAATTCTGTCGATTAATAGTGAAAATGAATCATACTGTGTAACGTAATTGCCTAGATTTGCTCACTCAAGTAACTACGCCATAATATTGTAACAACTATTGTAATGCCTGATGATTTAAAAGAGAAACTGGTGAGTTTCTTCGGCGCTTCTTCTCACCAGAATGTCATTACCGAAGTCGCCAAAAGAATCAGACGAATAAATGATTTGATCTGACATGAATCCACTTCTTTAACCAACATACCTCAACGGCCAGGATTCTGCAGCTAACCCATCCTGACCTGACAGTCAGTCACGCGAGTATATCCGACATATACACGGTGTAACACGAGGAATCCGAATAATTTTAACAGCGTATTTCAGACATTATTTGGAGTTAAAAATGTCGTATAATGTTTGCTAGATTCAGCTTGGTTTTTGAGATATTTGCGTTTATGTTTAAAAAAGTCGTAATGAAATCTCCAGTACAAAACACCCTTATAATTGCGACGTTGCGAGCCCGCCACGTCTAAGTTGACTGTAAAAGTCAAATTCAGTACCGTCATTAGTATGTTTACATGTCAACGTCAGCTTAATATTTTTTCTCCAAAAACGTAAAAATATCGATAAATTAATAACAATAATCCAATATTAAATTGAATGTTATGACAAAAAAAACAAATATGAAGAAACTTTCACAAATCTTCGAACATTGTAATTACTAAAGGCAAGCCGGATCACTTTTGGATTAGGTTAGAACAGCACATGATCGGGATTCGGGATGAATGTCGCTCACCAGTGGCGGTAACAGGCTGAAGAAATGGTGATAATGATGAAGCCAACGGATTAAAAGTATTCGTGCTATTACGAGTTCGTTGGAGTAAAGTGTAAGAAAGACACCGACAGCAACGTACTGGGTACATAAGTACTTAACGGAATCTTAATGGATGTAATATTTTTATGATAGGCAGTTTATTTTTATTTTTTTATGAATGAATACTGTCGGCAGGAGTAGTACTAGACGTGCGCGCCGCCGCGGCGCGCCGCCGCCATAAGGAGCCGGCGCGCCGCCGCCGCCGCCGGTAGTTTAAAATTCGCGCCGAGTTAGAGACGAGTCAGTCAGTTGGCATGGCAAAACAGTGACGCCGATTGGAGTAATCAATGTAAATCAAAGAATCGATCGTCATTATAGAATTCCCGGAAGCAACATGCGTTGATTTGGATGTTATTTCCAAACCTTCGTTAGTTTCAAAATGATTTCCTTGAAAATTAATGAATGCCTCCTTTTTTTTCGAGATTATCGAATCTCTAAACTTTAATTTGTAGGTACGTAAAAAAATCTAAAATCCAATTTGAAAGGCGTCGCTTTCTGCAGTATCCATTTATGTAATTAAGGTTTTGTTTAGCTACCATAGCATTATATATACACTCGGCGTCAAAAAAATCGCACATCCACAGAGTTGAGCAAGGGAGCATTCTAGTTGGCCTCTCAATTAACCGGGCAAAAACAAAGGTTATGGTCGTGGACCGAGCTGAACAACTCACACGGACAGGAGAACTCTCTAACTTACAATTTGTCAGTGAATTTGTATATCTGGGGCTACCTAACCTCACCTAACCAAGGGGGAAGCGAGAGGGAAATTCGAAGGAGAACTCAAATGGCCAAATCTGCCATAAAAAAGAAAGTCTCCAACAACACCAAAATGAGTATTGTGAGAACTCTGGTCTCTTCGATTTTTCTCTACGGCTCGGAATCTTGGACAATCCGGTCAGCAGAACGCAAGAAAATAGAGGCATTTGAAATGTGGTGCTGGAGACGAATGTTACGCATCCCATGGACAGCCAAGAAAACGAACGTCTCCATCCTTCAGCAGCTTGGGATCCGGACAAGGCTATCTACCACTTGCTAGCAAAGGATTCTTGGTTATTTTGGACACTTTGCCCGCCGTGACCCTGACAACTTGGAGAAACTTGTGGTTGTTGGGAAGATAGACGGCAAGCGGTGACGTGGCAGGTCTCCTACACGATGGTCAGATCAGGTTTCCGCTCTCACAGGCCTTACAGTGACGACCGCCATGAAGAAGGCCGAGGACAGGATGGGATGGAAGCGATTGGTGACACAGGTCATCGTAAAAATTTCAAGACGGACACGACCTTCAGCAATGAAGTCAACGACTAGAGAGAGAAGATCGATATCACTGAAAGCTTGTTTAATGCTCTTTCAATTAACAACTGTTTTATTTTATGAAAACTCGTGGATTATGTAGAGGGATTCTAAAAAAAGTGGGAGGAGTACGGGCTCACGATTTCTGCCTCTTTCCACACGTTTAAACAAGTGTTTATTGGTCAATCGTGCCTCGATCGCTATTCAGGTTTGTTAACAATTACACCTGAAGAGAAAAATCAAGGAATTATTCTTTGCAGATGATGCTTCTGCTGATGACGCCGATCTTGTCGTAGCACTACTTCAAGCAGAAGTACAGCAGGGTAATGTTGCCTGGCAACACAATCTAAGCCATTTCACTGTTCCACGAGTATTCCAATGGTTTGAAGACACTAAGAGGCTTAACCAGAAGACAAAGATTCTGACGATGACAGTGCATTTCTGAGAGAGACGACCGCTTCATCGTTTTAACGTCCCTGCTGAATCGGTTTTACAACTGTCCGGCTCTTACAGCAGCTTCTAAAAGCTCGCAGGACATCGATTAGCAGCTCTAGGGTTGGAAGAAGCCAACAAGAGAAGAACATCTTATCTCATAGAGCTGCCGCAAGTCCCAACACACAGCATCGCAGGACACAAGCATGCATCGAAAACATCGTGAACTGCGGCGGTGACTCGTGCATGTCCTGGGGCGCCATGTCAAGCGCAGGAAAAACTGAGCTTGTGTGAGTTTCTTAGTCAGGTGAAGATCACCGCCAGGGAGCCCTGACTGCTCGATGATTCATTATGGTGATCCTAAAAAATCAAGTGGTATCTTACACAGCTTTTATCATTCGTGGGTTCACTTTCACGAGTTTCACGCACGCTAACGCCCGCACACACAGTGTATTAATTGTCAGCGGCTTACTGGAGGAGTTCAGGATTCCTTTTTTGCATTGGCCAGCAAGAAATCCAGTCTTGAACCTCTAGGATGAACTGAAACGATGAGTAAGGTTACGAGATCCCGTTAGCAGTCAACGTTTAAGTTGCCGTAATGTACGAGTGAGAGGACATTCCTCAGGAATGTATCACCAAAGAATAAAGTGAAGTTTGGATAGCGATTGAGACACGATTGGCCAATTAAAATTTGTTTGAACGTGTGGCAGTAGTACTAGTATTGTTGCAAGTTAATTTTGTAAACATTTCATTTTATTATTGTAATAACTAATTAATCTTACTTATGCAATTCATGTTATCCACAAATTATACGAAATAATACACAAAATTCTTTCATTTTATTTATTAAGTACAAGCATACCACAGGTACTTTTATTTGCATTAATTCACATTAATTTAATATCGTAAAACCGTAACGGCCGCATTTTTAATCGGCTATATTTAACTGCAGTACACGGCAAGGTACACACACATTTATTTCCCAATAGATATACAGCACTCCCAGCCAAAAGCCAGCTCTAGCCCACCAACTTAAGGCCAACGGTCCGTATTAGATATCCTTCAATTTAACATTCATTATTTCTGAAGACACTTTCTAACGTCATATGCCTAGTTTAACAACTAGATAAGGCTGACAAGATAATAAATTCCAGTACAAGATAATAAAAGTTACGTTGTGAAAATCAAATGTACGTTGTACAAATCTTATTCGTGGGTTACAGTTCAGAGGCAATGCTTAATAATTAAATCAATATCAACAATGACGATGACGCAATGTAAGTCATTAATGTCATTATGATTGCAGAATGAAGTGGCCAGTAGTTTTTAGTTTGATGTAAGGAGTACCCATGACAGTTCAAAATAACTGTTTCTGGGCTACTTTTTGTAGACTTTGTTTTAAAAAATCTAATTTAATCGAATGAGGCTGTTACAATATTTTTAACTTTGCGAAAGTGTAAATCTCTGTGCGATATACTGAAGCATGTCTAAATAGGTAAATTATTAGTAAATAGTTCCGATTGTACTTTTACGTAAATCCTGCTTTAAAACAATAATGCCTGACAAGGGAATTTTATTATCTATCACCTATGTCATAGATAATAAAATTTGCTGTACACACTCGGACAGACCGGACGAGACACGCGTGACGTCCTTTTCTTACTCACATCGTGGGAAGAGCACAACATGCGTGTCTCGCCTGGTCTCTCCGAGTGTGTACAGCCGGCGTTACAGATGTAGTGCAAAATGATTTTCCATCGGGTAAACTCGGATCTCAATCGGAATACGATGGCACCCCAACTGTCAGTCAATGATTGTATTAAATGAGTGAAGTTTTCATAGCCATTAATATGGAACTTTATTGTTTTTATTGTTTAGTGTCAAGTGTCAAAGTGAAAAATGGCGGCTGTAAGATGGGTACTGAAGCTGATTGAGAGAGCTCGATAAATACGAACTTTTCCGATAAAATACGATGGAAAATAATTTTGCACTACATCTGTACTTGCCTAAAAGAGAAAAGAAACGTTGCCAGCTTATCCTAAGGTGTTGATTAACTGGTGTAGGAAAAATAATTAATTTATTATGTATGAAAACATAACAAAAATTAAAATCATATTTCGACCTGGGTTCATATAATCTTTTTTGTTTCTTATTACCTTAGGAACACACTGTTAAAATTATTCGGATTCCTCGTGTTACACCGTGTATATTAATAAATTGCTGATTATTAAGGACTAATATACATATTTACTGGGAATATTTAATTCGGATTCTTTTTAGAATTTAATGTGAAAACACCTTGTATTGGTCTTTATTACATTGATAATCGCGTGTATTCGGCAAATACGATGACGTATACCTAAATATAAAGAATAGTCCTGCGGTAAAACTGTTTTTTTTTTATCTTTATTTTTAGGGAGCTTTAGTCTGACTGACTATGCCAGCTCCGTTAAGCCTCTACCGTGTACAATCTTCAGAGCAAAAACACAATAAAATTTTTACATAAATACCTAAAAAAAAACAAAAAGGTTACCAAATTTGTACACTATGCTTTAAAAAACCGTATACAAACTTGGCGACCTTTGAGTGGGGCTCCGCCAAAATGGAAATAAAGAGGCCTACATTTTTTCATGTTAAGCCCCAGACTCTAGCTAACGTAACCCTTTTCTCTCGAGTCCGGACACACTCCACCAAGTGCTGCACATCCTCGATGGAACCACACTCTTCGCAGTTGGGGTAAAACTGCTAAAATACAGTTTTGCAGGGAACTGCCTTAGAATTAAGAAATAATAATATAAAAAAAACGTCTTGCAATATAGCTAGCGACATGTTGGTGTCTGGATTAATAGATAAGCTATAAGTTTGCGTCTAGCTTCCTGTCTGGTTTGCACGATGCCATCGCTCGCTGAAATGAAGCATACGTATTTTTCGAAATCGGTATAATAAAAAGTTTATGCATTGGCGTATTATTCACTGAGAATCTCCATGAGCTTCGTGATTGTACTCGGCGTAGTATGTCATCCTTGACTAGCTGCTGATTCACCCCTATAATGCCCGCACTCGTTATGCCTTGATCACACGTACCGAGCAAACGGGCGAGACAGTGCCCTCGGCCGAGTACTCCGTTCGTGTGAACGGTGTGCTCGGCCCAGTACGGGAAGAAACGTACTGGGCCGAGCACTGTCTCGCCCGTTTACTCGTTATACGTGTGATCAAGGCGTGCGACCACGAGTACACGGCTTCCATCTAACAAAATCTATATCTTACCGGTGGGACGGTGTGCACGTACTGTAGCTTGCAAATCTGGTCGTCGCTGAGGAACTTCATGAGTGGGTAGACGTGGTTGTACTCGGCGTGGTACGCCGTGGTCCCCTCCTTGACCAGCTGCATTCCTGCCTCGGTGCCCATGTAGAAGTTCGTCATTGATTGCAGCTTTTTACGCTTCAGGTACTCCATCTCAGGCCAATCCGGTTTGAATACCTGACGGTAAGGAATATGCGCTAGGACGCTGTTCCGAAACAGTAAAGGCTTGGGTAGGTACTACAAATTTCACCTAAACCGTGGTAAAACTAATGGATATGTTTTTTGATATTGCTACCAGTGTACCAACGTAACAAAACCTTCGCGCCTTTTTGAAAACGGAATAAGCAGCAAGTGATAACGATAATTATTCATGAATTACAATGTTACAAAATTAAAAATCAATATTGATAAAACTAATCTTGTGCATTTCTCAAACAACAGACCTCAACAATTGCAATTAAACGTACACTACAAAGGACAATGTATAAGTAGTACTAATGAAGTTAACTTTTTAGGTATAACTATTGATCAATATTGTAACTGGAAAGCACAAATCAATTTAATTTGTAACAAACTTAACAGATTTGTGTTTGTGCTAAAAAGGCTAAGAAGTGTAGCAGGGGTACAAACAGCTCTATTGGCCTATCATGGCTATGTTTCATCTCTTCTCAGATATGGAATTATTGTGTGGGGAAATTCCGTAGACGTAAGCAAAATATTTGTTATTCAAAAAAGGTGCATTCGTGCGCTATGCGGATTGGGTCCACGAGAATCATGCAGGCCATTATTTAAAAGACTGAATATACCTACTCTTACAGCCATGTATATTATTGAACATGCCAAGTATGTAAGACAAAATCCTGAGCAATTTAATAAGCCAGTCCAAAACCCAAAATTGCGGGAAAGAGATCTCTTTAGAATTGAGCAGCCAGTCTCTAAAACTGCTCTATTTAGAAAAAATTGCTACAGTATGTCAATAAAAATTTATAATCATATTCCTTTAGAAATAAGAGTCCTACCTAATAAGATTTTTTTATGGAAACTTCGTACATTGCTAAGGGACAAATGTTTTTACAGCATGAAGGAATATTTTGACATGAATTTATAATGAATTATTTGAGACTTGAGATTGTGTTCCGAAATTAGTTGATTATTTTCTTATTGTTTTATTATATATTACATTTATGACATTTTATTATACTTAGCGTTGGTGATTTATTTTTATTGTGCAATTTTATAAAATATGATTTTATGATTGTTAAATATTTATTGAAAATTAATTTTTGCATGCCAATGTAATGGTGAATTGTGTGGATCTACCTACTTTTTTAATTTGTCATCTAATTGTACCATGATTCAAGCAAATAAAATTTTGACTTTGACTTTGACTTTACATAACATGGAGTACCTACTGGCTACTATATGACTTTGAGTATTCATGAATTATACTATTAGGGGACAATCTTACACAAATCGAACTAGTCCCATAGTAAGCTCAATAAGGCTTGTGTTATGGATACTAGACGACGATATATTTATGTAGGTAACTATAAGTATACCTATTTATAAAATTGATTCTGTTACGAGCTTTGACATTTTAGCCATGTATGACCTGTATGGAGTACAAAATATTGATTTATTTAAACTTTCACGATTTTCACTCATTATACATACATGAAATTACCGTGACGTTTTGGACGTGCCATTACGTCCACGGTCGCGAAGGGACTATATGGAATACACGTACATCGAACATGTGGTATCGAATCCAGTCATAGTCCTCTGACGCGAGGCCGTAGCGGGAGTCGGCAAGGGCTCGGAGCGAGGTTGGGCCGCCACCGCCCGCGCTCATGAGCGCTGATACTATGGCTGACGTGTAGTATGCATACACCAACATGGAGCACACAGACAACACTATGAATGTAAAGCGCCCTGACGCGCCCTCCGGCACGGCGCTAGCATCTGTGAACATAATTATGACGCTGTCAGCAGAGAAGTTCCTATGTGGCGTTGAAGAAATCCTTGGGCAAGCCGGAGCAGCTTTAGCTTTAATCTTCTTTAAGAGCAGTAGAATTAAGTGCTGAACTAATATTAGGCAAGCCGATGGGAATCGAGTTCTATGGACGCCACACCGCTGATAACTATGCCGCTTACAAAAAACTAGCAAACTTGAAATATAAATGAGTTACAATGGGTCACAGATTACCGTGACCGACGTTATTGTAAAAAGTTGACGGTCAGAAATCCAGTACCAGATGATGTACTTGGGACTTATTCTTGTGCTCTAAGAGACTTTAGTATTCAAAATTCGTGATACTTTCTAGAGGTTATTCGCTCCTAGTTATATAACTTTAAGCTGGCGTTTGGCGGCCGTGAAACCACCAATACCGAGACCAGTGGAGATGGCGGACACTCATGTTCGACGCTGAAACAACTTTGAGTCGCCAGAGGAATAAGTAGGTACTTAAGTAAGAATTTATTAGAAATGGTAGGTACCTTGCTGTAGCCAGGTTGCGAGAACGGCGACGAACGCGCCTTCCTTCTCGGAGGGCGCTTTGGCTGTTGCGCGCTGCGCGAGTGCCAGTATCAACGTGATCACCTAAGTCCAATCAAATTAAAATAAAATAACTGGCCAAGAGCATGTCGGACCATGCTCAGTGTAGGGTTCCATAGCCGTTACTATAAGGTAAAAAATACGATGTAAAAAAAGTACAACAACAAAAGAGCGTATCTTCATAGCAATTACGTCCTTTTGTTGAGAAGCGCAGTTTATCGGCAATAACTCAAAAACGGTTAATCCAATCTTGTTGAAAATAATTTTCGTTGAAAGTATTAATTGAGCGTTATCTTTGTAATTTTTTTTATATTTTTCGGACACACGGTTTAGAAGATAGAGGGGGGGGGACACAATTTTCACAACTTTCGGAGCGATTATTTCCAAAGGTATTCACTTAATCAAAAACATTACTTAAGAACCTTAAAATGTTTTCAAAAGAGCTGTCGAACTATGTACCACACGTTGACATTTTGTGAAAAAAATTTTTTTTAGCTTCTGTTACATGTATGGAGTGCCCCCCCTAGATTTTTTTATTTTTATTATTTAACTACCAAACTTAGTTGCGGCATCTACAAGACATCTATATTCCAAATTTCATCAGTATAGGTCTTGTAGTTTTTGAGTAAAATGCCTGTGACATACGGACGGACGGACGGACGGACGGACGGACGGACGGACGGACGGACGGACATGACGAAACTATAAGGGTTCCTTTTTAGCCATTTTGGCTACGGAACCCTAAAAACCTTGCAGCACAGGAGTTTAGCCGACCAATTGGCGTTTGTGCTACAACACATTACTTTATACATACATAACCAGGTCTCCAGGCCTCGAGGGTATTTATATTGTGAGGATAAGTTCGCCTTTGTACATTGATTTGATTTTTTTCTACCGACTTTTATAATTTCTCGATTATACTTACCAGGTCAAGATCTGCTGATGGGATCTTGGAAAAATCTAGGGAACTCTTCAAATATTAAAAGCGCCTACATCGATACTACATACTAGTATTTTAACTAACTCTGTTGTCCCATAGGTTTGTTTGAAGTATCTTATTTTGAAATTTTATGTTAAGAATTATTTTACCGGTGGCTTAAAATTTATCAAGTTTGTAAAAAATTGGTTGTGGTTATTATGGTTATGTACTAACCGCGCACGCCACCCACGTCGCTCCCGTGAACGGCATCACGAACATATTGCTGCTGCTCTCCCGCTCCGACACGTATGTGAACCCCACCCTGTGTTTAATATAACACGGGTCTACATCGGTTGGTACCTATTGTATCATGTTGGTAGCTAGTGTATTGTACTAATGTATTTTTTATCGGATTACCGTTCAGTCGAAATAGTTTAACCCAGAAGCCGTAGACTTTTCTGGAATCAAACACCCCACCTAACCTAACCTAAAGTATTCTAAGCAGTTACTCAAAAAAAAAAAACATTTTCAGCGGACGGAATTTACCATCAAGCGATAATTCGATCAATCTTTACATTAGGACAGACAATTTATTTTTAGATCATTCAATAGGCTCCCAAGTAATACAATAGTAGGTAAACAAATATAATATAACCTATAAATTTACGTTTGGGTAATAGATACATATAGTTGTAAAAGAATCACCAGAGCTCCGAAATTTAAGGCGCGGTAGGACCTGGCTCGCATTTCACATACAAACTAGGGTCGGGCGGAATGCAGATTATTGCAGATTATCTTCGATTTCTAACATAAAAGTATACGTTATCAACCCAAACATGAGAGGATGCCCTGCATGACTGTGAAATCATGATTGTCAGGTATTAATTTTGTCAGAAAAGGTAACTGGTGATGAATAAAATGAAAAAAAAATTAAAAAAATACTTTATTTTATAGTGTTTTCGCGCTACTTTTCTATCGAGCGAAGTGTTCGCTATCGTGTTCTAAGTGAGAGGAAGCCCTAGATACAGTTCTGAATATTATTATATATGTTTTACAGTGACCTAAGAGTCAAATAAGTGCTCTAAAAATGATTTGGAAACTAGGCTTCCGTGCCCGATTCTGGTCTCACCTCGCCTTAAACTTCATCTCTCGTTTCAATCCTTGAAGTTTGTAGGTGACAACGAGCCCCAAAAATGTATAGCTAGACGGTTCAGATCGGGCCTTATTTATTATTACCCAAATTATGTATAATTTGTTCAGAAATACGAATGTTAGAAGAGAAAGTTCCTCATCATTATCAGTGTATCAGAGTCATGTACTGAATATACATGTAGCTAAGTAAGTCAGCAAAATCTGTAGCCAATCTCAACAGGCTCTTACGATGCGTGTTGCGTACAGCCGGAGAACGTCGTCCCGCCACAGAATAAGTATTAGTATAGTACTCCGTATAGAAGCCTCTCGCTCTAACAAAACTGTTGTTCGGATCCGATGACAGGACGGAGCTCACCGCATCCGACCGTCTCTATCGCATAACGCGTGCTCAATCTAGTCGCTGGCTAATACCACCTACGGATGGCCTCAAGGCCACGCGGCACGATCGCGGAGTGAGTCACTCCTGGTCTCGCCTAACCTGAGAGCGTCCTATCCATGTCCATATCCAAGTATGTATAGTAATATTCGGATATTACCGGTCTCCACTTCAAAATCATCATCGGCCTATACAGCGTGTAAGTCTAATACGGGCGAACAATTAAACCAGATATAGCGTTTAGTAGTGTTATCATTAATTAATATGATTTTTTAAATTACACCTAATAGTGACCTCGTAATTAATTTTTGAAAATTTACCGAGCAGCAAAGTACCGCATACATGCTTCTAAATATGCTTCTTAGGTCCTATGCTGACCACCGTTTCAATATTCGCCCGTATTAGATTTACAGGCTGTATACGTCCCACTGCTGGGCACAAGTCTACTCTTATAGGTGAAAGTGAATGGGCTGTAGTTCCCACACTAGCCCACTGCGGATTGAGGACTTCACATAGGTACACCATTAAAAATTATTCGCAGATGTATGCAGGTTCCTCACGATGTTTTTCGTTCACAAAAAAGGTAATGGTAAATATTAAATAATATTTCGTACATAAGTCCGAAAAACTCATTGCTACGAACCAGGATTCGAACCCACGACCTCTGCTTGAAAGGCGTATGTCCGAAACCATTCGGCTACCATAGAGCTTCACTTAAAAATACCTCCGCTGTAATGGGTGGAAAATCCGATGGAAATTATTCCGAATGTATTCCGATAATTCTCAGGTTACTATTTATCTCCATTCTGACAATAGTTGAAAAAAACATGGTGTTCTACTTTTATCAACATTTCAGCTCGTATCAGCTCACTTGAAAGGCCAGAGGGGTATGACGTAGTCGACCTTGGAGAGGCGTTTGATCTGCACACGCAGGATGCCGCCGCTCAGCTCCGAGGTCCCATCGGCTAGTCTGTTGAACATGCTGCTGTTGCCCACTTCCGTGCCCCATAACTCAACTTGCGTGAGTACTTCTCTGTAACAGTGATAACTCGTGAGTGAAAAAATCCAAACTAAAACAACACCAATAAGGTATACTTATTGGTGTTGTTTTATTTTGGATTTTTTATGAGTATATGCCATGCCGCACTGCCGCTTCGACAAGTACAGGAGTATTATATTCTCTTTGACAAGTACTGATACATCGTGGCAGCCCTTGACGTTACATTCTATTACCTATAAAAGCCCGTTTTGTTCAGACATTTTCAGATTTTTTGGGTGTGCTCATTGCTCGTATCTTACATTGTTCACTTCCCTATTGGAGGTGGAGAGTATGCTTGCGACTCTAGGAATTTTTACTACCAATCTATCTTTCATTAATCTACAAATAAATTGGATTTGCGGGAAGGGGTTGGCCACGGGCCACTAACTGAGTAAACTCCACTGTCTCATCCTATTCATGAGTCATATGTAGGTTATGTTTAGTTCACGACTTTAGAATCAGTAACATTTATTTTTCATTACACTTGCTCGAAAATGGTGTTGTTACACGTAGGTTTTGCGGGCCGTAAATTAACCTATTACGCCCTAGGGCGTAGTGTTTTTTTTTATTTGAATACACTGGCTCTGATTTACTCTTATTTGTCATGTTCAAAGGAAATGCCAACTTCCTTTTTTAACTTTTATCACTGAAATATTTATCTAAAGAGAACTGTTATTGCAAATACATGTAAACACATATTTCGGTAACATTAATAAAATGTTTAAATAGTGTATTTCAGTATTTTGCAAATATAAAATCAACTAAAATGGCCGTTTTAAGTCTTTACCGCTATGGTTTCCGACCGTGACTTGACATTCGCATTGTCTATGGATATATGTCACTAATGTCACTGTCAGTTTTACAATTTTATTTAGGTTAAGTAAGGTTAGTTTAACCAGATTTCCTCACAAGTGTGATGAAAAACATTGTGTGTGCCACGGGCGGTAAAGGAATTACAAACTCGTGTTATTAAAGCCCTCGGCTTCTTCTCGGACTTGTAAGAAACACTCGTTTGTAATTCCTTACTTACCGCCCTTGATACACAATGTACTATTTAAAGAGTACCTAAGTTAATAAATTGATGTTAACAATGTTTAATATTCGTAACAATCAGCCAGAGTTTGGCGTAGAATATTTATCTTATCCTTAGCTAGAGTAACGACTGTGTCTCCGCAACAGACGTGCTCTCATCTACGAAAATATGCGGGTATGTTACTTGGCCTTCAGCCACTCGAGGATGAGGGAGGAAGCCCCGTAACCGCAGCGGATGGCGGAGTCGCGCTCGGGTTGCCTATTGTCCAGCACGTAGTCTGCGAAGGTGCCGTCGTACCAGGACTCGTCGTAGTGGCCCACCTGTGTGTCCACAATGCTTATGCTAGTATACCTGTTAAATTTCTGAGATTAATGGAAATATGGTACAGAATGTAAGTACTTATAATACCTATCGCAGTATTACAGTATAATAGCAGTAATTTTTCTTCCTACAAGTGGTACATCGCGCGCTTGAATGTGCAATTAGTAGCAGTTGGGTTTGGCGCACGCCCACGATACATGGAGCTACTTTTCAAGCATTTTCTTTATTGGGCACATGGATTACAAGTTAAAACAGTTTTTTTAATAATATTACAACAGACAGATAGAGTAGGTATCGTCTTGTGGCTCGCCTGGAGACCGACAGGAATCTATACCGCCCAAGGCTGCGAGGCTTCGTCTCGCAGTACACGTATATTCAATATAAATATATAAATAAATTTTAATGATATATGACATTCTGTATTTTTTGACTATTCCTGTTTTAACTTATTCTTTTTGCCCAATTTATTTTGACATTTAATGTGTATTTTGACCTTGTTAATTGATTTTTTATTTTGTTTTAGTATTATTGTTTTTTATTTTTATTTTCATTGTATAATTTGATTTTGTAAATTGTTTATTCCATTTAACTATCCCTGTTTTGACATATTCTTTGTGCTTAATTTATTTTGACATTTAATGTGTATCTTGACCTTGCTAATTGATGTTTTATTTTGTTTTTATTATTTATTTTTATTTTTTCATTGTATAATTTAATTTGATTTATTCCATTTAATTGACGATCTCGCTTTAAATTCTTATAACTTGACATGCAATGCAACTTATACTTAATGTAATTTTAAAACGAGAAATAAATAATCTAATCTAATCTAATCTAATCTATGGGTACTACCGGTGTGGCGATCCTCATGGGATACCGCTTGAGGTCAAGTCGGCGTTGTATGCGCGCGCGCTCGTGGCTCGGTTCGAAGCCGGCAGGAGTCCATACCGCCCAGGGGTGCCGAGAGGCCCCGTCACGCAGGTGTATGTATACATCCTCGAAGAATAGCGACTCGTGGTACGACACTGATGTGTTACTGCCTATTGCTGACAAATCAAAAGTATGAAACAGAGTAGAATACAACATATAAAATGTGTAGACAATCATGATGACAAATCAAAAAAAAAGGTCAAAAACAAATAATTGTTATCATTATCAAGTAATTTTGAAATGTATTTTTATTCACATACGTAGCAATTCGAAAGTACACTCACAGCGTTTTTCGCGCAATTCGTCGCAGTTGAAGTTACGATAGTCTGATATGGGCATTAGTTTACTTTTAGTTTCTTTAGGCTGCCCATCAACTGAAATGGAGCGGAGGAAAGCTTAAATTCTATTGGTTAATTTTGGCCCTTATGGCTCCGCTGCACTCCAACACGCTTCACAGGACATTGGACTAGGAGCTAATAAAAAGTATGCCATTATTCCACATTTAGCTCAGTGGGAGTACCACCGCTTACGAAGCTAGAGGTCCCGGGTTCAAATCCTGGTAAGGGCAAATATTTGTGTGATGAGCACGAGTGTTCCTGAGTCATGGATGTTTTCTATCTATTTAAGTATGTATTTAACATTTTGAAAACATTCTGGAACTTGCACCTCTATCTGTAGTCCAGATATTTCTGAAGAATTACACGTCCGCCTTGCCTTGAAAAAGTTTGACGCCATGCCATTAAGGCTTACTTACGATTACTTACCTTCAACATTCCTGGTCTCTCCCCGGCGAGGGTCCAGGAGGACTATGTCAGCGTCGTATCGGACTCTGTGAAGGCGGCTTGGGACCTCGTCGCCTATCATGAGCCACTTGTTCCACATCGAGAAGTGCTCGAGTCGAGTCTGATTTTGCAAGAATTGTAGATTAAACTTATTACCCGCAGAGGTGTTTCTCAAATAGATGGTAATCAGATTAAAAAAACCGGACAAGTGCGAGTTGGACTCGCCTACCGAGGGTTCCGTACAAATTTGTAGGTACATATTATTAAAGTACCGCATACATTTTGATTCTCTTAGTAAAGTCTATTTTTTATGATTTAATTAAAAATGTATAGTTCTCAGATTTTTCCCTATACATATTTGTAGTATAAGATGGTATTACTTGCCAACTTTCATAGTTCTCTAAGTCAACGGTAAGTACCCTTTGAATTTTGGTTTCCTTGAGAGTGTCGAAATTTACGTGATTTGCAGCATAAACGGCCGTATCTTCTTTTCACGTTAACGTAGAAGTTTGATTTTTTCACAACTTCAAGGGACCATAGACTTGAGTACATTGTTTAAATTTCAACTCGACACTACGCGTTCCTGAGATAAAGGGTCTTCGACAGTCGGACAGACAGACAAACGGACAACACACAAACTCTCTTTTATATTATAAGGATTCCTTTTATTCCTTTTGAGGTACGAAACCCTAAAAATCAAAGCGAGAGAGATATAAGCATGTACGTCTCGAATGAATCCTGGTTTTGTATTTTTATGAGTTCTTAAGTTAAGCCTGTCTTGAGCCGTCGCTTAAATTATTAAGTGAGACCCACTCAACTAAGGGATATTCTTAATTAGGCTTAGTGGCGACTGAATGAATCAATATAACTGTTTTTAAGGCAAGAGTGCATCGGCATTTTCTGGGTGAGCGTGTGCCATCCGTCTATCGTAGATCTTGTCTTCAACCAAATAAACGAACTAACCAACTTTACAAAAAAGGAGGTTATCTAGTTGATTGTACAGTATTGTATCGTTTATGAACCGCTTTGAAAAATGTTTTTTTTAACAGAAGGTGTATGAAGTATTGATTTAAACTTTCACGATTTTCAATTTCGGACGTGCCGATGTCCATGGTCGCGAAGGGACTCAGGGCGACCGAAACGTCGAGGTAATAATATTAGGTAATAACTTCCAGATTGATCCAATTTTTGCCATAATCCAGTTAAGATAATAGAATCCATGAAGAATGGTGGAAATCCCCAAATCTCGTGCATTTGTTTCTAAATCTCTGATGTTTGGATCCAAGAGGCGATGAGGGAACTTCTCAAAAATTATATAGGCCCATGCACTCGTATAGCAATTTCAGTTTTATATAGTAACTCATGAATTTACTAGTGTCATAGATGTTTGAAGTCGGTTTTTTGAATGATAGTTGTAATACGCCATGCACCTCATCCAGCAAGGTATCGTTGGGTCGCATGATGTACAGGATCCCCTGTAACCTGCTGAGCTCTTGGTCCAATAGGCTCGAGTCGCAAGAGACTGTGGCCCGCATTCCGTGGAGAGATAACTGCCGCACCAGGCGCATTTGCTCTGCAATACAACAGTCTCCAACGGTATTCGAACCTTTAAACTTCATCATCATCTCAACCTTGATACGTGCTAAACATAGGTCTCCCCCAAAGACTTCCACGACAAACGGTCGCACGACTCCTGCCTCCATCGATTTCTGGCGACCCTAACCAGGTCCAGGTCGTCAGACCATCTTGTGAGGGGCCGACCTACGCTACGCTAACTTCATGCTAAGTTTTAGTTGAGGTTGAAATTTCGTTAAAGACTTTCTGTGGGTGGTTTAGGTATGTTGGTAATTTTCCCTTCGGTAATTCTATCGTTGCCACTCGCCACTTTTATCGCCTCGGCTCGCCTTATCGACAGCCTTCGCGCAATCGTCACAAAGTCACAACTATTTAATGGTTGCACGGATAGAAGTGGTGATTGTTTTTCTTACCATAGTCATTTCCACATGCTAAGATGATGATGCTGCTGACTATTTTGTATTTGAAAAACGCGGCAATTGCTGGAATTAGCATCGTGTCTGAAGACACACTGAATGCCCGTGTGTCCGAAATGGCATGTATCACTGATTGCGATACATAATATTGCGTATTGGTATCACATGCCTACTTATTAAAGCCAAAACACCCATATTAATACTCCAGATTATAAACTCCAATGGTCGGAATAAACAAACAACATGAATCATATATGTGACTGTACAGTCAGAAACACAAAACATATTTTTTCTTCTGTTTTTGGTAAGTCGGGTACATTATTTGCGCTGTGTCAGCATAAATTTAACAAATAAAACAAGGATTATTTCATTACAATTTTGATTATACAGTAAGACCAATGTATTTATTGCAAAATAATTCTAGGAACGTGGAAATAATTTCTAGAATTGGTGTTTCGAACTGTACCAAAGAAATGCGATAGCATCGCGTGCATAGTCAATGTAACGATAAATGCGTAGGCGTGGTTCTGTCCTAATGAGCATCTACAGGTAAATCGCAAGCTGAATAATCTATCTTAAAATCAAGAACTATACGCAACTGAAAGTTTATGATAATGTTGTTTATTGCAATAAATACGACTAAATCTACAGCATTCTGGTAAACTTATAAATATTTGCATTTGCACGAGCACGGCGGGGCTATCTGTTTGGGCTCGAGGGTGCAGGGGATGGGTGGCGGCACTATGTAGCTCTTCACTGCAATGGGTTGCGGCGCTGGGGCACAGCCGCAGGACGGTGGGGGAGAGTATGCGAGCTGCGGCGCGGGTGCTGAATAGTACGCCGGGGGCGGCGGCGGCGCAGACATATACTGCACTTGCGGTGGAGCGGGCAGCACGAACGGTGGCGGCGGGCAAGCCGGCGCCGGCAGAGCTAACGGCGCCGGCAGCGGTGGTGGCGACACGTACTGCGGAGGCGAGCATGGCGGCGGCGGCGGCGACTGCAGCACAAGCGGCGGAGGCGAAGGAGGCCTCTGGTATACTACTTGCTGAGGAGCAGGAGGCTGAAACAGAAACTGCTGTGTAGGAGGCGGAGGCGGCGGCGGCGCCGAATAGACCACTTGCGGCGGCGGCGGCAAAGGCGCCTGTAGGCACGGCGGTGGAGGAGGCGGCAGCAGAAGTGGTGGAGGAGCGGGCGACGGCAGTACTAAAGGTGGTGGCGGGGCCTGCAGACAGCTGCAAGGAGGAGGCGCGGGCAGCACGATCGAGGGCGGCGGTGGTGGCGGCAGTAGAATAGGAGGCGGCGGAGGCAAGCACTGTGACGGCGGCGGCAATGAGTATTGGTAGGATGGAGGAGGAGCTGAGGAGTATAAAAGTGGAGAAGGTGGTGGAGCGGAGATCAGCAGAGGCTGTGTGGGTGGAGGCGGCGCTCCTGCCGGCATCAGGAGGATCGTCGGCGGGTCATCGTAGCAGTCTTTATCTGGAACAAAATATATCATAATGTTATTTCTTCCGAGAAATTTAATTTAAAAATTTTGGTATATCAATTGTATTGACAATGGTTAGGTATACGTAACGACATATAAATGCTCTAAATACACACAACTGGATGATCGGGACATGAATCTGGCATTCATGGCATTGAAGGAGACAAATATCTAAAGATGGGCTGCAAATATGATGACAATAACTCTTAAGAGAAATACGGTTACTTACCAAGGAGAAGCTTCTTACTGAGCAGCGGTTTGAACAATCTGTGAACGGAATGGATATTTCATAAATTGCTTTAATATGCATTTATAGGTAGTAAACGTCATTATAATTGTATACTTACGATGCAAGCGCAGCCTTTTTACACTCTTTCAGGCCCTTGAGCGTCTCAAGCTGTAAGGAATGGTTTCAATTAATACTTATACAATTTTGAATATTAAAAAAAAAAGAGAATTTGAGATATAAATATTTTTAGACGAAGTAATGAGCTGGGACTTATTGTCATACCAAGAGGAGAATGAACTTCTATTATAAAGAATGTGGGAAGTGTATTCACAAGAAAACCTCTAAAATATTAATGATGAACTGACGTAATGAGGATCTGGTTTCCCTTAGTTTGGCATAAACTTATTTGTTCGAATATTTTGTTCATCCGAATATTTTTTCCGCGTTATATTTATTTTAGGGATACCATTTCCATTGACATGATTAATGATAAATAATTCCAATAATAATTTATTTACCAGGCACAATCCTTTTTCATCACAGGCGTGAATATAACTGGAGGTCAGGAGAAAAATCCCCAGGGAGGACCAAAAAAAGTGTCCCCCCATTATTATTGTTACTATTCTTATACAATTCGAAATTATTTATGAATAAATGCTTACCTCCGTATCATATATAAAGATACGGTAAGGTTATTTCGTATGGTTACGCGATAGTAGTGTGATAGCGGCTGTATCGATAGGGCCTTCGCCTCGAGGAATCGTTACTCAAGCTCACCTATGATAAGATCCTACGTGGTGATAAAAACGTATAAGTTATAAAATCTGATTGAAATAATGAGCTATTTTTAATTATGCAAGAGCACTTGATTGTGAGAAAATACTAAGCCTTTGTTTGTCTCTTATTCAAATTTAAATAGTTGGGTAAATCCTCTCCTCCGCCTCTCTCTAGGGACCAATCTGAAAACCAGCGCTGGGCCTCCCCGCCCAGCATTCGCTGAGATTGGTACCCATTGCCAAAAAAATATTTAAGTTCCTTTTTTTTTCTTTGTTTGTAGTTTTTAGTTTATTCATGTTTCTTTTTATTATTTTGTGGTAACATATTTTTTTGTGGCAATAAATATTTTCTAATTTCTTTCTAATTTCTAAATTTCAGAGCGGTTTGACCGATCGGAGCAAATAACATTATCATCGTCAATATTGCCCCGAAAAAGAAATGAGTTGCGATGACTTTTGATAATTCCAATCATAGTGTCGTATTTTGTTTGAAAAAGATTATATTTTCAGGCCATTTCCATATCGGTACTTACTAATGGACACACGTTTTTAGGGTTCCGTACCAAAATGGTAAAAAAGGAACCCTTATGGTGCGACTCTGTCTGTCTGTCTGTCTGTCTGTCTGTCTGTCTGTCTGTCTGTCTGTCTGTCCGTCTGTCACAGCAAGATATCTCAGGATCTACTGATGCTATCGACTTGAAATTTGGAATAGTGTTAAAAACTGCTAATCCGAGCCTATGGAACAGAAAAAGAATCTTATACCTTTTTTACTTTTTTTTTAAAGGGGACCGAAATGGGATGTCATAAATCGAAAGTTGAGCTAATATATCGAGTCGGATATCAAATGAAAGGGCTTAATATGTAGATTCCAAAACAGTTTTTATTTTTTTTCTTAGACATGTAGTTTTTGATTGAAGACAAAAACCGTTAAAAAAAATACCGTTCCCCCCCTATTATCTCCGAAGATACTGAACAGAAAAATCTGCAATAATTACCGATTATTAATATTATCCTAAATATTACAGGAAAAATAAAATGGTTTTGCTAACTTGCAGCGTTTTTTAGAAATTCGCAAAAATCGTAAGACAACCTTATTTGCTCCTACTAAACTAACCGCGGCATATGTCGATGTATGGGCACAACAGTTTCACAAGAGCAAAGTTAAGTTTGTCCCACCATACAGTTTTTCTTGAATTATTCACGTATCTACTGACGAGTTTGTACGGAACCCTCGGTGCGCGAGTCCGACTCGCACTTGTTCTATATGCGTCGTGCTCAGGTAAAAGGTACTACTTATTTAGTTGTCAATAAGGTGCTAATAGTCCAACTTCTCTGAAGATGCAATCTAAAATCGACCCGATTGACGAGCTGCAATTATTATTATTATTAATCGTATGGCATATCACACGTCGAATACAGGTTATAAATTCAGTTTGAGATTCATTAGCCATTTGATGGCGTCGTCGTTGAGATTGATCAGGTCTACGGCGGGGCGACGAGCTGCAATGTTGTACCGGTACCCTACACTTAAAAACGTCACATATAGGCTGATACATATCCCGTTCCCTGTTCCCGTCTACCCTAAGTTCGCAGAAGTTGAAAAAAGGTTGTATTAGGATCGACACAGACGGACTGCAACCCAGCTGCAACTTGTATAGAAACTTTGCAGTTGGCGTGCAGCCGGGATGCAGTTCCCATACAAATCGCAGCTGGCATGCAGTCCGTCTGTATCGGCCCTTAAAAAATATATACCGGGTGTAACATGAGGAAACCGAATAATTTTAACACAAATTTTACACCGTGTATATGGCAACATGGGGAAACCACAGTAAGAGGATTATTTAGTAGTACTTCTCCTTTTGTACCATTAGTTTTCTTTTGTACAATAAAGTTTAAATAAATGAATAATACAGAGCGAGTGGGTATGTAAATTTATGTACTGCATTGCTGTTGAAATGCTTAATTTTTAAAGCAAACTACAAATAAAATATAACTACCTACTTACTAAACGAAAATTAAGTAAAAATTTAACTAAACCTAAGAAAATAAACCTAAATGAAAACTAAAAATAATCTAAAAAGTTGTGCCCCGTTGGCATAGTGCCGAATATGCTCGCAGCGTTTCCTCGCTAGGTATATGGCGATGCTTATTCGCTGGGCGAGGAAGCTACCAGCATTTCGGTTACCGGTGCAGTCGACCAGCCTTTTGGATTGATCTTTGAAAAGGGGATGTGCGCTGGGACCCCACGGACCCAGGGTCTCTACGCCGACTGGCATAAAAATGTGTTCAAGCATTGCTTAGTTTGGTTGGAAGTTCCAGTCTTGCACAAATCGATCTAGTTCCAACTTGGAACTAGATCGATTTGTGCAAGACTGTCCTGAATATTTATTTCAGTAGGTATGTAGACACATTATATACTTATTAAACGGAAAGATATTTGCCAAGCATCAAGACTAATTAACCCCTTTGCTTGCGATGCTACCATATGTATTTTTTTACGAGGAAATGCTGCCAGCATCTTCGGCACCATGCCGCAGGGGCCATTTTTAGATCTATTTTAGTTTTAGTTTATTTTATTTTAATTTAGTTATAGTTTTTAGTACATTCCATTTTACCCAAATTGTATATTGTTTAATGAATAAATTTGCGAATCGTGCCAATTAAACCAGGATTTATGTATGTAAGTTTATTGAAGCATTAAATGTTTTTTTAAATATAACCTTTTTTCGACCTCGGCAGAGTTAGCGTAGACGCACTCTATCACACTTAAATCCAAGTTAATTAGGTATTGAAGGTGTGTCTTTTCAAAAAAGATAAGTTTCAAATTGATATATAAGTAACAAAATTCGAGGACATAGGCTGTTTTGGTAAGTATGTCTCGGCATAATGAGCCTGCCGTTTATTCGATAAACATTTCGTCGACAAAGTTTAAAAAGGCTATTATTTAGTTACTATTAGGTCGGGTTAGCTTTGTTTTATAACAATCTCAAGAACAAAGCGGCTTCAGAAAAAAATACTATCGATGATATAAAACATTGCAACGATTGTCGATTGTCGATGCTTCAAGGGTAAACCATACACATAGGTATGTTCTTGCTAATTAACTCTTAGCTTAGTTAGGTTCAGTATCAAACACGATACTACTGAAATGACACAAGTAGAAATCTACTTAACGTGAATTTCAGACTTTGTCAAACTCGTTACGAAATTTCAAATTGATATGGATTTTGTTTTCACTTAAGACATTTTAAATTGAAATGTATGATACAGTATGCATCTAAGGGTTAACAATGAGATGACACCAAATACAATAAGCCATCACGTTTGCACAATAAACTCCTTTGTTGTTGTGTAACGTGTTTTATCAAACAATCTGATAATAAACAACCGTAATCTTTCGAAAAGGAACTTTTAATATAAAGCAGTCGAGCAAAAGATATTTGTTTAAATCAAATTCAGAAATGGAAGTCACCAGAGCTAGCGCAAAAAGTATCCATAGATTAGCAATAATTCTGTTTTTATTTATATTTGTAAGTATGCCTTACTTTTTTTTCACTCCCTTTATGTCTAGACAACGCTAATATCATTATCATTTATCCTCATACTCATGTGCTACTGCTTTATTAATAATTCTGATATATTTATTTTTCAAATACAACCTCTTGAACGGAAAGTACTCACTATACTAAACATAATAGTTCCAATTAGAGCATATACTTACTTTACTATAATGGGAGTGGGACTACGCTAAGTTTGCAGAGGTTGAAAAGAGGTTTTATCTAAAAAAATGCATATGGCAATATAACAAGCAAGAGGATTAATTAATCTTGATACTTGGCAATTATCTTTTCGTTTAATAAGTATATAATGTATCTATATGCCTACTAAAATAAATATTCAGGACAGTCTTGCACAAATCGATCTAGTCCCACCCAAACTAAGCAATGCTTGTATACATGTACATATATAAATATAATACTTAAACCACTTAAATATATAGAAATTATCCAAGACCCTGGAGCAAATCGCTTATTTTGGTTGGTAGTAAGTCGATTTGTGCAAGTCTGTTCCAAATATTTATTTCAGTGGGTATGTAGACACCAGTGGCGTGGCGTCCAAAGAACTCGATTCCTACCGGCTTGCCTAATATCAGGCATTTGAACACCTTATTCTACAGCTCTTAAGGAAAATGTTGGTCAAATCTGCACCGGCTTGCCCAAGGATATCTTTTACGCCACGCGACTGGTAGACACATATTATAATAAACGGAAGAATTATTGCCAAGTATTAAGGTTAAATAATTCTCTTACTGTGGTTTCCCCATGTTGCCATAAATATATTTTTTAATAAAACCTATTTTGGACCTCTGCAAACTCAGCGTAGTCGCACTCTATACTTTTTGACATCACGGGGTTCCAGCCCCTACATCTCAGCTCAATCATCAGATCAGCTCGATGGGGCTAAAATATTGCATTGCTGTCGTAAAGTCGAATCGGACATCTTATGGTGCTCCCACATTGGCTATTATAAATGTTATATAACGTTATAAAACACGATAATATTCACTAAAATTTCATAAAACTCATAGTAATTAGGTATAACATGTTCGATGATAAATGTTTTATAACGTTATATAACATTTATAACAGCCAATGTGGTAGCACCTTTACATACAAATATTGTTAGTAAAATAAAAGCTGTGTCCGTATCGGACATTTACTTCAGTTTTAAAAAAGTAACTCCTCATCCTCATATACCTACATAAAACAAAATCGTGTTAATGCACTATTTTAAGGAATTATCATATTTACTGGAAATATTTTGAATAATCATAGCTTAATGTGGAAACACCACAATTTTATTATAAAATGGTACGGGCGCTGGTATCTCCGATACGAATGCATTCAAAACTTACGTGCGGTGACGTCACAAGCTAATTGGAGAAATTGGATAACTCGCTGTCCCGGAATGACAGAGGTGCGGGTTCAAATCCGGCATTAGCTGTAGTCGATCGTATTTGATTTTTCAATGCATTTGCTCAATGTATCTATAATTAAAATCGTGTTAGTTACACCATTTATGATTCGGGAACGGGTGGACCTATGTTTATGATTTTGGATATTTTGGGTTTCTCTCTCTGCCTCGAATAACAGAATAACTATGAAAATATCTTCATTCCCCCTCCATTTTTTTAATAAAATATTGGAGGTGGAACGAAGTTCACCGGAACAGCCAGCAGTAAAATTATGAGTGCATAATTTTATTGTCATGGTAATCAGAATTTTATAACATATTACCTCTCAACATCTTAGTTTAGGTACTAACTAACATAGTTATTTAAGTTATTTGGTATTACTAACAACATATGGATTTTTTTATAACTGGCTGTTCCGGTGAACTTCGTTCCGCCTCCAATTTTTTATTAAAAAAAAAACATTAATCCCTTCCACTAACAGGATTAATGAAACTTGTAAGCTAAGCAAATTATGATGAGTTTGCACACCTTATGTCGAAATACAATTTCAAAAATGGAATGTCTATACGAACACTTCCCTCACACATGTAAGAGGAGCTCTTTACTTAAGTTTTTTTACCGATATGTTCCTTATCTATTAGGCTGTGACGTTGGTAAACTTTTGCAGTGTATTTATTGTCTGTTAGTATTATTTTATTGATATTTAATCTGAACAACTCTTCGTTATGAACACGTTGTGACGAACCTTTTCATACCGAGACTATACATACTGACAGGTATCGTTCGTACTTCTGTGTAAATTCACCGAATTTTTTACTTTCAGGTTCATACATCATACGGAATCAATCTCGGTCTTATCGCTGGTGACTTGAAGCGTTCTGGACCTGGCCCTTTAGTGGTCCGAAAAGTATCACACCACTCGCCAGTCATCATTAACGTTAATCCTGGATTACCAAAACTTCCTGGTATATCAGCCTTACCAAAATCCGTGCCAAAATTGCCAAAACTCTCTGGTATATCAGCTTTACCAAAATCCGTGCCAAAATCACAGAAGCTCCCTAATTTAGCAATTTTACCCCCATTACCCATACCAAAATTACCAGCCAAACCTCCTCCTACACTATTAAAAACTTCAAAAGTAAAAAGATCTCCCTTTTCGCCTTTATTCCCCTTATTACCACCTCCTCTTTTGTTACCACCAACAATTCCGCATTTACCACTCTTTCCTGTAATACCACCTAAGCTACCTTCGTTGTTACCGTTTATGCCACCTCCATTGCTGGGATTGCCACGGCTGCCGAAACTGTCACCGTTCCACCCACTCAGAGCACCAATTCTCGGGCTATCTCCGTTGGAGAAAACATTAGGTACAATTAAGCTACCAGTAGTAGACCAAGTGTTAAAAAGAACAATTTGCAAGGACCTTCTAGATTTGAAAATTAAAGGTTCATTGACAACTCCTGAGTTTCTCAGGTTTAAAAAATTGTTGCTTTAGACTTTAGATATACAAGTTAATTGAGAAGCAGGTTATCCTTGAGCCATGAAAGACCTGTACCTCTAGCACAACTGTGACGAGCACCACTTTAACGCGCGGCAAATACTGGCCGTCTCTTTCCGATCAATTCATTACGCAAATCACAGATCTGTCGCGCGGCAAATGAAGTACGTTCAAATAATAACCCTGGACAAAAGCTGGATTAGTCACCGTTATCCGCTCTTTACACTTCAACCACACTACTCGCAATTGTTTTTAGTCTATGAAGTAAAAAAAATAGTTTATTCTATATAAGAAAATGTTTTACTTTTATTTGGGTACTGGCTAAAAATGTTTATTCTTGCAGCATTATTGCGGCGTATGCGCGGCTCGGTTTTGGGACGGCCTTTAAGTTTAATATAGGTATTGTAATAAATACCTATGCCTATAACTGAAAAAAGTGATCACTATCACTTAAAATCGCCTAGCGTTAATCGAGGATATATCGCATAAGGACAGATGGTAATGGGAAATAATTTAAGCCATAAGATACAAAGGTGCACAAGGAGGTAATTAAAATAAGCTTCAGGAAAACCAGTAATACATTTATATCTGTAAAATTTAGTGGTTAATGATTTCACTGTAAGGATGATAAAATAAAATATTTGTACTACCTATTTATTTTTGTTTTCCTTTATTAATACCTAAATTACTACAAAAAAATACTTGTACAAAATTAAAAAATATATAAACTAAGTAAAAAACCACTAACGTGATTTTCCAGTAAACATTTAGCATGAAATATACCTGCATCATTTTCAAACAACTTAAAGTGTAATCGAACAACACCATGATTACTGTAATCTAGATAGGTACCTTCAAAGCATTGAATACCTCGATAAACGCGAGTTACATATTCGGCCATGCGGTCATTTATCATCGGGCTTCTGGACGAAGTAGGTAAATTAAAAATGACTAATTATGTCAGATATCACATGACTATCCTCATTCGAGTTTATAGTCCTTAGCGATATCCATGACAGCTTTAAACCCTCGTACAGCCATGTCTTTGAGTCTAACCAGTTGTGCGATCAACGGGTAGGCGAATGGACGGTCTTCTGCTCTGCTAGTGAAGCAGTCCCAACCATCCGGCTTCAGCAGCGAAGCGCGCACTAGCCTACTGCCCTGAAAAAAAAAACATGGTTTAGTAGCTGTACCTATAAAGAGACCGTGACACGAATCAGTCATTCAGGCAACATGAGATACGAGCAAAAAAGCGTAGTCATATTGTTTTCGTCTGCGTTTAAGAGGTCTTGATTACGTGTTAATGCGCTAAATAAAGGGCTTATTTATTTATTTATTTTGGGAACTCCGCAACCATATCACCCGAGTTGACAAAGAACTTGATTATAGAGCGGCCTACTGGCACGTAGCCACGGTTCAAATTCAATCATTTGCATTTTCTTTGGTTATCTCACACCATTGCAACAAGAAATTAACATTATCCGGTCTAGAATAATAATTAAAAATTGGGTTGAATTTTTAATCTCGTTAAATATCATTTATATTCGCTTTTTTCAAACTATGCAACACATTTACACCTAAAATTAACCTATCATACTTATGTATCTACCACCGACAAGCTTACTAACGGACAAGCACAAAGGCATGTTACACAAAGGCGAAGTTATCCCTCTTCAAGGAATCTCTTAGATTTGACTTTTGATCAATTTTATATGCAATGTACCAACCTCTGTCACAGTCACAGCGATCGCGATGACCATCAGCACCAAGAGATGCCTTCTTAACTTCATGCTCGAAGTAAAACTTGGCGATCAGGTAAACCAAAAGGCTGCCCGCGTAGCAGCCTCCCATCACCCACTGCATGGTCGTCCGATCTACTACACATTTAATGAAGACCACTCAAAGAGGAGACACGTAAAGTCGATAAGACAGGAGATATAAGTGTGTAATGATTCGATTGTGTAATTGACCTTGTGTGTAAGAAGTGGGTCGCGGTTCGCCAGCTTCCGATTTGCTGACTGCGCGTCGAGATGGGCGAACGTGTTCTCAGACTAAAATGAACCGAGTGTAGGTTTGGATAAAATGTATCGAATAGCGGTTGTTTTATTATTTGAGGTTAATATTTGTTTTTTGTTTATCTCGCTTTTAGGTTTAGGTAGAAAATAGAGGCGATCGAAATGCTGCGTTGTCATCACGCGTTGTCGTATTTGGTGCAGAATTCAGAGCGTTGCAGTTAATCAGCATTTTTTATAGTGTGCGGATACTATACAGTGCTTAGTGTATTTTTTTACAATAGACGGATACTATTGTGTTGTCAATGTAATTAGATTCAAATTCGTTTTTTTTATTCAGGGACCTGAATATCAACGCCATGATTTGCCGTCGCCAAATTATTGGTGGTGACCCGTTTAGAGCATTCTCTAGTTATTATAAATTTTTATTTTATGATTATTTTATTAGTGCGTTTTTTTCTTTTTAAAGTTTGTTGTGATGGTGTTCCAGGTGATCGTCATTGCGCCGTTACCTTTGCGGGTAACCATTAACTGCGGATCAAGTGAGCGCGTAAGTAATAAAATTGTTATTCCCAATTGCTCTCTGCGGATATATTAAGTTAGTTTTACACAGAGATAGCTAGATCAATAAAAAATCGGTTGTCTGTAAAGTCGGTTTACTGACGATAGTCGAACGTGATAACGTTGACCTTGACCCTGACTTTGACTTTGACTTTGACTTTGACTTTGACTTTGCCTTTGACTTTGACTTTGACTTTGACTTTGACTTCGACTTCGACTTCGACTTCGACTTTTTAGGGTTCCGTACCAAAATGGTAAAAAAGGAACCCTTATGGTGCGACTCTGTCTGTCTGTCTGTCTGTCTGTCCGTCTGTCACAGCAAGATATCTCAGGATCTACTGATGCTATCGACTTGAAATTTGGAATAGTGTTAAAAACCGCTAATCCGAGTCTATGGGACAGAAAAAAAATCTTATACCTGTTTTACTTTTTTTTTAAATGGGACCGAAATGGGATGTCGAAAATCAAAAGTTGAGCTAATATATCGAGTGGGATATCAAATGAAAGGGCTTAATATGTAGATTCCAAAACCATTTTTATTTCTTTTCTTTGACATGTTGTTTTTGATTTAAGATAAAAAACGTTGAAAAAAATACCATTCCCCCCTATTATCTCCGAAGTTACTGAACCGAAAAAATTGTAATAATTACCAATTATTAATGTTATCCTAAATATTACAGGAAAAATAAAACGGTTTTCCTAACTTGCAGCGTTTTTTAGAAATTCGCAAAAATCGTGAAACAACCTTATTTGCTCCTACTAAACTAACCGCGGCATATGTCGATGTATGGGGACAACAGTTTTACAAGAGCAAAGTTAAGTTTGTGCCACCATACAGTTTTTCTTGAATTATTTACGTATCTACTGACGAGTTTGTACGGAACCCTCGGTGTGCGAGTCTGACTCGCACTTGACCGGTTTTTTTTCCCAATAAGCTGCTACAATGACATTGACACGCTAAAATGATGGCTAAGTGGCCAGTGTAAATATCTGCCGTTCCACGAATATAATGTCAAAGATTTGTTTTAATAATTTTTAAACTACGATTAAAGCAGGCGTAAAACGGAACTGCCAAAGCAGCATCCACTATTTAAATTTAAAGATTTTTGCCAAACTCAGCAGTGTCTCTTGTCATTCAATAGAGATTTTGACAGCCGTATCTTAGGGAATAAGGGCTAATTTACTAACAATTTGTAAGAAACTATCGTCTTAACGACTTAAGTGCTGGAATAATTTAAAGTACCTATTTGACAGGTAACGGCCCTGCAAGGTAACGGCCCCGCAAGGTAACGGCAAATGACGTCACACTTTTTCGTGCGTGCAGCCGGCTCCATCGAATTATAAGACGTTATCACGTCAAAAAAATATTCTTCCACAACTTACATGACTCACAAGTCTCACAACTCGTATTTATAAGTTAACAATGTTGAGCAATGAGAAGAAAAGAGAGGTAGGAAAACTTGAGGCTACGATATTGTCAGAGATGAAGGAGAGTGCTAATATATAGAAAGATTGCCTATCAAAGGTAGTAACAAATATTAGTTAGTTGTGAAACTACACAAAGTTAATTTTCACGCCACTGCTTGGAAATGTAGCAATAGATGGTCGTAATGCAGGCCGCAAAACGGTGAGTTCTTGGACAGCAAAAGAGGCGAGCTAACCATGTAATCGGACACGATAGAAATAACATTGTTGGTCAGTTTACAACAGCAGTTTGACCAATGAAAGTATGCCGCAGCACGTCTCGCGACTTCGACAATACTCCATACAGCCAGTGTTCCGCTAGCAATTAGCAAAATTAAGTGTTCGTATATTCTTGAATATCATTAGGAAAATGGCGGAATAATTTATTAGTTTTTAATATTGTATTATTTTGTAATGTAACACAGTTTTAAGTATTTATATGGATAAAATAATAAACAGGTGTTTATTATTCGATATAAAAGAATTGTTCACGGTATGGAGCCATTGATTTCTAAGACTTGGAAAAATACAATATTGATATTTGTGTCGTCGCCTAGTATCCATAACACAAGCCGTATTGAGCTTACTATGGGGCTAGTTCGATTTGTGTAAGATTGTCCCCTTATATTTATTTATTTATTTATTTGCGTTATTTTATTTTTGGTATGATATTATTATAATTTCCTCGCAGTAGGCGTGAAAATCACTAAATTTGTTAAGTCTCGGCCGAAAGTGCAATAGATAAATAAATAATAAATAAATATTAGGGGACAATCTTACACAAATCGAACTAGCCCCATAGTAAGCTCAATAAGGCTTGTGTTATGGATACTAGACGACGATATATTTAATAGATACAAATACTTAAATACATAGAAAACATCCATGACTCAGGAACAAATATTCATGCTCATTACACAAATAAATGCCCTTACTAGGATTCGAACCCAGGACCTCTTGCTTCGTAGGCAGGGTCACTACCAACTAAGCTAAAGCGGTCGTCGATAGATGGACTCGTATTCATCCAGGGCCTCTTCGAGTCGGTCCTCGAACTCACTCGTCCACAGAAATATATCGAGATAGAAAGAATGACTGTATGTATCGCGTGCTAAAAACAAAGGCCGGGGACTTCTCTTCTTTGCTCGCCGTTAACTTCAGTCGCCGTCAACATTATTCTCAGATTTGAAAACTCTGATAATATTGGAAGAATATATATATATATATATATTTTTATAAATGAAATGCTTTATTTTTAACGCAAACTACAAATAAAATACTAAACTGAACTAAAAATTAAACTGGCAGTAACTTCGGTGCCATCGTTAATGTCGAAGTCCTGGGAGATTTCCACGATATTTGCGAGTATTCGGTAGAACCTAGACGTCTACCAGATATCTGAAAATGTCATGCAAATCTCCTAGGACTTCGACTTTGATGATGCCACCGAAGTCACTGCCACGGAAATCACTGGAGAACTGCCCGTTAAAATTAAACATTAATCATTCCAGGACTCGTCGATCCTGCGTTCCATTGCAAGATCAAGATCCACTGCGACTCAAAGCGAGGGCACGTTTGACATTAACTCTTTCTGTGACCTCATCCACAATGCCATCCCAAAGGCGGTACAGGACGGCAAATTCGTGGTGGTGGACCCAGACATGGACCAAGAAGGCTTCAGCGATACCCAAGCGCCCATCGCCATAGCTCCGCCCAAAGGCTTCATACCAAAACTAGGCCTATCCCGAATCAATACTCCAAAACTAAGAATTCCTACAATAAAAGTCCCAAGACTAAAATTACAACTTGATAAACCTTTGAAAGCGCCAAAATTGGGAACACCGATGATATTCAAAACCTATAGGGATTCATACGAAGAACCATCGAGCGCGGAGAAGATGGAACAGTTTAAGAAAGGTGTGCAGAAAATGTTGCATTTCGTCAAAATACTCGGGCAAGTCGATCAGTATTTGACAGACCGGACTAAGATTGTGATAGATAAGTTATCAAAGACTTTTGCTGAATAATGGAAATTTAATCACATTAAAACTTTTTATTTTTGTACTCTTTTAAATACGACGTTGTTTTATTTTTATTACTACTTAAACTCCTAAATACATCTTTCACCCTTAACAAAGCCATGCATATGTATTAGTAATATATTACTTCAGAAGAACAGTGAAAATAGAATCCGCACAATGTTATTTACATGCCTATTCATTTAATTTATCCGGTTTATTTATGTATTACGATAGGTACATTACAATGTAATACTCTTTATTGCACACCAAAAAATTAAAGGATCCTTAAATTGAAACCAGATATTAAACACTAATGGTAGGCAACCAGCGGTTTATTGCTAAAGAAGTGATCTCTTTCATACAATCTTTGGCTACAATGCTCTCTCATAGGTATCTCTCAAAAGTGGATATGAATCTCGCTATGTATAAGTAGATAAAATACACTTTCCCAGCAAGCGTAGTCACGAAAAACACGAGTTAAGAAATTTATTAAGCATTTACTTAATTACTCCCGTTAAGATATTAACATACAATTACCGAAAATTAATTATTTGCACTCTGTCCCGTGTGCAGTTCTCATTTGAATTTGGGTATAAAAACAATAATACCCTGAGTCGGCTCGCATGTGAATCCATTCGCTGTATTTTTCTGCAAACGACCACTTCAATCCGGTAAGTGTTTCATTATTATCAGTATTAATTATCACCATTTACCAACAAGCCGGTTGTTCGATAGGAGTTCTCAGTAGAAACTTTCCAAAGTCAAGTAACATAAGTAATTGATAATTTATTTCATTACTCCCGTTAACATAAACTATATTTAATATCACTAAAAACATTGTTTGCACGCCCGATAAGATTTGGATTAGGATTTCTAAATACAAGCTTTCAATCAATTGTCGGGGTGAAGAGAAAGTTGGTTTTCTGTATGGTTATAATTTACATAAACCCTTTTTAACATCATTTAATATAAAATCAGATACCTAGTTATTTCCAATAACACCATGCAGACAAAATACCGACTTCAAAAAACAGCCATGATATTTGGACTCGAATTCAACAATAAGATTATTCATAATATATAGTTAAGAGCGCGCTTTTCGCCCACTAAGCGCTTTCGTTATTTGGTGGAGTAGAAATAATTGATTAAATAAAGCATCCTAGTGATAGGTGGCGTACTATTGCGATAAAGCCATGAGATATCAGAAGTGTTATTTGTATTTTCATGACCCAGTGACAGAATGGCCCCCGTACCGGAAAACCCAACGGTTGAACTGAAGATAGGAGCCGCGGAGCCGGCAGACGCACCGCTGTCGCTCGATGCTGTCGTCATCACTGGCATGTCAGGACTACTGCCCGGTTGCCATAATATTGCAGAGTTTGCTGAGAAGCTTTACAATAAGGTTTGTCTAATTGTCCTAGAATCACACGACTGTACAGCTGAAATTAGGAGCGGCTGAGAAGAAGCGCTGTTGGCAGCCGATGCTGTTGTTATCGGGACTTACTACTCGGCTGCTATAGTGTCACTGAGGAGCTGAGGTGACGCCCCACTGGCATCTGATACTATCGTCGTCACTAGTATAGGTATGTTAAGCTTCATCAGTTCGGTTACCACAGCGTCACAGAGTTGGCTGAGAAATGATTTAGGCCTATCACAAGATTCTCTGATTGAGTTGAAGATGAGTCATATCGTCATATTAGGCCTTCTGCAAGGCATCGCTGAATTTGCTGAGAAACTTTGCAACAAGATAAGACTTGTGTAATGCTTGTGGAAGTAACAGCTATTATTTTATCTGTGGAATAGGAGAATCTAGTGGGACTTTACGAGCCGCGGTGGCAGCTAGAGCATCCAGAGCTGAGCAAGTACTATGGCCAGGCGCCCGGGCTAGATCGCTTCGATGCGCAGTTCTTCATGATACATCACCGCCTTGCAAACGTGCTCGACCCTATCACGCGGAAGATCATTGAACAGTCCTACCAAGCTATTTTTGATGCAGGTTAGAAATTTTTGTTTTTCGAAAAACTACTTTTTATTTTACTTCGAATCATTTATACAAGCTTGCAATTTTTTTTATTCGGTATTGAATTGAACCTATTGAACTACGGAAGGTAAAAGCTGATTTGGGAAATAGTAAGTACTTAGTCAAATTCAAATTGCTTGAATGTGTTGATTACATGTAATCAAGAATTGTTTTAGCAGGTTTTCTCAAACTGCGGTCTATGGACCACTTAGGGATCTATAATACGAAAGTCGGGCGGGAGTCCGTGGCTACGGACACGACACAAATTTTAAGAGCCCTTGATTTTTTTAATCAAATTCAAAAAAGCTGTAGGTGCTCTCCAATTTACCGTAATCTTTTATATGTTTATTTATTCCCCAATTACTCGAAGACAGCTGGACCAATGTGGAAAATTCAAGTACATTTTGTAGTTATACCAATTTAATCCAGCTCAGAACCTGACTGTGGGGATCTTAGAGAGAATAAAAGAACTCTTCAAATATAAGAAGCACACATATAGCGATTTAGGTATTTTTGTAGTAACTCGTGCATTCGTTATCCAATGGATCCGTTTGGAGTCAGTTGTATTAATTATTCTCTGATGATATTGGGAAAGGACCCGTAAGATTTTCGAAATATCGTTGTTGGTCCGTGGCTAAAAAAAGTGAAAACCTGGTTTAAAACATAGATAAAGATTTTATTCAACCATACATGTATGTACATGACACAGCTAGATAATGAGAAATTCCTAACAGAGTATTCTAGATAGTCACCTAACACTAATGGATCTTTAGTTATCTGGAATAAATAATTTTGAATTTTGAATTTGAATTTGTACTTTTAGGTAAACAAAAAAAAACCACGTGATTCGGGTCGTTCAGCCAATCAAACAATTTTTTTATGTGTGTGACATAATACCATTGGCTGAATAGCCCGAGTAAAAGTACGGACTATAGATATGGCAGAACAGACGTCTAATATACGATAGAGTAACTTTTTTTTTACCCTCTGCGATTGAGGTGACTTTATTGGTAACATCCTACTGACGTGGAGTCTGCCAGACGTCATTTTTACTGGGGCATAACATTTTTAATTATTATGTAAATGATAAATTATATTGTTTTAAAATAATTATTAAATACACAATTTATCTAATTACATATTGAGAAAAGATTTTAACTAAAACAAATATGAAATAGAAGATAAATTTTAATGTGATACAATTTTTAGCCTTTTTTACATATCTTGCTGTACTTATTTATGAAAAAAAAAAATTAACAACAACTTCTTGAAACTAAAAAAATCAAAAACTTCTATAGATAGGTTTAGGCACAAATCAGTCTTAATGACTCTAATTAAGTGTGTAGAATAATAATAAAAGGCAAAACTACAGATTTCAGATGTAAATATAGACTTATACAATACAATACAATACAATCATACTTTATTGCACACCAAAAGAAAATTACATTGCAAACTTATATAAAAATAGTGGTAAACAATAGACTTATATATTGAAAATAATCCAGATATTTACTATTCTGAGTGTAATAATTATAAATTAATGTCAGTAAATACTTTGTAGCAAAGAAAATTATGCAATGAAAACATTTTAATGACACTGCTATTTATATGGAATTTAGTTTTTTTTATTAATTCGTGAGGTAGGTACAGGGTTGAAATTAAAAATATTTATTGTTTCAGTGGCCAATGTAAGCATTATCTAGATAAAAGTTTCTGAATTTGACCTGGGATGTCTTTTGAACATGTTCTGTTTTAAAAAATAGTATGGCCAGGTACATAATATGCTGTTACTAGCTATTTCCCGCGGCTTCGCCCGCGTTGTTCCCGTTATTGTCCCAAAGAAACTCTTTACCGGGATATAAAGTATCCTTTGTTTCAATCCAGGACTTGGTCTACTTACATGCTAAATTTCTGCTTGATCCATCCAGTTGTTACCCCGTTATTTAGTAACAAACATCTTCACAAACTTTCACATTTAAGTATAATATTAGTGTGAAGATTTTCGAATGTTAAAAGTTTAAATATACAATTTAATATAACCAGAGATCGGAATAGGTAGAGTATATTTACCTAAACTTCGAAGAACATAGTCGAAAAGTGGAGAGTCCCTTACAACAAATTTTTTATCCGGGACTTAAGTCTCGGAATCTGACTAAAAAAATATATTATTGGTAGCACATTTCTCGAACATTCTCAGTAGGTATAGCTGTCTCTTTCTAATAGTGCTGTCTCTTTCACTCCTTCGAGAAATTTCGCCATATACTGAAGTGTAGTTCAAAGGTCCATAAGGGGTCCTGAAAACGGATTTTCAGGTTATTGCGCCATCTGATAGAGGGTGTCCTGGAACAGACTGAAAACATGTTTCAGGCGCCTGAAAACAACGGCAACTTGGGTGAATTTTCAATCTTCTACTATGTGAAAGAGCCACCTCTGAAACGGCCTGAAATCACCTTTCAGCCTGCTGAAAACGCTTCTAAAGCACGGAAAATCACGTTTGAAGTTTTAACCTATACCATCGGCGCAACACACATACACACATTACTTTTGCGCCGGTGGCTCTTTCACATAGTAGAAGATCGAAAATTCACCTAAGTTGCCGTTGTTTTCAGGCGCCTGAAACATGTTTTCAGTCCGTTTCACCCCCCACACACCCTCTATAAGATGGCGTAATAACCTGAAAACCCGTTTTCAGGCGTTTTCAGGACCCCTTATGTGCCTTTGAACTACACTTCAGTATAGTTATGGCGAAATTTTCGAAGGAGTGAAAGAGACAGCACTATTAGAAACAGACAGCTATACTGAGAATGCTCGAGAAATGTGCGAAAGAATAATATATTTTTTTAGTAAGATTCCGGGACTTAAGTCCCGGAAAAAAAATTAGTTGTAAGGGAGTCTCCACTTTTCGACTTTGTTCTTCGAAGTTTAGGTAAATATACTCTACCTATTCAGATCTCTCTATATAAACTTTCAACCCCTATTTAAACCCCTTAGAGGATGAATTTCGAAAAACGGTGAAATTACTTTTCTTGTAATCTAATAAAGAGTCTAAACATGACGTTTCAAACCTCTTACTTCTAAAATCGTACTCTCCATACAAACTTTGAACTCCTATTTGAACCCCTTAGGGGATGAATTTTAAAAAATCCTTTCTTAGTGCACCCCTAGACCTTATAAGGAACCTACATGCTGAATTTGGAATTCTTAGGACCAGTGGTTTGGGCTGTGCGTTGATAAACAAACTTTCAACCCCCATTTTAACCCCTTAGGGGATGAATTTCGAAAAACGGTGAAATTACTTTTCTTGTAATCTAATAAAGAGTCTAAACATAAAGTTTCAAACCTCTTACTTCTAAAATCGTAGACTCTCCATACAAACTTTGAACCCCTATTTGAACCCCTTAGGGGATGAATTTTGAAAAATCCTTTCTTAGTGCACCCTTAGACCTTATAAGGAACCTACATGCTAAATTTGGAATTCTTAGGACCAGTGATTTGGGCTGTGCGTTGATAAACAAACTTTCAACCCCCATTTTAACCCCTTAAGGGATGAATTTCGAAAAACGGTGAAATTACTTTTCTTGTAATCTAATAAAGAGTCTAAACATGACGTTTCAGACCTCTTACTTCTAAAATCTTAGACTCTCCATACAAATTTCGAACCCCTATTTGAACCCCTTAGGGGATGAATTTTGAAAAATCCTTTCTTAGTGCACATTGAGACCTTATAAGGATCCTACGTGCTAAATTTGGAATTCCTAGGACCAGCGGTTTGGCCTGTGCGTTGATAAACAAACTTTCAACCCCCATTTAAACCCCTTAGGGGATGAATTTCGAAAAATCCTTTCTTTGTGCACCCCTAGACCTTATAAGGAACCTACGTGCTAAATTTGAACTTCCTAGGACCAGCGGTTTGGGCGGTACGTTGATATACAAACTTTCAACCCCCATTTAAACCCCTTAGGGGATGAATTTTGAAAAATCCTTTCTTAATGTACCTTAAGACCTTATAAGGAACCTACGCGCTAAATTTGGAATTCCTAGGACCAGCGGTTTGGGCTGTGCCTTGATAAACAAATTTTCAACCCCCATTTAAACCCCTTAGGGGATGAATTTCGAAAAACGTTGAAATTACTTTTCTTGTAATCTAATAAAGAGTCTAAACATAAAGTTTCAAACCTCTTACTTCTAAAATCGTAGACTCTCCATACAAACTTTGAACCCCTATTTGAACCCCTTAGGGGGTAAATTTTGAAAAATCCTTTCTTAGTGCACCCCTAGACTTTATAAGGAACCTACATGCTAAATTTGGAATTCTTAGGACCAGTGGTTTGGGCTGTGCGTTGATAAACAAACTTTCAACCCCCATTTAAACCCCTTAGGCGACGAATTTTGAAAAATCCTTTCTTAGTGCACCCCTAGACCTTATAAGGAACCTACGTGCTAAATTTGGAATTCCTAGGACCAGCGGTTTGGGCGGTACGTTGATATACAAACTTTCAACCCCCATTTAAACCCCTTAGGGGATGAATTTTGAAAAATCTTTTCTTAGTGCCCTTCTAGACCTTATAAGGAACCTACGTGCTAAATTTGGAATTCCTAGGACCAGCGGTTTGGGCTGTGCGTTGATAAACAAACTTTCAACCCCCATTTAAACCCCTTAGGGGATGAATTTCGAAAAACGTTGAAATTACTTTTCTTGTAATCTAATAAAGAGTCTAAACATGAAGTTTCAAATCTCTTACTTCTAAAATCGTACACTCTCCATACAAACTTTGAACCCCTATTTGAACCCCTTAGGGGGTAAATTTTGAAAAATCCTTTCTTAGTGCACCCCTAGACCTTATAAGGAACCTACATGCTAAATTTGGAATTCCTAGGACCAGCGGTTTGGGCTGTGCGTTGATATGTCAGTCAGTCAGTCAGTCAGTCAGTCAGTCAGTCAGTCAGTCAATCAGTCAGTTTCTTCTTTTATATATTTAGATTATTTTGCACACAGCTGTAGATCAATTTTGCATTCTACGCATATTGACTTTGAACACTGAAGGCAAATAGCCTTTTTAATCTCGCAGGACATATAGTAGAGCATAGTTTGGGTCCCGATGCGCCTGGTGCTGATTCAGGCGGAGGTGGAGGCGAAACGTTGCCCAAAACTCAGTTAGGGTCTTCAAACGAGTCATCGACGTCACTAAAAACATCTTCTTCGTGTAATTCTTCCAGCCATTTACTGATTTGTTGTTCAGATGGTCTTGCCTTCATCGTGCCTTGACGGGACATCAAAATAAATATTATTTATGTGGTTACGTCTGATAGACACTATAGAAATAAAAATATTTTTGTGAGGTGACGACTCACAGACACTATAGAACTATACATGATTTTTATGAGATGACATCTGTCAGTGCTGTACTTACGTCTGTGGGACACCCGCAGCTCGTAACTCAAAAAGTGTGCACCGTGTCGCCGTTCGGGCGTCATTGTTCAATGCCGCGTATGATTCGAGGAAGGTACTGAGCGAGACAGAGTTATACCACGCCATGCAGCTGAACGGCAATTCGAAATGTGTTTGGCGGTGTCTGACAGACTACCACCTCAGTCGCAGAGGGTTTATCTAGCCTATTAGTGTGTCCCACTGCTGGGCAAAGGCCTCTCCATTGGATCCCCACAACTTCCTATTAGCTGCAGCCTCCGGCCAATCGGCTACGAAAGAGTCTAAGTCATCCCGCCATCTCCATTTTGGCCTGCCCTGCCGTCGCCGCCCATCCTGTAGCACCCAATTTGTGACTATATGGGCCCATCTATCCGGATGCATGCGGCTAACGTGCCCGGCCCAGTCCCATTTGAGCCTGGCAGTTTTCGCTCCAACGTCAGCTATACGTGTTTGGGAACGCAGCGTAGTGTTTCGGACGCGATCTGTCCTTTTAACACCTAGAATGCTACGCTCCATCGCACGTTGGACAGTTTGGACTTCTGACTCTCGGTGAGTGACCATGTTTGAGCACCGTAGGTTAGGATAGGCAGAATGCATATGTCGACGAGTTTACCCCTAGGGTTCCCTTCATTAGCGTTTTCATGGACCAGTAGCTCTTCCAGGCGTTGCCAATTCGTCTTTCGATTTCTTTGTCTTGCCTATTGCTGAAAGAGACTATCTGGCCCAAGTAGATATACTCGTCAACATATTGCATAGTCTGCCCATCTACCTTGACCCTACGTTTTGTGCTACCTATTAGTCATGATTTGAGTCTTTAGGCGATTCATTTGATGTCCAACTTGAAGACTTGCGATACTCAGATCTTGAAGCATCTGCTGGAGCTCCAGTGCCGTTGAGGTGAAGAGGAGAATGTCGTCGGCGAAACGAAGATTTGATTACCTTCTATCGCCGACGACTATTCCCCTCTCCTGCCAGGAAACCGCCAGGGACCAGAAGACTTCTTCGAGCGTACTGGTTTTTCGGATTTCGAATTTCGGAGAACGGGTCCCCTTGCTTCACGCCTCGCTGTATTGGAAACGACGGACCGGAGGACTGAAGGAACTTTAGTCCTTCAGAGTAACAAGAAAGAAAAATAAATTTTACTGATTTTTACAGGGATAAGTCCAACGGACTTAGGAAAACATCGCGTGGGTGTGTACATCGCTGTCAGTAGCACCGAATCTGAAAGGGGCTTAGCCAACTTTGCAGTTGGCCTAGGACTTGTAGGGTACGTAGTTTTCTTATTCTTATAATTACATTAAAAGCTACCAATACTCACTTCAGGTTTCAATAATGCCATTTGTAATTATTGCCATCGATAATTAATAGTAGGCGAGGGACGTAAATATGCGATCGAGGGCTTTCTTTATTACCTCCCGTGTTGTGTACAGCATTTTGTCTACATTTGGCCAGAAAGCGGCTTTTTCCGTGCGCGTAGCGTGCGGAAAAAGGCACTTTACGGCCAAGTGTGGCATAAAAGTATTAAAACAACATAAAAATATTTAAAACAAGTGTAAATATCTGAATAAAATAGTCGCCTTGGAGCAAACTACGCAAAATAAAATAAAAAGTAAAAAAAGTTGGCCTTTTAGAGTGGTGGTTGACCCAACATTCTCTTTTTAATCAACACACATAATAAATACGTAAAATTTAAGGTTTGTCGTTGTTTCATAATATGTAGAGATGTAGATAGATGCAAATACAATGCGCCCCACGTTTTTATTTAGTATGTTAAGTCCCAGATTATTAGTTATTCCGCTTATTGGACGATTTTCCACCTAACAGATGTCAAAATCTCGAAAAGATCCAGTTTTGTGTCCTAAATTTATTTTCTACGTTTAAGTACACATAAGATAAAACCGTTTAACTTAGAAAGTTTTTTTACCTATTTTTTTTAGTAAAAATATTTAGTTATTTCATATGTACGTAGTTTTCCTTTAAGTCTTAATTTGAATGCTGGGTGCCTTAAACACTTTCTCCGAACAGCTTCAATGTGGTCCAATGTGGGTGACCAGACTGCAGATCAAATATTCAAGACAGCTCCTAATTAAAGCACAGTAAATTGTTAACATACTTTTTGCATTTTTGAATGGTTTCATTGTTCTATACACCGTGGGCCCGTACAACCCGTGAACTTGAGTGTTCACTCTCACTCAAAAGGTACCAAATTGGTGGTTGTCTAATATCACACTACATACGAACTTACGTGTTTGATTAAAGGAATTTTTCATGCTTATGTATTTTTATGACTTAAGAAATAGTAGTTTACATTTTATTTTGTGCGGTGGTAAGACATGTTGTGCACTTTGGCATTCGGCCCGTATTCGTTTTCTCATCACACTACAGTCTCAGCGTGCAGTTCTTGCACATGACTAGAGCGAAGAATATTACCTACCTACCTACATTGTTGTAGATGGAAAGTTAGCAATAGATGGACGAATGCACTGAAATATATCCAGGTAGAAGGAAATAGTTCGTCGATTTGTATGGGAACCAAGTGTGTAAGATTTTACGTACGACGTTTGAAGTCAAGAGTGTAATTTAGTGATGGAAAACATAAAATTTCATTTGGTGGTATTTGAACAATTAATTAAGCATCGCCATACGGCGAGGAAACGCTGCCAGCATATTCGGCCCCATGCCAATTTTTTAGATAATTTTTAGTTTTAATTTAGGTTTATTTTCTTAGGTTTAGTTTAGTTTCTAGTTTAGTTTAGTATTTTATTTGTAGTTTGCGTTAAAAATAAAGCATTTCATTTATAAAAAAATATATATACACCGTGGGCCCGTACAACCCGACCAACTTTAACCACGTATTCCTGATGGTATTACAAGTAAATAACGTTATATCAACATAGGTCGAATTTTGTCATTTTACATTAATAGTCTTATGGAACAAAACAAATCAATAAATTCAGTCCCTCGTTATAAACATGTCCTTACTGGAGGAAAAGTTATTAAAAAGGAAAAAAAAGCTAAAATGGAAACGAAAGGTCATTATTTTGGATTTGTAATCGCTTACCATCTAATACTGCGAAGGTTAGGTTAATTGCTGTTTAGTTAAAGGATTTTAAAAAATCAGTAAAAGTATCCTAGTCACATTTATTAGGGCTTGTTACACACTTGGGAGTTTTTATTTGATGAATATCTCGGAAAGTAAGCGTTAATCGACTATACGTCACATAACTTTTTTTACTTCTAATAGTTGTTAGAATCTATGGTTAAAGTTGGTCGGGTTATACGGGCCCACGGTGTATATTACGTAATGTGCATGAAAATATTTAATAAGCTGCCGAAATAAATGCGGGAGTTCCCGCTTAGCAAATTCAAAAGAGCACTAACTAGTCACTTAATGGAGAAAAATTACTATCAAATCAATGATTTTCTGACCCAGAATACAGTATAAAATAAATGTAAAAAAAAAAAAAAAATTGTATGCTAGTATTACACTAATACACAGTACTACTTTACATACTTATTCTATGCAAATACATATAGTACTTTTTGATATAAGTGTGGAAAGTATGTCATTTATCACGAGTCCCGAGGTGTATGGGCCCGAGCCGTTAGGCGAGGGACAATACTCGGGACGAGTAGAAATGACACTTCCGCACGTGCATCAAACGATGTTTTTTAATACATTTGCGAAAAAATAACAATGAAACGAAAACATGGCACATGGTTGTCACCATTCAGCCAAATCAAAAGAAACTATTTTGGGAAGAAACATACAGATTTTATGAGCAAGTGTATTAAAAAAAACCGAGTGCCTCGATTTACCTGAAGGACGATCTTTCCACAGAAACAACCGGGCTATGATGGCAAACCGGGTGTCTTACTGGATGAACGCAAAAGGTCCCTCAATCACCATGGATTCGGCGTGTTGCGGCTCTCTGACGGCGTTCGAAAAAGCATACCGTGACATATCAACAGGGGTGTGCGACGCCGCCATAGTCGGGGCCAGCAAACTTTTGCTACATCCCCATGGCCTGATTCATTACCGAAGGTACACCTACATTATACTATTTAGAGTACAACAAGTCAATGTGCTCATACTAAAAACGTACATAAAATCCAAATTTCTTGGATGACATGATAGCCCAAGAAATTTGAATTTATAGCAGAGAAACACAATTTTAAAATTGGTCGTGTTACGTGACGCGGGGCGACTGATGAGGCCCTGCCTGATGATTAACCACGACACGAGCAAAGCAATACGAACAAATTCAATTGACGAATAAAGTGCTAAACATTCAATTTCCTTGAGTGTACATGAGTTTCAATGTTATTGACACGATGTCATCAGCTTGTCCGGGAAGAGAACATAACTTAGTATTATTATATATTTTAATACTTACCGGAATTCTAATTCAGGCCAGTAGGCTTATGATGCTACGTTTTGTCGCGCGATAAATAAATGATAAAGCACTTGTCACACACACAATTTGTCAGAACGTGACGGATGTTTAATTCATTTATTTATCGCGTGACAAAGCGTAGCATCATAAGCCTACAGGTCAAAAATTCCGTGACTATTTTTTTATCACTTTATTCAAAAATAGATTTCTCTGGTTCGTTATCCTCGACCGGGCATGCAGCAATACATTTTCCCATAGTATAGCTATAAAAGCCTAATGCAAAAATAAGACTATTAAAGGCCTTCACTTTGTAAATTTTGATGTCAACCAAACTAAGCAGTGCTTGTATATATGAACATATTTAAATATTATAATTAAATACATAGAAGTTATCCAAGACCCTGGAACAAATTGATTAGTTTGATTGAAACTAGATCGACGTGTGCAAGACTGATCCAGAATTCCAGATACTTAATTCAGTAGGTGTATACACATTTTGTAATAAAGGGAAGAATTACCCTTCGGCCGCGTACGAAACCGGAGGTTCGTAACCAGTTGCGAAACACTATTTTTTTCTCTTTGTACGAAACCAGTTACCAAATAATAGGTTTTTATTCCTCACACGGTACTGGTTTCGAAATAAAAAGAATTGTGATAAAGTAATGAATAGTAATGAACCTCCGGTTTCGTACGCGGCCGAAGGGAAGAATTATTGCCAATTACCAAGATTAAATAATCCTGTTGCTGTAGTTTCCGCATGTTGCCATATATATACTTTAATAAAACCTTTTTTCGACCTCTGAAAACTTATCGTAGTCCGACTATACTACTGGGATAATCTCAAGCACTTACAACAAAATCTATATATACCTAACCTAAGTGCTGAGTTAAAACAATATTTATTTCCTAATACTTACTTTATTTTTACAGGGAACTATTACAAAATAAAGACGGGAAAACAAAGTGTTATGACGTCAATGCGGATGGGCCGTCACCGTCAGAAGCTACTAATATATTTTTGTTACAAAAATATAAACACAGCAAAAGGTTTGTACCGTTTTTCTACAATATCAAATCAATATCAACGAAATCGATATTAACAAATACTTAACTACATATGTTTATTACAACAAGAAAGTGCATTAATCTATAACTAAAGGTAAAACTAAAACCTTAAGGTAAGAAACAATAAAAACAACTTAATATTAAAAATCACTTAAAAATCAAGTTCTAAAATGGGCATTGCGGAATTGTGCCGAGAATGCTGGCATGCATGGATACAAGCAGGTTCTCACTGTAACTCGATACCTCCGGGTACACGCAAGCAGACATAAATCCTATATATCGATACCTTTAGACTCAAGGGCATCTCAAAGGGCGTAAACACCGCAGGTTCTAATGGCGTTTACGCCCTTTCAGTCTAAAGGTATCGATAAGTATATTTATAAGTAAGGTAAGGTGGGGTAAGACGAACATAGTTTATTTTGCTCGGGGTAAGACGGACAGTATGAAAATCCATACAAGTGTTCGTCTTGCCCCAGTGCTCGTCTTACCCCACCTTACCTTACCTAATTTTAGTAGGATAGGCTTAGTAGGGTTGTTCTTTATTCAAAATTAAACCATTATGAAAAATAAAACCTTTAAGTAAAACGGTCAAGTGCGAGTCGGACTCGTAAGTAGATACGTGAATAGTTCAAGAAAAACTGTATGGCGGTTAATTTAGTAGGAGCAAATAAGTTTGTGTTACGATTTATGCAAATTTCTAAAAAACGGTGCAAGTTAGGAAAACCGTTATATTTTTCCTGTAATATTTAGGATGATATTAATAATTGATAATTATTACAGATTTTTCTGTTCAGTAACTTCGGAGATAATAGGGGAAATGGTATTTTTTTAACGTTTTTTGTCTTAAATCAAAAACTAAAAGTTTAGAAAAAAACGGTTATGGAATCTTTTATTTCATATCCCATCCCACTTGACATACTAGCCCTACTTTTAATTTTTGACATCCCATTTCGGCCCCTTTAAAAAAAGGTAAAAAGATATAAGATATTTTGATGGCCAGTAGGCTTGGGGTAGCGATTTTTAACACAATTCCAAATTCCAAATCGATAGCGGCATTAGATCCTGAGATATCTTGCTGTGACAGACGGACAGACGGAGAGAGTCGCACCATAAGGGTTCCTTTTCTACCATTTTGGTACGGAACCTTAAAAACAATCAAAACTACCTACTACTAAAAACCTATATCTAAAATGGGCGCCTGTGTTGTTTTATCTATTATTTTATCGTAGAGTGTATGCGTCCCTTTGCTACGCTAAAACCCAATACGGTCTGGCGGATAAAATGGCGGATAAAAAGGAACACATATCGAGGTTCGGATACAAAAGAGATCCTGAACAGCTCGCCAGGTTTCTCCGAGAGTTTTACCAAGAAGCTGGGATATCACCGAGCCTTGTGGAATATGTGGAAGGATTTAGTGCAGGTAAATTATATCTATCTCAATATGTATCTACCTAAATCAAATTGTATCTGGTATTGTTTCAATACAAAAATAACGGTATTTTTTTCGGTTCCGCTATCGGACCATCTAATAATACGAAGTCATTACATAATGGAGCCCTTCATAAAAATCATAAAATAATTCAATTTATTGCGCTATTTCGAGGTTTTTACAAAATACCGGTTCCGTGCTCTGGTTCAGCTTGTTATAGTGAAGAATTGATGGCTGATGGGGAGTAAAAGTCCACGAATGAAGACCACGAAAAGGAAAACGCAGCGTGGGCCCCGAACAAGATGGTTTTATGACCTGCTTAAGGTCGCCAGAAATCGATGGAGGCAAAAAGCAACTGCCCAATTCTTCCCATTTTTTTCGAAATTCTGTCTAGATGATAGGATCCATAAGGAATTGAGAAAATTTCTTAAATATTATTGGCGCACTTGTGCAGTGGCTAGTGTCGTAGTAGCTTAATGTTTAAAATCTTTTTTTATGAAATTATAAGAAATACGAAATAAAACGAGGCTTAAAAGTGAACAATAGCAAACCTTACATTTTTAATACTATTTAATTAATTACGAGTAATTTCAGCCATGCCTGCATCCGAGAAAAGCGAGTTACAAGCAATAGAGGAGGTATTTTGTAAAGACCGCTCCACCCCTTTGCTGCTAGGCAGCGTCATGTCAAACATCGGTTTCACGGAAGCAGCCTCCGGAGCATCGGGCATTATAAAAGTAAGCATAAATTCAGAATTTAATAGCTGCGACCAAACCGCCTGCTCAAAAGACGTTTGGACAAAAAAAGACGAAAGTACATAGTGTGCGACTACACTAAGTCTGCAGAGGTCGAAAGGTTTTATTAATATATACAGGGTGAATTTTAAATCGTGAATCGTAATATTTCTTTGTAGTCTATACATAGTTAACAATAACTTACAATGCTTTTAAACCTAAATTTACGTTTTTATTTTGTCCACTTTTAATTTGATTTATCCTAATTTTTAAAATCTCGTGGTCACCCTACATTCATGTTTCGTACGTGTAATGAAAATTTCAACATTAGATATCCAACCTCCTAATATTGAAGTTGGCTGGATAGAATTTTGGCACGTATTGTCAATAATGTCAACATCGTTGACATTGTCAACATAAGTTACCTATTTAAATCGTATTTACTCATAAAATAATTCAGTTTTAGTACGATTAATGGTATAAGCGCCTCCACCGTTTTGTTCATAATTAATTAAGCTGGTCTTTAATTGTAATTAACACTAGTGCTCTGTATTAGTCTTAAGTAGCTTTACCGGTAAACGTGGTTACGACTCACGATTTAAAATTCACCCTGTATATAGTAACATGGGGAAGCCACAACAAGAATAATCCTCTTGTTAATTTTGATACTTGGCAATTATTCTTCCGTTTATTAAATACATGCCACCTACATGCCTTCTAAAATAAATACGCGTGTATTTATTTTAGAAGGCATGTAGATGGCATCGATTTGTGCAAGACTGACGCGTGTCAGTCTTGCAGAAATCGATCTACTTCCAAACAAAATAAGCGATTTATTTCAGGGTCTTGGATAACTTTTATGTATTGAAGTATTATATGTATATAGGGAACGTGCACGAACTATAGGTGGCAGCACTAAACGACAAAAGTGACACGGGTGGACAATAAAGGAAACTATCATCCCTGTCAATGACAATATGTAAGTGACAATGTCAAATATAGTAAGTCGTAGCTACATTGGCGTTAATCGTCCTCGATCGCAATAAATTACGGCGTTTCCGTCAATGTTGCCCAAGCATGAAAGGGTACTTGATTTAGATTGGCGGCACCAGTTGGCAGCACCTTCGTCGTGCACGTTCCCTATACGAGCATTGCTTTACTTTGGCTGGGACTAGATTTATTTGTGCAAGACTGCCCTGGATATTTATTTCAGTAGGTATGCAGACACATTATAATATTTATTAAAGGGAAAGATATTAGCCAAGTATCAAGACTAATTAATCCTCTTGCTGGTGAGTTGTGATGTTGCCATATTAATTTTTTTAAATAAATCCTTTTTTAGATCTCTGCAAACTTAGCGTTATCGCACTATACCTACATGAACACTCCGTACTTTAATTTAAGCACCAGTTTGAGAAGTACGCGTCAAAAATGTGAAGCATGAATCACATTACTGCGTTAACGGTGCGTCAACGTGAGCAGGCGGTATGCACAGCATGCGTTAAAAACGTGCCGTATGAGGCGCGCCATAAGATACGCCAACGCCCTTTGACCAGCGGTTTGGTCGCAGCTTTATTTCGCCAGGCCTTTACTTTATTTTTCATCACACTTGCTCGAAAATGGTGTCATTACACGTAGGTTCTGCGGGCGGTAAATGGCCTATTACGCCCTAGGGCGTAATGGTTTTCTTTTTAAATTTGAAACGCTGGTTCTGTTTTACTCTTATTTGTCATGTTCAAAGGAAACGACAACTTACTTTTTTAACTTTTATCACTGAAATATTTATTTAAAGATAACTTTAATTGCAAATACATATAAAGACATATTTCGGTAACATTAATTAAATGTTTGAATAATGTATTTCTTTATTTTGCAAATATAAAATCAACTAAAATGGCCGTTACCGCTATGGTTTCCGAACGTGACTTGACGTTCGCATTGTCTATGGACATATGTGACAAATGTCACTGTCTGTTTTAATATTTTCTTGTCATAGTGGGTCGAAAAGTAAGGTTATTTTATTAAGATTTCCTCACAAGTGTGATGAAAAACATTGTGTGTGCCACGGGCGGTAAAGGAATTACAAACGAGTGTTATTAAAGCCCTCGGTTTCACCTCGGGCTTATAACAAACACTCGTTTGTAATTCCTTACTTACCGCCCTAGATACACAATGTACTTAGACATGCGCAAAATGTGTCACTAAAGTGAAAAGAGTGATATGAATCTTTAGCTCTCAAAGATATGTATCACTCTTTTAGCTCAATAACTCTTTTAGTTCAGTAGCTCCGCGGTGTGTCAACCGGCTCACTAGCTCTTATAAGCTCAGTAGATCCGTGGTGTGTCAACCAACAGTTCACTAGCTAGCTATTTCCGAACGAAAGAGAGAGCAGTAATTGGTAAACGCTGACAACACAGGGACAAAAAGTTCATGTTGATTGTCTTTTCTCACAGCTCACGGCTCAATAGAACTACTTGAGAGCGAGTGAACGAGTGAGTTTAATGATATACTGAGTTGTTTGAATCAGAACTGAGCTAGTGAGTCGGTGAGCTAGACAAACTGATATAGCTCTTTTGAATCACTAACTCGCGAGCTACACATGTCTACTTTATTTACCAAAGGATTCCTTTTGCAGATATTGCTCGCATATCAGAGAGGAGAGCTGGCTGCGAACCTGCATTGCAAATCTCCGCGACAAGACATAGCCGCTCTGCGCGACGGCCGCATGCGGGTCGTGACTGAACACCAGCGTTTCCGTCGCTCCTACGCCGCCGTCAATGGCCTGTCGTTCACGGGGATTAACGGGCATGCGCTGCTGGGGCAGCACTACAAACCAAAGGTAATTTATACGGAGATACAGGAGGTAAGCGTATCAACCACAGAAGATGTAGAGACAGAAGGAAATAGTTCATCGATTGTATAGAACCAAACGTGTAAGACTTAGCAGTTGACGTTCAACGTCTCTGTAATACTTTGCCCTTAGTGATAAAACAAAAAAAACATTCGATCAAAATTGCGAATTGAAATTTGGCGATTGACGTGACCGTCAAAATAGCGTACACCGTAATGATATTCAGAACCTGATGTATCCAATAAATAGTACCGAAATAGTACCAACGAAATACCTAGGTGAGAAAATAGTACCCTTATACTTTTCGAAATATAAGGCCTGTTCACGGTGTACGCTACCGGGTGTCAAGCTGCGCTTTATATTTCAAAAAAATAGTACCCAAATAGTACCCTAGGGCTTTACAATTTCATTTAATACAATAGCTAGCTATCGTAGAAGCCGAGGTATTCCATGCCATGACTTAACGGTGTACAAAATTTCACACCGTCAAGCTGGCATACCCGGGATTTTCACATAGAAAGACTTCGAATTATGAAATCACGCTGTTCACTATATCTCGGCTTCTACGATAGCTAAATACTAAACTCAAATAGTACCCTATTTGAGTACTATTTTTTGAGATATAAAGTGTTTCCAAAAACAAAGGCGTTCCAGAGATACAAACGGTGTACGCCAGCTTGACGCCCGGTAGCGTACACCGTGAACAGGCCTTATATTTCAAAAAGTTTAAGGGTACTATTTTTTCCACTTAGATGTTTCATCAGTACTATTTAGGTACTACTTATTGGCAACATCAGATTCTGGATATCTGTATACGCCATCTTGACGGTCACCGATCGACGTCTGTAGGTGTAAAGACGAAATTCGGGATAACCATTATTTTGTTGTTTCAGGACTTTTCCCGTTATCAGTCGGAGATCCCATACTTGGTGACAGCCTCGGGTCGAATGGAATCAGCCGTGCAGAAGATAATACACAATCTAAAGTCACACAGAGTGGATGCTGAGGAAATCGCCTTGTTACATAACATCCATAAATATCGTATTAACGGGCATTTGGCACGAGGATATGGAATATTTTGTAAGTAAAGAAACAATACAGCGTCATATAAACCAGGGGTCTCCAAACTACGGCCCGCAGGCTGATTACGTATAATCTTCCCTTGAACTCCAAGTCATGTGGCAAAACTTTGGAGACCCCTGTATAAACGATCAAACAGTAGACTCGAGTCTACTATCTAGAGTTAGTCGCCAACATGGTAGGTAATAATGAGATAAAGTTTGAATACGAAAATTAATCCAAATTCGGGACACATCTTATACATGTTTTTTGGTCAGGTCGCTCGATATATTGTCCTATTTTTCAGAACCTACCAAGTATTCACTCGCGACATGCCACTGCGTCGCAAATGAATAGTTTGAGGAATAGATTTATAGTCATCATCAGCCTGTCCAAGTCCCACTTGGATACAGAGTTACTCTCAGAGATGAAATTAATTGCGCTGTGAGTGTAGTAGATCAATAGGACGTAGTTTAGAGAAAAGGATCCAACCCAGAAAATGTCATCAGTGAAATGTCAACCTTTAAAGCATTTAAATTCTAAAATTAGTTCGTGTGGATTGGATACTATTCCTTAAACTACGTCCAATTTATAGAAACAATTATTAAAAACACAAAATACCTTGCAGCAACAAATGAGAAGAACGAGACAGTGACCCACCGAGAACAAGCCGCCTACTACGATGATGCGAAACGGCCGCTGTGGTTCGTGTACAGCGGGATGGGCTCGCAGTGGGCCGGCATGGGTGCGCAACTCATGCGCGTACCGATCTTCGCTGCCTCTATCGAACGGTTCGTATTTTTTTTTGGGCTGTCACCCTTTATATCAAAAACCATTTTCCCGCGGCTTCGCCCGCGTTGTTCCCGTTATTGTGCCAAAGGAACTCTTTACCGGGATATAAAGTATCCTATGTTTCAATCCAGGACTTGGACTACTTACATGCCAAATTTCAGCTTAATCCATCCAGTTGTTATCCCGTTATTAGGTAACAAACATCCAAACATCAAACATCTAAACATCCAAACATCCTCACAAACTTTCGCATTTATAATATTAGTGGGATTGGCCACTTTGGGCAATCGAGAGTTGTGCCTCTCCGGAGAAGAGAGGCACAGTGAAACGGTCCGTAACAATCTATCTTTTTTTTAATAAGACTCATAATACCGAAATATAACTATTCCTAAAGGCCAGCGAAGTTGTGGTTTCAGGATTAAGCAATTCGGAATAATGATGCGTTGAAACTTAGATACTATCATCGCATAAATACATTTTTTGCCCGGAAGTTGACTGAACGAACGTTTTCGGTACCTTTTTATTTCATTTCTGATTTAACTATAAAATAAACATAGGAACTCGTACATTTTCAAACAGTATTCAAGTTTTACACTTTATGAAGAAAAAATTAAGTTTGTTTTTATTTACAGTTGCCGAAAAGCTTTAGAGCCGAAAGGCGTGGACCTCATTCATATATTGACGTCTCCTGAGGAGGACATCTACGATAACATCTTGAATTCATTTGTTGGTATCGCCGCTGTTCAAATAGGGCTTACTGACGTTTTGACTGCAATTGGCTTGGTTCCTGATAAAATTATTGGTAAGTAACATATTATATACTATTTGAGAAAATACTGTTAGTCTGTATAAATAATCCCACTCAACTCTGATATCACTACTCAGATATTTAGTATTATATGGAAAAATGGTGATTCGAGCGAGAGCAGTATCAGCTGAGTGCGATTTTCTAATACGCCCAAGTAATGTGTTATAATACTCCACAACATAGAAGGTGTACTTAAAACCATTTTACTTTCATAATTTTTCATCCCGGGGTCGTAGCTGAAAGAACATTTCCTCAAATCTTGATAAAATTCTGATTTTGGTTCGGGTTCTTGACATTATTCGGAACCTTCACACGCTTTATTGGCTATTAGTTCTTGGAAATAGGCGTCCAATCTACTGCCAGTATAAGTTGCTTATTGTTGAATGTTCCGTAACCTTGGTTCTACCAAATTGTCTTAAGTAGTTCTTTTTACATCACGTCAGGGACTGTGCCTGTTAACAAAACTCTGTGACACCACTTCTTCTTGCACTGTTTTAATCATTTTGTATATTTGACTAATTGTACTAAGCTGTGCGATAATATTACTACTATCTACTCACTTAAGGGAAACGCTTGCGTATTGACTATATGACCATTATACACTCACTCGAGGTGGTCCGGCTAGCGACCTGGTTCGACCCCAGAGAACGCCACGGCCGACCACCTGGTCCGAAGATTACCGTTTGTATCTCTGGAACGGCTTTATTTTTTGAAACGCTTTATATCTCAAAAAATAGTACCCAAATAGTACCCTAGGGCCCTACAATTTCATTTCTCTAGCTATCGTAGAAGCCGAGATATAATGAGCTCTTTCTATAAGAAATTCCCGGGTACGCCAGCTTGACGGTGTGAAATTTTGTACACCGTTAAGTCATGGAATGTCTCGGCTTCTACGACAGCTAGAGATATATGCTTGTATAACCATAGTTGCAATAAATAATTATGAATTAAAATTATGTATTTCCAGGACACAGTGTTGGAGAACTAGGCTGCGCGTACGCCGATGGCTGTATGACAGCTGAAGAGATGATATTATCCGCGTACAGTCGAGGTCTCGTCTCTGTAGAGACATCTTTCATTGTAGGTGCAATGGCTGCTGTTGGTCTTGGTTACGACAAGGTACAATCTTTATATTACTGCACACTTTTTTCTTTATAAAACTAGGGGTACTAGCATTTACCTGCGGCTTCGCCAGCTTTGTTCCCGTTACTGTCCCAAGGGAACAATTTGCCGGAATATAAAGTATTCTATGTTTCAATCCGGGATTTGGTCTACTTGCATGCCAAATTTCAGCTCAATCCAATTCAATTGTTACCCCGTAATTTAGTAATAAACATCCAAATATCCAAACATTTTTACAAACATTCTCATTTATAATGTTAGTGTGATTTATATACTTAATTAAGTAGAAGTTGTGACTGGATCCTTTCATGACGAAGTTCAGGGACAGCATTTGACAACTAATTTTACCGAAACGTAATTTGCTAAGAAATATTTGTCTTTATTGGTTCATTTGTTTGAAGCCCTGAAAAAGTCGTTATTAAAATGTATCGCTTTATAGATTTTAGGCATGCTACCACCAGAGATCGAAGTGGCGTGTCACAATGGACCAGATTCCAGCACCATCTCAGGACCTGCAAATATAATGCGCGAGTTCGTAGCCCATTTAACAGCTAAAGGAATCTTTGCAAAGGAGGTGCCATGTTCCAACATCGCATATCATTCTCGCTATATTGCTAAAGCAGGTAGGTACTTGTAATGAATCCTATAACTATGAATTCTCAATTCAATTACGGACACCTGGTATCCTACTGGTAGATAATGATGCCTGACTATAATTGCCCATAGCCGTGCAAAAACAGATCAGAGACAAGTTTCGTATAAGCACTCGGATACTTCACGTAGTTAAACAGAAAGTTTAGTTGTATGCCTACTATTTTTCAGCATAAGTCAGTTTCTGCATATTACGGCCAATTTTACACAGCCATTTCCACAGTGGCGAACTAAGGGGAGAAAGGTGGTGGGGGGGGGGGGGGGCAAAATCTCGCATTAGCAGACGTTGATAAGGGCCTCCAGATTGTGAGCTTCTTATACTTATGCAGACCCGGCCTTCCGACTGACTTAGTCCGCTACTGCATCAGAGTCCATCGCATCACCCATTTAGTACAATAATCCTTAGCGAATCTCCAATGCTCAATGCAATCTGCGATGCTGTATTAATATTTCTTTAGATTAAGTAGTATTTATGTAGGTATTTAGTATAAGAATTTCAAACACAATTGTTAGTGAATAAATGAAATATCTTTCTAGGGCCTGGCCTTTTGCGCTACTTAAGTGAAGTAATCGAGACTCCAAAACTCCGGAGTAAGCGCTGGGTTTCCACGTCAGTACCACAAAGCAAGTGGAATGAGTATGCTGCCAAATTTTCTTCCGCAGAATACCACACTAATAATTTGCTGGTGAGGATTTAGAAGTTATGTTTTCTGCGTTGTCGCCATTAAATGTTTGCATTGTAATGTGACCTATGAACCCATTGTTCATAAGTCACTTATAGTATACACTATAAGTCACTTTCCCTTGGTGAGCTCACACCAAAGGAAACCGAGATATTTTTCTATTTTATTTATTAGGCTAGGTAACCAAATGTACATAGGCGTCACGCAAAATAGGCGTATATCTGTCATCGAGTTGCGAAAAATTTGCTCACGTTGACCTATAACCCTTATGTATAAGTATTTAGCCTTTAACTGTGCTAAATTTTCACTAAAAATAAGTGCCGAGGGCAACACTTATAAAGAAGGAGACCGTACCTACCATGACCATAAAATGCTAGAAGGACGAAACATTAACAAACTGCTATCTAAATCTTCTTTTGTTTTCGCAGAATCCAGTGTTGTTTGAGGAGACAGCTCGTCTGATCCCAAGCAACGCAGTGCTCGTGGAAATTGCTCCTCACGGGCTCCTACAAGCTATCCTGAAGAGGTCTTTACCAATCAACTGCGAAAATGTACCCTTAACAAGACGCGCCCACTCTGACAGCACCTTGTTCCTGCTCGAAGCGATCGGAAAGTATGTATACTGTGCATAGATATTCGCTGAATTCATAAACGTATTGGCCCGTGCCAAGAGGCGCGACGCGACTGATGGTGCGAACGCGCTGGGTCTAAAAAACAAATATGGAGTGCATCTTCACTTACGCGAAGCTGAATGTGGCGGAGAGGAACGCATCGTGAGTTAATAAATCACAGTACTCGAAATCTCCGCTCCGTGTAAGTGGAAACGTACTCTTAGGTTCAACGCAACGGCAGCAGCGTCAGGGTGCGCAGCACGCGATTTGTAAAAAAACCTAGCTGTGTGGTGAAATACTAAAAAAAATAATGGGATAAACTGATTTTTAGAACCAGCGTGCATGTTCTTATTATGAGTCAATGGCTAAATTATAAGAAACTTCGTCATTTCCATTTCCCCGAATGGTTTTTATACGAACATTCAATTCAAGAGAAGAAAATCATTTCATAATCTCGTATACTGCTTCTTCAGAATAATGGCCCCACTTTGCCGGTTCCTCGAGTTAAGGTGGATTTAGACCAAGCCAACGAATGCACATTCTAACCCCACTCTACCAAATTCTTTGAGTGTACACAAAGAATTTGGTTAGAGTGGGGTTAGAATGTGCATTCTTTCGTTTGGTCTAAACCCACCTTTATAGGTATGCCGAGCTCATTACCACATCCGTTGGCTAAATCTACATATACCGATCATCTTAATTCTTCCATTGTGCTGAGTAGGTATTGTTTTTCAGGTTGTACATGAATGGCTATGACGCCGACGTTGCCGCTTTATATCCTCCGGTAGAGTTCCCGGTGTCAACAGAGACTCCTTCGTTGTCTCATTTAGTAGAATGGGCTCATGCTGATAAATGGTAATAAACACACTAATTATACCTACAAGCGCACCTTTATTATGGTATAAGTAATGTTTCTTTGTGGCAAACATAAAGGTTAGGCTTTATAAGGACGAATCTGAACAGCTCGCGGCACGAATGTTTAGTGGTAAGCTTTATTGCGCAATAGCAAAATGTAAGGTATTGTAGGGACGTTAGTAGTGCACATTATTTTGTCCATCGTTAGATAAGACTTACATGCCGCAAAGCTATACCTACCAGAAAAATAATGTATGCCAAAGGAAAATATGCAAAATGTAATTCTGCTAAAAGATATTTCTGTGTATCTCTATTAACATTATGTACCTAATACAAAATTATGACGGAAACATTTATGCGAAACATTAGTAAAGCCCGATTATTATGTAACCTGTATGTAACTAATGCTGCGTATACAGGGTGTCCCATAACTGACACGTCACAGTGACACTGGAGGTAGACCAGGTCAAAGAGGTACCAAACCAACGTAACATGACCCGCCGACCGTAATTTTTTTTTCACTACTGGTGGTTAAAGTCGAAATTAATGTTTCGCTGTAAATTAATTTAAGATCAAACTAGTATTTTTTTCAATTTTACTTAGTTTTTGGATAAAATACCATTTCTGTAACCTTAATTAACAATTCATGTTACCGTACACATAAAAAAACTAACATTGACACCTTTCCGAGTGCACACTGGCACTAATAATGTTAAAAACGGTCACAATTCATGAAAAACTTTAATTCGACAATAACTCAAGAACCGTGCCACTTTTACTGAGGTCATGTTAAGTTGGTTTGGTACCTACCTCTTGACCTGGTCTACCTCCAGTGTCACTGTGACGTGTCAGTTATGGGACACCCTGTATATTCTGTTATCTTTTTTAAGGAGTATTTGTGCGTACGTTTCTGTGGATCATCGGCATTCGATGATTTATAAACCTATCATCACAATTTACGAAGACGAATACCAATATTTAGTCGGACATATTATAGAGGGTAAGTAGTAAATATATATTCGTTTTATGGTCTGAGGTCTATATTAAAGAATGGTTCGGATCACAGTAGGTACCTACATAATTTTAAGTCCTCCTGCAATCGTGAAGTGGAATTATTTATCTTCCCGCGTAGGGAGCGGTGAATGTAATGTTGTGAATAACGCTCAGTTCGAGGCTTATAGACACGAACCCTATAAGACTCCCGAGGCTTAATATGTTCCCTGTCCCTTGACCCCACATCTGGGTCACGGCAAGCCTTATTACAAAGCCGTAAGGTTTCCAATTTAAGTTGGGACTGTGAACGTGTTAAAGACTCAATTTTATTTGAGAATCGTGTTGGCTTATTTTACGCATATGAATGCAAGAAATTGTCTTTTCGTTATTTGAGTATTTAAGCCTAGAAATGAGCGTTATTCACAACACTAGGTGAATGCCACTTACGGCCAAGGATGATGGCTAAAACTGTTCCAGGAACTAGAGTATTCCCGTACGCTGCAGCCCTAGTGTTAGTATGGGATACCCTAGCGATGTCCACGTCCAAGCCACGCCGTTCGATACCCATCCAACTGCATGACATAGTTTTTCATGCGCAGCCGCGTTTAGAAGATGGCGAAGCTTTACATTTGACAGTGGCTTTAATGAGAGGCACTGGCAATTTCGAGGTACGTAATTTACCCTGGTTCGACCCCAGGGAACGCCGCGGCCCCCACCGGGTCCGATGCTGCTACATCCAGTAAGGATTGCAAGTTAGTCAGGCTTCAAAAAAAATTTAAAAGTATTGTCGCCCCGAAGACGATGATAATGCCTTATGTGTCTATGTTTAAATCCTAATGAATAAATAAATATTAGGGGACAATCTTACACATATCGAACTAGCCCCACAGTAAGCTCAATAAGGCTTGCGTTATGGATACTAGACGACGATATATTTAATAGATACAAATGTTTATCTAAACGCACCAATATATCTCTCTATAAACACGCTCTTGGAACACCACGATATAATGCACAAATGTTCTGTAGTTATATAAAATATATGAATAATGTTACAAAAGATAATCGTAGCGCTCATTTTTCTTTCAGGTTTCGTATGAACATGGCTTGGTCGTAGAAGGCACCGTTGATTTATTTTCCGATAGTGAAATGGAACTAGAACATGCTGAAACAGAAACAGATTCTTTGGCGTTAACGTCAAATGATATTTATAAGTTACTTCACGAGAAGGGATATGATTATAAGTAAGTATGAGTATTGTGTAGGGCAAATTCAAGGTCATTTCCGAGCTATCCTTCAAAGCTAGATACCATTTCCCGATTCACACATATCGACGAATACTCAGAATGGCATTTTTGGTTAGTGTGTGTGTACTTGTGTAGTGTAGAACCTGAAGTTCTACAAAGTAACGAAAAATGCCATTCTAGCAAGAAAGAGTCTTCTAAGTATTTTTGAAATGATGACTTTCAAGAATGACCCCTTTTAAGAGACTGCATTTTGTGAACGTTCCTTTATTGTGTGCTTGGGCATCTTTTGGTTTGTGGGAAGAATTGACGTTTAAAAATGGTTGCATTTTTCAGAGGAGAATTCCGAAGCATATACAAGACTAATGATTCGTTTGAACAAGCTCAATTGGTCTGGAATAATAACTGGGTGACTCTTATTGATGGTTTGCTCCAATTGAATGCTTTGAGACGTTTACATCCCGCTATTTCACTGCCTACACGTATTAAAAGTTTATACATAAGGCCAGAAATGCTTTCTACTCAAGATTCTCAAGCTCCTATGGAGTATATTGATGTGAAATTGTATGAATTGGAGGATGTGACACGGTAAATTACATTTTATACTAAGATTTTTATCGGTACCTAGTTAGTAGTTTGGACAATAGATCGTGAGGACCTGGGATCGAATTCCCATTAACTAGTCAGCACGTACGAGATTTTCTAACTTTTGTGCATTACCTGCATTTATTATTAATAATAATAAATAATGATTACCTGTATGCCTAACGCACCATATTTATAGCGTTTTCGTGTATTTTTATATGACTTTCTAATACTGTCTTAAAAAAACCGTATCTCGTACCTTTCTCCATGAGCTACCTGAATACTGCTGTAGTAACCAACGCTCGTTAAGTTTACGTTAAGGAAAAACATTGTGAGGACACCTGCACATTGAGTTGATAACTATAGTCGTTGGCCTGGTTTCTCTACCACAAAACTTACGGAGGTCAAAAGACATTCGTTTCATGGTAATAACCGCATCTGCCAAAACTAGGATCATAGTCAAAGCTGAATCGGGAAAAACGTTGGGACAGTCAAGGGCATCCAAGATGTATACACCACAGAGTTTCTAAAATATGTATACAGGTCTTATTATTATGGCAGTAAGGTTTATGTATACATATTTTGGAACTTTGTGTAGATATTTATATTTGCCCTTGACTGGACAAAAAGAAAAGAATAGGTTTTTTATCATCATTTCATACTTTTATTTAGTAAACAGTAAAATTTAAATAAAACAATAACAAACTAAAACTATAAATTAAAACAAACAAACTAAAGGTAATAAATTTCCTCCAAATCGCTGCCACTGGGGAGTGTGCCCAAAAGGCTGGTCGCATTACCACGCATGATGGCAATGCTAATTCGCTGAGCGAAATACTGGCCAGCCCTCTGGTCACTGGTACTGATATTGAGCGTTTTCCAAAAAAAATACCGGGATAGCTACTTTCTCAAAATATGGACTTTTGAGGTTTTTCTGGCTCAGAATCGTTAGTACATTCGAACCATACGGTCCCAAAAAATTGTGTGGGATTTTTGTCTTTCCACTACGTCACGTTCATACAAACACTATGCAAAATGGTGACGTAATGGAAAAAAAAATTGGGACACTTTTTTTTACGTATAAGGTTCGAAAGTACTAACGATTCTGAGCCAAAAAAACCTCACAAGTCCATATTTTGAGAAAGTAGCTACCCCGGTATTTTTTTTGGAAAAAGCTCTATTAACATAGGGCATTGTATTACAGATGTGGAAGTATCGAAATGGAAAAAATCACGTTTGTGGATAAGCCATACATACCCCGGCAATCGGCGGACCTGAAACCGTTACAGTTCTATCCATTCTTTCTTCAAGAAGATGCTCATGTATGGCTTTACCGATTCATCTATAACAGTATTATGAATTATGTGTTTACTGTAGTAATCACCTTTAATGCAGTCAGAAGCAGAGATAGAGGCGACGCTCTATAATATTCAGTGTGTAAGCGAAAATGTCATTAGAAAGAAAAACTGTGTGGTAAAGTTTGAATTTTCTGAGGGATTTTTTTCCTATTTTCGAACTTCTGAATAATAGTCAGAAACTATCATTTTGGTCCTCGGCATATTGGCGCTTACACCCTGTGTTGGTACCGTAGAGAGGTCACCTTACTCCGCAGCTGACTGTACGTAAACATATCTTTTTCAGATTTTCTCAACATTATACGTATTTATGCAAATTGTTATGGAAAATTTGCTTGACAGCACTATCAACCTTATCGATATAGTTTCCTGTAATAAACCCTCCATTGTCGAAAGTATCAAAGATTTATTGAGTAGTCCTCCGGAAATAAAATATGACTTACGGAAAGTTAATAAAACTGAACTATTATCATTGAAAAACATGAATCCAAAGCCTCATGTAATAATATTACACGATCTTCTTTCGGATAAACAAGTAAGTTCGAGTTGATAAATTGTTTATTAAATAGGTACGTAATCTGATTTTTATTATTTTCTTTTTAAGTTCACCAAAACACGGTGTTTTGATGAACTTGCGTATTTATTCGTAAAGAATTAAGATAGGCATAATTTATTCAAATAGTGCATGAAAGTATACGCAAACAAACATAAATTGCTATTATTACTAACAAAGACTATTTTTAGCTTTATAAGGATTTTCGCAAAGTAACGGTTATTATTATTACTTTCCCTTTTTGTTTTATAGATTTTCCAGGACCTGTACCACTGTATTCTACCAAACACTTTCATCGTAAGCGTAGGAGTTGAGACCGAGGAACTCTATCCAGCGACTTTGTATCGACCAGTTTGCGTGAGAGGCAAAGGACTGAAGAAGATAGAATTAGCTGTTTGGAGACCAACTTCAAGCATCTCTACCACTGCTTTAACCGTTCGCAATTTTTCTGAAATAGATTTATTACAAGCTACGTGTTCTAACTTATCAACTCAAAGTAGAGTATTTGTTCTAACATCTAACCCGCCACCACTGGGTCTGAAAGATGTCATAAAACAACAGAAGAAACTGTCGAATCGCAACATTAACGTAGCGATCATCAACAATTCAGTGGCCGAGCAGGAACTAGATGATTTGCCAAGTTTCGATTTGACCTATAATATGTTAAATCACGTAAGTCATTAAACTTAGACGCTGTTCTCATTTTTGGGCTCTCGGATGTCAATACCGGGTTATTTAATCTTTCTTATCGTTGAGAAACACAATCTAATGATATAAATGATCATGAATTTACAATTGCAACTGAGCGTTTTCCAAAAAAAATACCGGGGTAGCTACTTTCTCAAAATATAGACTTGTGAGGTTTTTTTTTGGATCAGAATCGTTAGTACTTTCGAACCTTATACGTAAAAAAAGTGTACCAATTTTTTTTTCCATTACGTCACTATTTTGCATAGTGTTTGTATGAACGTGACGTAGTGGAAAGACAAAAATCCCATTCAAATTTTGGGACACTTTTTATTACGTATAAGGTTCGAATGTACTAACGATTCTGAGCCAGAAAAACCTCAAAAGTCCATATTTTGAGAAAGTAGCTACCCCGGTATTTTTTTTTGAAAACGCTCAACTGTAGAGATGCAAAGTGTGTTACTCATTGTAAGTGTATTAAGAGGATTAAGAAGAGTCGTTACATCCACGGGAAAACTTGGGCCATAAAAATGAGAAATCCTTATTAAGATACGAAAATAACAAAACCATTCTAAAATGTATGATATTTATTTCTAACAGGGCCAATGGGGAGGAGAATACTACATGCCATTGCCAAAGAGTACAACCATCAAACGGGTAGTAGCATTAAGAAGCACACAGATGGGCAAATTGGATTCCTTGAGTTGGGTGGAAGTCCCTGACATAAACGAAGGAATTGCTGTTAAGGTTAGTCAAATAAATCTATTATACCTACATATCAGCGACGAATTACAGACAACCTACAGCTTAAACTACTGCATATAGCGGGGTAAACAAAAACTAGAAGGAATTTTGGGAATTTACCTCCTAAGCTATAAATGTTTCTACAGTTCATAGTCATGAATATTGTAATCATGGAAATTGGATTTTTTATATATTTTTTAATTTAATCTCTTTTAGGTATATTATGCAGGGCTCAACGCTTATGACGCCAAGCGGGCTCGCGCTGACATTTCTGTTGGTAATGAAAACGATGGTTATGGCCAAGATTTCAGTGGAATAACAGACAGGTTTGTGATATTATTTAATAACTAGAAACTGTTTATGTTAGACGTAATATAAAAAGCTACTTCAATTCATCTGTTCATCTGTCATCGATATTGTGGCGCCATCTCTAGCCATTGTGTTTAATGCTTGTGTAGATAAGTGTATTTTTCCCCGATCTGATGAAATATAGTAAAGTCATTCCTTTGTTCAAATCGGGCAGCAGGGATGATCTTGGGAATTTTAGACCGATTTCTATATTACCAGTTCTTAGTAAAGTCTTTGAAAAAGTCATACTAAACCAATTGCTTCGTCATTTTAACAAGTATGAACTACTGCACGACCAGCAATTTGGTTTTACAAAAGGCCGCTCGACGACGGACGCCGCGACGGTGCTTATTAAACACATCTATGATGCGTGGGAAGGGTCACAAGATGCGATAGGAATCTTTTGCGATCTTTCCAAGGCGTTCGACTGTGTGGAACATGAGACACTGGTTCACAAACTAAAGCATTACGGCCTGTCGACCGAGGCCTTAAACCTTGTCATGTCTTACCTTAGCCAAAGAATTCAGAAAGTGGTTGTTAACCGAATTGAGTCTAGTGGTTCGACTGTAAAGCTCGGAGTACCGCAGGGCTCGATTTTAGGTCCGTTTCTCTTTCTTGTGTATATAAATGACCTTCCTTACCACATAGAACAAAATTGTAAAATAGTTTTATTTGCTGATGACACCTCATTGATTTTCAAAGTTGATAGACAACTAGATGACTATAGTCACATCAATGAGACCTTAAAATTAGTGCTACAGTGGTTCACAGCAAATAACCTGGTTCTGAATGCAAAGAAGACAAAGTGCGTGAAATTCTCTTTGCCAAATGTAAGAGAGGTTGACACATCTATATCTTTAAACGGTGAGAAACTTGATCTTGTTAACAATACACTCTTTCTTGGGCTTACCCTGGATCACAACTTGCAATGGGCGCCTCATATATCTACTTTGGCTAACCGGCTGAGCTCTGCCGCTTTTGCTATAAGACGAATAAGGCAATTCACTAACGTGGAAACCGCTCGCCTTGTTTATTTCAGTTACTTCCATAGTATTATGTCTTATGGCATACTGATCTGGGGTAAAGCAGCAGACATAGATACCATCTTTGTTCTACAAAAAAGAGCGATTCGATCCATATATAACTTAGGATCTAGAGATTCGCTAAAAGAACGTTTTAAGGAAATAGAAATCCTCACAGTGGCTTCACAGTACATATTAGACGTGATAATGTATACGCACAAGAATATCAGCTCCTTCAAAAAGCAGTCTGATGTCCACAGTTTAAATACGCGGAACAAACATAAGCTGTTTGTCCCAAAAATCCGTCTACAGAAAGTAAGAAAATCTTTCGTGGGCAACTGTGTTAGATTCTACAATAAGGTACCCCTAGATGCATGGGAACTGCCTTATAGTTCGTTTAAAAATTACATTAAATCTGCGCTTTTGAAGAGAGCTTATTATAAAGTCCAAGATTACTTGGATGACAAAGAACCATGGCCAAAGCATCAGTCGCAGCAGTCGTCGAAATAGGGCAGTGTCCCGGAGAGGTTTAGGTACATGATGCCTACAGATGGCGTCGCTGCTACGGGCTGTATCGTTCCATTGTTACATTTATTTTTATTTTTATTGTAATTTTATTTCATTATTTGCATGTTGACATACTGAATACATACCTGTTATGTATACTGTAGCTAGTTGTAATGACTATTAGCTTAATAGTCTATTTCTCGACGTGAAACATACGTTTCCCATTTTGTATTTCGACGTTTGGAGTTCCTTTACACCTCCAAAACATAATGTTTTGACAACGGAGACTCCTTACATCTCCATTAATTTTAGTCTATGTTTGCCTATTTTCTATATTTTTTATCGTGTTTTGACGCCTAGAGACCCTTTACATCTCTAAAAATGTAGTTTTAAGTTTTGTAATGTAATGGATCCGGAGATTATATACGTCTCTCGGTAAAATGTAAAAAAAACTGTGCCCAGTTATTTGCTTGTTGCATTTTATAAATATTGTCATCTTATGTAATAATGTCACAATTGTTGTAATGTTGTTTTTAAAAGAGAAACTGGTGAGTTTCTTCAGGCGCTTCTTCTCACCAGAAGGTCATCTACCGAAGCGCCAAAAGAAAAGAATCAGACATGTAAAAGAGCCCTTGAGGCCTACTTACAGAAATAAATGAGTTTGAGTTTGAGTTTGAGTTTGTTGAATCAAAAATAGAGTATAGTGAGATCGAATAAAAAAGAACAATAACATAAGCACACGGATTTACTTTCATTACTTCGTAATCACGCACATTTTCGCACGAGAACGAACATAGTCTTATCAACAATATACACAGCGAATTCTAATCGGTAATCAGGAGTAGACAAATATTAATATCTAGCTAAAATCAAACTTAATAGGCGAGGTCTCAGACAAATACCTCACTGTTTAATTAATTAAAGGTTAAAACATAATTTAAACTAATAACCTCTGGATAAATGGTCACATTAATTATTGAAGTAAAATCATGTGATCACGATAAGTCAAGTGCCATCGCTTTCGCGGAAAATTTGTCAGATCTTAAGTAAATAAACTTTCCAACGAGCATGAGTAGTTAGGGCGTGATAGATAACGAATTAAAATTGATAAAATGGCCGAAAATGAAAAGGATGCAATTCCGACGATTTAAATAGCCGCCACACGAAGGACTGACTCACATGAAACCTTCTCGCTGCTTGCCTATTGCTCCTACGAGCATCCCGAGCAAAGCATCTTAAAATGCGTCGATTCAGATCGTCAGGATGACGTTGAGGCTCGATATTTGAGCACAGATATGGTCGAGGCATGTTTTTTAATTACTAATTTACTTTTCTCATTCAATGCGACTTCTATGACTTTGTTTACATACATGACAGTGACAAGTTATTACTCATAAATTATCATTGCCATTAATTTTTTAAAGAGGTTGTAATCTCACAGATACAGATTATTAGGGTGACAAGGAATTTAGGATAAAACTGATATCGAAATAAAAATTATCACACAAAAAAAAATGTTTAGATGTAACTTATTACGACATCAACGTGACCGCTATCAATTACTGAGTTAGAAAAACTGGTACCTGATTACCGATTAGATGTCATCGTGTATATAAATAAACCTTGTAAATACATTAATTTTTAGTTAAAATATCTATGAATTATTCATATTTCAGTAAAAACAAACTTAGTATAAAATACCATTTGGCTATGTGTCAAATACTAGTCAAAAATGTTCACTCGTCTAAAATGTAGAAATATACTATGTTGTCTTTGAATTTGTAGTGATGGGAATGTAAGTTTTTAAAAATGTTTAACTTTTTATTAACAAACAATGACATTTTGATATCGATTAGTATTGAAGGGAAGTTTATTTTTAATTGTAGATTTTGACGAATAATGCCATATCCAAGAAACGATAAGAATTAAGATATAATAAAATAAAGTTAAAAAAGAAAATCGAACCACGAAAAAGAATAAAACAAGATCCTTGCGTTTTCACTCACCTGATTAAAATCATCAAAAGAAATTACAATTTTTGTGAGCTTGGTGAAATCATAGCCCAACGAGTCTCCCGTGGACCCCTGCGGATCAATCACTGATTAGTGCGCCGAGTTACGGACATGCTTCTATGGGAAAAGTTCACATCCGGATACCAGCACCAAATTTTAGTATGTTGTTAGGCATGGTCTCTGGACCCCAAAACTGCCGGGAGACAGTCTCTGAAAGGTCAAGGTCACCGAATATGACGTCATTCATCTAGCCGCTCCCGCGTTCTTAAGAATGTTTAATTGTGACAAAACTACACATCTCACATCCACATAAGTGATATCAAATGAAAGGTAATTAAATATGCTATAAATGACTTTTACATTTGAATTTAATAAATGTTATACTTTAGGAATTATTCACACAATAATTTTAATATCGTAAAAAGCAATACGGAAATCCAAGTTTTACAGCAAAACTAAAAACATTTAAGTTATGCAAATGTACTACAAAAACAAAAGCAATTTATTAAGCTTCATAACCCAGTTTAAATCTTGAAAATCTGTCAATAAATATAGAAGCTATAGCTCAAAAACCTTGAGCGCGCGAAAAATCTCCCGTAGTGCGCCGAGTTATGGAAAAAAAAATCACTTCCGGATACCAGCACCAAATTTTAGTATGTTATTAGGCATGGTCTCTGGACCCCAAAACTGCCGGGAGACAGTCTCTGAAAGGTCAAGGTCACCGAATATGACGTCATTCATCTAGCCGCTCCTGTGTTTAATTGTGACAAAACTACACATCTCACATTCACTTAAGAGATATCAAATGAAAGGTAATTAGATGTACTATAAATGACCTTTACATTTGATTTTAATAAATGTCATACTTTAGGAATTATTCACACAATCATTTCAATGTCAAAAGAAAAATACGGAAATTCAGGTTTTACTGCAAAACTAAAAACATTAAGTTATGCAAATGTACTACAAAAATATAAACAATTTACTAGGCTTCATAACATAGTTTAAATCTTGAAAATTTGTCAATAAATATAGAAGCTATAGCTCAAAAACCTTGAGCGCGCGAAATACTCCCGTAGTGCCCCGAGTTATGGAAAAAAAAATTACTTCCGGATACCAGCACCAAATTTTAGTATGATATTAGACATATACTCTGGACTCCAAAACTGCCGGGAGACAGTCTCTAAAAGGTCAAGGTCACCGAATATGAAGTCATTCATCTAGCCGCTCCCGCGTTCTTAAGAATGTTTAACTGTGACAAAACTACACATCTCACATCCACATAAGAGATATCAAATGAAAGGTAATTAAATGTACTATAATTGCTTTTGTTTTGTGTAGTACATTTTCATAACTTAGTGTTACTTTTTAGTTTTGCTGTAAAACCTTAATTTCCGTATTTTTTTTGACATTGAAATTATTGTGTGAATAATTTCTGAAGTATAACATTTATTAAATTCAAATGTAAGAGTCATTTATAGCATATTTAATTACCTTTCATTTGATATCACTTATGTGGATGTGAGATGTGTAGTTTTGTCACAATTAAACATTCTTAAGAACGCGGGAGCGGCTAGATGAATGACGTCATATTCGGTGACCTTGACCTTTCAGAGACTGTCTCCCGGCAGTTTTGGGGTCCAGAGACCATGCCTAACAACATACTAAAATTTGGTGCTGGTATCCGGATGTGAACTTTTTTTCCGTAACTCGGGGCACTAGATATAAAACACCCGTAGTTGCCATAGGACCTAGCTTTTCATTGTTATAGAATATTTAATGATGATAAAAGTATCTGATTAATAATAGCAATGTTCCTCTCACTTAGTTATATTAATTAGTTATGTTAATTTCACGACTGTCAAATGGATTGATTAATTAATGTTATACGTTATCCATCACTGTTTAGCAGTAAATCAATAGACAATAGATGCAATTGTCAGTTAGCCAAATTTGTTTACGTTTTTGATCATTTCTATCGGATCTCACTATATCATTCTTAGTCGTCACGGACTGACTCTACCTTAGGCAGAATATTTTCTTTCTCTGAGGTCTCGCAGCCCCAGTGTTCGCTTTTTAATCACTTTTTACGATAGGCAGGAGATACCGTAAACCTATTTTTGACCGTGACCACACGATGCAGTAGCATACCAGCTCCAATACTTAATACGTTAGTTAACAGTCCCCATACAAAATATTTGAATGTACTCGTACGTCCAGCATTTTAATATGCAGCAAAATAATTAGATGCACACACAAGGGTTTCGTACCTGGTAATTTTTAATGACCCATAATGTGGGGTACGGACGTGTGAGCCTAGTTCGTAGTGACCCACATATGGGGCACTGGACTGTGAAGGTGTTAGCAAGTGTCTTCTTCGCACGACTCCTTTTATGGAGTGTGGGGGTGCCATTCCAGGGCTTAGCCCTCTCTGGCGGCATCTGCTCTGCGCGTAACTACGCGGTCTTAAATTTTTCCTTCTCAGGGAAGAGTGGGGTCTGGGAGTGTTCTCTGGCGGTCGTCCAGGTGAACATTTTGCTGGTACTTCTCCGGTCTTTTGGGTTCCTTGTGCTGGATGGCTGGCCAATCAGTGGCATTGCGGCTGTTGGCCTGTCAGTGGCATTGTTGTCTGGTGGCCTGTCTGCGGCTTTATAAGTTCTTCGCGGACTTCTCTCAGTACGTTGGGCGACTGTACTGAGGACTTTGACGTAGAGGACTCTGGTGACGTCGCTGGGATGAGCTCTCACTGGAGAGCTTTTCTTCGGCGGACTTCCGGGGGTCGCGCGTGCAAGGGAGCGATCCCTTCGTGTTAATTATACCTCTACATTGAATATAGCTTCTTTCTAATTTTAGAGGGGACCGAGTATTTGGAGTAATCCGGAATGGAGCCATATGCAGCCACGTAAGCGCTCGGCCTGAGTTGCTATGGCCGGTACCGGACCATTGGAACCTTGAAGACGCAGCCACAGTTCCACTGCCTTATCTACAGGCATTTTATTGTCTCGTGAGTATTGCTGTCATTTTGAGAACTAGTTCTTAATCAACAAACATTATTGTATATCTTTCTTTCAGAGGAGTAGCTATAGTCAACATATTTCATAATTATGCCTAGTTCAAAGAGTGTAATATCTGCCAAACAAATAAAATAACACACTTCCCAAACTGGTGTAGGTAATCATAATAAAAAGGTTCCGGCGAACTATAACCATATCCTTTTTCTGACTTCATTTATAAGTATGGTACGTTTTGCTTGCGTACATCATTACAAGCTTCATGCTACTCTTATGACTAATTCAAGCTCACAGTGCCTTCAGCTTTCACGGGAATAGCGTACCGTTGTTTCATTGTACCGTGGTAAACTAAAGGTAAGTAGGTAATTAATTAATATTCTTCAGGCTATCAAAACGGTACTCAGAAAAGGGATGCGAGTTCTGATCCACAGCGGCGCCGGAGCTCTCGGTCAAGCCCTCATCTCCATCGCGCTGGCTATGGGTTTAGAAGTCTTCACAACTGTTGGCGACATTCGTAAAAAACTCTTTTTGAAACAGCTGTTTCCAGAACTGAAAGGTATCGTAGATAATTAAAACTTTTCATTCAGTTGAAAGTATGTACCGCCGTCTGTTTTTATTAACTTTTTTAAGGAGATATATTCCAATAGGAAATTCATGGCATGGAAAAACTATTATACGGTAGACTGGGGTTACTCTGATTCACGGGGTAACATTGATCATCGATTTTTCAACTATAAGAAGTTTGTTTTTGAATGCATTCAGAACAATTTATTATTAAGGTAGGCTACCTTAATAAAAACACTTAATATACGTGTACAAAATCAAAGGTATTTGGGTTTAAAAATCGATGATCAATGTTACCCCGTGAATCAGAGTAACCCCAGTCCACGGTACTTAATAATTATACCGAAGTCAGGATCCCAAAAATGCTTTCAGAAAGTTAGCTTAAGTTTTTTCTTAGTCGATTAAAAAACTTTGTAAATATGTGTTGTCAACTGTTTTTCTTATGTTCAGACTTTTCTCATACGGCAATTTTTTTCAGCTAATCATATTGGTAATTCCCGTGACATCACCTTTTGCGATATGGTTCTCAATTTAACTGGAGGAAAGGGTTGTGATCTCGTCATAAACAGCCTTAAAGGAGAATTGAAAACCGTACGTATATGCATTATTACATTATATTTATTCAGTATGAATAACAAAAATATATGATAATTATCGACTATCAATTATCTATGACGCGTTTTCCAAAACAATTAAGTACATATACTCCGTTTTTTTTAATATGGAAAGGCCGTAGCAGGATAAGGGAGGAAAAAATGCCCTTGAATGATTAAGAGCTGTTTATTTTTTCTATAGTTGCTTGCATTTAGTTGTATAATTGTGCAAAGTTTGGTTGAAAAATTCCCAGTGGTTCAGCCGGAAAAAAATAAAAACGAAATTTATGAAATTTGACGTATCTCTAAAACTGTAAATCTTTATCATAATATCTTTAATTCATTTTGGTTAATTAAATAGTATGTATGCCTTAAAAGAAAATTGAGTCTGTATCTTTACAATTTCTGTAAAAAACACGTAAGTCAAATTTTCAAAAAAAAGTTTTGCGATTCCTGAAGGAGTGACCACTTTAAGTGACATTTCTAAAGAAGCTTTATTTAACAATCTGTCAGTCATATAAGTTTGACGGTTAAAATCGAAAAGCAACAGTGTCAAAATTAAAAAACTATGTTGGTCGGATTTTGTTATATTTTTAACCGATTTGGAAAATTCCTTTTTTGTTTGAAAGGGCAGACTTCCGAGGTGGTCCCATTGCAACCAAGTCAGGATCTGATGATGGGATCTTGGAGAAATCGAGGGAACTCTTCAAATATCATAGGCACACATATAGCGATTTTGGTATTTTTCTTACTTTTTCGTGCATTTCTTATTAGAAATAAGTTTCCAGTCTTAACCGACTTTAAAACAAAGAGCAATTTTTATGTAGGTGTGTTCCTCGGTTACTTGAGAACGTCTAGACCGATTTGGATTTTTTTTCTTTTTAAGTCTATTTAGTTAAAATTTAAAAATAAAGTAAACTAATAATTTAAAAATAAAGTAAATTTTTAAAACAAAAAATAAAAACCGACGATTGAAGTCGGTGCCAGCTAAGGAGCTCAACTCAGCTTTGCGTGGCAGGCACCAACTTCAAAAATAACAGGTTAAAAACTATAAATATCTGTATATGTATATATGAATCGTTGATTATCCATTTCTTTGGGGTAATTAACATATTATTTTTTGGTTTTTAGTTTAAGTTTTTGGAAGTCGGTTTTTATTTTATTCTTATACTATTCTAATACAGCCAAAGAACTTAAAAATAAATCTTCTTTGTAAAGAATTAAAAATAAATAAATTTTTGACATTTCCATAAATTTTGGCTTAAAAATATATTTGTATTAATTGTCGCCTTTTAACTTATAAAACTTTTTTTTCAAATAGGTAATCATCATCATTTCTAATTAAGCCTTACTTATCGTTTTACCAAATATTTTACCGTTAATGAAGATAGCGATAGTGATTAAAATAAGAAGTAAAAGACATTTTTAAGTTGATACATTTTCGAGTAAATGCCATAAATTTATTTTATTTTTAGTTCTTTACAAAGAATATTTATGTTTAAGTTCTTTGGCAGTATTAGAATAGTATAGGAATAAAATGTAACAGAATCCGACCAACATAGTTTTTTAATTTTCACACTGTTGCTTTTCGATTTTAACCGTCAAACTTATATGACTGACAGATCGTTAAATAAGGCTTCTTTAGAAATGTCACTTAGAGTGGTCACTCCTTCAGGAATCAAAAAAACGTTTTTTTTAAATTTTGACTTACATGTTTTTTACAGAAATTGTAAAGATACAGACTCAATTTTCTTTTAAAGCATGCATACTATTTAATTAACCAAAACGAATTAAAGATATTATGATAAAGATTTATAGTTTTAGAGATACGTCAAATTTCATAAATTTTGTTTTTATTTTTTTCCGGCTGAACCACTGGGAATTTTTCAACCAAACTTTGCACAGTTATACAACTAAATGCAAACAACTATAGAAAAACTAAACAGCTCTTAATCATTCAAGGGCATTTTTTCCTCCCTTATCCTGCTACGGCCTTTGGTAAACAAACCTGACGTTTGTCAACTTGAGGTTTTTTATCATGTACATTGTGCGGTAACATTGTGTAATTAATTTCATTCGATAGTAAATACTTGATTTTTATGTAGGTAAACAATATACATAGTTAACAAATTAAAAAATAGCAAATGTCTTCTATTTTACTTACATTTTTCTAAAAGTAAAAATTCAATTCATATTTTTTGCCCATTATTGTAATCATTGATATAAACTGTTGCACAATAAAACACCCAAAGAGGCAGAGGTTTTGAAGTAATGGTCAGGTTTTTAAACTCGTTGTCTTTATGATCAGTCTTTCAATACAGTTGCGAATAAATATGAATACTTACTTATCATTTAGAACTTCTGTTTTTGTTTTTATTTTGTGATTTATGAAAGCAAAAGGCACGCGCAGAATAATGAAATTAGAGGCACTTTATGAGCAAGTCTGTTGAAAATATTTTGAAGTATACATTATATTATTATACCTTGCCTTGGCCTACTAAGTGAGCAATAATAAATTATTATAGGACCATAACTAATAAATTATTATAGAAAACGACACAATAAATATCAAGTACTTTTAAATTGTTCATTAATAAATACAAATGTTGACGACCACTGATTCTTTTGTTTACCAAATTTCCACATTGAAAAAAAAACGGAGTATACATAATTATTTATCCAGAAGCCTAACTTTTTACGGCTCGCTTACTGAGAATCGTCAATACTAGTGCAACTCGTCTGCTCGTTGGCTACTTATTACATTCAAAAAGTACAACTGTTTCTAGTTAGAAAATATGTGCCACATTAGTACATTGTGTATCTAGGGCGGTACGTAAGGAATTACAAACGAGTGTTTGTTTTAAGCCCGAGGTGAAACCGACGGCTTTAATTACACGAGTTTATAATTCCTTTACCGCCCGTGGCACACACTTTTTCATCACACTTGTGAGGAAATTTTAATAATATAACCTTAGTAATTAATTGACCCAGTATGACAAGAAAATATTAAAACAGGAAGTGACATTAGTGACATATGTCCATAGACAACGCGAATGTCAAGTCACGTTCGGAAACCATAGCGGTAAAGACCTAAAACGGCTATTTTAGTTGATTTTATATATGCAAAATACTGAAATACCTATTTAAACATTTAATTAATGTTACCGAAATATGTGTTTACATGTATTTGCAATAACAGTTATCTTTAAATAAATATTTCATTGATAAAAGTTCAAAAAGTAAGTTGGCGTTTCCTTTGAACATGACAAATAAGAGTAAAACAGAACCAGCGTTCCAAATTTAAAAAGAAAACCATTACGCACAACCACTTACGGCCCGCAGAACCTACGTGTAATGACACCATTTTCGAGCAAGTGTGATGAAATAGTACATTGTGTATCAAGGGCGGTAATTCCTTTACCGCCCGTGGCACACACAATGTTTTTCATCGCACTTGCGAGGAAATCTAATTAAAATAACCTTACTTAACCTAAATAAAATTGTCAAACTGAAAGTGACATTAGTGACATATATCCATAGCCAATGCGAATGTCAAGTCACGTTCGGAAACCATAACGGTAAAGACCTACAACGGTCGAATTTATATTTGCAAAATACTGAAATACACTATTTAAACATTTAATTAATCTTACAGAAATATGTGTTTACATGTATTTGCAATAACAGTTCTCTTTAAATAAATATTTCAGTGATAAAAGTTAAAAAAGTAAGTTGCCGTTTCCTTTGAACATGACAAATAAGAGTAAAACCGAACCAGCGTTTCAAATTTAAAAAGAAAACCATTACGCCCTAGGGCGTAATAGGTCGTTTACGGCCCGCAAAACCTACGTGTAACAACACCATTTTCGAGCAAGTGTGATGAAAAATATATTTTATATTGGAAATAGTACATTACCTACCTAGGGCGGTAAAACAAAGAATGTCTCAGATCGCAGGTATTTGACGCCCGAGCCGAAGAACAGGGCGATAAATATGCGATCTGAGGCTTTCTATATTACCTCCCGTGGTAAGAAAAATAAGTGATATTATTTATATGTACATATCACAGGAAAAGTTGTCAAGTAGTATTGTTATTGTCTTTCTATGTTAAGTTTATTTCTAACAATGTATACTCTAGGTTTTTGAAAATTAATTGTAGTTACAAATTCAATACTTCAGCGTAGAAATCAGCAAATTTAGTCAGTGGTAATTTTTATATTGACCCCACGAGACAGGCCTAGCCTAGTGTGGCGGTCACAGGTAAACATTATTTTATGTACACTTTCGGCAAAATAAACAATTTTTATTTTTATTATTTTTATTTTATTTTATGTAGGTATAAGATTTATAGGAAAATATCTAAAAGCTCCATTATTTAAAAACTGTTTTCCAGGCCTCTCTCAGTTGCATTGTGGGCAATGGGAAACTTATTGACACTGTTCAAATACACACCAGGGAAAACTTCACCTACGGAATGTTCAATATGACTAAGGCAAGAGCCTACACAACAGTGGATTTCTCGGAAATCGTTCAAAACAATCAAATTGAAGAATTACAGGTATGATTCAGCAAACGTACATTATAAAGGCCGAGCCACACCGGCTGCGTGTGCACGCACTGTACGCTGCAGCTCCTTGACTTTGAGCGTGACTAGCCGCCATTTTGGAAAACATTCATACTATACAACGCGTACGCCACGCGCACGCAGACGTGTACGCAGCCGTTGTGGCTCAGGCTTAAAACCGGCCAAATGCGAGTTGGATTCGCATTATTCGCACACGAAGGGTTCCGTACCACCGTCGAGAAAAGGAGACTCCTTGTTTGATACGTTGCGTATTTATACGGGCCATATTTTATTTTTGAGAATAAAGCATCGCATAAAATAGTACTCAAATTGTACTATTTTGTACCTAGCGTAGAATAATTGTAATTCTTCGCATTATCCTCATATACGAAGTTCAAAGTGGTCCGTACAGAACAGCCAAAAATGCCAATTCAAGTAACAGACGTCGATGTAAAAATTGTACTCAAAATGTACCTTCAGGTTTTAATACAACACTTACAAAATAAAGATCCAGTCGTTGTTGATTCTCACTTCAAGTTGGTCGGTATTATCAAAACGCGATTAGAATACGATTCCGAAGTACAGTAAGCACAAAAGTACATACAATGAATAAATATCATTATTAGTCAATCTATAATATCTTCATAGTTTAAGTGCAGATAATTATACTTCAGCATAATTATTCACTACTATTACAACTTTACTAGTTCTTGGTAAATGTCTTGGTAAATGATGAGAGGGTTTTTCATATATTGCCCTTTCCCAGCCAGGGTCTTTGTTGCACTGTACAGTTCTTTTAGATTTCCCGTATTTGCAGCGATTTGTGCACGTTATGCTATGCTCTCGGTATGGCGACGCATTTATCTTTCCTTGTACTACAATAGATTATTTTCCGTGTCTGCCTATATTGGTTTCTAAGGTTGGCTAGGTCAGTGTCGCTCGATGATGCAATTATTTTTAAGAGGAAACAGGAGGGCAGTTTTTCCATACAAACGTAGTCCCCTGTTTCCTCCCTGGATAATGCCAGTAGAGCAATAATTTTTTGTCCAAAAATCTATGGCTACTATTGATATGTTCCTATGTTTTCCTTTTTACGATAAATTGATTCTCAAAAGAGATATTAACCTTCAAAAACCTAAAAAAAATGCCAGATTTTCCGCTGTGTTCACACATCCAGAACACAAATTTGACTAGATTATTAAAAAAAGGAAAACATAGGAACACGGCCAAAGCCTTTCTTTAATGTTTAATGAAAAAAATAGTTAAATAGGTTAAGTTTCGGGGAAGAAATCAGGGGACTACGAAACGTTGTTTTCATGAAATTTTAAAAGGCATTTTCGGTCCAAGCTGCAGTTGTCTCTATCGCGCTCTGCGCCGGAGAGGCGGGCAGTGCGGGACAGCGACAAATTTTAAAAATACCTAATTTTCAATTCTCTCCACCTTACTGTTCCCTCTTAAGTAGATTTCCTTCCGTGCCTGAATGAGGTGAGGTCCCAGGTCGACTGCGATATCCAGTCTTTGCGACGTTTAGAAGGGTGCCTTAGTACAGTTGCCATCAGATATATCAGAGCTGTCAGTGTACTCATAAATATCTGAACACGGCTCTAATGCTATGAAAATAGAGCCGTGTTCAGATATTTATGAGTACTGTGAGGGTCTAGCCGATGGTTTATTGAAGTAAACAGGCACTTGATGATTTAGAATTGGTTTTTTTCCGAAATATTACATGATGCTTCTATGGCGGCGCTCAGATGAGAACTCCATCAATATTTAATACATAAACATTACGTTAGACTGACAGATAGGTATTTGAATATTTAAACTTTCTTTATGATTCATCAGTAGGTAGAGACGGCCAGTCTCTACAGTACACTGACAGCTCAGATATATCTGATGGCGACTGTACAGAAGAGCTGGTTTCATGATAAACCACTTTAATGCGATTCCACTACAACAATTTGAGTACTATTTTATGCGATACCCTCAAAAATAAAATATGGTCCGTACTACGCATCGTATACGCGCAGACGACCCCTTTTTGTTTATAACTTAATTTTATTTTAATCAATTGTTGTTAAAAATACACCTATTCTGGGAATATATTCAGCTTCTACTATTATCATTATTAAAATCAAGCAAAAACAACCAGAAAAACACGTTTCTTGTATTTAGGGGGGAGTTAAAAGGGTTCCTTTAATTGTTGATTTAATTTTCTTTTTGTTATTTTATCTTAAAGCGACAATAAAAATACATATTCTGTGAAAATGACAAGTTTTTATCTATTGCACTTCAAAAGATACCGACCAAAAGATACTGACGGACACAAACAGATTTCATTTTCATTTTATCTTGTTTTTATTATTTGTTTTTATAATTTCTAGTCTCTGCCTATTCCAGTTCAAAACCTTGAACCCTGTGTGTGACAGACGGACAGACAGACAGACAGCGGAGGCTTAGTAACAGGGTTCCGCTGGCACTCTTTGGGTACGGAACCCTAAAAAGTGTAAGATATTATGTAAAAAACACTTTTATCGGATCCATTACGGCTCTGATTGTTATTTAACCTATACAATGAAGTTACAAAATGGTTGGTTTCCAGAGGTTGCATACGCTAGTACACGAGGGCATAACGGCCGGTTACGTACGCCCCCTCTCCCGCGTGACATACGCTCCCCACGAAGCTCCTCGAGCCTTCAGACTGTTGGCGGCCAGCAATCATCGCGGACGTGTGCTATTCCGTATTGGCGACGTAGATGTTCCTGCTACTTCATTGGCGCAACCAAGGTACAGAACGCAACCAAATAAGATTTCTTAGGGGGGGGGGGACCCACGAAGCATTACAACCAAATATTGGAGCGAGTGTTATTCCGCATTGGTGTTGTGACGTCGATATGTCATAAAGTACTTTTAACAAGTCTAAACTCGAAAGCCCACCAACAAGAAAGAAAGAAAGAAGAAAGAAAGTCTTTATTTTGTTAAACATAGGTACAATGGTATGGTGGTAGGTATAATAAAATTGAGCTCTATTTAACAAGAAAACGAAGTGAAGATCAATCGTACAAACAGCAACACAGTTAACTATACACTTCAAAAATGGGAAATACTGCAAGAAAGAGAATCACACTTGAAGGCGTCGTGCTATGCATGTGTGCGTGTGTTTATGAGTATAAATTGGCTATTATTCAAAAGAGTTTTGAAACAATAATTTTTCTTTTATGGCTGATCCAACATCATTATTGACATTAATGCCATATTATTGAATTCGTGGAAAACATTATATTGGTGCATCATATCAAAAATATGAAGCACCAATAAAAGCATTAGCAATATAATTAGTTTATTTCATCCCAACGTTCGTCTGAAAGCTAAATCATAATTTTGACAAATTCACCTGTCTTGTTGAAATAAAACCTTTATTTACAGTATGGAAAAAAAACTTTGCCCAAACAACTACAATGACAAAGCTCAAAGACATATTACACATACGCAAACGTTATTTGATTTGAAGTTGACATAATACAAATATATATATATCTCTTTCAATCGTTATAATTTTCTCTCTGCTCTGTCTTTAATGGGCAGTTAAGTGTGTTGCTGTTTGTACCTACATACATCGTCCGAACAGCCACGACCACTCTAACAAGAGTGCATGAACTAAGAAGAAACTAGCAACATTGGTCAACCCACAGAAATATATCGCGATAGAAGAAAATTGTTCGTCGATTTGTATGGGAACCAAACGTGTAACGTCTTTCAGTTGGCGTTTGACGCTAAAAGTGTAATTTAGCGATAGAAAAAGTAAATATTCCTTTACATTTGGTGATTTTTGAACAATTAACTATACCATTATTATACAGATTTGAAAATCTGATAATAATATTGACGACAACTGAAGTTAACGGCGTGCAAAGTAGGTCGCCGCCACTTTTTTTAGCACGCGAGGTACATACACTTTTTCATATTTCTGTGGGTCAAACCAACAAAAGGTGGTATTGTTTTCAACCAGTCTTGCTAGTTTCGTTTAGACTTGTACAATAAAATTGTAACTTGTAGCTTCGTGAAACGGGCCACAGCTTGTTTGCTGTGGTGCAAGCACACGTTGAATTTCGTGATATTTTACCTATTTAATATTGAAGAGGAGAGTGAACTAAACATGTTATATTCCTTGCAGACTGGACTGCTCTCCCGACCACCAGCAGTTATTGATAAGTGACGAAGATGTACTCGCCTTGCAGCTAACTGATAGGCTAATCAATCGTGGTGCTAAAAGGCTACGCTTGTATTTACCGCGGCCCTCGGGTTATATCAATGTTAAGAAAAGGTAACGTTGACGTAGCTGGTTACTTCCAACAAATTTAAGGATTCGATGAAATTCTATTGTTGCCCTTATAACCAACATCGTTAGGTGTCTCATATTTATTCAGCGCAGATGATAAAACAACCATTTTCTTTGCAGTGCTTGGTGCAAAAGAGGGGTAAAAGTTGATACTGTATATAATCAGACTTGGAGCAATGAGGAACTGGTAGAATTCCTGGATAACAGCAACCAAAGTGGTTTTGTGGACTCGCTGTTCTTTATAACGAGAGATACCTCCAATAGTGAATACGAAACTACGAGGGAGGCCACTATTAAAAATTTAGATACGGTATCAAGAAAACTGTTTCCTTCAATGAGGTAAAGCAATAAATAAACAATACAAAAGGAATGCTATTACTCTATACAGGGTGGGAGGGACTATACCGACATACTTTAGCCATGAATTCCTGGTGGTGTGACGAGTAAATAATGTTATATCAACATGGGTCGAATATTGTCATTTTACATTAATAGTTTTATGAAACAAAATAAATCAGTAAATTCAGCCCCTCGTTGTGAACATGTCTTTACTGGAGGAAAAGTTATCAAAAAGAAAAAAAAAATTAAAATGGAAACGAAAGGAAAATTTTTTGGCCTCGTAGTTGCTTAATTGCTGTTTAGTTAAAGGATTTAAAAAAATTAGTAAAACTATCTTATTCACATTTATTAGGGCTTGTTACACACTTGGGAGTTTTCATTTAAAAAATAATGAATATCTCTGAAAGTAGGCGTTTTTCGACTATACATCACATAACTTTTTTTACTCCTAATAGTTGTTAGAATCTATAGTTAAAGTTTGCCGGTATAGTCCCTCCCACCCTGTATACTGTTATCAGTCTAAAAACAAATACATTATAAATTTAGCACCAAATGTTATAAAGAAATGTAAGATTAATATTTTATCGTAGGCATTTTGCGGTAATAAGCGAAAGACAATTCGCGAAGGAAATATGTCGAGATAGAGCATTCTACGGACTACCATCACTCTCATTACAGTTACAAAATATGACGCAGGTATGTATTGAAAACATAAAGCAACGGATAGGTACATCTAATATAGTTCATTTAAGTTTGTCTACACGCCTTGGAACCTCACCGCCAACAAGACTATTGTGATCGGTCGGATTTGCGGTTAGATTTTTAGGGAAGAGAACCTAAACAACACACGTTTCAATTAATTTGCGTACTAGGTACCGATTGGACGACATAAACTTGACAAAAAAGAAAAGCTTTAAAATTTATTACTCAAAATACTCAATATTACTGAAAACTGCGTAAATTTATCAAAAAAACTTAACTTCCTAAAACAAATGCATCTACCAAACAATAAAATTAAAACAATGTGGAATATAATTAAAACTACCACAAATCAACATAGAAAATGTAAGTGTAAAAACATGATCGGTGAGTCACCGCTAAACTGCCATTGCCGGATTTTCCGGTGTGACAGATAGCGGCGCGCGCGCGCGCGCATACAAAACCGACCGGGCCGACCTGTGATTACCCCCTGTGTAAACTCTATAATGCTTAGCGAAGTAACAGAGTCAGAAATTGTAACACTAATATAATAGGATAAATGAAAAACAAAATGAGCTCGGGTATAGATAAAATTCCAGCGGTATTAATTATATTGTGCACAAATGAGTTAGCGATGCCCTTACGCTTCATGATAATCCAGTCATTTACTGAAGGTGTTTTTCCTGATTTGCTAAAGTATGCAAAAATTAAACCCGTTCTAAAACCATGAGGCTCCGAAACGGATCCAAGCTAATACAGGCCAATTGCGCTCTTCTCAAGCAATGGTAAATCGAGTATATAAATTCTTCGACAAATATGAAATCCTAGATAATAATCAGTTTGGCTTCAGAAAGAAACACTCCACTACACTTGCTGTCTACCATTACATCCAGGAAATTCTAGGTCATATAAACTGCAAAAAATACGCATGGGCATCCGAGGTAAAGCATATAAGCGGTCCCAAACATATTTAAAGAACGACAAAAGCGTGTTCAGATAAACTGGTTTGACGAAAACTCTGGAGAAACTAAAACAAAAACCTCCTGAATGCGATCTATTATTTGCTCTATCCCACAGGGAAGTGTAACCGGATGTCTTCTATTCGTTGCGTATATAAATGATTTACCTAAAATATACTACTTTTGAGCAGCTCAAGTATCGTCGAGCAAAACAAAGGCACGGCCGTACCATCCTTTTCTCGAAGCCATTCAGGCCATTTTCAGCCTCCCGTAATTTTGTTCTGGCTAAAGATATAGGGCACAATAAGACTTATATATCATTCAATTTGAACGTGTAGTTTAAGAACTATTGCATGTCAAAGTTCCTTAGTTTTGTCACTGACTCACTGATCATCATAACTCTAAGGTACTTCTAGCAGACCTACAAGCTCCAAATTTTAAACATAGTTAGTTTTTAGCCTATAAAGTCCTTAAAAATCTAAATATGTTGTAATTTCAGTCACAACTGCACACATAAGTTTGTAATCCTATACAAATTCATGCGATTACAAAGTTAAGTTGCAGTTCAAATTGAAAAGAATGGATTGGAATGTAATAATTAAAGGAAGACCACTTACAAAAAGAAATGAGATCCCATCAAAAACATTACATGTAAAAAGATGCAAGTCTCACAACGCAGTTCTCCTACAACAAAAAAGTTTTGAGATGTTAAGTTAAACCAAGTCAGTACCGGGGGGGTATCAACAGAACTCGATTTCCACTGACTTGCCTATTATTTAAGCGTGGAGGAACACATTTTATATATCTAATAATAGGCAAGTCGGTGGAAATCAAGTTCTGTTGATACCCCCCCCCGGTACAGACTTGGTTTAACTTTACATCTCAAAACTTTTTTGTTGTAGGAGAACTGCGTTGTGAGACTTGCATCTTGTTAATGCATTTTTTCTTTTTGATGGGATTAAGTTGTTGTATTGCTAACAGGGTTCATGTGAACGCAAGCTGTATGCGACTTTTAAGACCTTATGTAACACATATGATTATAATGCAATATAAATCAATTATGAATGATGAATTATTGGTTTTAAAATTGGATGGTGTGTAGATAGCGCGCATAAGTATTTAAAGTTTGTATTCATCTATTTTAGTTCGATGAAATCGGGCACACGAGTCAAGAAACTGTATCTGAGCGGACACTTAAAACGCAGGTTGCCGTAGAAATCATTGAGAGAGCCCTTTGCAGTGGACAACCGGTCGTTTTTGGCTACGCGCAAACTGTATCGCGGAGAACTTTGCTCGAAGAAATTGCTCTTCTACCAGGTATTTCACTTTCAGTAAATAAAAGCAAAGGGCCTTTTTTATATATTTCAGGACAATATACACAAATTGACCTACCTAGTCCCAAACTAAGTAATGTTTGTATTACAGGTACTAAATGACGATATGCATACTTATATAGATAAATAGACACTTAAATGGACAGAAAATATCCATGACACAGGAACAAATGCTCGTGTTCATCACAAATATTTGCCCTTATCAAGATTTCAACCTGGTACTTTTGACTTCGTATGAATTGTAGGCGATGGCACTCTCACTATGCCAAACGTGTCGTCAAACAACAACAATGAAAAAAAAACGTTATTTTATTAAAATAAATGTGTGATACGTTGCGTACGGACCATATTATATTTTTAGGAATAAATTTTCGCATAAAAAAGTACTCAAATTGTACTATTTAGTACCTAGTGTAGAATAATTGTACCTCTTCGCATTATCCTAATATACGAAGTTCGAACTGGTCCGTACCGAACGTACTCGTTCCGTACCGACCGACCAGCAGCAAAAAATGCAAATTCAAGTAACAGACGTCGATGTAAAAATTGTACTCAAAATGTACCTTCAGGTTTTAATACAACACTTACAAAATAAAGATCCAGTCGCTGTTGATTCTCATTTCAAGTTGGTCGGTACAGAGCGAGTACGTTCCGTAAGGACCATGCAGCTTAATAAATACCTAGTCGTAATTTGAGTACTAAACTATGCGATGGTTTATCCTCAAAAATAAAAATATGGTCCGTACGCAACGTATCACACAAATAAATGTCTTGTGTTACTCTATCAATTTCTTCTATAAGTAAAGTACTTTCAGCTAAGCATTTTGGTACGACTCTTACGTTAGAACATGACATGGTAAACAAACGATAGTAAACATGTTTAAGTAAGCAAAACTTTTCGGCTTATAATCCCTAGATTCATATATGAAATAATATTAGGAAAAAATACTTCTGCCATATACTTAATACTATTTGTCCCTCAGGAATCAGCATCACCAGTGCGACCGACCACCGATCAACTTTAGAGCAAGTAGGCCTCGGCCAGGAACGAGTTCAGGAGCTGTGCTATTTACTAGAGGAGAAATTTAATATTGGATTGCCGAAAGAATCGCTTCCTCACATGACAATAAAGGAGTAAGTGATCTGCTTAGTATATCTTTAAGATATTACACTGACGTACAGTCAGCATCAAAACACTCGTAACATCAAAAACGCCATATATGTCGCAACACCTCTTTATTACTATAGGCACAAAGGTGTGTGACAGACGATATACAGAGGGTTAGGTAATGAATAGATAACCTGGGAACTGGTGATGGAGAGGACTTATTTATGTATCAAATAAAGCTAATAGGTTTAGTAAAAGTGTCACCATTTTTGAGATATTTTGACTTATGTATTTTTTCTCAAAATTGATACCCTTGCCTAGTTTTTTTGCTGTACCGTGCAATTTTTTTTTAATTTTCATTTATTATTTTACGTCAAAATAATCTTGAATAAATTTGCTATTGGATGTAAGTTTTTGAATAATTTTATTCAAACTTGGAATTTTTTGAAACTGGTCGAAATTTGACCGCGTCTGGTGTAAAAAAAATCGGTTGTCTGTAAAGTCGGTTTACTGACGATAGTCGAACGTGATAACGTTGATCTTGACCCTGACTTTGACTTTGACTTTGACTTTGACTTTGACTTCGACTTCGACTTGAGTACCAGCCGCCCTTTTCTCAGCAGCAGCAGTGATTTTTTGTCACGATTGGCCGCCCCTAATATCTGGCCGCCCTAGGCCCGGGCCTACTAGGCCTTAGGGCAAATCCGCCACTGGTCTCTTGTCATTCAATAGAGATTTTTGACAGCCGTATCTTAGGGAATAAGGGCTATTTTATTAACAATTTGTTAGAAACTATCGTCTTAACGACTTTAGTACTGAAATAATATAAAGTACCTATTTGACAGGTAACGACCCTGCAAGGTAACGGCCCATGACGTCACACTTTTTCGTGCGTGCAGCCGGCTCCATCGAATTATAAGACGTTATCACGTCAAAAAAATACATGGATGCACTTAATGGATTGCACGCAAATTGGGTCTACCCAATTTGTGAATGGTAATTGGGTTTCAAAAGTTACCTTAATTTTGCAAATTTTCTGCATAGGTTGAAAAAACTCCAAGACCGGTTTAACCATACAAGCAAGGAGGAACCTGGACTAAGAGCATATGTCAACGCAATCTACGGTGATGAAATGATTGAGTCAGCTGATCTCGTCCTTATGTCGACACTTCTACATAATTCAGAAATGGTAACTAAATAATTCAGAATTTAAATTATACATTCGGGTTCCAGTAGTGCAAGTTTTTCAGAAGTTGTGAAGTGTCTTTTGCTTAAAAACATCAATAATATTGTTTTATAACGTTCAAGTCAATGCTAATGTGATCATTTCAACCGAAATTGACTTTTCAGCGGGATGACGACGCCTACAGCACAAAAACATACCTGTGCATAGTACCAGGGATCGAAGGCCACCATGGTAGATTTGATGTTCTATGCGAACGTCTGAAGCTACTAGCAGTAGCGCTGAAGCCCAGTATCGATGTCCTCGATATTAGCGTCCCGGAGATGGCACAAAGACTAGTTAATGTAAGTAACGGCTACCTTTATTCTTCTTCTTTATCTTCCTTCTATTTGTAGACCTTGTATCATTTTCTTGGGATACGCATTCCTCGTCAGCATTTTTCATCTAGCACTATCTTGTGCTGCATCTTTATATAAGAGCGTAACAAACGCGATAAAATCATGGAGTCGAGTTGAGAAATTATTATAAGTATCTTTATCTTTATATTAACCTTCACCAAATGAGCGTTAAAAGGTTTTTCTTTATTTCAGGTTATGATGAAAAGAATGGTAAATACAGAATCGTTTTACTTACTTGGATATGAGCTGGGTATATTTGTAGTTTTGGAGATGGCAGCCGTTCTCGAAACGTACGGTAAGTAATACCAGTGGTATTATACCGCAGAAATATATCGAGGTAGAAGGAAAAAGTGTACAGTCGAGTTCATCATTATCTGAGCAAAGATTGGACCAAAAACATCTGAACAAGACCCTATTGTCAGAAGCATAAGAACTAGATCAGATATTTTTGATCCGTTCTTTGCTCAGATAATGATGAACTCGACTGTACATACACCTCGCAAGCTAAAAAGAAGTGGCAACGCTCTACTTTGCACGCCTTTAACTCGAGTTGCCGTCATTACTATTATCAGATTTGAAAATATAATTGTTCAAATACCACCAAATGAACTAAAAAAAATATGCGTCAAAAGCCAAACGAAAAACGTTATACGCTTGGTTCTTATATAAATCGACGAACTATTTCCTTCTTATCTCCAATTTCTGTGAGTAATTAACGGATATTTGGTATTACACATTTTATCAACTCTTGTCTCAAAAACTTCCACTACGAACGACCTCAACCAGGTCGTCAGACCATCTTGTGGTGGGCCGACCCGCGCTGCATTTTCCAGTTCATGATCTTCATTCGGGAAGCTTTATGCCCCGCGGCCAGATTTAGTTGATACTAGAGATTCATTATTATAACAAAAACGGGACTTAATCGCGTAAAAAACTAGAAATTAATCGTTTACTCGTAATCTTACAGGGTTAACCGGTACCGTTTACTGCCTCGGTGGAACCCCCGAGGATATTCAGCATATGCTGGAGACTAACCTTAAAGGAATGGCGGATGACAAACTACAAGACGCCATAGCGGAACATGTAACTACTTTGATGATGGGTCGTCAAGTTCCGGAACTTGTACCTCAACTGCCAAAAGCAAAAACTTGGCATGATAAAGTAGAAATGTGCGTAAAAATCACTCGAGGTCGAGTGCCTTACACTTCTCAATTCTTGAGGTCTTATTTAAAAGCAGTGTATTACCGTATTGAATTGATCAGGAATCATAAGGTTCGGCCATATTCATTGCGATCAAAGATTGTTATTCTACGCCCTGAACTACCATGGCCATTGAATCAAAAGTCGATTACAGGACTTTCGAAGCAACCAGTTTCTGTTCACGAGTTACGCAGTAGCCTCTCGCTGGCTCCACAGAATTTGCAATGTTCCGCTATTGTAAACAAATATTTAGATCCTGAAATTCTTGAATCCTTCGACAATATAAATCAATGCGATCCTTGTTCATTGAATGATAGCGATTTTTTAAGATCAAGTGTATGATGAACTTTATTGTTAGGCCGGCCTTAAACAGTCTGAATCCGAATCTGAATTCATATTCTTAATTGACAACATTTCATATTTTCAAAAGATCTTAATTCGAAAACCATTTGGGTAAAACTGTATTTTATGCTCAAAAAAAATATTTTTGGATTTTTTTTCCCATTCATTTTGGAAAAAATCGTCAATTAGTGTGAACCGGAAGTGTGACGTCATTTTCCCTGCATTATCGAGAGAGACTTTAGTGCTGAAACGATTAAAAAGTGTATGGTATCCGGTTGTCATTTTCTGACATACTTGCCGTCTGACGTTTATTTGTTTTGAAAATTGTTACAACTGCTTAGCGGCTTTAGAAGTTTAATTTTCTTACCGTTGGTTCATTTGCACGTTTTCGAAGACCTTAAAAGACTTGGCACTTTCCCACTGGACTCCGATAACGCATTCAAACATTATTAACTTGGCATTCTTTTACCGGACACCGATTTTTTTCATATAATGAAGACATCAGAAGGTTTTTCTCAGGCTGATAGCACGAATCTGCCGCGTGTTGAAATTATGACGATGGAGTTACACATCGGCAAGTGATAAATATAATCCAGCCCAAATAAGAGGAGCAAAAGCATCGTTGTCTTCCCGAACTTCCTATGTTGACAACGCTGTAACGCCTGACAGTTATTTTTTTAATCGTAATTGTCGCTCTGGATTCTAGTTTTTTTAAATCGTAATTGTCGCTCTGGATTCTAGTTGGGAAAGTGACGTCATTTTCTACATACGCCCTTTTGGAATGAGCTACTTTTCAAACTGCTATTTTTAATTGAAAAATTGAGTTAAAACGAAAAAGAAATAATACGGGTAGCTTAAAATTCCACCTATTTTCTATCCAGCTCATAAAATGAAGGAGTAGAAAATTTGAAATATTGTCAATTCAGAATGCACGGAATTGGATACAATTTAACTATTATCCACACACATTCTGATTTTTTCAGATTATGAATTTCTCAGATTGATCGGTCAGAATGATACTGACATGCGTTATGATTATGAATTCAGAATATGCAAATTCCGACTGTGTAAGGCCAGCCTTAAAATAACTTTTGCATTTGACTATTTTTTATTGTTGTAATATGGATATCTGTATATTGACGGTTAATAAATTGTTTCTATGGAATTTTTGTTTCACTTATAAATCTAAATTAAAAGAAGAAACTCACTGACTGACTGACATATCAACGCACAGCCCAAACCACTCGTCCTAGGAATTCCAAATTTAGCACTTAGGTTCTTTATAAAGTCTAGGGGTGCACTAAGAAAGGCTTTTTCAAAATTCACCCCCTAAGGGGTTCAAATAGGGGTTCAAAATGTGTATAGAGAGTCTACGATTTTAGAAGTAAGTGGTTTGAAACTTCATGCTTAGACAGTAACGCACACATATAGACAGTTTTGGGTGAAGACTGTGATACTACACCCACTAGCACGGTCCGTGTAAACGAAAATCAGACCTCTACAAGAATCTTCCAGTCTTATGGCTTGGCCAACCGTATGATCGTCTAGTCTAATGGTAGGACACTACATTATGAACCGAGAACCCATATTCTTTAATGTAACACACAGAACCCAGCTATTTCTTTGCACACGTCTATACCTATTTATCCCTATGAGTAATACCTATACCTATTTATCCCTACGAGTAATACCTATACCTATTTATTCGTTACCTTTTACTATAAGTCTATAGTCAATGAAGATTAGTATGGTAAGTGATAGAGGCAAAGATAAATAGTCAGAAGTGCTTTAGTCATATTGTCAAAGTCAAGGTTTGTCTGAATGTACCTAGCTACTGCTATTGAACTCTGTTATTACTGGAGCACAGGACAGTAGCACACTCCTCGCTACTGTCGGTGGACCTCAGCCTGATGCATGGGCAGTCCTCGCCTCCTAGCCTGGAAGAGGCTTCTCAGAGTTCAATGGTGATTAGCACGCAATCTAATCATTTCGAGAGGAGATATGCAAAGGGAGTATTTTTTTTTGTGCTGATTGGGTATTACATTCTTACTCTCCAAAGAAAGCAGAACATTCACCATTTCAGGCTTATTTCAAGGAAGCTAATGCAAATTATACTCTGATATGTGGGTGCCATATTAAGCATCCTTTTCCCACAGAATTCAATCTACTATCGCTTTGTAACCAAGGGCCGTTGAGGACAAAATAAAGCAACGAAACATTTGTCCGCCGGTAGGTATTTACTTCTGTAAAGGTCTTGTCAACGAGTCGATGTCTAAGGAAAGGATGGAATCCTTCCTTTATACCTTGTCGAATATAGGCCAGCTTCATAAACCTATGTTATTACAATCATTCAGAATAGTATGATGAGACAACAGAAGTTAGAGACGGCTTTAGCAAGCTCTAAACATCTGCAAGCCTAAATCTAGGCTTAAGCCATTCTTAGCTAATATTTTCCATAAAAGTAATATTCAAATAAATCAATAAAGAAGTTTCAATCTTCAGTGATGTTAGGCAATTCAATCAGCCTTAGATTTGATTTCATTCAAGATAGTATGATGAGGTAATAGAAGTCTATGTCTGCTCTGCCTGCATAGAACATTCTATAAGTCTAAATCTAGACTGAAGCTATTCTTAGCTTATACTCTCCAGAACAAAATATTCAATTAATGTTAAAGATAGATGTCACAATCTCCAATATAACGGTCTGAAATGGTATAGTTAAATAAGATACAGGACAGCTCCGCAAGCCTATATCTTTTATTTTATTCAAGATAGCATGATGAGGTAGTTAGAAGTCTGGGGCAGCTCAGCAAGCCCAGAACATTCTGGTAGTCTAAATCTAAACTGGGGTAAGCCATTCTTAGCTTATACTTTCCTGAATAAATTATTTGCAAGTAAAATTTATTTAATTGTTTCAACATTATAATTAGAATTCGTGACATCTTAGAAAGATACAAGTAAACAGTTAAAATAACCAGGAATCCCATCAGATTCCAATAAACCCAGATAATTATTATCAAAGGATAACTATAACTAATTAAAATGAGTTAAAAATAATAATGCTACCTAAATAATAAATAGCTACAAAATAGTTTCCTAGCCACCTGCACTCGCCCGCTCCCAATGTGTGTGACTCTAATTCTAACTGTTTCCCATCGCTACTAAAGTTTGTATATCAAAGAGGCCGGCCTCATATTTAAATGTGTTAGTGTAGTGTATCCCTAACTATGCAACTAAAATTCAGTTGGGTGACTGAGATTGCAACCTAATACCCAGTGTAAGTGTCTCCCCCTTACGTAATAAGCTTGATGAACAGCCATGGGTACGTAAAGTAAGACAGCCCTATTCCGTGTATATAAAATAATAAATAAATATATTTAACAAGACCGAGTTTCGGGACTTAGGGCAGCTCTATGAGTTTGGAATCCCAAATGGCCAACTTGTGGTCCTCACAGATATACCCTAGTTGGGCCCCATTGAAACTCGAGGCTTTCACCAGCGTTATAGAGGATCTGGTGTCAAGGCTGCCACCCTTGATAAGCTACGTTAAACTATGAACCCAGATCTCTCAATGTTTGTCACCGTTACACGTTATTGAGAGCTCTGTTTAGCACACTTCGCTAATGTACGGATTCTGGCAAAAATCAAAACTAAGTTTGTTAAATCACTAAAACTCCCGATTAATATTGACACTAAACATTTACATAAAACTATAATTAAACAGTAAAATATCTAGTGGACGCATACACCAAACATTTCACCGTTTAATTATGTATAAATAACTATAAAATAAAATTGAGTTAAAACTCCACGAAATTTACACACTAAAAGATTTACGAACAATAATTGAATAACTCAGTATCTAATGAATAGATAAAATCCATCAAACACTCAGTCATTAAACACAATAATTTAAACACTAAAATAAACCTAGGTATCCTAGACGCGAGCCAGACTATCGCACAGTTCTCCAGACCAGAGCAAAGAAAATAGATCCCCGTTTCTTCCGTGCACCTCCTTTTAAACGTATACTGATTTCTCAGTCATTTCCGTTATCTCAGACCTTAAAACTCTTTCCGATCTCTATACTATTCCAGACTTCGTGGTTTTCTACGATATCTCGGTCAGGTCGGACAAATGTGATTTTTTCATTCTAATATCGACTTTATTTGCATAGCGTTAATGTTCAATTTCGCTTACTACATACCTCCTTTTAAACGTATGCCGATCTCTCAGTCATTTCCGTTATCTCAGACCTTAAAACTCTTTCCGATCTCTATACTATTCCAGACTTCGTGGTTTTCTACGATATCTCGGTCAGGCTGGACAAATGTGATTTTTTCATTCTAATATCGACTTTATTTGCATAGCGTTAGTGTTCAATTTCGCTTACAACATTCCCGTGGCAAGAGCAATAAAATTTGATCTCGCTTAGTGATCGCTGTACACAATTTCTATTATAGTACCGTAAATTTATGTCAACCAAATATCACCAAAAGCATTCTGTTACATCCGCCACCGTCGTGTGCCATGCACTGAGACATCTGATGTACTTGAGTACTTTTAGTTATCCAAAGTGTTCTTTTGAGTTTAAATAAATTCAGTTGTTTTGTGTTTTATTACAATTTGTTTTGTCATCGACTGTACCAAAGTGTCGAAATAGGAAGGTGTCCAATAAGACATGTGCCCAATTCAAGAAAGTGTCGAGTTAGGGAAACTAGCGAATGAATGTGAAAGTGTCGAATTAACTATAGTAGCCAATTTGGGAAAGTGTCGACCTGTTTCATACGACCAATCTATATAGACCCTATGAAACACTTATCAATACACATCAATTTCAAACTATGAGTCATTGTCAGTGGTAGGTAGTTTGCAGCGAGCAGTGAGTGACCTCGCTATATATCCCTCTTTCCGAAAGTTGGTTGGAGTGGAGGGTTATTTGAAATCTATAGAATGTTTTAATTTGACTATGAAAGATGACGAGATGTTCGAATTTCAAAAATGTTTTGGCCTCAAACTACCCTCCATCCAAATATTGCAAAGAATATCGAGCATGCACCTTCGCATGTACAAAGAAGAGTGGTATTCAAATAATTTTTTCATCACACTTGCTCGAAAATGATGTCATTACACGTAGGTTCTGCGAGCCGTAAATGACCTATTACGCCCTAGGGCATAATGGTTTTCTTTTTAAATTTGAAATGCTGGTTCTGTTTTACTCTTATTTGTCATGTTCAAAGGAAACGCCAACTTGCTTTTTTAACTTTTATCACTGAATTGTTTATTTAAAGATAACTGTTATTGCAAATACATGTAAACACATATTTCAGTAACATTAAATAAATGTTTAAATAATGTATTTCAGTATTTTGCAAATATAAAATCAACTAAAATGGCCGTTTTAGGTCTTTACCGCTATGGTTTCCGACCGTGACTTGACATTCGCATTGTCTATGGACATATGTCACTAATGTCACTGTCTGTTTTAATATTTTCTTGTCATACTAGGGCCATTAGTAAGGTTATATTATTAAGATTTCCTCACAAGTGTGATGAAAAACATTGTGTGTGCCACGGGCGGTAAAGGAATTACAAACTCGTGTTATTAAAGCCGTCGGTAATCAAACTTAATAGTCTGTTTTTGTGGTACATTTTCATAACTTATTGCTTTTAGTTGTAAAACCTAAATTTCCGTATTTTTTTGGACATTGCGATTATTCAGTAAATAATTCCTAAAGTATAACATTTACTCCATTCAGATTCATATAGAAGTAATTGATAGTAAGTACATTTAAGTATCTTTAATTCGACATTTCTTATGTGTATATAAGTTGTGTAGTTTTGACGCAATAAAACATGCTTAAAAACGCAGGAGCGGCTAATTGGATGACGTCATATTCGATGACCTTGACCTTTCAGAGACCGTCTCCCGGCATTTTGGGGGCCAGAGTACAGTCAGCTGCAGAGATAAGTAGCCCCCCTCTCATACATTCGCAGTATGGTAAGGGGTATACTTATCTCTGGAGCTGACTGTACATGCCTAACAACATAGGTACTAAAATTTGGTGCTGATATCCGGAAGTGAACTTTTTCCATAACTCGGGGCACTATGTGAATCAGAATCACGAGCAATAATTGAAAATACCTTACCTACCTACTACACGAGAGCGCATCATAGTTTAGGCCATAGATAGGTAGTTGTGTGCACCGGACCATAAAAACCTGAGTTTACGGTGCCTGTTTACTTACTTTTCGATGGCTCCTTTTCAATTACCCAGAAAGTAAGGGTATGTTATAAATTAAACATTACGAATTAATCATAAGTATAATGTATTCACATACTTAAACTAATCAATTCGTGTAACCCGAGCACCTTGCCGTAATTATTTACATTGCTTTAATATTATTGAGTATTGTAAGTGCATAGCACTTTATATGTATTGGACAATAAGGTGAAACGGAGCCACAGTATTTTTGCTTTTTAACAGACTTCAAAAAAGAGGTTTCAGAACCTTTCGACAATTTCCTTTTCTTCAACCAGTCGGTTGTTTTTCTTTAAGCATGATCGTGTCGGTCTGGTTACATGGGCTATAGCGGTCTAACATGACCTGCCAAATCTGCGATCCTGGCCAGAGCGTACGCTGAAAGCAGCTACGTACGCATATTAATTTTATGCCACACCTGGCCATAAAGTGGCTTTTACCGCACGCTACGCGTACGGAAAAAGCCGCTGTCTGGCCAAGTGTAGACATTAGTACATTGTGTATCAAGGGCGGTAGGTAAGGAATTACAAACGAGTGTTTGTTACAAGGCCGAGGCGAAGCCGAGGGCTTTAATAACACTCGTTTGTAATTCCTTTACCGCCCGTGGCACACACAATGTTTTTCATCACACTTGTGAGGAAATCTTAATAATATAACCTTACTTAACCTAAATAAAATTATAAAACTGACAGTGACATAATCCATAGACAATGCGAATGTCAAGTCACGTTCGGATACCATAGCGGTAAAGACTTAAAATGGTTGATTTAATATTTGCAAAATACTGAAATAAACTATTTAAACATTTCATTAATGTTACAGAAATATGTGTTAACATGTATTTGCAATAACAGTTCTCTTTAAATAAATATTTCAGAAATAAAAGTTAAAAAAGTAAGTTGGCGTTTCCTTTGAACATGAAAAATAAGAGTAAAACAGAACCAGGGTTTCAAATTTAAAAAGAAAACCATTACGTGATTTACGGCCCGCAAAACTTACGTGTAACAATACCATTTTCGAGCAAGTGTGATGAAAAAAAAATTGTATGCAATACTCGATTTTTGTTTACTTCTTTTAGTGTTTTTAATTTATTTCATTGCATATTTGAAAAAGCACTATACATATCTCGGCGTGAAATAGGGTTGCCAGATTGAATGACCCTATTATCGGGAGAAAAAAAACAATATGTCGGGAGTTTGAGACTTTGGTCTCGAGATGCCCCGCGCGCTCGACGCGAGCTTTTTTTTTTAGCCTGAAAGAGCAGAAATGTTCGCTGGCCGGATCACCTTGAGTGGAGCCGACTAAATTTTAAGATGAAGTTGTTTGTCGGGAGATTTTCTTCTTTGTCGGGAGTCGGGAGGACCTACAAAAATCCCGACCATCTGACAACCCTAGCCGGCAACCCCTTACTTCCCGGCCTCTGTAGTAATTACTATTATTACTAGTGAACCTGCTCGCGACTTCGTTCGCGGAAGTGAAATAAGTTAAATGTTTTGCTTTAAGCTTAGGTGGATACCTAAAAAGTATCCTATGTGTTAATCTTACGGGGTATACTTAATTTCATGAAAATCCGCCCGTTACTTTTTACGTGAGAGTCCACCCCCATAACATTACGTGTATTTTACGTAATGTTATGGGGTCATGTACGCAATAAATTATACTATCTTCGAATGCATGAAAATCACATTAAAATAGCCAAATACACCTGCGAGCTTGTTTTACGCGGTAAGGCTCGTCTCGTTATTATAATGAATAAAAATAGTGAAAGTTTAAATCAATACTTAGTAATATATATAGTTTGTACACTACACAATGACAAAATTGGACGTAGCCTTAACATTTTTGCATGAGCGTTATTCACGTATTGAAACTAGTGACATGCGATGTATTTACTTTTAAAAAACAATCGGAGATATACGAGTAGGTGGGCCAATATTCAGCGTTTTTACGGCGTTTTATTTTCGTCCTTATTGTCTAAGTAAATATTGTTAAAAAAAACGATGCCTAGAGTTAACTTTTTATTAAACCGAAAAACAGTCCCGAGGTTAAGTCTAGTTTTATCAAAATTGTCACGATTTGTCCTTTCGTTATAGTAAACTAGCATTTTCCCGCGGCTTCGCCCGCGTTATTCCCATTATTGTCCCAAAGGAACTCTTTACCGGGATATAAAGTATCCTATGTTTCAATCCAGGACTTGGTCTACTTGCATGCCAAATTTCAGCTTGATCCATCCAGTTGTTACCCCGTTATAAGGTAACAAACATCCAAACATCTTCACAAACTTTCGCACATATAATATTAGTGGGATAATCGTCGGACAATAATGATTGTCAAACGGCGCGGTCAAAACGCTCGGAGAATCGCCCAGTGCGTCTAGCATAACTGGCCGCGACTTCGTTTCTCGCGCGACAGAGCATCACCTGTCACTGTCGCACGATATTGAGTGGATAGAGATAGGTAGCATTTGTCGCGCGAGAAAGAGTCGCGTGTCACAGTTGTGCTAGAGGTACTGGTATGCTTCCACTAGGCTAAAAGACGACAAGGTTAGCCTAGTGGGAGTGACATAGCCTACGAAGCTAGAGAGGCACCGGGTTTAAATGTTTGTGTGATGAGCACGAGTATTTATTTATTCAAAGTAATTAGTTTTGGAAAATACAAAAGATCAAGTGACCGAACGTCAGCACGACGGGCCGGCCAGCTTAAATGCGAGCAAATTATCTCAAAAGTTCTACAATGTTGTCAGGAACGCAATGGACCGGAGTCGATGGCGGAATATTCGTGCCAGAACAATGACCACCATCCACGATCATCAGTCATGATGGATACGACTAAGAAGAGAGTGTAGGGGAGACCGGGTAATGGTTCTCTCAGGGGTTGGTTGTCACCGCAGTCATAAAATAATACTAAACGAAGAAATAATTGCACTGATTGGTGTAGTACGGAAGAAGGTATAGCTCTTGCAGTTTTTTAACACCGATCGATGCGCGTATAACTTCGTTTAGTATTATTTTATGACCGCGGTGACAACCAACCCCTGAGAGTACCATACCCGGTCTCCCCTATTTATTTATCTATCTAAGTATGTATATCGTTGTCTACTACTCATAGTATCGATTGTAAGATTAAAAGAGATGACCTGACACAATGTCGTGAAAGAACATACAGACAACCAAATTAACTGCTTTAAAGCAAATATGACTCATACAAAGTGACAAGGGGATAGCAACAAAATAATACTATCAGAAAGCATCCAAGAAGCAAAAGTTATGAAGATAGAGACTTGATAGAGAAAAAAAATTATGAATGACGTTTAAAAATAAATAGCTTTACTTTAAGTGAAAGGTATTTTTTTTCCATAAAAAACAATTTCATTACCTATTAGTTTACAAACAAACTTACAATCGCACGTTAACTATGATTATACCTTTCACATTAAGTAAATATAAAACGCGGAACTAGTAAGTGTATCTTTCACATCGACTCTTGTGGAGTAGAATAGGTACTGACTTGAAGTGAAATAGTAAAGGTAGCAGAACATTTTATTTTTATTTTCTTCAAAACCGCGTGCGTGGAAGTGCCTGTACACTGATGAAATGTAACACATAAACATAACAACTGAGAAAGGGTTTTCGAAGGTCTCTCCAATGGAACTGTACGGGGCGGTAACATAAAAAATGTTCCAGAGTGCGATCTGGAGCCTGCTTGTTTGTCCATGGGATTTGTTAGATGAGGTTCCCAAACGCTTGTTTTCCTTGCGGCAAATTTTCTTTTCGCGATTATTCCTAGTCTCATGATTTCCCATTTCTCTAATTTCCCTGTCTTAGGTACTATTTCTTAGTAGCGAGTTTTTTTAATCGCATTTGTTCACAAACGCATTTTTTCACATTCGGTTTATTACTTAGTAGCATATTTTTTGCTCGCAATATTTCCGAAAGCAATTATTAACATGCTCGAATTTGTGTATAAATTCGTTTCTTCTCATTCGTTTTGTTACTTAGTTGTATATTTTTTTGCTCGCTATAATTCCCTAGAGCAAATATTAATTATTCTGGGTGTAAAATTATTTAGTAATTTTGGCTCCGGAACCCTAAGTCTGTGGCTCCACTGAGGCGGAGACGAGCGGAGTGGAGAGGAGACAACTAGGAATCGACCAATCACATCAGTTAAAATCCACATCTCGTCTCCACTTCGCTTCAATGGAAACAGCGAAAACTAATGTGATTGGTTGATCGCTATACGACACTTCTCCGGTCCGCTCGTCTCTGCCATAGTGAAGCCGCAGCCTAATAAAATAGATCACGTCCCCTTACTGCAAATAGCATAATATGTAGACCTGAAAGTTATTTTCATCTTTTTACATTTGCATTTACATATCAGTAATCATACCTGGCCATAATAGTACATTGTGTATAAAAACAGGCTGCGGGAAAAAAGGAGACACAGAAAAAACACAACAAAGAAAAAAAACGAATGTAGAAATTAACTACAGGTTAAAATTGAGGCGAAAAAATATGAGAAACGGAAACAACGCGACTGTGAAAATAAGCTGCAGAGGAAAAAAGTGAATGGTGATAATCGCTTTCGGGAAAAAATGCAAAAAGAAAAATTTCAGCAAGGAAAACAAGCGTTTGGGAACCTCATCTAACAAATCGGTCCATGGTGTGTACATAGTTTTACGTCTTCCTCTGACCAGGAAGTGGAACAAAAAGACGTATGTGGGTAATTGTAGCCACATCAGGCCATAATAGTGGTATCAATTTCAACATTTTAGTGCAAACAGGAATAGCTACTAGGAATAGCATCTTGCGTCTGGTTCTAAATAAATATCCAATTAAGTATATAGAATATACCGATATATTATACTAATTATTGTAATTTTATAAAATAGGTTTATAGATAAAATGGTACCCACGCCACAAGAGCATAAGCCACAGGCATCGGAGGCGATACCCGTGGCAGATGGGGACAGAGTGGTGATATCCGGCATCTCTGGACTCTACCCGCAATCGCATCATGTCAAAGATCTCTCGGACATCCTTTATAACAAGGTAATATGACCATATGCTAAATATAGATAAAATACATAATTGATTAATGTAAAGTTAATACAACTTAGGACTTTTCAAGGCATGAATAAATAAGCATTTACTGGACCGGCGTCCTGGTAGTTGCTTCATCAGGCGCTACATGTCAATCGCAGGTTAGTTAAAGAATAAAAAAGTACATAAATCATGCCGTTTCCAAGCAAAAGGTATAATTTGCTATTCGATGAGAATATTTATTAACAATCAAGCAGCAACTTAATATTTTGCCGGGGGATTTCGCAAATTATTAACTTTTTTAAGTTGTCTCTTATGCCTTGATACCTATATTAGAGTAAGGAGGTTCAGTGGACTGCGACGCGCGTGCATATACTTATCTAATGAACTATTTATAAATAATAGTGAAGCAATTTTATTTCTTATCGTAACTTTTAACCAATAAAAAAGTATTTAGGTAAATATGTTGCTTGCTATATACGAGGCGAGGTAACTGCCAGTCCTTCCACCCGCGATACTATTTAGGTAATTGTATTTCCATAAACAGGAGAACCCCGTAACAGCAGGGAAACCGCGTTGGGAATATGAGCACCCTGAACTATCACCGTACGTCGGGACGATACCCAAATTGGACTGCTTCGATGCGCAATTCTTTAAAGTGCATTATAAGCTAAGCAGGAGTATGGACCCGATGGGTCGAAAAATTCTGGAGCAAGCTTATCAGGCCATTTACGATTCTGGTATGTGGAATTAAATTGCTTATGTATTTTCCATTGAAAGTTTCTGTAAGTAACCGTAGAGAAGATTGAATATCATATATATTGATATTATATTGTATATGTATTGATTGAGTATCAGTCTGAGCGCTATAATATAATATAAGCTTTTATACAGCTTGTGTGAATCTTGAACTATGCCAATATTTTGACTTATGTAATTTTTCTCAAAATTGATACTCGCCTCGCCTAAGCTACAATCCAAACAAGAATTCCTCCTCCAAGATTTAGGCTGCGTTTCCACCAGGGATGTGCGAGGATGCGTAGCGAGGGATGCGTTTGTCATGAACCAATAGAAACACTTCATTTACCTATCCTCGCTCCGCTGAGCTGTTTCTATTGGTTCATGACAAACACATCCCTCGCACATCCCTGGTGTAAACGCAGCCTGAACCGTACATTCTACTAATACCTAATCTTTATTGGCAGGTGTCAGTCCAGAGCACCTTTCCGGAAAAAAAGTTGGCGTATACATCGGTAGCTGTTTTTCCGAAACCGAAAAGGCTTCGTTCTACGTCGCTAATTCGAGAACTGGTTTTGGTATTGCTGGGTAGTTATTATTTTTTATTATATAAGAATATGCAGAAACCTACCAATACATTTCTCCTGCGATTATAAGACATGCGTTTTTATGTCAGGTTTATTTTTCAATCAGGTGTAACAAATCCATGTTTGCCAACCGAGTTTCGTACTGGCTAAACGCCAAAGGTCCATCGCAGTCTATAGATGCCGCTTGCTGCAGCTCGACCGTAGCTCTCGAACAGGCTTATTTAGCCATGACCAGAGGCGACTGTGAGGCAGCCATCGTCGGCGGAGCCAACTTGTGTTTGCATCCTCAGAGCTCCCTACACTACGGAAGGTACTTTTTCGAATAAACGCTCGAGCGCGAGTGTGGGTCATTATTTCACGTGACAAATAACTATCTACCTATCCCTTTCCATTCAATATAATATGGTAAGAACAGGCCATGCTCTGTCCCGCGACAAATGAAGCTGCAGCCAGTTGTGCTATCCCAGCTACAAATTTGAATTTCATTGTATTTTTCTCTTTGGTGTGCAAAAAAGCATTATTATATTGCAATGTTTCGACGATTTCAGAACGATAACACTATGCAAAGATGGTAAAACTAAATCTTATGACCAACACGCTGATGGTTGCGCGAGGTCTGAAGCTATTAACGTATTGTTTCTTCAAAAAGCTAAAGACGCTTTAAGGTAATTTATGGACTATGCTTTAAAATAATGAGATTATAATTTTACTAAGTCATATGTTCATTTTGCGATATTTTTTTAGAATTTACGCCGATGTTGTACACGTCAAAAATAAATTTCTTGAGATGGTAGACAGTGATACTGGGCCTAGGTATGGTTTTTATCGAGATCCCGTAAGTATGTCAGGGTTTTTGAAAGAATTCTACGAGGAAGCAAAAGTATCACCCAAAAATGTTGAATTTGTCGAAGGTTGTGGTTCAGGTAAGCATGCAGTTTCTTTTACACAATTTTTCCTTTTGATTCCAAACTTTATTACGTAAGTGTTTCTTGCAGGTGACACAGAGGCTGACAAATCAGAGTTGGAGGCTTTTGATAAGATTTTTTGTGATAATAGAAGCGACCCGCTCTTAGTGGGTAGTGTAATGTCTAACTTAGGTTACTGTGAAGCAGCTTCAGGGATAACTGCAATAACAAAGGTAAATACGTAATATAACACACGCAAAGTTTTTTTGGCTTTACGCTTCGAAAATATAAAAATAAGTTTTCATTATCAGCTTACAACGTAACGTAACGTAACGTAGCGTAGCGTGGGCCTGTGCCCACTGCAGGGCATAGGCCTGCTCTCATAGATCAGAGTGAATGAGCTGTAAGCCTCCGCTGCGCAGTATAGGTTAGGGAATTCACATACACCTTTGAATTTCTTCGCGGATGCATACAGGTTTCCTCATAAAACCAGTCTTAACTTTTCGAGTTTCGGACGCAGGTGCTACTAGGATACCATAAAGGAGAACTCGCTAGTAATCTCCATTGCACTACGCCTCGGCAAGACGTGGCGGCAGTACGAGAAGGACGAATGCGCGTCCTAACTGACCATAAACCATTCAATCGTACTTACGCTGCAGTCAATGGGATGTCAGTGACTGGTATCAATTCCCATGTTCTCTTACATGGACATTTTAAACCAAAGGTCAGTTTATTTTTAACACATTTCAAACATAATTGGTGCCGTAGAAGCAAACAATGATCTTCTTTTAATTTGTATGGAAATCCAACCGGCTCGAATCACCTTAATGTGTGTTACCTCAGAACTCTTTTATAAACAATATTTTTTATTGAAAGTTTAATTCCATTTTTTTTCAAATCTAATACCTACTTACTGGTGATAAGATCCATAAGAAATTGAGGGAACTCCTCAAAAATTAGGGGCACAGGCATCGCAAATTCAATATTTTATAGTCATAGTATCTCATGAATTTGATAGTGTCGTAGATTCAATATTTGAAGTTGGTTATTTTGTTTTTAGAATAGTTATACTTACCTGTAACGCCGCTTTCTTTCTCGACTCGTTTTAGGATCTAACGCGGTATCAGTGCAATTTACCTCGTTTAGTTACAATATCTGCAAGGCAGGACGTGACAGTAAGGAATATCATCAGTGATTTGAAATCCCGACCTATCGACCCCGAGGAGTTGGCGTTGCTGCATAATATTCATTCCACGAGAATAAGTGGTCACTTAGGCAGAGGATTTATCATTCTAGGTAAGTATGTATGATAACTAGGTAATCGTATTTACAGACAGACAGAGGCAATGCCATATTCATGTCCCTTTTATTCCTCTATTAAGCAAGGCGTGTGAAATTCCTATTATCAAGTCAGACCAAATTGCAACACAAGCGTGACTAGATGCGTAATACTTCTTGGGAACATTTTATAGTGAAGTTTTTGCGTATTTTGCTTTTTTAGGAGAGTCTATCTGCCCTAATTTCTAATGTATTTACTGAACAATCCAATAATTATATAATTCTATGAACATCTTGTTTTCCACACTCAATTTGAAGATTCAGATAAAGAAATGAAAACGGTGAGCGTTTGTGAAAGAGCAGACTACTTCGACGGCAGCGACCGACCGTTGTGGTTCGTGTACAGCGGTATGGGCTCGCAATGGGCTGGAATGGGGACGCAACTCATGCGCATACCGATATTCGCTGCTGCTATAGAAAGGTAAACTCTTAAATAAGTACATTACATAAGTACATTAGTTAGCCCTTACAAAGCGTGTGCGACGTCTGAGAAATCAATAACTGGTCTTAGATACCCCTGTCTTTAGATATTTTATGAGTATAAAGCATAGGATATGATATTATCATATCATATCCAATGAATGATAGCCGCGAACTTCTCAGTATTAAAATAGTTGGAACTCGCACGCAGTCTGTATCTTAAACTAACACAAACACAAGGAAAGTAGACATCCGCAGGCTTATAAATATCAAAGTAGGTACCTACAAATCCAGGTTTATCAACGTATTTGTATCTAAAATAAAGTTAATTTTGTAGTGACAATGATTTTTTTTATATACGATTCAAAGAAGAACAATGCTAAGAAACCCCCCAAAACACATAATTCTCGAACAGTTTTGTGTCAGGAAAAAAATAGAATCGCTCCATTTAGCCATGATTGTGTTACTTTACGGTATTTTTTTATAAATAATTCCACTTCTATTGTTGAAAGTGCACTTACTCAGATATATTTTTCTCAACAGTTGCCATAAAGCGTTGGAGCCAAAAGGCATTGACATCGTCCACATTATCACGTCACCAGACAAGACTATTTACGATAACATACTGAATTCTTTCGTCGGAATAGCCGCTATCCAAATAGGCTTGACAGATATACTACGTGAATTGGGATTGATTCCTGATAAAATAATTGGTACGTAAAGACAAAGTCATTAATATTCCACTGGTTAAGGTTTACGTCACTCTGCGATTCTGTTGCGCGGTAATTATTATTATTTCTTGCCTAATGCATTGTGTTTATACTTTGTTATACAAGTAAGACTAATTCCGTAAGTTTTTTTTTTCATTACTGAAGGATGCGAATACTTGGTAAATCTGGTTCATTTACGTTAATGTATGAATATTATCATTAATTAGATTCTAGTTATTTTGTTAATATCTATCATTGTTTTATTTATTTCGTATGAAAAGAAAAGGCGATCTTTTTCCTTTTAAGTCCTATACAATGTAGAAAGCACTGGGTTGTAATACCTATAGGTAAATAATAATAAAAACATTTTTGTTGTGCACCACGGAAAACAATTCCTAACCTACTCGAAACTCGAAATACTATAATATTTCGTCTATGTATAAAATCAGATGTTATTATTAACACCATAACTACCTGTAATTTACCATGAAACTCAATCTGTAACAAGAATTTTATTTTTGTCGACGACCCTAGCGGTGGGCCTGGCGACCAGAAAGAGCGCGCTTTATGAGTTAGAGCCAGAAGGTAGGATTCGGCGCATTTTTGTAACCCGAACATAGGTTTTGTTAGACAGTGCGAGTTCTGTACGTAGTACTAATACTTATTCTGTGTCGAATTATACAAAGCATCAAAGTTAAAAACTAAATACAAAAGTGAAAACTTTCAAAAAAGCCAGTGCTCCGGTGGCAAAGTAGGACATTGGCCTCAGTCCCTTTCCTCCCGTTCTCATGGAAGGTCCATGAGAACGGGAGGAAAGGGGTTTTATATTTTCAAAACAAGATATCTTCTATTTCTTAGCATATAACCGCATAGGGCTATATGTATTTCGTACCTCTCCTCTATTAAATGTTTTGTCCCATTATGTTTTCCCAATCGCTGTTTATCAGATTGTTTCGTAGCTGTTTTTGATAGGTACATGATTCAGACTTAAAAAATGTTTATATGAACAGGCCACAGCGTAGGAGAGCTGGGCTGCGCATACGCTGATGGCTGTTTAACGGCTGAGGAAATGATCTTGTCGGCGTATAGCCGCGGGCTGGTCTCCGTGCAGACTCCGTTCATACGCGGCTCGATGGCGGCCGTTGGCATTGGATTCGAAAAAGTAGATATTTTATCGCTATATATTGTGTCAATCTTGATAAAGATGTTAAACGATTAATAATAATTGACAACATTTCATATTTCTAAGGCACCAATTTTATTAGTTCTTTACATTCTGCTTGGTAAGAGAGAGTCGACAATGTTTTTATATTTTTTCTAGGATCAATAGTTATTTTCCTATAATTTTTATAACATGTACTTATCCTAAAACAGCATATGTACCAATTATACGACATAATAGAACATTACCTTCGGCTCGTCTAAAATAAAAAAAAATGACGTGAGTTGGTCATTGTCACAATGTTGTGAATGTGGTGGAAAAACAGGAACCATGCTAATTTTTGCCACTACTTGCTTCTTCTTTCTAGAAGCGTTCGCATGCCCTATCCTATGTAATGCAAAAATGTAAATTAGCAGGGCCCTCAGGGTGACTATGTAGATATAGGCATCTAATGTTTCATCCGTGGACGACAAACACCAACTCGCATCAGGTGACTCGTCTAGGCAAATAGTACAATTATAATTTAGTGTTTGATCAGATGTTATTGTTGTTATAACTAGGTTTCAACGATGTGTCCTCCTGAAATCGAGGTAGCCTGTCACAATGGGCCTAACTCTAGCACCATCTCGGGCCCGGCAGAAGCCATGAGCGAGTTCGTGGCACAGCTGACTGCTCAGGGTATCTTCGCTAAGGAAGTCCCCTGCTCCAACATCGCATACCATTCTCGATACATCGCCGAAGCAGGTGAGGTTTATTGTCAATATTATTATGACACGTTATTTTACTCTAGGAGTAAAATTTGGATGAGAACCAGTAGTATACGTGACACAACAACACATCATGACAAGACATCGTGGCCCAGAAACTTTCAAGAGTGTTCCGGGATGACCACTCGGTCGCTATTCATAGTGTCTGTGGACAAGATAATAATCGGCAAGACAATCGCCAACCTCGGGTGGGACATGGCTCTAGAAGAATGTACTTATGTTTGAGGTGAAGGAGTGAGGTACGACCAAGCTCTCAGCTAATAGTGGTGGTCTACTACTAAATGAGAATTTAATAGCGATAAAGCATACGTACAATCCCCGAAACTCTAGAAAGAGTGTAAAATGATTGTTTATTTATTATAGGGCCTAGTCTCCTTAAGTACTTAAATGAAGTCATCAAAACTCCAAAACGCCGCAGTGAGCATTGGGTGTCCACTTCAGTACCACAAAAAAACTGGGACGATGAAGTTGCTAAATTTTCATCAGCAGAGTACCATACTAATAATCTCCTGGTAAGTTTGTTTTGCATGTATAACATAATGATACATCCGCCAAGATGGGGCGGTAAAATCACGTTAGGTAGAATTAAGAAAGCCAACAACATCGTTTGCGTCTGTGACGTATGTGGGTAGACTTAGTCTTTTCTACAATATCGATTTCTGGACCCTATCAAAGATATTTCCCAGCGTCAAGACAGCACTCAATATTAACGCTGGGTAAAAACTAATAAGAGACAACCTCTTGACGGTCAATTGTCCAAAGAAACTTGAAAGCTGTAAATTATTCCTCCGGCGATACAGACACCCTCTTTCTCCTGGTCTAACCTAAACATAAAATAGTATTGGGAAAAAGGGCAAATTAAATCATACAACTCATCTCCAGAATGGAAACTGTGGCGTCCAGATAATATGTGTATTTGCAGATTGATAATATATACGCGTATAAATAAATGTATACGGGGGGTTGGTGGATTAGCATCCTTGTGGGAGTGTAAATCTACCCGCAAGGCGGGACAGTCGCTATTACGTCAACCGCTCCGTGTACTCGGATACACTCTGTATTTTATTTCCAAAATCCCCAGTGCTGAACACAACAGAAACTATTTTGGTTGAATTTGTTTATGGCATAAACAAACTCAACCAAAATAGTCAATTGGATGCCATAAACTTTATGGCATCCAATTGATGATAACGGTTTCAGAGACCAGTGTTGTTTGAAGAGACATCTCGTCTGATCCCACCGAAGGCCGTTCTGGTGGAAGTGGCCCCTCACGGATTACTGCAAGCTATCCTCAAGCGCTCCCTGCCCGCGTCCTGTGCCCATGTACCCCTGACACGTCGTGGCCATTCTGACAATGCACAGTTTCTTCTGGAAGCTATTGGCAAGTGAGTGATATAAGACTTATGTTCATGATATAATTCCCAATTTATTTCAAAGTTCAATGGTTCAAGCATAAGTAATCCAATGGTGACCAAGACATGTCATGAAGATATGTCAAAAAAATGCTAAGGTGCAAACATTTTAAATTTCAATATGTCTATATTTTTTAGGCTATACATGGAAGGATATTACCCGAATATCCGTGTTCTGTATCCGAAAGTTGAATTTCCTGTATCAACGGGCACTCCTATTTTATCACACTTGGTGGAATGGGCCCACAATGAAAAATGGTAGGTTCATGAAGTATATAAATTTGAATTATCAACTTGTTTTTCGACTGCAAAACCCAATGTATCGTTTTCTTTTTTAGGTTTTTGCCTCTATACCTCTGTGCTAACAGGAAAGAAGCTGCAGCTTGCAAGTTTGTTATTTCTCTTCATGATAAGGAACATAATTATTTGCAAGGCCACGTTATAAAAGGTATAAATCTGCCATATTTTACAATACAGTAAAATAAAGTAACAGGGTAGAGCTATGTAACTTTTGCAATAAATAACGTAAGAAAACAAAGTAAGTTTTGTATTGATTAATTATCGAGAGTTTACAATTACATTTGTAGTGGTTGCACTGTTCGCATGAAAAGGAAAATAATTTAAGTATTTTCTCCTAATTTAAATAATATTGAGAATTTGACACTGACATTATTTTGATGTTTACTTCTTCAATATAATATAACACCTCTTTTTATGCCGATAGTATGGAAAATTAGAAAATTCAAATATAGATTGCCTGCTAACCACAGACTACCTCCACTAGACGGAGCATGTTGGGCGGCGCGCGCTCACATCAGATATGGTCAATCGTATAGCATTACGACATTACGCGACCAGCCGCTCTTTCAGTTGCGACCATGTTTCTGACTTGTGTGTGCACCAAACGTGAAATAAATATTTCTGTTCAATCCGACGACAATCTCAAAACATAAAATGATAAAAAAGATGTGAAACACGCGTTGTACTAGTAATATCTACCGATATTTAATCGCACATATGCGTGGTGAGCTCGTGTCGTATGGCATGCTCCGTCTAGTGGAGGTGGTCTGTGCTGCTAACACACAATACCACTACATATGCAATTCCGTACTCTCGGTAATTTATTTATAAATTAGTTCGAAGAAAAAACACATCAGTTATTTTTATCGAAATGCTTTAAAATACACAAAAAAGACACTAAGGAAACTGAGATATATTTATTTCTGTGTTAAACGCTGACTTGAGAAACTACCCGATAATCTTGTTTTGTTTTTTATTAAGGTAAAACGGTATACCCGTTCGCGGGTGCCCTAGTGGCAGTATGGGACACGCTGGCGATGTCAACCGGAATGACACGGAAGCAAGTGTCTGTACAGTTCCGTGATGTGCACTTGTTCGCACAGCCCGCCATGCACGACTCGCGCCAGCTGCGGCTCAGCGTCACGCTACACCGAGGGACCGGATTGTTCGAGGTACATATCTACACCGAAACTTGTGGGCGTTTAAGTAGTAATGTGTGTCACGTAAGTGAGGGTGGCTTAAAATCAAATGCCGCTGTACCAAAGTATAAAGACAACCAAGTAGTACGACTTCAGCCGTTTAGGAGCGCGCGACTCGTATGTACACAGACGCACGACGCGCGTCTGTGTGAGTGAACTCCATACTGTGGCAGGCCTGCGCAGGTCCATATGCTTGCCTGTGGTGCGTCCGTGCACGGCGCGCATCCCGGATGTACCTTTTGTAGGAAGAAAAACTGGTCAAGTGCGAGTCGGACTCGCGCACCGAGGGTTCCGTACAAACTCTTCAATAGATACGTGAATAATTCAAGAAAAACTGTATGGTGGGACAAACTTAACTTTGCTCTTGTAAAACTGTTGTCCCCATACATCGACATATGCCGCGGTTAGTTTAGTAGGAGCAAATAAGGTTGTCTTACGATTTTTGCGAATTTCTAAAAAAACGCTGCAAGTTAGGAAAACCGTTTTATTTTTCCTGTAATATTTAGGATAATATTAATAATCGCTAATTATTACAGATTTTTCTGTTTAGTATCTTCGGAGATAATAGGGGGGGAATGGTATTTTTTTTAACCTTTTTTGTCTTCAATCAAAAACTACATGTCTAAGAAAAAAAATAAAAACGGTTTTGGAATCTACATATTAAGCCCTTTCATTTGATACCCCACTCAATATATTAGCTCAACTTTTGATTTACGACATCCCATTTCGGTCCCCTTTAAAAAAAAGTAAAAAAGGTATAAGATTTTTTTGCTGTCCCATAGGCTCGGATTAGCAATTTTTAACACTATTCCAAATTTCAAGTCGATAGCATCAGTAGATCCTGAGATATCTTGCTGTGACAGACGGACAGACAGACAGACAGACAGACAGACAGACAGAGTCGCACCATAAGGGTTCCTTTTTTACCATTTTGGTACGGAACCCTAAAAACTATCGTATACCGTGGCTGTGCGCCCCTAGAATACATAGGAGGTTAATAGCCGTAGAAAGCAACGTAGAAAGTTAGTTATATATATGAAGAGTCCCAACAATTTTGATTGTCTTAGAGCAAGAAGCGTCAGAAAATAGACAGATCGACACAAGCACTAAACTCTTTTCTCTACTATGGAAACTATCATGCACCTATCGGAGTAATGTATGTTTCTATGTTTTCAGGTAATGGACGAGAATTCCAAAGTAGCTACTGGATATATCATCGGACTTTCAACAAGCGTCTCTAGAGGCTATACTTACGAAAAGACCCCAAACGAAGTTTTAGATCTTACAGCTGACGATGTTTACAAAATATTATTCAAAAGACACTACAGTTATGCGTGAGTTTATTTCATATTTTAGAAATTGCTGCTATTTTGTCGCGCTTCTTTACAGTTAACGTCATTGGCCTGGACACTGATCATATCATTATGAAGCATTTGTTAAATGCTCAATATATTACAGAGGCGAATTTCGAAGCATCTTCAATGCAAACGCATCATTCACTGAGGGTCATCTCTTGTGGGAAAACAACTGGGTGACTCTAATAGACGGTATGCTGCAGATGAACGTTCTTAGGCAAACGCACGAGGGAATCTCACAGCCCACCTACATAAGGAAGATTACTATACATATCAAGCAACATTTAAACAGCAGTAACATCCAAATTAATAACTTAAATGTAATGAAAACGAATATATGTGCCATACAAGACTATACTAGGTAAGAATTAATGAATATAGATGTCTAAACCTTAAATTGCCCTTTTTTTGTCCTAGACCCGTTATTAGATAGTTAAGTATGTTCAAATTTAAATGGTTTTAGTTGCGGTGGAATATTGATGGAAAATATACGATTCCGTGAATTCCCTACTAACAATATAAGCAAATTGGCGTTAAAAGCGTTAAATTTTGTGCCGCGATTTCAAACTACGACAGATTTAAAGGTAAGTGTCATTTTCAGGCATACGGTTTTCAATATTATAATCATAACACCCTTTTCGCCTTATTTCCTGGATTAGGAAATGGTCAATTTGTTTACTGATATATTGAACATGCATGATCGGATATCATAAATCATATGAATGTTTCAGCTTCCAAATATTCTGCAAGTCTTCGTACAGATTGTAGATGAAAATATTGAGACAGATGTCACAAATGTTGTCGAAATATACGATAAAAAAGGAGAAAACCATATGTTTCATGACGTATCTAATATTTTAAATGCTGTACCCGGAATTGTGATGAAATTTCATCACATGCATAAGAGTGCCCTTTTAGACAATGTTGTTAAAGAAGCTGATTTAGTATTAGTAAGAAACCTCTCAAGTGATGATAATGTAAGTACCACAATAACACACAATACAACAGTAATTTTCTACTAAACTTGAAGTTAATGATTTCTTACAATTTTAGCTATGTCAAATTTTATATCGACTATTACGTCGCAATACATTTGTCATCAATGCTGAAGACGTCGACGAGACAAGTCGCATACAACCATCGGCTTTATACAGCGTAGTTTCAGCCCACAGTTCTAAGAGAACTCGTCTAGAACTAATAAAATGGAGGCCAAAGTCACTGACTGTTGGATCTAATACATTCTCTGTCCGGACTAATTCAGACCTTGCATTGCTACAAACGGCAAGAGCTAATCTCCCTCCTCGACATAGAATGATTGTACTTTCACCATACCCGATGATATCTGGACTCAAAGATCTCATAAAGCAATGGAGGAGCGAACCGGAGCGCAACCAGATATATCTACTAACATTCAAAAAGTCATCTGAAAATCTGAACATGGGAATCCTTCCAGAGTTGGATTTAGCGTTCAATATGGTTAATCACGTAAGTTGAACAAATCTTTAAGGCAGTCTTTACAAGTTTTTATTTATTTAACTTGCAATTGCAACATTCGTATGTAAGTAAATAAATATATAAGCTGTGGTTTAAAATTAATGAACGATTTTCTAACCACTTCGTTGTATCCGATTGAGCTGAAATTTGGCAGACTTACGTAAATTTGGTGACAATGCAAGATTATGTTACCATCGACCTGGAGTCAGGTGGTGACCATAGGATCATGCAAATTGTATAAGTCCACCTCGTTTGGGTTCAGTTCAACTGATAACTCCTTAACTCGTGCATTTTGCAAATGACATAAAAGTACAGTTGGCAATAAAAGCTTGTCAAATAAAAATAACATTTTTGACAGAAATTATAAAATCTCTTTTTACTTAAGAGTGTGAGGAATAGAGGATGTTGTCGACGATACTGACGGCATTATGGGTAGGTTTGAAAACGCTAATTTCGTGATAATCATCTTATGTTTCTATGAAATTAATAGTAAATATTCACCAGGATGATTGGGGTGGAGAGTACTTTGAGCCGCTTCAGCAAAAAGTAAGGTCCAAAAGTGGAATAGCTTTGAAGAGTGCAATAATTGGTGACCTGGAATCTCTTCACTGGGTGGAAACTCCAGCACCTGTAGGTTCCGGTATCCCAGTCAAGGTATTCTAAACAATTTATTAAGTATTTATTTGTACAAAAGAGACATGATAATATATTTCTGAAAACGAAAGATGTACAAAACGCAAAATTACTTGCAGATACATTTTGCCGGGCCAAATTTTAACGATACTAAGCGAGCTTACGGTGAAATACCATTTGAGAACAAGGATGGTACCAGCGACTGTTATGGAATGGATTTTAGTGGGACGTCAGAAGCGTAACTATCTTTTAACATAACGGTATCTCATTACATTGTCCCATAGTGTGTCTTTCTGATCGGGTCCTCTGTACTCAAAATATAAGAATTAGACAAACATTTTGTCAAAAAATTCAGAAACTAATTTAGCAATTGGCCGCCCTGGTAACAGTCGTCGTTTAAACAATGCGCGTGTTCTAACTACTAAGATGTTGTGTAGCTATGTTAGCTTAACTATATTGGTTAACAAGATAGGTTTCTTAATTAATATTTTAATAAGGGGATGAAAGTCAAAAAAAACATTTGTTTTTAAAGAGGACAACGAGTGATGGGAATAGTGAAAGGTGGTGCGTTGAGCGACCTCGTGTTGGCGCACCCTGGGCTTCTGTGGCCTGTGCCGGAGCATTGGAGCCTGGAAGACGCTGCCACCGTGCCATTGCCTTACGCGCTTGCATTCTACTGTCTCGTGAGTGCACACACCCTTGATAATCGTGTCTTGTAGCAGTCAGTGTGCGAGTAGTGTAAAGTGGTATGCTGATTGAGTGACAGAATGATGGGACAGCTAGAGTTTCAGTGGTTCTGTGCAACATTGCACCCTGGCGGACGATACCACCGTGACACAACATTTTTTTCTGAAAAGGTGAAGGTTCAGTGAAAGTTTGTATCGTATACCTACTACTTAATATGTATTTCAATAAATTCACAGGCTATCAAATGTGACCTACGACATGGAATGAGCATCGTCGTTCACGGTGGCGTTGGTGCTCTAGGGCAAGCCGTGATAGCAGTTGCATTGCATTTAAAGTGCGTTGTATTCGTAGCGGTCAGCGATATGGAAAAGAAACGTTTCTTGATGAAATTGTTTCCCGAATTGAGAGGTAAGCGTTTAAGGTCTGCCCTTCAACACAGATTAGATAACTATTAAGTAGAGACCTTATCTCAGTCGAGTTTTAGTCTGAGAACTTAAGTTTAATGACCAGTGATCGGAATAGGTAGAGTATATTTACCTAAACTTCGAAGAACATAGTCGAAAAGTGAAGACTCCCTTACAACTAAATTTTTTTCCGGGACTTAAGTCCGGGAATCTAACTAAAAATTTATATTATTGGTATTCTTTCGCACATTTCTCGAACATTCGCAGTATAGCTGTCTCTTTCACTCCTTCGAGAAATTTCGCCATATACTGAAGTATAGTTCAAAGGGGTCCTGAAAACGCCTAAAAACAGGTTTTCAGGTAATTGCGCCATCTGATTGAGGGTGTCCTGAAACGAACTGAAAACATGTTTCAGGCGCCTGAAAACAACGGCAACTTGGGTGAATTTTCAATCTCCTACTAGGTATGTGAAAGAGCCACCTCTGAAACGGCCTGAAATCACCTTTCAGCCTGCTGAAAATCCTTCTAAGGCACGGAAAATTACGTTTGAAGTTTTAACCTAACCACTGGCGCAACACACATACACACATTACTGTTGCGCCGGTGGTATAGGTCAAAACTGCACCTAAGTTGCCGTTGTTTTCAGGCGCCTGAAACATGTTTTCAGTCCGTTTCAGGACACCCTCTATAAGATGGCACAATAACCTCAAAACCCATTTTCAAGCGTTTACAGGACCCCTTATGGCCATTTGAACTATACTTCAGTATAGTTATGGCGAAATTTCTCGAAGGAATGTAAGAGACAGCACTATTAGAAAGAGACAGCTATGCTGAGAATGTTCGAGAAATGTCCGAAAGAATACCAATAATATAAATTTTTAGTAAGATTCCGGGACTTAAGTCCCGGAAAAAAAATTAGGTCGTAAGGGAGTCTCCACTTTTCGACTTCTGCTTAATCCGCTAGTTTTATTCGTCACTCGCTAATAATTTTATTCGTTATTCAAATAAATTTTGCCCATCTCTGATTGATTATATCATCTATTGCTCAAAAATAGAACTGAGTTTAGTTTCCCACTGCTTCATATTCGGAAAAGTCTAAACCCAACGAGGAAAATGTGCGGTACATACATCAGGTATGCTAACAAGCTTTATACATTTCATCGTGTTTTAATAATTTCAGAGGATCACATTGGCTGCTCCCGAGACAAAAACTTTGCAGATCTAGTGCTAAGCCATACGGGAGGGCGAGGCTGCGATATCGTCATAACATGTGGAAAGGGTGAAATAAAAACGGTACGTAATAACTTAACATGAAAGGTCGTAATAGTACATACTACGAACTTTTTTAACAACATTTGATAATAGAACACGCCCGCAAGTTCCTTCGTGACGGTGAAAAAGTCATAACCCTCATGTATGGGCATTTTTATTTTAAATTCTACGGTTAGGCGAAACTTAGGCTATGTTCAAATACCGTCTAACCTGTCAGTCCGTGACGAAATGTATGGAGTTTGACACTAATCGTCAGTTCTGTGACGACCTGCTAACTGTCAGTTAAGAACGCACTTTAAATAAAAAACCCCGTTTACTTCACCGTAATTGTATAAAAACTGTCCTATTAATCGTCTGGAGATCTCCAGCTATACCTATGGGCGTTTTCCAAATAAACGTGTCACGTGTACACGTGTACACGTTTTTTTGGAAAACGCCCCTATACCAAAAATGGGTGTTAAGCTGTTTTGACGTGAAATACAAACAAACAAACATGCAAAAAAATTAATACTTTTCCTTTTAAAATAGGTAGACTACACTATAAAGACATTTCAGTTATATTAGGTTTCGAATGTTAGGGTTTTTTTTTGGATTTCACGATTTTTGCCATGTTTCTAGGCCTTTGTGAAAAGCTGTGGAGGCCGAGGAATAATTTTGGATACAAGCCCACTAAAAAGCCAAGAAAACTACTTGTTTGGAATGAGCTCATTGGCATGTGAGCGCAATTTCAAGAGTGTCGACTTTTCATCTATCCTTGAAGATCAAAATAAAGACGTATGGAAAGTAAGTTCCTAGTGGATATAACTGAAATGTAAAAAGATACAACAAACAACAGACAACCTTAACAACCGGGTTCTGGTCAGATTTACCCAAACAAGGTGGTTCAAAACGGCTGGCATAATGCACTCTATGGTTTACAGAAACTACAAGGCATGGTAGTCCAGGGTATCTGGTGCGGATACGTGCGTCCTCTGTCACGCGTGACGTACATGCCAGATGAGGCGTCGCGAGCTTTCCGGTTGCTAGCCGCCAGTCGCCATCGCGGCAGGGTACTGCTGCGTATGCAGCCTGGTCTTCCGCAGACTACGTGCCCCAGGTAGAGTGGATATTATCATGTCATACACATTTGTACGGCAGGATTTACTCTATCTCTTACTAGTTATTGTACATGTTCTCTTTGAATCCATCATCGTCCCTGTGATCTATCTACAATTTAGCCTATCTCTCACTGTTGGGAATCTTATTTAAAAGCGAGTCTTTGTCTATGCGCAAACCGGGTCCACTGCTTAAATTGCTATGTTTGATTATCCCACTGACTGAGTGCATACTCACTATGTTTTAGTCTGATCATTGACTTATGATATAAAATCAAAAACCGGCCAAGTGCGAGTCGGACTCGCGCACCGAGGGTTCCGTACAAACTCATAAGTAGATACATGAATAGTTCAAGAAAAACTATATGGCGATTAGTTTAGTAGGAGCAAATAAGTATGTGTTAAGATTTTTAAAAATTTCTCAAAAACAGTGCAAGTTAGGAAAACCGTTATATTTTTCCTGTAATATATAGGATGACATTAATAATTGGTAATTATTACAGATTTTTCTGTTCAGTAACTTCGAAGATAATAGGGGGGGAACGGTATTTTTTTTAACGTTTTTCGCCATAAATCAAAAACTACTTATTTAAAAAAAAATACAAAAATACTGTTTTAATCTAAAAATTAAGCCCTTTCATTTGATACCTCACTCAATATAATAGCTCTACTTTCAATTTGCAAAGTCTCATTACGGACCCCTTTAAAAAAAAAGTAAAAAAGTTACAAGAATTTTTTTACATCCTATAAGCTTGGGTTAGCGGTTCTTAACACTATTCCAAAGGCCGTAGCAGGATAAGGGAGGAAAAAATGCCCTTTAATGATTAAGAGCTGTTTATTTTTTCTATAGTTTCTTTCATTTAGTTGTATAATTGTGCAAAGTTTGGTTGAAAAATTCCCAGTGGTTCAGCCGGGAAAAAATAAAAACAAAATTTATGAAATTTGACGTATCTCTAAAACTATAAATCTTTATCATAATATCTTTAATTCATTTTGGTTAATTAAATAGTATGTATGCCTTAAAAGAAAATTGAGTCTCTATCTTTGCAATTTCTGTAAAAAACACGTAAGTCAAAATTTCAAAAAAAAGTTTTTTTGATACCTGAAGGAGTGACCACTCTAAGTGACATTTCTAAAAAAGCCTTATTTAACGATCTGTCAGTCATATAAGTTTGACGGTTAAAATCGAAAAGCAACAGTGTCAAAATTAAAAAACTATGTTGGTGGGATTCTGTTACATTTTATTCTTATACTATTCTAATCTAATACAGCCAAAGAACTTAAAAATAAATCTTCTTTGTGAAAAATTAAAAATAAATCAATTATTGACATTCCCATTAATATTGGCTTGAAAATACACAGGGTGGTTTTCGATAATCTGTACATATGAAAAGGGGTGAAATTTCGGCCAATTTTATCGGTAAAACTGATTTTAATTTTTGTTTGTGGTCATTCGTTTTTTTTTACAGATTTTTAAACTTTCAGTGAAATTTTCGGCAGTACATCTGTTTGCCACGGTATAACTTTTGAACTAATTGCTTAAAATTGTAAGAAAAAATTGCAGGGTCATGGCAATAGACACGTTATTTAGTAGCAATAACAATAAACCACCGACTTGAAGAAAAACTCGTCAAAAAAAATTATAATTGTGAAAAACGGCTGCAAAACTTCAGTTTTTTTTACGGAAAACACCGTTTTTCTCGAAAGTTTGCGAATATTGTGACCATTTTTTCATGCTTATCTTCGTTTAGCACTTAATTGTGATCTTACAAACATTTTTTTCTTACAGCTTTGAACAATAAGATCAAAAGTTATACTGCGTCAAACAGATGTACTGCCCAAAATTTCATAGCAAACTGTAAAAACCTGTAAAAAATTTTTTTTTGCCCAGAAACAAAAATTAGTCATTTTTACCGATAAAATTAAATGGAATTTCACCCCTTTTGATATGTACAGATTATCGAAAACCAGCCTGTATTTGTATTAATTGTCGCCTTTTAACTTATAAAACCTTTTTTTTTCAAATAGGTAATCATCATTATTTCTAATTAAGCCTTACTTATCGCTTCACCAGATATATTCATTCGTAGGTAGGGTGTTGTTCACACATTGCCGCAATTGTGTACTACCTATCGCACGCAAGATATTTATCAAAAATTATTCAGCCTGCCGAAATTCTTAGTGGACCTTTTTTGAGAAACGGTATTAGTGTTACCGTTAATGAAGATAGCGATAGTGATTAAAATAAGAAGTAAAATACATTTTTAAGTTGATACATACGAGTAAATGCCATAAATTTATTTTATTTTTAGTTCTTAACAAAGAATATTTATGTTTAAGTTCTTTGGCTGTATTAGAATTGTATAAGAATAAAATGTAACAGAATCCGACCAACATAGTTTTTTAATTTTGACACTGTTGCTTTTCGATTTTAACCGTCAAACTTATATGACTGACAGATCGTTAAATAAGGCTTTTTTAGAAATGTCACTTAGAGTGGTCACTCCTTCAGGTATCAAAAAAACTTTTTTTTGAAATTTTGACTTACGTGTTTTTTACAGAAATTGCAAAGATAGAGACTCAATTTTCTTTTAAGGCATACATACTATTTAATTAACCAAAATGAATTAAAGATATTATGATAAAGATTTATAGTTTTAGAGATACGTCAAATTTCATAAATTTTGTTTTTATTTTTTCCCGGCTGAACCACTGGGAATTTTTCACTCAAACTTTGCACAATTATACAACTAAATGAAAGCAACTATAGAAAAAATAAACAGCTCTTAATCATTCAAGGGCATTTTTTCTTCCCTTATCCTGCTACGGCCTTTCAAGTCGATAGCATCAGTGGATCCTGAGATATCTTGCTGTGACAGACAGACAGACAGACAGACAGACAGACAGACAGACAGACAGACAGACAGACAGAGTCGCACCATAAGGGTTCCTTTTTTACCATTTTGGTACGGAACCCTAATAAGTTGAGTGATTTATCTGCGGTTCCTATAAATTGCTTTACTACCATACAATAATCAGTTTTCTTTTGTCTCTTTTTCATCTGTACTTTCTTTCTCTGCCATCGCTTCTCTTCCCAAAGCGCCCCTACCACCTATGTCACACAGTGGTTAATGTTTTCACAGACTATTCTGTATAGCTGACCGCTGCCAACTGCTGCTGAGCGACGAAGATGAGCCAGCGATGCAATTAGCCGACACGCTGGTTAAGCGTGGTGCTCGAACTCTGCATCTGCACTTGTCAACTACCACACTGCGATCTCGATTACCTAAGTATTATTATACTTATAAGCAAACTACTTTCAGAACTCTCACTCAGCTAACAATATACCTACTCGTTTTTTTAATATATCTATAGCTCCTGCGTGTTCTGTAGCTACTCGTAGTCATCTAAAATCTAGTTACTCTAGCTACAGGATACTATAGTAAATTGCCGTTGTTTTACAGGACCTGGGAGAAATTGGATGTGAAAGTTCAAATATCGTCGGATGAGCTCAAAAACAGTAAGACGATAACTGAATTGCTGAATGAAAGCCTACGCATGGGCCCAGTAGAAGGCATATTTGTAATAGTAACTAAAGAACTCAACTGTCAGAAGCAGAAACTGTATGAAATGCTAATAACAAATTTAGATCTTGTGGCCAGAAAAACGTGCCCTACATTGAAGTACGTATTTTTTGTATCAGAGACATATTGTCCAGATAAAGAGTAAAGTCTATATCAAGAACTATTGCAGATATTTTGCTGTGATGAGCGTTAACAACTCCGTTGGAGAGCGGGTATGCCTTTCAAGAGGCAGCGATCGATTGCCAGGAATGATTCTTCGCGTATCAAAGGTGAACAATACAATACAATCATACTTTATTGCACACCAAAAGATAAATTACAATGCAAAGTTATACAAAAACAGTGGTAAACAATAGGCAGAAGGTGAACTTGGATAACAAAGAAAAATCGTTAGGCTTTTAAATTTGGATCATTATTCGAGGATGTGATTCCTCTGTCCATAAATATTGGAAAATTCCTTGTAGATTTCGCTTCACTAGCGTATAATTTTTCCAAAAATGCCATGCAGCATTCCGGAATTCGTAAATATTTATGGAAAGAGGAATCATATTTTTGAAGGATGTCCTATTTTCATAATAAGGTATTTATGTCATTATTTTCAAAAACATTTTGTTAATACATTAATTTTGAAAGTAATTTGGTTATCCTACAGGCAGACGGCGTATTGATAGATGCGAGCGATATCACAAAAGCAGTGGAGCAAGGTCTTTGTTCAGGGCATTCCGCAATTCTTGCTCATTTTCAAGCTGGGAATAAAGCCAAATCTCTTCTTGAACAAATTTCTGCAACGGCTGGTGAGTGTTTAAATATGTTATTTAAGTTCTCTTGTAATTTTTAATTTTTATGTACACCCATATCATAAATTCTCTATTATGCGTTTGGAAACCGTATAATAACGACCACCATTATCGCAAACAGTGCTGTAACTCTGTGTTATCTGTGCCACTGTTATAACAATGTTTGAAAAATCATTATACCTAAAATTGGTACAGTTACTATAATGAAAATCTAGTTGGTCATAATTTGAAATCTAGTCGGTGAAGACGGCGGTGCAATGGCAGTAATTCTTATGGTTCCCGAACTCATCAATGATTTATAATATGTGTGTAGATAATGTCATGTATATGTCGCCGCCTACTAGCTTAATTAGCCAACTGCCTAGCCTTTTCATAAAACGGCGCCATTTACTTAAGTGCCTGGATGAACATCGGGCCGTCTAGCCCTTCTATCAAACGGCTAAGCAAACTACTTACGTTCGAGAACATTAAATAACCAGCCTTAGCCGAGTCCGTCAAATTTTAGTTGTACAAATCTATTCTGTCCTAGAACCTGATCTCACAAGAGGGGCGCGGGAGGCCAAGCCCCCGCATGGAATAACTAAATATTTTTACTAAAAAAAATCCGACCGCGGTGCACTTTAAAAATGCATAAAATCTGCCATTCTGTTTATTTTAACGAACTTCATACCCAGTGACACTCGCGCCATCAAGACGAATCTAATGATGTATCATTTATCAAAATCGGTTGTGCCGTTGAGTAGTTACGAGCGGACACAGGAACGGACATACATACATACAGGTCAAACACATAACCCTCCTTTGGGCTTCGCCGCAGTCGGGTAAAAAGTGAACAAAACAAAGTCCTTTTTTAGCTTAGGTTTGTTAGTCAACTTGTGTCCCTCGGAGCAGAAATAGAAGTTCGTCCACCTGCTGGCGGGTCATTGTTGTAAAGAAAACCCTAATCAAAGCCCATTTCCATAGTTACCCTACTAAACGAACGGCCTAAGCATTGGTCAGACATATGGCTAACTGATACATTGACGCATTGGCTAAATTTCATCCAGGCAGTTAACTAAACGGGGCCGTTTAGTGAAAAGGCTAGGCAGTTAATCAAATGGCTAGGTATACCAGTCAGCTGCGACATATACAACTGTATATAATTAAGGCTTAAAACACTCGTGTGATCTTATTATTATAAAATCACACTCGTGTTTTAAGGCCTCTCATTATATATCAGTTGCATAAACTACTATTATAGGTATTATTAAAAGTATCTAATAATAACCTCGATTTGCAGATGTTACTATTTCAAAAGATGCCAAGGGTAGTATGACACTACAAGGCTTGGGCATTGCCTCCGATAAAGCACAAGCAATATCTATCTTATTAAGAGACACCCATAATATTTCAATCGATGAAGAGAAGATACCTTTTCTTACAGTACAAAAGTAAGTAGCGTCCGTCGAAAACATGTTTTATGCCGAAACTGAAACTTTTATAGAGTCTGTGCGGAAAGAGAATAGGATTAAAATTGGGGGGCGCTGTAATGCTTTTCTACCGAAGAATTCTTTTTTGCCGTGTTTGCCATACTGGGTAGGTTAGTTCCGTTTTTCGCCACGCCTATTCTGTTTCCGCACAGACTCCAGTCCTAATGGTCTGTCATTTTGGATAGGGTATGTTTTGGGGAGTATACAAGAACTTAGGCAAGAATCAGCCTTGAGGCTATAAGATAAATTTTGACCCTAATCTTGCAACTCCAGGACCGTCTGGCAGGTATTTAGCAACGCCCTACTACTGGTCTGGCAATGTTACCTCGAGATTACCAGCATAAAAAACTATAGATTAAACCCAAAACTATCCTTGAGGCGATAAGATATTTTTCCAGATTTTTTTGCAAGTTTACGGGTCTCCCCTGGACACAACCACTCCGAGGTGCCAGACGTTGAGATTTGTGACCGGAAGTAGACCGAAATAAGGGAGAAACAGAGCATTTTCATGAGGAAACAAGATGAACATTTCGCCCCTGCCTCCTAGACCCTGTTAGAATCGTTGAATAAAATGTCAGTGGGATGTTCATTCTAGAGTTTTTAGACTAATGAACAATGAGACACAGATTCATGTAGGTGGTATAAAATAAAAGAAGTTTAGTAACAAGATATAATATAGGTAATATGTATTCTAGGTTTTAATTTTGACAAATCACTATTACGAGTACACAGCCTCGAAAGCCTAATTTTAGCGATTAGCTACGCCATTGCCAGCTGTGCCAAGCACTCGAAGATAACCGAACGCGATCCGAAAGTACATTGTTGTATAAAGTAAAGGTTGGGTAGTTTTTTGAACGAAACCGAAACTTTGGACGAAACATGATTTTAATACCGAATCCGAAACTCCGTTTAGACACTATAAATAAAATAAAAATGTAATAACATTTACCGTAATTTTAAGGGAATATTCAACATAAACCTTAGAAGTGCACATTTGCGCATACTATTACTATGCAAATGTCTGAGCCTATTTAAACTCCGAAATGCTTCGTTCGGAGTTTGTCTCTCTCTCTCTTGTTATAGAACATTTTAAGGGGAGCGGCAAAGCAGCATGGCTAACACAAGACCTCCGCGACATGTCTCGCGCGCGACGAGACAAGTAACGGCGAATGGGAACGCACACTGTAACGCAGCAAAATGAACGAGCGCTCTCTTTGCCTGTGACATGATGCATCGCGCGCCAGACATGTGATGGCCATTTTGTGCTGGCTGTGCATTTGTGCAAGATACGAACGATTATCGAACGAAGCGGGGTCGATTTCAGAGCGTTTCGACAGCGGCTGTTTTTTTTTTTCATTCGTGTTCCAGCAAATATAGGCAAGGCAACAAGCGGTGGTGATCACAGTTAACTTTTATTATAAACGATAGACGGTATCGTATCGAGGCTACACATGATTTAATCAAAAGTTGTCGTCACTCGACAGTCCTCCGCAGTAAAAGCCGAGTGACACTAATGAAATAAAAAAAACGCCAGAAAAACGTCTGAAATCGATCCAGCGTCTCAGAGTGTAGGCCCTGACTTGAGAACGATATTTCTTGAGGGTGGTTTATTCATTCGAACTGAATTTTCTGCAGATTACAAGATATCGAAAATATGTCAACGGAAAGCGAGTATTTACCCAAACAAGGTTTGAATGCTGTCTTCGATTATGTTGATCCGGAGGAACTATTGGCGACATTGGAGTTTGTGCCACTGCCCACGCTGTCACAAAATAGCGAACTGGTGAGTTATAATCTAGTTTATATCAATTCCCTAAAATAAGTACCTACGCATGCGCGTAAAAATAATAGCAACCGAACGGTTCAACGTGAGACCAGTGGGTTGGTTACGGAGTCGGTCTTAGTTTCAAGAAATATAAGCCTGTACTGTATCTCTAGTATAATTGTGATGCGCGACTCTATGTGGCTTGACAAATACTGCATATCTCGTTCCATTCAATATAATGGGACAGTGGTGGGTCATGTTTTGGCGTAGGACATGCAAGATCACGGCCAGATGTGCTAGCCCAGCTGAACACATTACCAAAATTAAAAAGCAAACGCGAAGGAAGCCCATTCTGGTTGTATGTGGGTACCATAACCTAATACCCCGCATAGCCGTACAAACTCTTACTATTGAAAAAAACCGGTCAAGTGCGAGTCGGACTCGCTCACCGAGGGTTCCGTACAAACTCGTAAGTAGATACGTGAATAGTTCAACAAAAACTGTATGGCCGTTAGCTTAGTAGGAGCAAATAAGTATGTGTACGATTTTTGAAAATTTCTAAAAAACGATGCAATTTAGGAAAGTTGTTTTATTTTTCCTGTAATATTTAGGATGATATTAATAATTGGTAATTATTACAGATTTTTCTGTTCAGTAACTTCGAAGATAATAGGGGGGGAATGGTATTTTTTTTAACGTTTTTGGTCATAAATCAAAAAGTACAAAATTAAGAAAAAAAACAAAAATGGTTTTGGAATCTACAAATTAAGCCCTTTCATTTGATATCCCACTCGATATAACAGCTCTACTTTTGTTTTTCCACATCCCATTTCGGACCCCTTTAAAAAAAAAGTAAAAAAGGTATAAGATTTTTTTTCTATCCAATAGGCTCGAGTCAGCGACTTTTAACACTATTCCAAGTTTCAAGTCGATAGCATCAGTAGATCCTGAGATATCTTGCTGTGACAGACGGACAGACAGACAGACAGACAGACAGACAGACAGACAGACAGACAGACAGAGTCGCACCATAAGGGTTCCTTTTTTACCATATTGGTACGGAACCCTAAAAAGGGACGTGTGCCTGGCAGCGTATTCAACTAGATTTTCATTATTTACTATATTTTTCTATTAGTAGTACTTATCCGAAACTTTCAACGTGCCTGATTACTGTAGGAATTTTGACAGCGATATCGCATAAATATTATTCGACACATGTCATGGCCGGTAACTAACACCAAAACATTTACATCCGCCCCACAATACACCTTTTACCTAAGTTTTACTAACCAGCGTGGGGGTACAGACCATTCACTCTCATCCATGAGAGTAATAGTATGCCTGTGGCCAGCACTGGAATATATACAGGGTGGGAGGGACTATACCGACAAACTTTAACTATAGATTCTAACAACTATGAGGAGCAAAAAAAGTTATGTGATGTATAGTCGAAAAACGCTTACTTTCAGAGATATTCATTATTTTTTAAATGAAAACTCCCAAGTGTGTAACAAGCCCTAATAAATGTGACTAAGATAGTTTTACTATTTTTTTTAAATCCTTTAACTAAACAGCAATTAACCTTCGCTGTATTTGATGATAAGCGACTACGAGGCCAAAAAATTGACCTTTCGTTTCCATTTTAGCTTTTTTTTTCTTTTTGATAACTTTCCCTCCAGTAAGGACATGTTTATAACGAGGGGCTGAATTTATTGATTTATTTTGTTCCATAAGACTATTAATGTAAAATGACAATATTCGACCCATGTTGATATAACATTATTTACTCGTCACACCACCAGGAATTCATGGCTAAAGTATGTCGGTATAGATAAGTAGACTGATGATGACAAATGAATGACCAAACGGGACAGAAACAAATGCGAATGATAAAACAAAAATACGTTAAAAACTGCCGTTCCTTTACAAGATCATTGATAACTTTCAGAGGGATGACGAGTTCAGCTCTCTACATTCCCAGTCGTTCTTGTGCATAATCCCTGGATTGGAAGGCCACCATCACCGCTACCGCTTGATGTGCGAACGACTGAAGCTACCAGCTTTTGTGATGCAACCAGGCCTTGATAGACCTTGCGAAACTAACCAAGAAATGACTGCCAGATACGTGAAGGTATGATAATAAAAATTCATGCGCTCCTAATAATTTTTTGGTCAAGTGCAGCGCTATGCAACTATCCAAACTTAGCACAATGCTAAGAACGGAGCTTGTTGCCATTAGGTACCAAAGTAAGCCTGTCTTGGAATTACACATCTCTCAGGGCTTTCTAGTATATTCTGTGTTTTCTGCAATAAATTATTCCTTTTTTTTATGTGATACCCCGCTATTCACTAATACTTTTATTTTCCTTTTCAGACTCTTTTGAAAACAGTTGACCCAAAAAAGAAATTTTACCTATTGGGATACGAAATGGGGGTATTGACAGCATTAGACATTGCTGCAATATTAGAAGATCATGGTAATATATTTTTTTATCCTGGTCCGATTTTTGCTACAGTTAGTAAGGCTTACAACTCTTACAAGTTTGTCAGGGGTCAAAAAACGTTACATGTAAATATATACGTTCAAATTCAAATATTATGTATTCAAGCAATGTGAAGGCAATAGGCAAGTAGCAGGTCACCTCGCTATAGATATGTGTGCTGGGGCTCGGAACCGGTATTTTGCAAAAACGCCGAATTATTATTACTATTATATTTTTTTTTATGAAATAGGGGGCAAACGAGCAGACGGGTCGCCTGATGGTAAGCAATCACCGTCGCCCATAGACACCTGCAACACCAAAATTAATTATTTTATGCTTATTATGTACGGCTCAGTTATGTATTTAAGTAATGACTTCGTATTATTAGATTGTCCGATTAAAAATGAAATAATAAACCAAAGAACGAATAGAACGGAAAAAATACCGGTATTTTTGTATGGAGACCCTAGTAGCATTTACCGAATACTAGTAGCATTTTGGGTTGGCTGATTGTTGGGCCTCCGTCTACCATTTGGTCGGCCAACCGTGAGGAATGTCACCCCTAATATAAGTTTGTTGGCAAATCACAAATTTCCTGGTTGGCTAGCCAACCGTATAGACAGTCGGCCCAGTGTTATAAGTTTGTTGGCAAAAACACAAACTTCGTGGTTGGCTAGCCAACCGTATAGACAGTCGGCCCAATGATATAAGTTTGTTGGCAAATCACAAACTTCTTGGTTGGCTTGTCAACCGTATAGACAGTCGGCCCAGTGTTATAAGTTTGTTGGCAAAAACACAAACTTCGTGGTTGGCTAGCCAACCGTATAGACAGCCGGCCCAATGATATAAGTTTGTTGGCAAATCACAAACTTCTTGGTTGGCTTGTCAACCGTATAGACAGTCGGCCCAGTGTTATAGGTTTGTTGGCAAAAACACAAACTTCGTGGTTGGTTTGCCAACCGCAGAGACAGTCGGCCCAACGTCATAAGTTTGTGGGAAAAATGAACCAAAATTTGTGCCGTTGGCCCAATGATGGAGTTTTGTAGGCAATGTCACGCAAATTACTGGTTGGTTAACCAACCGAAGAGATTGTAGGCCCAACGTTGTGGCAAAACCACCCAAACTCTACGCGGTTGGCTCAACATTGGGGCTTTGTTGGGGTTGCCACTACCATCTCCCTACGGAATGCCAACCGTTGGCATTCCGTGACAACGATACCCCAACGGTAAATGCTACTAGGGGTACTGGTATCCGAGCCCTGGTTGGAATGCCTTAGGCGTATATCATAGCAAATAGTTGACTGTTGCGTGTTATATTGCTAAGATCTTATACTGTCTTTAAAATGCTTAAATTAGTGGTATCATGTCTTTACAAGCTGTTATACAGCTTATGTGCATCTCGGGCATTCATACCAGCAAAGATTTTTTAAGTTTCCACGTTTACCATATTCTTTTGTGGACAGGATTGACTGGCACGGTGTTCTGCTTGGGCGCCGGCCCCGAGGAATTCTTGGCCGAATTGGAAGAGCAACTACGTGCCGTGTGCGCCGGCGAGGCGGACTCTGAGCAGGCGCTACAGAACGCCATAGCCCGGCATATGTGCGCGCTCATGGGCAGTACGGGTTCTGCGCAGCTTGAGTCCGCGCTTCGTGATGCACCGACTTGGAAAATGAAGATCGAAGCGAGTGTACGCGTGTTGCGAGGCCGCGTAGCGCACTCAGCACAGTACGCGCGGACGCTTATCGAGGCTGCGTACGCTCGCGTAACCCAGACGAAGCGTTACGCTAAACAGTGTCTTCAAGCGCCGCCGCGCGTGCTTGAATCCCGCGTGGTACTCCTACTCTCTCCAAGCAATGTCACCTCCCCCCACTCACTGCAACGCTACTCTCGCCTGCCAATAGCCGTGCACGACTTACGCGCGCCGCTTGCGCACGCCACTGACGACTTGCGCGTTGCAGCCATCATTAACCAATACCTCGACGAAGAGGTTTTACAGAAATTTGAGAACAAAAACCTTTGCGAAACCTATGTCATGAATGCCGACGTGTTTATGACTGCTTAAATACGATATTCTGTTCAAAATACAGCTGAAAACCTCTTTTACTTATGAAAATGTTTCATTTACTTGCTGGGTAGGAAATTTTTTTAAAATATTGGTATGTATGAAAAAAGGTAATAATAAAAATCCATACTAAATAATAACTGGCCAAGAGCATGTCGGACCATGCACAGGGTAGGGTTCCATAGCCGTAACTATAAGGTAAAAAATACGATGTAAAAAAGCACAACAACAAAAGAGCGTATCTTCATAGCAATTACGTCCTTTTGTTGAGAAGTGCAGTTTATCGGTAATGTAATAACTCAAAAACGGTTAATCCGATCTTGATGAAAATAATTTTCGTTGAAAGTATTAATTATTAAGCGGTACCATTGTGATTTTTTCCATACTTTTCGGACACACGGTTTAGAAGATAAAAGGGGGGGGGGGGGGACACAACTTTCGGAGCAATTATTTCCAAATATATTCACTTAATCAAAGACATTACTTTGAAATCTCTAGTGTTTTTTAAAGAGCTGTCGAACCATGTACCACACGTTGATATTTGCTGAATTTTTTTTTTTAACTTCTGTAACATGTATGGAGTGCCCCTCTAAAAATATTTATTTTATTTGTTTAACTACCAAACTAAGTAGCGGCTCATACAAGACACCTATATTCCAAATTTCATCAATATCCACCATGTAGTTTTTGAGTAAAATGCCTGTGACATACGGACAGACGGACCGGACGGACATGACGAAACTATAAGGGTTCCGTTTTTGCCATTTTGGCTACGGAACCCTAAAAATGATCTTAAATGTGTATCTTTGTTATCAAAACCTTTCGCTAATTAATCATTTCCATTAGTAATAATCCGCCCCAGGACACAGATGCCCCAACGTCGTTCCAATGCAGAGCTCTGACGAAAGTATTTTTGTCACGGTTAGTAGCAGAAGTGAAAGGCCCATAAATTGTGACGTTTTCCCTGCAAATAGCTGGCGGAAAATGCTATGGCTATTGCTATGTGACCTATTTCGGGGATGGAGGGAGGTTTTCAAAATACCACGTCTGGTCACAGGTAGAGGTAGAGGGCATTTCACGCTTTTCTGAGCTGCGTCTAATGGTTACTTAAAGGTTACTTCACATATGTTGTGACGCCAGCTGCTTAAAACTTTCCGTTTGCAAAAGTTATTTTAAATCAAAGCGCCAGTGAAGACTTGCGTGTTGCAGCCATCATTAACCAATATAAAGAGGTTTTACAGGAATTTGAGTAGAAAAACCATTGCGAGACCTATGTCATACATTCCCAAGTGTTCATGACTTAAATATTAGGTTACTCTGGGGAAATACAGCTGAAAACATGTTTCACTTATATTATTGCTGGGTAGGCAAACGTTGTTATTAAATTATTGGGTATTGGTGAATAAAATATATAAAATGCATATTAAAATGTCTTTATTATCCAAACCCCTTGCTAATGATCAAAAGCGAAATGAATGTGAATCCAAAAAAAGATGATTCCTAAAATAGATTTCCTGCATTAGGGATTTATCTAAAGCAAGAATTAACAAAAAAGTTGCTTTGTATCTTGTCTACTCCGACTCTAAAAAAGTTATTTCCTCCTTCAACTGATTTCCTACAGTTCAACTGATTTCCTCTATAGAAAATAGAATAGAATCTAGTCAAAAAACTGGACAAGTGCGAGTTAGACTCGTGTGGAGACGGTTACACACAATTACCCAAATACGGACGTGTAACGGAAATATATGAATTTTAAACATGGCGGCTACTGTAGAGGGGTCAACTAGAAAATTAAAAAATAACTGGCCAAGAGCATGTCGGACCATGCTCAGTGTAGGGTTCCATAGCCGTAACTATAAGGTAAAAAATACGATGTAAAAAAAGTACAACAACAAAAGAGCGTATCTTCATAGCAATTACGTCCTTTTGTTGAGAAGCGCAGTTTATCGGCAATAACTCAAAAACGGTTAATCCGATCTTGTTGAAAATAATTTTCGTTGGAAGTATTAATTGAGCGTTATCTTTGTAATTTTTTTTATATTTTTCGGACACACGGTTTAGAAGATAGAGGGGGGGGGACACAATTTTCACAACTTTCGGAGCGATTATTTCCAAAGGTATTCACTTAATCACAAACATTACTTAAGAACCTTAAAATGTTTTCAAAAGAGCTGTCGAACTATGTACCACACGTTGACATTTTGTGAAAAAATTTTTTTTTAGCTTCTGTTACATGTATGGAGTGCACCCCCTAGATTTTTTTATTTTTATTATTTAACTACCAAACTTAGTTGCGGCATCTACAAGACATCTATATTCCAAATTTCATCAGTATAGGTCTTGTAGTTTTTGAGTAAAATGCCTGTGACATACGGACGGACGGACGGACGGACGGACGGACGGACATGACGAAACTATAAGGGTTCCTTTTTAGCCATTTTGGCTACGGAACCCTAAAAACCGGCCAAGTGCGAGTCGGACTCACATACGAAGGGTTCCGTACCACCGTACAAAAAAACATTGTAATAAACAACTGGCAAAAGGTCTTAAATGCCGTGTAAATCAATGGCACTTAAAACCTTTTGGTTGAGAAGTTTTTCGGCAATAAACTTCAAAACGGTTTATCCGTTACTATTCAAAATAATTTTCGTTGAATGTATTTATTAAGCGTTACCTTCCTGATTTTTTTCATATTTTTTGGATCTACGGTTTAAAAGTTAAAGGGGGGGGGGGGGGGACACACTTTATGCAACTTTCGGAGCGATTATTTCCGAAAGTATTCACTTAATAAAAAATAACTGGCCAAGAGCATGTCGGACCATGCTCAGTGTAGGGTTCCATAGCCGTAACTATAAGGTAAAAAATACAATGTAAAAAAAGTACAACAACAAAAGAGCGTATCTTCATAGCAATTACGTCCTTTTGTTGAGAAGCGCAGTTTATCGGCAATAACTCAAAAACGATTAATTCGATCTTGTTGAAAATAATTTTCGTTGAAAGTATTAATTGAGCGTTATCTTTGTAATTTTTTTTATATTTTTTGGACACACGGTTTAGAAGATAGAGGGGGGGGGACACAATTTTCACAACTTTCGGAGCGATTATTTCCAAAGGTATTCACTTAATCAAAAACATTTCTTAATAACCTTAAAATGTTTTCAAAAGAGCTGTCGAACTATGTACCACACGTTGACATTTTGTGAAAAAAATTTTTTTTAACTTCTGTTACATGTATGGAGTGCCCCCCCTAGATTTTTTTATTTTTATTATTTAACTACCAAACTTAGTTGCGGCATCTACAAGACATCTATATTCCAAATTTCATCAGTATAGGTCTTGTAGTTTTTGAGTAAAATGCCTGTGACATACGGACGGACGGACGGACGGACGGACGGACGGACGGACATGACGAAACTATAAGGGTTCCTTTTTAGCCATTTTGGCTATGGAACCCTAAAAAGTATATAAAAGTTTTATAATGTTTTTAAAAGAACTATCGAATTATGTAACTCAAGTAGATGTTTGCTAAAAAAAAAATTTTTTAGCTTCTGTTAGATGTATGGAGTGCCCCCCCTAGATTTTTTTATTTTTATTATTTAACTACCAAACTTAGTAGCGGCATCTACAAGACATCTATATTCTAAATTTCATTAGTATACGTCTTGTAGTTTTTGAGTAAAATGCCTGTGACATACGGACGGACGGACGGACATGACGAAACTATAAGGGTTCCTTTTTAGCCATTTTGGCTACGGAACCCTAAAAAGTTAGCAAACGATATCGTGTGACATATGTATATCAAATTAAAGAGCTCACTGTGAGAATCTCAAATTTATAATTTTTATATAAATAGTTTTGAAGTTATTTAATACAATAGGCAAATTTGACCATTCTCCTCCCCCGCCCTCCTTATCTCCGAAACTATTGGACAACTCGGTTTTTGTTGCGTCAAACTTTGACTGACTAAGTACCCTAGATGGCGTTAAAATCAACTTTTGTGTTTTTCCGTTATAAGCAGAGCACGTTTTACATTATGTTTTCTTTGACACTGATGACATGTTTTAATAGTTTCATAAATAAATATCCCACTAATATTATAAATGCGAAAGTTTGTGAAGATGTTTGGATGTTTGGATATTTGGATGTTTGGATGTTTGAATGTTTGTTACCTAATAACGGGATAATAACTGGATGGATCAAGCTGAAATTTGGCATGCAAGTAGATCAAGTCCTGGATTGAAACATAGGATACTTTATAACCCGGTAAAGAGTTCCTTTGGGACAATAACGGGAACAACGCGGGCGAAGCCGCGGGAAAATGCTAGTCTATTATAATTATAATTAGTTAAAATTAACAACAGATTTATTAATTATACATTACTACAAATGTGATATGTACGTGGAATGAAACGTTCCAGCGGTTATAAACGAAACTTCTTAGTGAACTCTATGGCTACTGAGTAATTTTGTTTTTTTTTTTCAATTTTACTGTCAATATTTTGCTTGTGTCAAAATAAAATGAAAATTTACGGTATTAAGTGACTTTATTTAATTGTTGACGAAATGCATGTCGTACCATTTGCACAATTCCTCAGTGTTCAAAAAACGCAACAAGAACAAATATAAAAACTTCTCAGGGTAGCACGCGCGCACACCGCGACACCAGCGGCAGTGAGCTACATTACACAATATCGGACGGCAACGTGACGAGCGCCACCACATCACAGGAATGATCTCGTGATAGAACAGCTACACAAAGCGTTTAATATGGATAAGTACAATCCTAACCATTTTCGAATGAGCGACTACATAGACCTCTTCGAAGTGAACTGCACAATCGTCGGCGACGTGGAGGGAGATGACGATATGAAGAAAGACCTTCTGTTTAACAACATTACGCCTGACGTGTTCAGTGAATTGAAGATAGCACTTATTCCCAACTTCGAAATAAGCACGTACCCAGACATAAATAAATCATGATAACGTCAGAGAAAACTTTATTTTTATTCCTCCTCTTATGTTTTTACCCTGGGTAGATTTTGTTCAGTCAATGCTTGGGAATGCCACTTAACCGAAATTAAATTTTGTGTTGGAACTTCCATACCGAAAAAAAAGCGCGGGAAACGTGAAACGCGGCGGTTGTGGTTTTTCGTTTTCTTAACTTTTATTTTAAAATTTATGTAAAATAAGATCAGATTGGTGGTGGATTTGTATATATTTTAGTTTATTATATCTGTTAATATATTTTTTTGTATATAGTGTACATAAATACGACAAACTAGGTAAGTTTTATTTGTAAATATATTTCATGGGACCGGAGGAGAAAAAACCTCCCGACCCTGGAGGTGCTAATCTCCAGGTCGGTTATAATGTTGTTATTGACTCAGAGTCCGGCATGGACACCGATGCATCCGGTAAAAATGAACTTAAACGGCATAAATCCCAAAAGCGGTGCAGACACTGCAATAAAAAAAGGAAGAGGGATCAGAGCTCTGGCGGGGAATATTCCTGCGATTGTTTAGGTGCTGATGTTGTTAGCGAACATTCACGTAATAATACTACAAATACTGTACCTGACCCGCTTACTACATCTAACAATAAAACAAGCACTCAAGTTAGTAGAACTTTATTTACTAACACAGATGTCGCCCCCTATACTATACATGTTCAGCTCGGTAAAGATAATGCAAGCTCTTCTTTACATCCAGTTGCTTTTGGGAGGTTTCTGATGAAAAATAACTTTCGGAATGTCGTAAACGGCAGTGTGAAGCGGATTGGAAGGACCCGTATTTCGATGGCCTTCTCGAACATGATCGACGCCAACGCATTTATCACCGATGGCCGCCTTGAGGCGGAGAAGTTAAATGCCTACATCCCTTCTTTCTCCGTCACACGCATGGGCTTAGTGCGTGGGATCCCAGCACAATGGTCGGAGGAGGAAATTACCTCAAACATTTCAGTACCATTTGGGTGTGGTAAGGTTCTAAAAGTAAGGCGTTTAAACCACAAAGTCATGGTTAATGGCTCTGTCACCTGGCAACCGTCAGAAACCATTGTACTAACTTTTGACGGACAAGTATTACCTAAGCGGGTCTACTCCTGCTACAACTCCTTGTCAGTAGAGCTTTATGTCTTCCCAACCATTCAATGCTTTAACTGCTGTAAATTCGGACATACAAAAACAAATTGCAAATCAAAACCCAAGTGCTATAAATGTGGGCAAATGCATACTGGTGAAACGTGTAGGGTTGAAGAAGATGATGCAACTTGCTTCTTATGCAATGGTTTCCACTATGCAACAAATAGGTCATGCCCAGAACATAAAAGACAAAAAGAGATTAAAGTAACAATGGCAAATCAGTGCATCTCCTATGGAGAAGCGTTGAAACTTCATCCAGCAGCTATAAAATCATATGCAGATGTGCTAGTTTCCCAGCCCCAGCGTCTCAACACAAACACAATCCAGCATACCCATAACACAAGCACAACTACTAGCCAGCCTTCACCAGGTCAAAGCTATAGGAAAACAATTTTCCTAAAACCCAGAGTAACACCTAGGAAAACTAATAAAGGCTATGACCAAGCATCTCATAACGCTTTAATACGGGAATTCTCTATGCCATCTTCCCCAAATGGTTGTGCACTGCAGGAACCTACTAGTAACCAATCAGAAACACAATCTGTAGCTGAGGCTATTAAAGCCTTGATTAGTTTGCTGTCATCTCCAAACCTTACCCTACCGTCCCACGTTGCCCCACTGCTTGAATTACTTGCAACTTCACTAAAACATAATGGACAAAATAGTTCAATGGAATTGCAGAAGTGTAGTGAATAAAAAACATGATTTAATTTACCTTTTGAATAAATACGAACCTTTCGTTTTCGCCCTGTCTGAGACATGGCTGAAGCCTAGAGCTCTTCTTAGAGTTACTGGCTACTCATGTCTCAGAGAGGATCGACCTGATGGGTATGGCGGAGTGGCCTTACTCATTAGGAATACAATTTCATTCACCCCACTTCCTCTTCCTCCACACAGTGACGATTTTTCTATCGTTGCTGCCATTGTAAATAACATTTGTATCATATCTGTATATATCCCACGTCCATCTTTAATTATATTTCAAGAGTTAGAACAAATAATAGCTTCTATTGAGAATGAATTGTTAATATTAGGTGATTTTAATTCACAACACTGTTCTTGGGGTAGCTCAATTTCAAGCTATCATGGAGAACAACTTTTAAAAATGGTTGATAATCACAATCTATGTGTTTTAAATACCGGTTCTCGTACTCGTCGAACTGGGCCTTTAGAATCAGTTAGTGCCATAGATCTTTCAATTTGTTCTGCGCAACTCCACTGCTTGTTATCTTGGCACACTTTAGAATCAACATATGGAAGTGATCATTTTCCAATTATAATTTCCTTCCCGTCCTCTATTCCATCAATTCCAAAGCCTAGTCCAAGACTAAAGTACATTTTAAGTAATGTAGATTGGGAAAAGTTTAAATGTTGTGTTGAAGAGAAGCTACTGCAACTGCCCAGCACAGACGAAAATGACGTCGCAAGTTGCTCAGCTGCCCTGGCTAGAGTGATGACAGATGCGGCTGATGAAATTTTCCCTGTAAAAAATAGTGCATCTGGTAAGATTCCGTCTCCACCATGGTGGGATTTCGAATGCACACAGGCAATTAAAAATCGCAAAGAGGCTGAAAAGCGTTACAGTCATTCAATGACAAACGAAAACTTTGAGTCATATATGCAAATTGCGCGTGAAACTAAAAAACTACTGCGTAAGAAAAAATATGATGGATGGAGGCGTTTCTGTGCCTCTCTCAGTCCCAATGTAAAACCATCAATAGTGTGGAATAATATTAAAAGGTTCAGACATGCTTTTAACGAAACATCAAGGTCAATACTTCCACCCAGCCTTGCTGAACAATTTATGGATCAATTGGCACCAGCATCGGTTCCAGAACAATATGTTTATAAGACCTCTGCACTGCTGGAAAATCCTTCCACTATATTTAATTTGAACTGTCCCTTCCAAATAGAAGAGTTAAAAGGTGTGTTAAGTAATTTGAAAGATACTGCACCTGGTGAAGATGGAATTCCTTATTCTTTCCTGGCCAATGTCAGTGATAGCACTCTTTGTTACTATCTACAAATTATAAACTCCATTATACAGTCTGGAGTCGTCCCAGACTCATGGAGATCACAAATAGTTATTCCTATTCTAAAGCCCCATAAACCAGCTTCGGAGGTCTCTTCATATCGTCCCATTGCTCTTTCGTCAATATTTGCTAAAGTTACAGAGCATTTAATTAAAAACAGATTAGAATTCTTTGTTGAAAGCAATATGTTACTAGCTGAAAGCCAATTTGGCTTTCGCAAGGGGAAATCCACTTATGATAGCTTGGCCATATTCACGTCTCATATTCGTTTAGCTTTTTCACATAATGAATCAGTAGTTGCAGCCTTTCTTGATATCAGCTCTGCTTATGACAATGTTTTAGTTTCAATACTTAGGGACAAACTTGATAGGTTAGGCATACCGACAATGCTAACAAACTTCATAGTTAATTTTCTATCAGAAAGATTCATTAGTCTTCTTATTGATGATAATAATAAAATCACCCGTGTTGTGTGGAGAGGACTCCCACAAGGGTCTGTTCTCAGCCCTTTATTGTATAATATATATACATTTGATTTAGAATCTTCACTAAATAATTCTGTTAGAGTTTTACAGTATGCAGATGATTTATTGTTATACTCGTCAAATGTCTCCATCCAACATGCTAGTAAAACCCTTACCTCTTCATTAAGGTCTTTAAAGTTCTGGTTAGACAGCAATGGTTTAGACCTGTCAGTTGCCAAAAGTACTGTAGTTTTATTTACACGAAAACAATTTCCTCCTCCGATCATTGTTAAATTTGGAGATTTTCCCATAGCAGTAAAAAGCCAGTGTAAATTCCTGGGTGTCATTTTGGATAGTAAATTATCTGGCCTTCCACATTGTGATTACGTAGTTTCCAAATGTGAGAAGAATATGCATATTCTTAGATGTGTATCTGGAGTGTGGTGGGGTGCACACCCTTTTTGCTTAAAACTGTTGTACAATGCCTTAATTAGAAGTGTTTTGGATTACGGAACTTTCCTATTAGAGCCAGGAAGTGCTGCAGGTTTCAAGAAATTGCGTGGCATTCAGTCTAAAGCACTTCGAATTGTCTGTGGCGCCATGAAATCAAGTCCCATTAATGCAATGCAGGTGGAGTGTGTTGAGCCTCCACTCCATTTGCGAAGACAATTTCTTTCTGACAGGTATATTTTCCGCTGCTCTCAATTTTCAAACCATCAACTCTGGCCTATTTTAAGTGAACTGTCATTACAAATAACCCTTTCAAACTACTGGAGACACAAAAACCCGCCCTGCCTTCTTAAGAGCTATGCTCATTTTAATTCCATTTCAGCTCAAACCATTAATTCTCCAACACTCCCCATCTTTCAATTTGAATATCAATCTTTAATCCTTAAACCTTCAGTATTCTTGAATATTGGAATTGCAAAGCATGATGTGGAACACAACCGTCAATTTTTGGGCTTCCTTGGCAATGATGCTCAGGACACCCATCATATTTACACAGATGCCTCTAAGACATCGGCTAATGGATGCGTTGGCGTTGGAGTATTGCATTCACAATTTAATATTGTACAAAAAGTTAAAATGCCTCCAGAGTCATCAGTTTTCACTGGTGAATGTTTTGGAATTCTGAAAGCAATAGAGTACATTTTATTAGTGAAACTTAACAAAACAATCATATTTTCAGATTCCTTGAGTTCATTACAGTCAATAGCCAAATTTCCATTCAGATCGAAATCTAACAATCCAATAATTTACAAAATTCGAAGTCTCTTGTTCAAATGTTCACTGAATGGATATATTGTTTCTTTAGCCTGGATCCCCGGGCATAGGGGTATTAAAGGTAATGAAAGGGTTGACCAAATAGCACGCGAGGCCATTGACTGTGGGGACCTCTTTCCATATAAAAATATTCCTGAAGATCTCTTGGCGCTACCAAAGACGTACCTAAGGGATGCTTGGAATCAACTCTGGGCATCCCCTGATGTCAGAACTGGCTTGCGTTATCGTGATATTCAACCCATGATTCCTGTCAAACCATGGTTCTCACAAATGTACATTCCAAAACCGGCTGTGACTATAATTATCCGTATGAGATTGGGACACGTTTGTACGCCAGAGCACTTAGCAAGGCTGGGAATCGTGCCCAGTCCTGCATGTGAATGTGGAACGGATCCTTGTGATCTTAACCATTTGTTTTTCGCCTGCCGGCTTTACGATCGCTCTTCCTTGATGTCACAACTGACAGATCTTGCCATTCCGTTCCCTACCTCTATCGCATCCCTCCTACATATAAACAATAGCTCAGCGATATGTGTATTTAAAGCACTTTCTTCATATTTATCATTTAATAATATTAAACTGTAATTTATTTATATTCCGTACCCCATCCTGATCTTTTCCTCGCCTTTTCCAAATTCCGTATATTCCGTTTTCCTATCTTAAACAATTCCGTTTCCTCGTTTTACTTGTCTGGCTGAATGCGCCAAGAGCGCGATGCCATAAAAAAAAAAAAAAAAAAAAAAAAAAAAACTTCCATACCAAATAATATTTATTTCGGTTACATTGCATTCCCTAGCATTGACTGAAGAAAATCTCAAAGAATGCATACGTATGTGGGTATAAATAGGGTGTGTGTGTGTGTGTGTGTGTGTGTGTGTGTGTGTGTGTGTGTGTGTGTGTGTGTGTGTGTGTGTGTGTGTGTGTGTGTGTGTGTGTGTGTGTGTGTGTATGTGTGTGTGTGTGTGTGTGTGTGTGTGTGTGTGTGTGTGTGTGTGTGTGTGTGTGTGTGTGTGGGCGAAATGTTTACTGCCTAAAACCGCTGGGAGCACTTGTGTCACCTTGGTACCAGTCATTCCCGCAAGATGGCTCTCTTTACCCTATATATTACTTTACTCTTTGATGAGTGATGAGTGAAAGAAAATTTATGACAAGTGACAATCGGATATGCTCACCATAGACAACCAAAAGTTTCGGAGAATTGCCTGCTAAATACAATTCTTTCATTTTTAATACAAGAAACTTATTTTCCATAATGAAAGATGAACATTTTACCATTTCACTGACCATTTTTTATGGGTTGATTAAAAACCTCAAAGTTTACTATCTCTCTTGAAAATTGACGTTTCTGTCACTGTCACTGTCACTGTCAAACACATTCTACATGCTCTGTGGTTAAAAACTTTTTTCACGTCGTCGTTCGGTTCGATAGCTCAGCGGTGCGGTGTACTGCGGCACATCGCGTTTTACTATCGTTTCAGTTTATTCTAACGTATGTTTGTGTACTAGCATAGTGCAATAAATCTTTTTTACAATGGCTGAAGCTGGCATCGAGAAATTATCCTTAAGTGAGTAACAACAATGCATTATAACTTATAACCTAAGTGAACGGCGATACACGTATGCAAATTTCTTCAACGAAATTCTGTTTCAGATGAGATTTTCACGTCTGACAAGAGAGGTAACGATGAGTCTGGAGACGGAACAGAAGATAAGCCATTCAAAACGATTCTTCAGGCCATGCGGCGAGCGGGGAAAGAACCTTTCCCCACGATATATGTTGACGCCAAAGAAGAAGGAAAATTGTATGATGTTGCAGCGAAGTCGCAGCTGAAGAAAATCCAGAAGCTCTGGGTCCGAGAGGCCCATAAGGCTGCAGATAAAGCCAAACAAGAAGAGGAAGCCAACGACAAAAGGTCACTAAACTTGGAGGAGGCTAAGAAAATTGTCATTAAACAGGACCCCAAATTGCCGAAAGCTACACTAGTGAAGATTTATGAAAGTAAGTACCATGTTACTGAAAAATACCATATAACTTAAAACAAAAATATTACATTGATTATGATTATAAAATAGCAACATTTCATGCCATCTGGTGCATTATTGCATCATTTATTTCGTAAACATAGTAGTATGTTGATTACTGTTAAGTGACTCACAGGGAAGTTCTGAACAATTTTATATTTCATTTAATTGCATGATCAAAGCAACTGTAAATGACATTAATTATATACTGCTATGGTAGCCAAGTGGTATAGACATGCGCCTTTCAAGCAGACGTTTCTTGGAATCCTAATCAAGAAGTTTTTCGGAACTTATGTACGAAACGGTCAGGGGCGTCAAGGTCTGCAGTCCACACAAATGCCCCTGTGGGTTATCTTGCCAACTGAACACCGGCTTCTCCAGACACACCACCCTGAACGACATCATCCGCCGGGCCCTCGCCACCGCTAACGTGCCCGCAATCCTGGAACCTAATAGGATCTCTAGAGATGATGGCAAGGGGCCCGACGGGATGTCCCTGGTTCCGTAGACGATGGGTCGAGTGCTTGTGTGGGACACGACATGCGCCGATACACTAGCGCCGTCACATCTACCACGGACCTCTTTCAGGGTAGGGGCGGCGGCAGAGGCGGCCGAATCACGCAAAAAACTCAAATACCAGGGTCTCGGCTCCCAATACCACTTCGTTAGTGTACGAAATATATTTTGATATTTACCATTAGCTGGCAGGTGAAGGTAAAACATTGTGAAGAAATCTGCATACATTCATCAAGAAATTCAAAGCTGTATGTGAAGTCCAAGCAGTGGGATGTAGGTATATAAGGTGCTAACAAATTAGCTGTAGATATTTTTAGGGCTGATAGTACTAAGCTTTCTGAGTTTATTTATATATAAAACAATAAACTAATTATGTATGTTTTTTGGGGAAAATTAGGGAAGTAAGTTTGCTACGTAAAGCACCCTGTTAATGAGGTAAATAATAATCAGTGATTAAGACCTCTTTGATTCTTATGATTACTAATTTTTCAATATGAATGAACTGGCCACTTAACAGAAAACGACGTCCACTTGACAGAAAATGTTCTTGTCAGTTAAATTAACAGTATGATTAAGTTTGGGTAGAATTTTAATTTCTTTATTTTGTTCGGTAAATGAAAACCAAAAAAAAAATTATATGAAAACTTTTCTTAATTTCTAGTTAATTATTATAAGGTAAAGTATATTCCCTTAACGTCTTGGTATGCCGCATCAAAATTTGTTATTGAAAAATTGACCTTGAGCTTGAGCTTGGTCAATAAATCATTTTTCATTTCATTTTTTTCAAAACATAAGGTTCAACACTTGGCATGGATCTGTGCTTAAGCAGACAAGGGGTTAAAATATCTACAGCTTATTTGTTAGCACCTTATATAGGCTGATTGTATACTACCATGTAGATTCTAAAGTACAGTATCATGAGTTAACTTGCTCTACTGGTTCTACTTGGAAATTTGAATTATTTTGTACCAAATATCACTTAGACTCAACAGAAACATTAAATGCTATCAATAGTCTGTTTATCCGAAAGGTGATGCTTTATTAACCAACTTCAAAACAGGGAGGTTCTTAGTTCCTTTTAATGCACGCGCCGAGACCGAGCACCCTCTCCATACTCAAGATAGTGCCACACTGCAATGTGTGTCTTACCAAATATGTACCTGTGCCTAATTTCAGAATGTAAGAAATTTCTTGAGCAGTCCTTAAATGTGTATATTATTTCTATGTCTCTATACAGGGTGATTGGAAATTCGACCTATCCCTTGAAAGGGGTTATTCTAGAGCTTATTTGCAATGATTTAAGTCCAATCAACCGGGGGTCAAAACTCAATGGTTATCAAGTTATTTGACTTTTAACTTATTTTTTTTAAAACCCGCCTTTCGATCTAAAACTGCTTATTGTGAAAAAACTACTTAAATTAGTAATGAAAAAGAGCCATCATCTAATAGCCAATAAATGGTTGATTACGAAAAATCCAAAAAACATGCCAAAACCTTTGAAAATGTTACCAATAAAAGAATTTAAAGTCAAAAGTTTTTGGATTTTGTTCAAAATTTTGTAATTCTTTGAGGCATTACTTAAAAAAAAATTACGACACTTCGCGTAAAAATTACTAAAATTAGTTCTTCAGTTCATAAGCTTTCTAAAAAGGTAGAATTGTTGACATTTTTTTTATAACTTTTTAAAATAACATTAATAATAAGAGAGGTGGTAGAGAATTTCGCCTAGCGTACCGGACCCTTAATCAGTTTGTTTGTGTCACTTTAGTTTCTCCGTGGGCTTTGTTTGTCTTCGGTTTCTTATTTTATCTCATCTTCTTAGGTTAGAAGTCACTAAAAGTAACCTTCCGTGATATTTCGGTTAGTAATTTATCTGTCAGTTCCCGGTTGCCTTAAGTTTGCACCTGGTTTCCTTGGTGTAACTTACAAATTAGGTGCAAACTTAACGCAACCGGGAACTGATTGATAAATTACTTGGGTAGTTCTCTGCGACTAAAAAGTCGCACCAATCGCATCATTACCATCGCCACATTATAGATGAGCTCCGTATAAACTATGGAGTCGTTTTTGGTTATCTTGTAGAAGTCGCGTGCCTCTGCTATTTTTATCATAATGATCCTGATTGCTTTTATAAAACCGCCAATAATAGTGGCGATGGTAATGACAAAAAAATCGCGGTATAAAATCGCAGAGAACTACCCACTTATTGAAATATCACCGAAGGCAACTTTTAGTGATTCCAATCCTAAGAAGATGAAATAAAATAAAAAACCGAAGACAAACAAAACCCACGGATAAACTAAAGTGACACAAACAAACTGATTAAGGGTCCGGTACGCTAGGTGATATTCCCTACCCCCTCTCTTATTATTAATGTTATTTTAAAAAGTTATGCAAAAAATGTCAACAATTCTACCTTTTTAGAAAGCTTATGAACTGAGGAACTAATTTTAGTAATTTTTACGCGAAGTGTCGTAATTTTTTTTTAAGTAATGCCTCAAAGAATTACAAAATTTTGAACAAAATCCAAAAACTTTTGAATTTAAATTCTTTTATTGGTAACATTTTCAAAGGTTTTGGCATGTTTTTTGGATTTTTCGTAATTAACCATTTATTGGCTATTAGATGATGGCTCTTTTTCATTACTAATTTAAGTAGTTTTTTCACAATAAGCAGTTTTAGATCGAAAGGCGGGTTTTAAAAAAAATAAGTTAAAAGTCAAATAACTTGATAACCATTGAGTTTTGACCCCCGGTTGATTGGACTTAAATCATTGCAAATAAGCTCTAGAATAACCCCTTTCAAGGGATAGGTCGAATTTCCAATCACCCTGTATGTAGTAGAAATTTGTTATTTTTTTTTAGAATAGGTATTAATACCCTTATTATTTAGTTTGAGTTAAGATCTGAAATGCTTTGCCGATTAGCTGTTAGTTACGGATGTGTAATAATTAAGTAAATAAATAAAATAAATAAACAAGGTTTAAATAAATAATAGGCAGAAATTAAATTTACATCAGGAAACAACTCTAAAATAATATTTTAAACAAGTTTTTTTCTCATGCTTCAGCTCCGAAATACCGCGGGAAGCGCATCTGCGTCAAAGGCTGGGTGCACCGGCTTAGGAAGCAGGGCAAAGCTCTCACCTTCCTTACTCTTCGTGATGGGACGGGGTATTTGCAATGTGTTCTCCATGGACTTCTCTGCCAAACCCATGATGCCCTGGTCCTTTCTACCGAGTCTTCAATCACTATTTATGGCACACTGGAAGCATTGCCTGAAGGAAAAACGGTGAGTTGAAAATAGCGTTTATAGTCTTATACAGGCAATGGCTTACTTTTTTTATGTATCTTGACTAATTTCAGTATCATATCCATTTAAAACTTTTGTTACTCATGATCACGGTTTGGGTTTTTTGTCTAAAGATTATGGAGGTCGGATAGGGTGTCCCTTATTTATTAAATCCTAAGACCAGTGTTCCTGTGAGCGTAGAAGGCGTGCATGATCCAAAGGAAATTGCCGAGTTGTTTTCGCACCAGTTTAGTGTTAAACCACTCCCAGCTCAAGTAGTGACAGATTCGCGCGTCGACCATCGTTCGCACGCTTCACGTACGGAGGTAGTCTCCCACAGTAATTTCACTCCTGACGATGTGGCCAAGGTTGTAAGGCAGATGAAAAGTGGCAAATCACCGGGTTTTGATGGGCTGAGTGTGGAGCATATATTTTATGCGGGTGACGAGATATTTAGTTTATTAGCCGAACTGTTTAACGTGTGCGTTAACTCTGGGTACTTGCCTGATAGACTAATAAAGACTATTGTAGTTCCGGTCCCAAAAAATAGAACGGGTGATCTTTCCAGTCTCAAAAACTACAGACCGATTTCTCTAGGTACTATCATCGGAAAAATACTGGAAAGATTAATTCACCCAGAATTAAAGCGTAACATTTGTGTAGATGATGCACAGTTTGGTTTTCGTCCCGGTCTCTCAACGGATTCGGCAATTTTCAGTCTTAAAAGTACGGTAAATTACTACACAAGCCGTAACACTTCCGTATACGCCTGCTTTCTGGACCTTAGTCGGGCTTTTGACCTAGTTAACTTGAAGTTGCTATGGGAGAAAGCTACGCAAGCCAATGTACCTACGAGAATCGTGAATCTGTTGAGATATTGGTACGAAAATCAGTCAAACTGTGTGAGATGGGGCGACACAACTTCTAGTGATTTCAGATTAGAGTGTGGAGTACGCCAAGGAGGGCTGACATCTCCGGACCTCTTCAGCCTTTATATGAACGACCTGATTGTTGGGCTGAGGAGCACCAGAGTGGGCTGCCATATTGGCACTACTTGTATTAACAATCTAAGTTACGCCGATGACATGGTGCTTCTCAGCCCATCGATTAGGGGTATAAGAACGCTATTAAGTATGTGTGAGCAATATGCTCGAACCCACGGTCTAAAATATAATGTTCAGAAGACCAAAATGATGGTCTTCAAAGCCGGAAGGGGTCCAGTTAATGTCCCGCCAGTGTTTTTGGACGGAGCACAAGTAGAGTTAGTGGGAGGGTTCAGATACCTTGGACACATGCTAACGGAGAACTTAAATGATGACAACGACATAGAGCGGGAGCGCCGAGCGTTAGCCGTGCGGTGCAACATGCTCGCGCGCAGGTTCGCGCGTTGTAGTGATGAAGTGAAGGTGACATTGTTTAGGGCATACTGTTTATGTCTCTACACATGTCAACTCTGGAGCAGATTCACGAAACGCGCGATGAGCAAACTTAGAGTTCAGTATAATGATGCATACCGAACGCTAATGAAACTGCCGAGATACTGCAGTGCGTCGAGCATGTTCGCAGAAGCCGAAGTTCCAGACTTCTTTGCCATATTACGAGCCCGCGTCGCATCCTTCTGGAGCCGTCTCCGAAATTCGGAGAACGGCATTCTCCGTGAGCTGTCTGGGTGTATGGACAATCCCATTTTTAAACATTGGGCTTCCGTGCACCGTGACTGGAACAAAAAGTAGTTTCCGGTCTGACGGTCTACTTTTTTTAATTAAGTAGGCAACGTAATTTAGTTAGTTTTAGGTATTTATTGTACATCTATATTTTAATTCTTATATTTACATTGTCTCTTTCTCTGTATGTGTGTAATGTTGACGTTTATATGGGTCTATACCTGCCAATAAAGAATTATTATTATTATTATTTTCAGGTATATCTTTATTTTCTTAGATTAGGCTTTTTACAATATATATATAAAAAGTAAAATACAAAGTGAAATTACAAAATATAAACACATTATAAAAAACCTAACCTAGGGTGCCGCCGGCAGCGGGGCGGGGCCCAGGCTACCGGTGGTTAGGGCCGCAGAGAGAGGAACCTCCTGACGATGCGCGCCGTGTCCAGAAGAACCGCTTTCTGTATCTGACCCTTGATCCAGCCATCTAGCGAGAGTCTCTTGAGGTGGTGATCGAGACTCTTCGCTATAAGTCCGTTCGCCGAGACGACTATCGGAACAATGATCGTCGAATCAACATCCCACATGGCGGTAACCTCGTGAGCCAAGTCAAGGTACTTGCTGAGCTTGTCCTTCTCGGCCTTCACGAGGTTCTCGTCATGGGGGATGGTGATGTCGACGAGCACTGCACGGCGCTTGGATCGGTCTATCAGCACGATATCAGGCTTATTGGCTACTATAGTCCTGTCCGTGATGATAGATCGATCCCAATAGAGCGTGGCGCGACCATTTTCGAGAACCGGCGTTGGTGCGTACTTATAGTACGGCACCTCAGACCCCACAAGACCATATCGAACAGCAAGTTGCTGGTGAATGATCCTGGCTACTTGATTATGTCTGTGCAAGTACTCGCCGTTAGCTAGATGGGAACAACCGGAGATAATATGCCTGATAGACTCTCCGGGACGGCGGCATGCCCGACAGATGTCGACCGTACCGTCCCTCAGGATATATCTCCGGTAGTTGTTCGTCATCATAACTTCGTCCGCAATTGCACAGACAAAACCTTCAGTTTCCCCGAAGAGATCACCGAAGCGTAGCCAGTTCACCGACGCGAGCAGGTCTACATCGGGCCCCGTGAGGGCCTTGTAGAACCGCCCGTGTAGCTCCTTACTCTTCCATATGTCCTTGCGGTCGTCGGTGCTAAGCACCTTAGGTCTACGCCAGTTCTCGTTTGCCAAGGAAAGAGGAGTAAGGCTTCTGTCTACTGCTACTACATCGCGATGTATCCCACACTCGTTGTTTAGGAAGTACTCCCTGAGGCTGCACACCTCGCGGTTATGGAGGTCCTTGGCGTTTAAAAAGCCACGGCCGCCACACTTACGCGGGATGTACAGTCTCATAACTGACGAGCGTGGGTGTAGCATGCGGTGTGTAGTGAGCAGCACACGGACCCGCCTATCCAGGGCGTCCAGCTCAGTCTGAGTCCACCTTAGTATGCCAAAGGAGTAAGTGAGCAGGGGCATCACCCAAGCGTTGAAGGCCCGCACCTTGTTGCCGCCAGACAAAAGACTGTTAAGTACTTTTGTCAAGCGACAGAAGAAGCGCTCCTTCACCGCCTGTATAGTGTCCCTGTCCGCAATACTCAAGGCCTGTGACATACCAAGGTACTTGTAGGTTTCAGCCTCGGAGATAGACCTGAGAGTCATTGTCTCGGAAAGTTGCAAATTCGGGGAATTTACGACTTTCCCTCGTTGTACATGCATGACCGCACACTTATCTACACCAAACTCCATTTTGATGGCGCTACTGAAGGTTTCTGTGACCTTCAGTAGCTCCAGCAAGTCTGGGCGTTTGGGTGCAAATAGCTTGAGGTCGTCCATGTACAGCAGATGAGAAATGACCTCACCCCCTCTCCGAAGCCGACAGCCCAGTCCTGACTCCTTCAGCAGAGTGCTGAGTGGGTTCAGGGCCAGGCAGAACCACAGGGGACTCAGACTGTCACCCTGGAAAATACCTCTCTCAATCCTTATAAAGTCATGCGGACCAGGGGGGCCATCTCTACCGCCTGGTTGACGAAGGACTGTGGTCCACTGCCTCATACATGCGCCTAAGAAGGATTTTAAAGCTGTATTGATTTTATACAGCTCCAAGATCCTCTCCAGCCATGAATGAGGCACCGAATCATAGGCCTTCTTGTAGTCAATCCAAGCAGCCGAGAGAGACCCCCTGTCCCGCCGGACTTGTTGGCAAATGGCCGTGTCGATGAGGAGGAGCTCTTTAGTACCACGTGACCCAACCCTACATCCATTATTATTATTATTATTATTATTATTTTGCCAAAATTCAAACTGAGCAACGGATGTCAAGGAAACCAGGTGCAAACTTAGCTCAACCGGCTAGTGTGAGAAATTTAGGATGAATTTGGCACGAGTTCCCGTTCTCAGGATGAGCTGATTTTTGGTTTAGGGGCATAGGGGCTATAAGGCACGAACAAATCACGTATCGTCGGCGGCGCGGAATCCGGGCGCGCGCCCTCGTGAGATTAAAACGTCTCTGTGTGACGTTAATAAGTGTAGGCATGAAAATTGAGCTAAAGTCTTATTACAACCATTGTTGTGGAAAAAAATATGATTGTAATAGGGCTTTCGGTCAATTTGCATGCATCCACTTGAAAATCTCGTACTAATTGTAGTTATTTACGTCACACGGACACATTTAAATCTCGTGGAGGTCGCCGCGGAACCGACGAAGCGCGTTTTATCGTGGCTAAAGTAAAAATGTGTTTTATGCCACACCTTTTTCCGCTTTTTCCGCACGCTACGCGTACGGAAAAGTCGCTTTCTGGTCAAGTGTATACATAAAATGATGTACACAACATGGGAGGTAATAAAGAAAGCCCTCGATCGCTTATTTACGTCCCTCGCCTGCAGCTCGGGCCGCAAACATCTGCGATCTCGGCCTTTGTTTGTTTTACCACCCTAGTTGTGTAATGTACTAATATTGTACTTAGGCTCCGGGCGGGCACGAGCTGACCGCTGACTACTGGCAGCTGGTGGGGCTGGCGCCACCCGGCGGAGCAGATGCTATCCTCAACGAGGAGGCCTTGGTGGATGTGCAACTCGATAACAGGTTACTAGGAACTCCTATCGTTTTATCGACAAATGATTCATTGAATGTTTCTTTTCATCAAATTTTCATGTAGTTTTCTTTTTATTTATAGTCTGTACTTTTAAGTATTAAAAAAAAGGTGTGTAGAGGTGGAAAAAAGGTTTTATTTCAAGAAACACGCATGGCAACATCACATGTTAGATGATTAGTCTTGATACTTGGCAAATATCATTCCGTTTAATAAGTATATAATGTGTCTACCTATCTACGGAAATAAATATTTAGGACAGTCTTGCACAATCGATCTAGTTCCAACCAAAGTAAGCAATGCTTGTATACATGTACATACATAAATATAATACTGAAATACATAGAAATTATCCAAGACCCCGGAACAAATCGCTTATTTTGGTTGGAAGTAAATCGATTTGTGCAAGAAGTTATATAGACACATATTATAATAACCGGAAAAATTAGGGCCAAATATCAAGATGAATTAATGTTCTTGTCGTGGTTTCCCCATGTTGCCATATGTATATTTTTGTATAAAACCCTTTTTCGACCTCTGAAAACTTAGCGTAGTCGCACTATAATCGTTTGTTAAATTCCGTTGTTGCTATCCGTGCGTTCTGAATGGACTAGGGCTTGCTCCCGGTACTGGATTTCCATACAAATACGCTACTGGAACCGGGAATTCCCGGTTCTCGCCATACAAACTCAGTACCGGGAGCAAGCCCTAGAATGGACTTTATATTACAGGCACATAATGATCCGTGGTGAGAACACATCCAAGGTGCTGCGGGCCCGCGCGGCCGTCACCCGCGCCTTCCGCGAGCACTTCGCTGCTCGCCACTACACGGAGGTGACCCCGCCCACTCTCGTGCAGACACAGTGCGAGGGCGGCAGCACGCTGTTCAAGTTTAGCTACTTCGGGTGAGTGATGATCAGGGGTCGGACAAAAAGTGCCGATGACGTATAAATGACGTACCTAAACTTGCACACAGGATGATGTTTGTGTTTAAACTTCCGTGTGACATGTAGTAACGAAGTTTCCGACATGTTTGTTTGTCTCCAAATGTCTTTTAATATTCCTTACCTTCGTTTATCTTGATTACAGCAAGAGCAGTATACGTGTTTGTCACGTACCTCCAAAAACGGAAAATTGCCACAATATTCGAGTAAAGATGACATTTTACAGCGTTTTTTTATACATTAGTAAATTTAAATTTTAGCTAAATATAATCGTGAAGATACAATAGCTAAACAATAACGAAGTCAGTTTATAGTTCATCTGATTGACAATGTGTCAGTCAAAAACGTACTTACTCATTTCAAGTGGCGATATCGTTTAATAAAGAGGTTGATAAATGATAAGTGATAGTTGTGTATGAAAATCAAAAATACTATTTGAAATCATCCTATAAGTAGTTTGACGTCATCCGCACTTTTTGTCCGACCCCTGGTGATGATTGTAAAGGGATCCGTGGTGATAACACATCCAAGGTGCTGCGATACACCCCGGGACTCGTGAAAGATGACATACTTTCCGCACTTATATCAAAAAGTACTATTGTGTTCACAGTGAGGAAGCATACCTGACGCAGAGCTCTCAACTATACCTGGAGACGTGTCTGCCGGCTCTGGGAGACGTTTACTGCATCGCGCAGTCCTACCGCGCAGAACAGTCGCGCACCAGGCGACATTTAGCCGAGTAAGTACATTAAAGTGATGAAATTAGTTTTTGTTTCAGCGTTAATCACTTTTTTTACTGCGATTGCGATGAAAATTGTACCAAATCAAAATAAAAATAAAATAGAATAAAATAATTTATTTCTGCAAGTAGGCCCTCAAGGGCTCTTTTACATGTCTCATTATACTGTTGTCTCTTCTTTTCTTTTGGAACTTCGGGTAATGAATCATGAATAACTATCGTCCATTTTGAAAGTTGAACACGGCGATACATGTGGAAGTTCGGTGTGATGGCATAAAAAGCTGTCTTAGTCAGCCTACGCTCGGTACAAACAAGGAGCCGTTCATTAGTTACATGAAGCAATGGGGTCAACCCGAATCTCACCCAACCTTACTTATATGTCTCGGCGAATAACGCATCACGTAATTATTGGACGCCCCCTAAGAAGATAAAAGCTCGTAAAAACTGATTTACAATGAGCATAAGAAATTAAAACGTGTTTACTACTTAAGATAGTTAAAGAAAGTTGAACTGTAATGAAAGAAACTAGGGATGTAACGATTCTGATACCGATATATCGGTATCACTGATTATCATCATAGGCCTTTGCGTCTATTACAGACGATTCATGGTGCAATGTTAGAGAGACATCGCTTTTGGTGGCTAAATAAACCGATGCGAGAGCGACATATCCTACCACAGGCCTGACAAGAGAAGTTTGTAATATATGGTGCTGAGTCGCTTTGGTGTCGTCTTTGTCTCTTGTCAGTGAGTGCAGCGAACCAGGTCTCATCGCTTAACTTGCGACCCTTCACCACGCGCTTCCGCCACTCCGTTCGTTTCTCCGCAAGCGTCTCCCAGTTCTGGTGGTCAATTTTAAAGGCGATCATGTCCCTTTTGGCGCAGTCTTTAAAGCGAAGCAATGGCCTCCCAACGTCTCTTTTTGCATTCGCAACCGCACCAAGGAGAACACGTCGTGGTAGACGAGAAGGGTTCATTCTGTGCACATGCCCTAGCCAACGCAGCCGCCTCTGTTTAAGAAACGCGGTCAGGCTAGGCAGCTGTGCAATTTCAAGAACCCTTTCGTTTGTCACCCTGTCTTGCCATGATATCCCCAAGATTTTTCGCAGGCACCGCATGTAAAAGGAGTTAAGTCGACGCTCTACTTTTGCGTACGTCGTCCAGGTTTCAGCTCCGTACAAGAGTATGCTTACAATGGAAGCCTGAAAAACCAACATCTTGGTTTTTGATGTTAAGTGCTTATTTTGCCATACTCGAGTACTAAGCTTCCCGAACATTGTCGCCGCTTTGCCGATACGGATGTCGACCTCCGCGTCAAGCGAGAGGTTGTTCGTCACGGTCGACCCTAGGTAGCAAAACCTGTCGACTACCTCCAACAACGTACCATTGAGCGAAATCTCTGGGACCACAGATGTCCCTTGTGCTAGCACAACGGTCTTCTTTGTGTTTATGGACATGGCATACAGGGTGCACGCCTGGGAGAAAAGACTCACCATAGACTGGAGCTCACGTTCGGAGCTAGCAACAAAGGCTGCGTCGTCGGCATACAGAAGGCTATCGACGAAAAGATCCTCGCGGTGCTTCTTGGATTTGAGGAGTGAGATGTTAAACATCTTTCCGTCAGCCCTCGTGTGTAGATGGATACCCTGTTGGTTATCGCCAAAAGCGTTTTGTAATATAAGCGAAAAGTATATCCCAAACAGGGTAGGAGCCAAGACGCAGCCTTGCCGCACTCCTCTAGAGACATCAAACGGTTCGGACGAATTGCCATTAAAGACCACTGTACCCTTCATGTCCTCGTGAAAAGATGCGACGAGGCTTAGAAGTTTAGGCGGGCACCCAATGCTCTCCAGTGCTTTGTACAAGCCCTCCCGACTGACTGTGTCAAAGGCCTTGTTTAGGTCAACGAAAGCCATAACCAAGGGGGTATTTTGTTCGCGACACTTCTCCTGTATTTGGCGAAGTGTGAAAATCATGTCTACTGTGGAACGCTCGGATCGGAAACCGCACTGTGACTCAGGATAAACGCGTTCGGCAAGCTTTTGGAGCCTCGATAGAACGACTAATCCAAAAAGCTTGCCAACTATGCTCAAAAGGGAGATGCCGCGGTAGTTGTTACAGTCGCCGCGGTCACCTTTTCCTTTGTACAATGTAGTGATATTAGCATCACGCATATCCTGAGGCACACTTCCCGCATCCCAGCATTTGCACAGCAGATTGTACAAACAGCAACACACTTAACTGCCCATTAAAGACAGAGCAGAGAGAAAATGATAACGATTGAAAGAGATATATATATTTGTATTATGTCAACTTCAAATCAAATAACGTTTGCGTATGTGTAATGTGATGTGCCTTTGAGCTTTGTCATTGTAGTTGTTTGGGCAAAGTTTTTTTTTCCATACTGTAAATAAAGGTTTTATTTCAACAAGACAGGTGAATTTGTCAAAATTATGATCTAGCTTTCAGACGAACGTTGGGATGAAATAAACTAGTTATATTGCTAATGCTTTTATTGGTGCTTCATATTTTTGATATGATGCACCAATATAATGTAATTTATATTTATTATTCATTCATTATTTTCCACGAATTCAATAATATGGCATTAATGTCAATAATGACGTTGGATCAGCCATAAAAGAAAAATTATTGTTTCAAAACTCTTTTGAATCATAGCCAATTTATACTCATAAACACACGCACACATGCATAACACGACGCCTTCAAGTGTGATTCTCTTTCTTGCAGTATTTCCCATTTTTGAAGTGTATAGTTAACTGTGTTGCTGTTTGTACAAGATTGGTCGCACGCATTCGAGTTTTAGTATTTCGGCTTGGGTGCCGTCACCGCCGGGGCTCTTGCCACGCTTAAGCCGACTGACAGCCTTGGTGAACTCCTCTACAGACGGTAGATCGTCTAGCTCGGTCAGTACATCTAGTTTGGGCATGCTTTGCACAGCCTCCGGATGAATGTCCACTGAACTCGAGTAGAGACCTGTGTAGTGTTCGACCCAGCGGTCAAGTTGTTTTTGGTTATCTAGAATGATAACACCATTCGCGTCCTTAAGAGGAGCTGTTTTCTTAGCAACAGGTCCGACGACCCGTTTGATACCTTCATAGACACCACTTATGTGTCCGCTGTCCGCGCACAACTGCATGTTGCGACCGACATCCGACCAGTACGAGTTGATATAGTACCGTATACTTCGTTGGAGAGTAGCTTTAGCTGTACGAAGTTCTTTGTCAGTGTCTGGACAGGGGCTCATGCGGTGTCTAAGGGCGGCTTCACGCTTCGAGTCAAACAGAGGTTTTAAGTGTTCGACATTGTTTGTGAACCAGTCCTGAGATTTGGTGTTCACAAATCCAAATACCTCGGCGGCGCTTTCAGTCAGTAGTTTTTTGACACTTTCCCACTCAACGCTTATAGGTGTGTTAGCGTCCCATGCAGTAAGTTCGGTATTTGCCAAGCACTCAAACTCATGGACTTTTTCGGCATTCCTGGTATTAGAAAGACACAGCTTTCTCCTACCTGGCGTTTTAGACGAATGTATCCTTTTGTGAGCGATGGCTACATGCGCTACTACTAAAGAGTGGTCAGTGTCACAGTCGGCACTATGGAAAGTGCGAGTATGGAGGAGATCCTTAGTTCTGGTAAGTACCACGTCCAACTGATGCCAGTGGCCAGATCGCGGATGTTTCCAGGAGACTTTGTGTGACAGCTTGCCCTTAAAATATGTATTGGTTACACATAGCTGGAATTCAGAGCAAAACTCTAGTAAACGTTGGCCATTGTCATTTATATTGCCAATTCCGTGATAACCAATACAGTCTGGCCATGCCGAATGGTCCCGACCCACACGGGCATTGAAGTCTCCTAAAACGTAAAGGCGATCGCCTCTAGGCGCTCCTCTCACTGTCTCGGCCAATTGGTTATAAAATGTGTCTTTAGACTCGTCCGAGGATTTTAATGTCGGAGCATAGGCAGTGATCACAGTTATGAAACCATAACTGCTATTTAGTCTTAAGACCATTATGCGTTCCGAAACACCGCGCGGGGTCTCAGTGGCGCAAAGTATGTCATTGCGGACCGCAAAACCAACACCGTATTCGCGAGTATCAGCGGAGTCTTTTCCTTTCCAGAAAAACGTGTAAGAGGACTCTCGCAATGAGCCTTCGTCGGGTAATCTGGTCTCTTGAAGAGCACACAGTGAGATGTTTAACCTGCTCAGCTCTGCATCGATCACAGCAGTTTTACGCAGATCTTCTGCGCATCCGGAGCCTCCGCAGCTGTTCGGGAGGCCTGTCCTCATTGTACGGACATTCCATGTTGCAATGCGCATGGATTGGCGAGGCGTGTTTATTGACTGCTTTTTAGGACCAGGTGTGAAAATTAACGGCACCAGCTGTCTAGCCAAGAGCTAGTGCTCCCTACACCTCAAAGGAACAAGCCGGCAACGGGACGGATCGGTACCTTACTGTCCGGGGGCTGCCCAGATTGAAGCGGGCGGTAACCAACCGATGGGTCTACGATGGACCCTCCCACTGTCGAAAGTGACCCCTAGCGTCCGCACTAACGCCCATCTGTGCAGGACTTATAACTGGTGACTGCCACTTCCCGTGTTGTTGACCACGCAGTGAAGCTGACGTGGGTGGAGTGACCTCTCCACAGACATTACACCGCCTGGGACGGAATTAAGGAAACGCAGGGATGCCCAGGACCTGCATTACCCTCTCGGCTTCACTGGCTTGACCCACAGGAAAGGCGGACCAATACGTGTGGAGCCAGGTCGGCTGCAGGAATTTGCCGCATGTTTCGGGTTGGACTCTACTCGCGCCTTACGGTAATTCCAAACCGGGTTTTATTTTGGAGTTTTCCTTCTCCTAGATAGGCTGCAAACCAATGCTCAGAGGCCTATCCCCCCTATGTCGAAACGTGAGATGTTTGCTTCGGTAGTACACTTAGTCGCCTCTTACGACACCCTTGTGTTTTGTGAGGGTTGGTGCTATATTCTTAAGCCGGCTACCACACGGCGGCACTGATTATATACAACCGATATTTGAAGAGCGCGAAAAGAATTTGCTGTATGAAAAAAAAAAACTGAAAAAAGTAATTTAAATTACTGACTTAATTTATGTAATGGTATATTACCTTGGCAATGATAATTATAATTACTCTGTTAAATCTTTGGTATATTATATAAAAAAATTATATTTTGTGTTGACCATTTATTTATTTTTACTTTACATTTTCAAGGTTGACTCTCTGTTAAATATAGCCAAGTTTTAGGTATAGCAATATCTGAAGTCCATACTTCATTATTTAGCTAAGATATCGCTATCGCCGATTATTTACTACAATAATCGGTATCGGTATCGTATCGGCAAAATTATGTATCGTTACATCCCTAAAAGAAACCTTAACATCTATCCCGTAATACAGGTACAGCCACGTGGAGGCGGAATGTCCGTTCATCACGTTCGAGGACCTCCTGAACCGACTCGAGGACCTGGTCGTGGACGTGGTTGACCGCGTGCTGGCCTCCCCGGATGCGCACCTCATACACGAACTCAACCCCAACTTCAAGGTCATTGTCACTTATTTTGTAAAGGTTACAAAAATATAGGAGCCCCGCGAAGCGGTGTGCGGGGCTTGCGCCCACCACTAGTTTAAATGGGAGGGACTCCCCTGAATGCGTATATGGGCACGTTGGGCACCTAAACCAGCCCGTGAAGCACATCGCACTAGAATGTTCTAAGGCATCAGGAATAGACTTAAAAATAAAATAAAATAATTTATTTCTGTAAGTAGGCCCTCAAGGGCTCTTTTACATGTCTTATATTATTTTGTTTTCTTTTCTTTTGGCGCTTCGGGTAATGACCTTCTGGTGAAAAGAAGCGCCGGAAGAAACTCGCCAGTTTCTCTTTTCATCCTTAATATACGTGAGATTTCATTAATACATTACATTAACTTACATTGACTTCAAAAACTCACGGAAAATGAATGCCATAGAGTACCTGAATAAGGCAAATTTCAATCTTGAGATTTGGTTAATGGACATATTTATATCTAGTGACTGAAATGCCATACAAGAAGTAAATAAAATGATTGTTTGTGATCTTTGCAGAGGCCCCAGAGACCGTTCAAGCGGATAGCGTACACGGAGGCGCTTGAGTACCTCAAGAAACACAACATCACCAAGGAGGACGGATCCTTCTACGAGTTTGGTGACGTAAGTTCTTTATGTCTTCTTAGTCATTCTTGACGCAGGACAACCTTAGAAGGTGCAATAGAAGGTCAGTTATAGAATAAATAAAATATATGTCTCTTTCGATTGACCTCAGTAGCGCTAAAATGTCACTAGCTTTACTCATATATTGGTGCAAAGTAATAACGAGTGGCAAAAAGTATTGATATAAACAGTTTCACCTGTCCCGGTGTCTGTAATCAAATTTTGCAAGTTAAATTTGATTCACTTCCCGATTTCCGATTGAGCTGGAATTTTGCAAGAATATGTAAATCAGATGACAATGCAATGTTATTATGCCATGCAGCCGATCCCGCTGATAGAGTGGGATAGTATCCATAGGGTCATCTAAATAATATAAATCCCCTGTGTTTGGGCTCCAAAAAAAAAACATTTTTACAAGATTTTATTTAGTTTCACTTGTCCCGGTGTCTTTGTCTCTGTAATCAAATCTTGCAAGTTAAATTTAACCCACTTCCCGGTTTCCGATTGAGCTGAAATTTTGCAATAATATGTATATCAGATGACAATACAATATGGGTATCATTTAATCGATCAGCAAAATATTCATATTTTGGTCAGCAGAAATATGTATTTGGTCAGCCAAAATAGCTAGTTGGTAAGCAACTTATGGTAAGCAAACATTTATAAATCAGGCTGCAATTAATGATATACTGATCTGCTCTAAATTATTTTGGTCAGCAAATTAAATATTTGAGCTGCATTAAACGATCTACGGTAAATCAAATTTTGGTAAGCAATCAGTAGGTAAGCAAAATATTTCATTTTGTTCATCAAAAAAAAGGGGGCAATAAAACCTAACTGGGCGCAACTATTCTGCCGCCAATCGTGTGCGCATTTTGTCATTCGGTAATTGTCAGCTGTCAAGTAGCAGGTGTCACTGTGATATATACAGGGTGTCACTGTGATATATACAGGGTGTCACTGTGATATATACAGGGTGTCACTGTGTTATATACAGGGTGTAACTGTGATAGATACAGGATGTAACTGTGATATATACAGGGTGTCACTGTGATAGATACAGAGTGATACTGTGATATATACAGGGTGTCACTGTGATAGATACAAGATGTCACTGTGATATATACAGGGAGTCACTGTGATATATACATAGTGTGACTGTGTTATATACAGGGTGTCACTGTAATGTATACAGGGTGTCACTGTGATGGGCTCATATAAAATTGGTATTTCGATTTTTTATACATCTCATAATGTTTAGAAGTTATATTATTTATTCACAACGTGTATCGTTTCGTTTTTAGGGTCAGCAAAAAAAATAACCCTAACCTACCTATTTTTGAGAGCCGTTTCGTTTTTAGGGTCATCAAAAAAAAATAACCCTAACCTACCTATTTTTGGGAGCCGTTTCGTTTTTAAGGTCATCAAAAAAAAAATAACCCTAACCTACCTATTTTGGGAGCCGTTTCGTTTTTAGGGTCATCAAAAAAAATAACCCTAACCTACCTATTTTTGGGAGCCGTTTCGTTTTAGGGTCATCAAAAAAAAATAACCCTAATCTACCTATTTTTGGGAGCTGTTTCGTTTTTAGAGTGACACCCCGTATACATTACAGTGACACCCTGTATATAACACAGTGACACCCTGTATATATCACAGTGACATCCTGTATCTATCACAGTGACACCCTGTATAACACAGTGACACCCTGTATATATCACAATGACACCCAGTATATATCACAGTGACACCCTGTATATCTCAATTAAACTGCTTACAGACATGTTTTCTCTGCTGACAGTGACATCCTGTATCTATCACAGTGACACCCTGTATATAACACAATGGCACCCTGTATATATCACAATGACATATTGTATATATCACAGCAACATCCTGTATACATTACAGTGACACCCTGTATATAACACAGTGACACCATGTATACATTACAGTGACACCCTGTATATAACACAGTGACACCCTGTATATATCACAGTGACATCCTGTATCTATCACAGTGACACCCTGTAAATAACACAGTGACACCCTATATATATGTCGTATCGTGATAAAATAACAACGTTACATTAGCCAAAAATATCTGATTATTGGCTTGGATAAAGTCGCAGAGAGGGCGCTAGTTATGACTGACCATTTAGTATTAGATCCTTTTTGAGTAATGCAGGCAGTTTAGATTAAAAGGAGGAAACATGACGTTGATGGATGAATTGTCAGTCATCTTTAGAGAATGTACGGAATTACGTGGCTCTTTGGGAATTTATCGTGTAACTTCGTTTATTCACTCGCAGTCATAGTATTAAGTACCTGGGTGTAATAGTCGACAGTAACTTACGTTGGAAGTTACATATTGAAGCGCTAACCTCCAAAATCCGAAAATTATTATTCATTTTCAAAAGCCTTAGATTGTGTAAAGAAAGACATGAAGAGCAATACACCAGTACTCAAACTGGTGCGGATACTGGATTATTGGATGATTATTGGACCATACCACTAGGGTGGCCAAAGGTGATCCGGAACCCAAAGGTATGGTTGTAGGCCTTCCTCGTCATCAGAAGTGGGATACGGAGCTACTTGCCCCACATAAATTTGAAGATTTGGTATGTCATAATTTTCATGTAATCTTAAATGCGACGGTCTAGGAAAAGACACTACGTGTCATAGTTTACGAGCACGGAGAACACAGTTTACGAGCAAGGAGAACGCAGGCAAGGGTAGCATGTTAAACTAACCCAGCAACGTAGCAAATGTAGAGTAAACGTACCTATGGGAGTCATGTTGTAATTCAATGAGCAATGTCCGTTTCTTTGCGTATCGGAAGCGTATACAGTTTGTACTTAAATAACAAGAAGAACATAGACACGCGTTTGGAGCACCTCGGTGCCATATCCCTCTCTTCAGAGGATGACAGTGGAGCACCACGGTGCCATATCCATCCCTCTCTTTTAGAGGATGACAGTTGGAGCACTTCGGTGCCATATCCCTCTTTTCAGAGGATGACAGTTGGAGCACCTCGGTGCCATATCCCTCTCTTTCGGAGGATGACGGTTGGAGCACCTCGGTGCCATATCCCTCTCTTCAGAGGATGACAGTGGAGCACCACGGTGCCATATCCATCCCTCTCTTTTAGAGGATGACAGTTGGAGCACTTCGGTGCCATATCCCTCTTTTCAGAGGATGACAGTTGGAGCACCTCGGTGCCATATCCCTCTCTTTCGGAGGATGACGGTTGGAGCACCTCGGTGCCATATCCCTCTCTTTCGGAGGATGACGGTTGGAGCACCTCGGTGCCATATCCCTCTATTTCGGAGGATGATGGTTGGAGCACCTCGGTGCCATATCCCTCTATTCAGAGGACGACGATTGGAGCACCTCGGTGCCATATCCCTCTATTTCGGAGGATGATGGTTGGAGCACCTCGGTGCCATATCCCTCTATTTCAGAGGACGACGATTGGAGCACCTCGGTGCCATAACCTTCTATTTTGGAGGATGACGGTTGGAGCACCTCGATGCCATATCCCTCTATTCAGAGGACGACAATTGGAGCACTTCGGTGCCATAACCCTCTGCTTATTCCAGAGGACGACGTTCATATCACATTCAGTAGACACAACACATGCCAAACCGTATCCGATTCCGTTTTCTTTTGTTATAATGACTGATAATGTTATTGTTACTAAAGTTTAATTAAGTAGTGAAGTACAAATTGTGGTCAGGAAACGGCCGAGTCGGTGAATAGAGGTTCTGTCCTTTCGCTATCTCATGTTACAGAAGAGTCACACTGTCACACGAGGACGTGTGACTGGTCAGGACGGCCGTGTCGTATCGTGATAAAATAACAACGTTACATTAGCCAAAAATATCTGATTATTGGCTTGGATAAAGTCGCAGAGAGGGCGCTAGTTATGACTGACCATTTAGTATTAGATCCTTTTTGAGTAATGCAGGCAGTTTAGATTAAAAGGAGGAAACATGACGTTGATGGATGAATTGTCAGTCATCTTTAGAGAATGTACGGAATTACGTGGCTCTTTGGGAATTTATCGTGTAACTTCGTTTATTCACTCGCAGTCATAGTATTAAGTACCTGGGTGTAATAGTCGACAGTAACTTACGTTGGAAGTTACATATTGAAGCGCTAACCTCCAAAATCCGAAAATTATTATTCATTTTCAAAAGCCTTAGATTGTGTAAAGAAAGACATGAAGAGCAATACACCAGTACTCAAACTGGTGCGGATACTGGATTATTGGATGATTATTGGACCATACCACTAGGGTGGCCAAAGGTGATCCGGAACCCAAAGGTATGGTTGTAGGCCTTCCTCGTCATATATATATATATATATATCACAGTGACACCCAGTATATATCACAGTGACACCCTGTATATCTCAATTAAACTCTCTGCTGACCAATTGTAAAATCTTGCTACCCAAGTAATTATTTTGCAGCTCGACTGTTTATTAGGCAGCCAAATGATAAAAAAAGCAGATTAATATTGGTTAAAATGTTAACCGTTTTTAAACTGTTTGCTGAACAAGAGTTGCCGCCCGATTTTATTTATTGCCAGCCAAATCTTTGTATGCTGTCCAAATGATTTAACTGCTTATTTTTTTTTGCGGATCAATTTTAATAACGGCTGACCAAAAATTTACTTTCCATACAATATTATTATAACATGGAGCTGATCTGATTATGGATCAGAATGGTAGCCATAAGATCATCTAAATTACATAAGATAAATTCACCGTATTTGGGCTCATTTGGTTAGTTTTGACGTGCAGTTTGAGATTATACAAAAAAGTACAGTCTGCAATGGAAGCTTGTCTAAAAAAAAAAGTTTTTTGACAGAAAATTCTACTTTTATCCCACGCCCCTTTTCCTTCCCGTTCCTACAGCAAACATAAACCTTGAAAACCCCGCCAAAGGGCAGTACAAAAGGTGCAACGGATCATGCGAAAACTACACTGCATAAATAACGCTATCACTTCATATCATGACGTCGCGTTGCGGAAAACCTGCCGTGCTAGCGATACATGCAGTAATTACAGTCTAGAAGCAGGAGGCCGACACTCGTTTTTCGCCGAGCGCGACCTTGAGTGACGTCACTTACCGCCGGCGGTACAAAACTCCATTGGTTGCCACACGCTCGAATGCGTGCAGCCTACCGCTACAAAGTAAGTCCGATAGTTTTGACAGCTCCTTGAGCCTGTTCACGAACAAAAAAAAAACAAAAGCGCTCGCATGGACCGCGTTGCACTGCACTTCAATCGCGTATTTATACGATTTCGAATTTTCTCTATTTTAAAATTTAACAATAGAAATTTTAGAGTAGGGAAAAAATTTATACATAATTACGTTAAAGTGCAACATCTGTAAATAAAAAAAATAGAACAAAAAATTGTTTTTTAATTCAATCTATTTGTGAAATAATTTATTTGGGTATCGGTCGACAGCCCTAGCACTGATTTTACGCCTCGCGGGGTCGACGACCGCACTTCGGACGTTATGATTCCAGAATGTTCTTTTCTATTGTATTGCGGGAGAGTGTCGTATCTGTTCGAAGAACTATTATATAATCTGTGCTAGAAGTATATGAAATGTCATCCTTACTCCAATCGAATACGGTTCACATTTCCTATACCTCTAGACTGTAATTACTGCATATATCACTAGCACGGCAGAAACCAGCCCGCGTAAACCTCTATCTCTTCCACAGGACATTCCCGAGCAACCCGAACGCAAGATGACCGACGCGATCGGCGTCCCGATTCTCCTCTGCAAGTTCCCCGCCGAGATCAAATCCTTCTACATGCAACGTTGCGCCGACGACCCGCGCCTCACCGAGTCCGTCGACGTGCTCATGCCCGGCGTCGGCGAGATCGTCGGCGGCTCCATGAGGACGTGGGACTACGACCAGCTGCTGGAAGGTACGACCTTTTAAAGCCTGACTAACTCGCGGTGGCCGGCCGTGGCGTTCTCTGGGGTCGAACCAGGTCGCTAGGACCATCCTGGGTGGGTCGGACGCCGCTCGAGGCCGCAGGCCGAGTCGCTCTATATGTCAAGGGTAATGTATGGGAAACGTATTCATACAAGCAATACCGAGTTCCGACTGATTTATTCTATATCGATCTCTAGAGCTACCCACATCATTTATCAAGATACCCACAACCCCTTTCTTTTGAAACAACAAATATAATGTAATTTGATCATTCTCATTCTTCTCAATAATATTTAATTTTCTAAGAACATTATTCATGCATAATTAATTATATTCACTTTACATTCTATTTGTAATATTACTTACTATGCAATGCCTATTATCAATTACTTTTAGAACATTTTAATTTAACATTTGTTTCATATGACATTATGATTAGGCCATTACATATAGGCACAACTTCTGATTATTATTATAATATGCTTCACCCGCATGCTGTGGTGTTACATTTTTTTTTTATATTTAGAAAAATACTATCTTATACTAAACCGTATTTATTTAGCGTTAAGAATTATTTTCTACAGTATTATTTTACGTTTTATTCTAATTATTACACATTGATATATTATTTATTTATTAGTTGGTTATATACATATATATTTTATTACTTCAATTAAGACGCCAATTAGGGAGATCGCGGTACACCGGGCGCTGAGTATCCCCACCGATCAGGAGGCCTCACTATCCTGCCAAATTGAGAAACATAGTGGTCATTTGGCTGTGATGCTGGACGTGAATTTTCGGGGGATTGTGTTATACTGGAGCTGTGTAATCGGTCTGCCTCGGCGGTTGCGTTACCGGCCGGTATTGTATCGTATGGAAAGTGATCGATGCAGGAGTCGCGGCGCCTTGGCGAATCTAGCATAAGTTGTCGCCGGTTACGACGTATTACACTACCAGTGTGCAGTCTGACCGAATATGACCTACGGCCAACCACTCCTAACACTTTACCATTGTGCCACGATCCATCGATACGCACTTTGACTAATGAACCCCGTTCAAGTGGTTGTAGGTTTTTACTTCCCCGGTTAAAATATAGTTTTTGGCTTGCTTGACGGGTTTGAAGTTCTTGTCTTATCAGATTGTGATCTACAGGTGTAGTTAATAATCGATCCGGTAAACAAGGCAAAGGACTACGCAATTTTCTGTTCTTTAGAATCTCCGCCGGAGAAGGTAATTTATCGCTAATCGGTGTATTTAAATATCCTAATAGCGCTAGCCTAAAGTCTGAAGAATCATAGGATGTTTTACGCAGCATTGATTTTATTGTCTGAATTGCCCGCTCGATTTGCCCATTAGATTGAGGGTACCTAGGTGACGACGTCTGATGTTGAAACACCCATTCTCTGCTAAATTGTTGGAATAGTTTAGAGGAAAATTCAGGCCCATTGTCAGAAAATAAAATGTCTGGAATTCCTTCCCTACAAAATATGTTTTTTAAATGATTAACCACATGCGCTGACGTTAATGCCGTTAATTCACAAACTTCAATGTATTTACTGAAGTAATCAACTATAGCAAGATACGACTGCCCAGCGTAATGGAAAATATCTGTGCCTACTTTTGACCATGGACGCAGTGGCACACTATGAGGCATGAGGGGTTGTTTACTGTTCTCTTTCCTGTGCGTAAGGCACGCTTGACAATGAGAAATCATATCTTTTAATTGAGTGTTCATGTTCGGCCAGTACATTATTTCTCGCGCTCTCAGTTTGCATTTTTCTACCCCTAGATGTCCCTGATGTACTATCTGTAACATTTCACGACGCATACATTTCGGTATTATTATTTGTTTACCTTTCCATGCCATGTCGTAGGCGATTGTTAATTCGTCCCTACAATCCCAATACGGTCGCATATCATTTTCTACTTGACTTTTATGTGCAGGCCAGCCTTTCTTAATGCATTTCTTCAGATTTTGCATCTCACTATCCAGACTGTAACATTTCTGAAGTTTTAGAAAATGTGTATCACTCAACGGGTTACTGATTGCTACCGCACACACCTGAGCTTGCGCTTCCAGGTGATCCCGCGGCTCGCCAGGTGCCTCGTTCACGCCGCTCGGCGCGACAGCGCGTGACAGCGTATCTGCTACATATAGGTACTTGCCTGGCTTATAGACTAGTGTGAATGTGTAAGGTTGTAACCTCAATAACATTCTTTGTAATCGAGCCGGTGCGCTTGCTATTGGTTTGTTTATTATGCTGATGAGGGGTTTGTGATCTGTTTCAATTTTTATATCTCCCCGTCCATAAATGTAAGTGTAGAACTTTTCGCAAGCGTAAACACAGGCCAAAAGTTCTTTTTCGATCTGTGCGTACGCCTGTTCCGCTTTTGTTAATGAGCGTGACGCATAGCACACCGGCATATTATCCTGCATTAAACATGCTCCAAGACCATTTTTTGAAGAATCCACGGACAGCGTAACCGACTTGTCTAAGCTGTAGTACTGGAGTACTGGAGGACTAATCAAACTTTGTTTCAGTTCATTAAAACAGCGCTCGTGATTTTCATCCCAGTGCCAAGCTATATTTTTCTTTAGCAACTCCCTCAGCAAATGGGTCTTTTCAGAAAGGTTAGGAATAAAACTACCTACATACGTCACAAGACCTAAAAACCTTTCTAGATCTTTAACATTTTGTGGTTTTGGCATGTCCTTTATTGCTAGGGTGTGTGATTTATCTGGCAAAATCCCGCGTTCTGATATGATATGTCCTAGGTATTTTAGTTCTGACAAACCTATTTTACATTTTGGTTTATTAAGTTTGATATTAATTTGCCTGCACCTCTCCAGAACTTGTCGCAAACGTGCATCATGTATTTCCTTCGTCTCGCCATACACCAGTAAGTCATCAATAAACAAGATAGTCCCTTCAATATCATCAAAATGTTCGTATAATCTCTTATGAAAGATTTCAGAAGCCGATGAAATTCCAAACGGCATTCTCAAAAACTTGTACCTTCCAAATGCAGTATTGAATGTGCACAGATCAGTAGACTCATCACTTAACTTTACTTGCCAAAATGAATGCTTCGCATCTAACGTACTGAAATATTTAGCGCCGGCTAGATTCGCTGTAATATCGGTTAACGTTGGCAATTTAAAATGCTCCCTACGTATCGCTTTGTTCAGATCGCGCGGATCTAAACAAATACGAAGGTCACCATTACTCTTTTTTACGACCGTCATGCTATTGACCCAGTCGGTGGGTCCCTCGACCTTCGCGATGACACCTTGCTGCAGCATTTCATCTAGTTTCTTTTTAACGCCATCGCGTAATGCAATCGGTAACTTACGCGGCGCATGCACGACCGGGCATGCATCCGGCTGTAATTGTATCTTATACTCTCCTGGCAAACATCCCATGCCCAAAAATACGTCCTCAAACTTATCTAATATCCCAATGCTGCTGGGTATTACTGAGGAATCTAAGCTCATGACACGTTTAATTAGGTTCAATTCCTCACACGCAGTTCTGCCCAATATTGGTGGTGACTCGACATCAGCAATAATAAATTTGAGGACGTATGCATTCCCCTTGCAAATTACCTTTAACACCGCTTTTCCTATTACTTTGATTTGACCTCCCGAGTAACCCGTCAATTTGACTCTCGTTTGTGTTAAATCACAATCTTGAATTCCTATCTGTGACATAAACCGCCGAGGCAAAACGTTTACGTCGGCTCCAGAATCTAATTTAAACGATATAGTAACTTTTCCGATTAAAACATCAACATTCCATTCATTTTTTCTGTTTCTATCCTTAGTTAAACTCACCTGATCAGTGGAGTCTTCCTGCACCGTGTAAACACGACACATTCTTGCAAAATGATGCGCTTTGTTACAATTAGTACATCTTTGACCGTACGCCGGACATCTAAATCTATCATGCACCAAACCGCAGTAATTACAGTCCTTGCGTTTATTTCTGCGCAATTGCACATCCGGGTGCGACGATATAGCCGCGCTGCTGCCGCGCATGGTCGGTGGAGCGGGCGCAGGCGGCGGCGCACGCCCGCGGGACCGGCCGCGCGCCGGCGTGGCGGCGCGCTCTCGACAGCGGCACACGGCGGGCGCGCCTCGGCGCCCCGACGGCGCTCCCGTCCGACGCATCCAATGCACCTCACAATCTCTGTCTTCTTTGTTCTCGGTTACTTGATGAACGTGGCGGTCGACCTCCATGTCCTGCTTGATATGGTTCGCTTGTACTCGTGACATTTCGGCAATTCTACAAATGTCCATGGCTTTCGTTAGCGTAAGATCGCTCTCGCGTAGCAATCGTTCTCTCATAGGGTCCTCTTTGAGGCCACATATAAGCCTATCCTTAATGAGGTCATTGTATAAATTTGCAAATTCACAAGTCTTTGCTAGTCGCTTCAACTCGAAAGTATACTGTTCTACCGACTCCCCGTCCATTTGATTGCGTGTAAAAAACTTATGACGTTCAATTGTTAAGTTTTTCGTCGGCAGAAAATAACTATCATATTTATCTAATAATGCCTTTATAGTAGCAAATGTTCCCGAAAATTGATCGTATACCTCCCGACACTGTTCCCCAATTACGTGCAATAGTATGCTAACTTGCACGTCATCACCCTTTTTGCTCAATTCGCACGCTTTTGCGTATATTTCAAATGATTTCCTCCATTTTGCCCACTGCCTGCTAAGGTTACCCGAAGTCACGCTAGTTAAATCGTTCTCAAAACAAAACGGCGGTGGTGGTCTCAACACTGAATCCATTGCGAATCACTTTATATTTTCACTGTAGCACAAATTAACTACAAAATAACTCCTAGATTCCCGGCTGCGCCATGTCAAGGGTAATGTATGGGAAACGTATTCATACAAGCAATACCGAGTTCCGACTGATTTATTCTATATCGATCTCTAGAGCTACCCACATCATTTATCAAGATACCCACACTATATACAGCGGTGCACGGACGAGCGCCTCGCCGAGTCCGTCGACGTGCTCATGCCCGGCGTCGGCGAGATCGTCGGCGGCTCCATGAGGACGTGGGACTACGACCAGCTGATGGAAGGTACGACCTTTTAAAGCCTGACTAACTCGCGGTGGCCGGCCGTGGCGTTCTCTGGGGTCGAACCAGGTCGCTAGGACCATCCTGGGTGGGTCGGACGCCGCTCGAGGCCGCAGGCCGAGTCGCTCTATATACAGCGGTGCACGGACGAGCGCCTGGCCGAGTCCGTCGACGTGCTCATGCCCGGCGTCGGCGGCTCCATGAGGACGTGGGACTACGACCAGCTGATGGAAGGTACGACCAGTGCCACACGTTTTTTTTTAAAGCCTGACTAACTGGCGACCCTTATTGGGCGTAGCGATCACAGGACCCGGTGGTCGGCCGTGGCGTTCCCTGGAGTCGAACCAGGTCGCTAGCCGGACCACCCTGAGTGGGTCAGACGCCGCACGAGGCCGCAGGCCGAGTCGCTCTGTAAACAGCGTTGCATGGATGAGCGCCTGGCCGAGTCCGTCGACGTGCTCATGCCAGGTGTCGGCGAGATCGTCGGCAGCTCCATGAGGATGTGGGACTACGACCAGCTGATGGAAGGTACGACCAGTGCCGCACGTTTTTTTTTAAAGCCTGACTAACTCGCGACCCTTATTGGGCGTAGCGATCATAGGACCCGGGGGCCGGCCGTGGCGTTCCCTGGAGTCGAACCAGGTCGCTAGCCGGACCACCCTGAGTGGGTCAGACGCCGCACGAGGCCGCAGGCCGAGTCGCTCTATATACAGCGGTGCACGGACGAGCGCCTGGCCGAGTCCGTCGACGTGCTCATGCCCGGCGTCGGCGGCTCCATGAGGACGTGGGACTACGACCAGCTGATGGAAGGTACGACCAGTGCCGCACGTTTTTTTTTAAAGCCTGACTAACTCGCGACCCTTATTGGGCGTTGAAACGTAGTAACCGCCATTGCTTCCTTTGGCGGTTTCTACATTTCCGCTTTTTGATATCGATGTAATCTGTTTGTTGCAGGCTACAAGCGCGAGGGCATCGACCCGTCCCCGTACTACTGGTACACGGACCAGCGCAAGTTCGGCGCTGTCCCCCACGGCGGCTACGGGCTCGGCCTGGAGCGGTTCCTGTGCTGGCTGCTCGACCGCTTCCATATCCGCGAAGTGTGCCTCTACCCGCGCTTCTTGGAGCGGTGCACGCCTTAAACACACTCTTAAGGGCTCGTCAAAGAATCATGTGATCGTCTATGGGGGGAGGGCTGTCAGAAAAATATCACGAATGATCACGATGGGGGAGGGAGAGTCCGAGAAGACATCACACAACACACAACGGGAAAGTCAAAAACAACGAAATTACTGAACAATATTTTCGAAGCGTATTAGCCCAAATACCTATCATTTATCAACTTTAAAACATCAATAATAAATATCAAAAACGACGATACCAACAATGACACGTGGTGTTGGGTTGGGGGGCGGGGGGGGGTGGGGGGGTAGCGTTATAATCACCAAGGGGGGGAGGGGGGTCTAAAATAGGCCAAATTTGATCACATGATTTCTGGACGACTAACCTAACCTGCCGTTAACAACTGACCATATGTAAGCTTATCTAAGGGATCATCCATATAGTACATCACACCCATGGGGGGGGGGGGGGGGGGGGGGGTCTGGCCAAATGTGACAGCATATACTAACAAGGTCAAAAATGTTAGGAAAAAGTGTGAAGGGGGGTCTAAAAGTCTGTAAAATCGTGTGACGTACTTTGTGGATGACCCCGAAGTGTTTAAAGTTTGTCTTTGTGTGTCTGGCGCTCCATAAGCTCTGCCAGAATTTTATCATGCTATAATTAGATATTGAATATTTAGAAACAACAAACCTAATTTGATTTTTTTACTAAAAACACGGCTTAGCAAATATGGCACCGTCCCACACGGCGGCTACGGGCTGGGCCTGGATTGGTTCCTGTGCTGGCTGCTCGACCGCTTCCATATCAGTGAAATGTGCCTCTACCCGCGCTTCTTGGAACGGTGCACGCCTTAACACATTCAGTGCCAAGCAACTTTTCATACAAAATTAACCCGACCGTCGTGTTCTTGGCACTGAATGTGTTCTTAGCCATCGATACACTTAGCTGACGATCTATAAAGCTTAAGTGTGTCACTCAACTGGCAGTTTGTAAATCTTATCAATGAATCTGGGTGACGATGATTTCTCTGACAGGACTGACGCTAGCTGATTGTATAATCATATTTTTTAAGTAAGATTATTTATTTGGCTTTACCGATAACGGTATAAAAAAATACAGTTCTAGAATTTCAATATTTATGAAGAAACTTTTTTTGAAATTTTAAACAACATTTATGCAATTGGTATTTCAAAAAGCAGTTTTTAAGCTTGAAATGCATTTCTTTAGTCAGTTTCAAGACTTATCTTAAGCATTTTTATTAATTTAGGTATGAATAAAATATGTGTTAAAGTGTTTTATGAAGAGTTGGATAATAACAGAGTGTATTTAATGGAATACAGCTTGTTTTTCTAAGTTATTTACTGTGTTTCATTTGCTGAATTGCATCCCATTATCTACAAATAAGGTAAACATCGTAATTGACAAACGAATGCCCAATAATTGGCACTTTCTATCACTTTATTGCTAATGGCTTAATATTTAACACTTTCACGACCAGGCAAAAAAATTAACAACACTCCAGAAACCGACAGAGCCCGCGAGGTGGGTTTGTGAGGTAAATAACGTGCGACGCAAAATTGGCCGGCATCTGAACAAAAGTTACGAGCGACTACTATAGTTTGTACTTTTAGGTATTTAAAAAAAGGTAAACAAAAAACACCACGTGACTCGGGTCGTTCAGTCAGTGGTATTGTGCCACAGATACAAAACTTTACTTCGATTGGCTGAACGACCCGAGTCACGTGGTTTTTTTGTTTACCTTTTTTTAAATAGATAAAAGTACAGACTTTGTTGGTCGTGAAAGTGTTAATATGGCAAATACTGGGACGGTATCAAGCACTCGGACCTTCAAGGACAAAAAGACGGTACCTAAAGGAAACTTATAAGGCCTGAAAAAACACTGGTTATTAATGCCAATGTCAAGTTATAGTAACTGACCGCAGCTGACAAACTTATAAGTCTTACTTACTGTTGTAAAAATCGGACCAGGGGGGGGGGGGGGCCATGGCGTTCCCTGGGATCGAACCAGGCTTGGCCCGGACCACCTTGAGAGGATTGGACTAGAAGCCGTGCCTTCACTAAGTCTTCTCGTTACCAAAAGTATAAAGACGAACAAGTAGTCCAACTTCGACCGTTTAGGATCGCGCGGCACGTATTGAGTGCGATCCATACTGGATCATTCTTACGCATTCTTAAATATTTGCTTGTAGTGCGTTCGTACACGGCGCGCACACATTAAAGCGCGCGATGTAGGTACCTTTTGTAGAAAGAAAAATTACTGCTACATATTCATTGCTATCCTTCATCGCGATATAAACGGCGTTTTCCGTTAATGTGGCCCCAACATGATAGAGTATAAGATTCGGATTGGCGGCACTAGTTGGCAGCACTTTCGTTGTGCACGTTCCCAATAGAACCTTCCAAGTTGTACAAAGTAACCAAAAATTACATTCTAGAGAGGGGAAATGTTCTGTGCTTTTGTTGCCAGAAGAATGTCATCGAAGAATCACCACATTGAGAATACAAACACAATTTTCATAATTAATCTTTATTCCATCTACAAAAAGTATAAAAATAATCTAAACTACTTATATGCATTCTGATATTCTTGAATTAGCTTTGTTTCCACGGTTCTTTGGTTGGTACTGTTAAATCCATATATGCACAATAAATAAGTATACATATTTGATTCTTATCATTGTGTCAATAAGGTCTAATACATTAGACATGACAATACGTGTTGCCTCAGCGCAATATTAGTTTTGCTTAAAATATTGAGTATTTGTATAATACTAAGTAAGGTAGACGTCCGAGTGCTTGACGCTGTCCCAGTAGTCGCCATATTGAACGTTAATCATTAGCAATAGAAATGACAGCAGGGTGTCAACTATTGGACATTACCGTGTCAAACACTAGGACGTTTACTTTATATGACACTGTTACTGAGTTTATGTCTCATCTGGGTTTATAATCCACTAACACTAAAATATCGATAAGTAAATTGCACTAATAACTCGCCGCGGCATAATCCATACCACATATTAAAAAATATCTAGTATCACTGTACGGCTAGCACAAGATGGCCGCGACATATAACCAGTACGTCTAGCATAACTGGCCGCGACTTCGTTTCTCGCGCGACAGTGCATCACCTGTCACTGTCACACGATATTGAGTGGAAAAAGATAGGTAGCATTTGTCGCTCGACAAAGAGTTGCGTGTCGCAGTTGTGCTAGAGATCGAGTAGGTACCTCTATCATAACAGGACGCGACTTCGCTTGTCGCGCGACAGAGCATGACTTGTCCCTGTCACACTATATTGAATAGAACGAGACGGGTAGTATTTGTCGCGCGACAAAAAGTCGCGTGTCACAGTTGTCATAGAGGTACAGGGCCCCTAGGCACTTGGTATTTAAGAAGGCAAGCCGTGGTCCTGACAGCGGCCTTGTAGGCTTAAGCGGAACTCCGGCGCTGCTTATGAATCGAACTATACGAGATATGCGTCGTCTTGAGCTAACTGTGCTTAGGTATTGGTATGTAAATGCTAATGAGATAGTGTGTGGTGCTGTGTTCAAGGCATCCACTCGGCGTCGCCGTCATAGTTCCGAGCGCTGCCGGCGGGCGCCTCGGTCAAGTCCTCTTTGCTGCTCGCCACCTTATTGTACACCTTCTTGCCAGCTTCTACCACGTATTCTACGCCGTCCGCTGGAAATATACAACTTACATTGAATGAGGGCTTAACATTTTCAGCTCAACAATGCCTCTAGCACGGTTGTGTGTAAAACACGAATCTGTCTCACAACGGAAAAAAACACCGAAAATTTCTGTTGCTATTTTAACGAAAAATATGGTTTTTGACTTTCTTTTTCGCATCCCATGACCGCCATCAAACCATCTTCATAAACCACCTAGAAGCGCCCAAACATGCATATAACCAAGTTAGTGGTAAACTTTGAACTACTGGGGTCAAAAGAGGGCAGAAATATTAATGTAGATACTCGTAAGTGTAATAGGTACCTATTATCCCCGGTGGGTGTCTTACCGTTTCACACATTGCCGTATGCCTATTTAAAGAATTAATAATTATCATAACATGATTTTATTCTTCCGAAAAATTCAGAAAGAAACGGAATAAAACGAATATTTCAAATAAACCCGGAAAAAAACATTTGGTCAACAGGAAACTGAAGCCGTTTCTAGTCCTCCGGCTGCTTGTACTTAGGTACGAGCCGCACGCACACATCAACGAGCAGCACGCACACATTGACAGCCACCAGACTAGACATGCTTCAGTTCTTTGCTAGCGATGCTCCAGGCTATTTATTTTAAGGTACTTGGTTGTAAATAATAATTTTATAAAGTTAAGTTACCTATGGCTCCGCCGGTCTTCCTCACGGCCTGTCCTATATTGTGCGAGGAGAAGGTATCAGGCTCGATGTTGATGTTGACGCCCTCCGTCTCGCCGTTGACGTGTGCGGGGCACTCCTTCTGCGAGATGATGGACAGATCGAACGGGCTCACGCCGAAGGAAGACAGCTTGGTGCGCAACTGTTGAACACAAGGGTTATTTATAGAAAGTACAGTAAGTACCTACTGGTAAGTACCTACCCCGCACATCCACCATAATGTGGGGTGGTGTATGGATAAATAAAATCTTTTTCTATATAAGACCGAATTATTCTTTACAAGCTAGCAGCTTGTATCTCGGAAATACTGTGGAGGTCGCATAGCAATACCTATCAATACACAGCAAAACTACTTACATGTACAATCATCACATCACATGGTAATGATGAGCCACTTATCAGTGTTCTTAATTTAATCGTGTAATGCAAATCGGGCGTACTTCAGACACACGACTGATAACGGAATTATGACTTATCCGTTTAATAAAAGAAGAAAATTGTATTTCTTTCTTTGTCATTCGATGCCTATTTCTATCAAAACGGCTGTCAAAAACAATCCGACGGATGTATAGCGCCTGATATAAAGTACCGTAGCGACGTTAGCTTCCGAATAAATCGTGATTGGTTAACCACGTTTCTGCTATAGGTAACGTAACCGTAGCAAGGCCAGCGTCATTGGTCAACAGAGATCAGTAGAAGTCGAGATTGTAAAGTCTTCTCCGTACGATTCAGTACCCCATTTTGCATAACGAGCTAAATTAAAAACAGTGACAAGTGGGTCAACATTTTTGTGTGGTGACTGTATGTGCACGAGTGTGAAAAATGAAGTTTGCTGGTCCGAGGGCTCGCTAAGCTTGGGGGCCCGGTGCACCGTGTGACTTGACTTGACTTGAAGACTTTGACTTTTTAAGCCATACCTACCACAAAATAAGTAATATACTACGTACAGAAGTTTCTCTTTCTTACAAAACTGATGTTCGGGTCCAACCACCGGACAGAACGCACCGCATCCGATCGTCTCTCTCTAACACGTGCTCTTTTTGGTCGCTGATTACCCCGAGGGTTGCCAGATGGAATTACCATATTATCGGGAGCAGGACAGAATATGTCGGGATTTTGAGAATTTAGTCGGGAGATGCCCCGCGCGCTCGACTCGCGAGCTTTTTTTTAGCCTGAATCAGCAGAAATTTTCGCTGGCCGGACCACCTTGAGTGGATCGGACTAACTTTTAAAATGAAGTCCTTTTTCAGGAGTCGGGAGAACATAAATAAAATCGGGAGAATTCCGCCAATTCCCGACCATCTGGCAACCCTACCCCGACCCCTCTGGAGGGGTGACATTTGGTACTAGTAGCCGTGCGGCAAAATCGCTAAGTGAGCCACTCCTAGCCTTAGATACCTACTAACCTTATCGACAAACATCTTGTCTAGCTCCTTGGAGCGCGAGAGGATCGTGGCGGAGCGGCGGTGCCCGAACAGGATGCTCTGGCACGTGAACACCGCGGCGTACGTCGTGTAATCCGTCGCTAGCACAACGTAGCTCGCAGAGCCGGCTACACCTGCGAGTAGGTACATAAAAGTCAAACAATGAATGATTTTCATGCGGTGCGTGTTGCGTTCAAAATAAGAATTGTCCAATATCGATACCTTTAGACTCAAAGGGCGTAAGCTCCATTAGAACCTACGGCGTTTACGTCCTTTGAGTCTAAAGGTATCGATATGGGACTAGCGGATCCACATCTGTCGCATGCCATGCAACAGAAACGGCGATCCATATGACGACTCAATAAGATAACGGAACGAGGAAGAGCGGCAGAGGTTATTCCGGAACTGACCCGAAGACTCACCTGATACAGACTCGTAGAGGACTAGGGATGAAGCCTTTGTCCAGCAGGGTGAATATTCGGTGTTTAACAGCGCTATCTTTTCGTCATTATCATCTTGGAAAATATTGTTGAAATAGGTAATGGTCAAGTTATCAAACCGAAAGGCAGTCCCGAAACCGAGTCAAGTTTCATTAAAATTATGACGGCTTACTCTTCCATTATGGTAATAATCGCGAAATAATAATTACGTTGAACCGCGCGGTCAAAACACTCGGAGAATCACCCAGCAGCAGTCTCATTATTTCGAATAATGTTAACCACTAACTTTGCATGGATAGAAGTAATAAGAATAGGGTGAGATATACTTACTGAGAGGGAATCGCACTTTCATCCGCGCGGGCACTGCGGGGTCAGGCACGGTAAGAACGCCGGTGTATCTGAATAAGAATGCACAACCTGCGATTATTACACGAACACCATAACAGCTTCAGTAACGTTGGTTGTTAATGAAGTCGAGGCGATCTTTTAAACAACTTAATAACGCTAAAATCTTTAAGTTAAACAGTTTTATTTTGATTAGCTATTAGCTGTTTAATTGGCCATCTCCTGACTCCATAATCACTCATCCAAGTCTTAATTATCATAATGCAAATTCCCTTAATTTGTTCCTGAGTCATGGATGCTTTCTATCTAATTTTTGTATGATATTTATTTATTGTATTGTCACAGGAAGGTACAACGCGGACCAACTGAGCATACATTCTCCAGGTGGTGTCAGAATTACTCGAATATTATCTAGAGTCGTGCGTCAGTGGCGTAAGCCCTAACACCAGATGCTGCGAGACCTGTTCGAGCTCGTGTGTACCCAGCTCGCCTATAGTAGGTTCCTCTTTAGTATAGGTAGAAAAAAGTCCACAAGAATAAGACAGCATCGTGAGCATGAGCATGGATATTACCTGTAGTCGTGCTTCAGAGGCGTATGCCCTAACACCAGATGCTGCAAGATCTGTCCGAGCTCATACATACCCGGCTCCCCTATAGTAGGTTCCTCTTTGGTATAGGTAGAGAAAAGTCCACAAGACGCGTGAGCATGAGCATAGATATTACCTGTAGTCATGCTTCAGTGGCTTGAGCTCTAACACCAGATGCTGCGAGAACTATTCGAGCTCGTATGTACCTAGCTCTCCTATAGTAGGTTCCTCTTTAGTATAGCTAGAGGAAACTCCACAGGACTAGTGAGCATGAACATGGGTAATACGCGTAATCATGCTTCAGAGGCATGAGCCTAAGCACCAGATGCTGCGAGACCTGTTCCTACTCGTAGGTGCCTGCCTCTCCTATAGTAGGTCCCTCTTTGGTATAGGTAGAGAAAAGTCCACAAGACGCATGAGCATGAGCATAAATATTACCTGTAGTCGTGTTTCAGAGGCGTGAGCCCTAGCACCAGATGCTGCGAGACCTGTTCGAGCTCGTAAGTGCCCGGCTCCGAGGTCTTGGTGAAGTTATAGGTGATGCAGCTGGAGCCGGTGGAGGTCTTCTGGATAACGTACCACACGCCCAGCAACTGGGGAACAAACAAACAATTAGCACCAGTACTCGGTAGAATCACTCCCATCTCAGCTCCGTAAGGGTAAGTTATCCCTAAACGTATCCACATACAATATTAATACATTGTTAAAACCTTATAAGATGGCTACCGTACGACTTGATCATCAGATCAGCTCTATGTAATAAAAGTTTGGCACCGCTGTCATCCGATTTATTTGTTGCAGCCAACTGGTTTAATCAGCCATTTGGTTAAATGCCTAGCATTTTCACTTAATTATGGCTGCCAGCAGCTACACGGGGCTTCTATTTCTGCTCTGAGGGACACAAGCTAACTAAAAAACCTAACCTAAAATTTAAATGAAAAGGCTAGGCAGTTAACTAAATGGCTAATTAAGCTAGTTGGTGGCGACATATGCATGCCAAATTTGAGCTTAGGTAATCGTTTGAGGAAAACTACTTTAAAATTCAGTTGCAAGGTTTGACTTGAACAATACATACAAACATTGCAAGTAACACGTAGCGAGTTATGCATTCACATTTAATTCTGAATGTTTAAAAATACTCTGCCCTCATCTGGTTCGAAATAACGTTGATTCAAACGCATACAATGCCTTTTGCGAATAAAACAATGGTACTCATTACGAGAAACATCGAGTTCCGATACTGTTAGGCACCTACGTATGCTAAGTGCAGCTGAAGTGAACACTTGATTTACCTTCTGTTAAGTAGTTTGATATTACATGTATAAAAAAAAACAAACGAAATTGAAAACTAAGATCGAGTATAGGTACGCAGATTCCGATGACGGTCATGAGGACGAATGATTCCATTTGGGTGCTAATTAAACAGACTTCTTTTTAATAGCATTATTCGCCTCTAAAAATCTACATTGCCATCTAAATTACTAAGTCAGCCACAATTACCGAGCGTCTGAATTATACTATCTTAGCCACTACTTATCTTCTATGTAGGCCACTCTAAATACAACTCAGCATGGTGGTTATTTTTTAGCATCTAAACTTGTAACATGCATTCAAGCAGTAGACATCTAAAATCTTAATATATGCCATCAAAAAAGATATGCTATTAGCTTCTAATTTTTTAACTCAGTACGCTTAAAATATAACTCAACCCACATTAATTAATCGTCAAAATTTAGCTAAAATTGTCATCTAATAGTAAATTTTGGCTACTAATATTACCTAGAAACTGTTGAGGAGAGACATAAAATTAGTCCATTACACAACGAATGACTTTAAATCGGAGCGCATAACACATCCGCACACCACAGTTTTCTGGTAGCAGCTCGTTTTTAATGTCAATAGTGACTTTCCGTATCTCCGGCGCTGCGGGAACAGCAGCCCTTCCGCCCTTGCATGACGGCGCACGGTCACTTCGCTCGGCTCCGCAGCTTCGGCTTGTTGGTCGCCTTCGGCGACCAGCCTCAGCCGCTCGCCTCACTCGTTCCCGCGCTTCGTCATGGCGGGCGAGGGCTGCTCTCCCTCCACGCCTCCGGCTTTATAAAAACACTCTAGGGCGCGCTGTGTCGGCACGCGTCCTAACCAGCGAGAGCCCTAGATTCGGATTTACGCAGGCTAATATCGTATACATAATATTCCATCATTGAAAATTTTACATTTTACAATCCGTCATTTATCTTGGTAATTATCAAATTTAGAGAAAAATTACCCATACAAAACACGCTTATTTTAGACAAAAAAAATTTAGTTAAAATGATATTCGGCTATATAATGATTAGTTAAAATAAGAATCGACAAAGTGAGTTTTAGATAAAATAATATTCGACAAAACAAGAGTTATGCAAATGATAATTTAGGTAAAACGAGTTTCGACAAAACAATAATTATGAAAAATGAATTTATACATATTGACTTTAGACAAAAGATTCATTATAGTAAAAGTTGTTCGACAAACTGAAATTAGACAAAAAAAAATTAGACAAGTCAAGGGAATACCTAGAAAAGCATTACAGCGCCCCCCAATCTAAATCCTATTCTCTTTCCGCACAGAGTCTAACGAAATTTTGTATGTGGAAATGGTAAAAAAGCTTCCTAACCCAAAACCTCGTACAATTTCGTACGAGCCTAATAGTGTCCTCGTACCTCGTACAGCAGACCACAAATCTCGTATTTGTACAAGGAACCTCGTACGTCTGGCAACCCTGGTGACTAACTCGTCGGTACATGAATGGCGCTCTCTGATTGGTGCAAATGGCCGGTCACTGTCGTCTCGCGCACTCGCGCCAAATTTTGAAGTGGCTATTTTCTCGATAACAGAATATGATGTATTATTTTACATGCTAAGTTATAATAAATGATGTTGTCAATGGAAGCTTGAATTATATTTTTTTGAGGACTTTGTGTTGAAGCCGTAAAACGTAAAATGGTGATGAAATGTAAAATCCATGGCTGAGTTAGTAAATTAGGTGGCAATATATAAACAAGAAGGCAAGTTAAGATAATTGTTGATCTTTGTTTGACGCTTTCTAAAGAATATTTAGTTGGCGTTGTAAAAGAGACGAATTAATTTATTAGAGGCTATCTCATTTTCCCGTTGCTTAGTTATAAAATGAGAAGTTTGAGCACGTGGCCAAGAAATAAATCTGCGGCTTGACTTATAATTTCCCATTCCATTTTAGAGGAGCTCAGCATCTATCTTCTTCATCTAGAAAAACATATAAAATGATAATACAGTAGGACTCCTCCTTATTAAAATAAATAACATAAAACATTAAAAAAAAGTAGGACTAACTTTCATTACAAATGTACTTTGGAAGTAAACATTAGAAGTTAAAACAACGATTTGCATAGATACTCTCCATAATTTGCATTTATGGAGAGACAAATTAAAATTGCTAATACATATTGTTATTCAATTTTAGAGGAGCGCAGCATCACAAAATTCTCAGATATCTGCGGACAGAGGACCCTCTGTTTTTTTGGACACATCATGCGTTCACCTGGCATGCGCTAGAGAAACAGATTATTCTTGGATCTGTGGAGGGCAAACGCACCAGAGGAAGAGTTCGGGCGCGTTAGGGCGACGCGATGAAAAGGGCTGCTAACTTCTAAGTGCGGTCTATCAGGCGATCCAAAAAACCAAGAACCGGAGTGCATGGAGGGCAGTTGCATTCGGTCACAATCCTCAGCCATGAGGGACCAACTAAGAAGAAGATACGTAAATTCTAGGGCCCAGATGTCCCAGGAGCACTTATTTCATGTCTTATCTAAATAGTAATAGTTTGTTTTGTTACTGTTTGCATGTTTATGTACGCGAACACCGACCTATCGAAATATGATTAGTAAGCACTAGCTATGAATAAATATTGACAGCGCAGCAACATGCAAAAATATAAAGCAGACAAAATAAGTTTAATGACCGAAAACATGAAATCTTTGCAAATTCTCAGATGCACATGTAATTTCTGTTTCATCAATGATGTAGGTATGTACATATGTTGCATAATAGACGACTACAACACAGAGATGAATAAAAAACGGTGAAGTGCGAGTCGGACTCGCGCACCGAGGGTTCCGTACAAACTCATAAGTGATACGTGAATAGTTCAAGAAAAACTGTATGGCGGTTAGTTTAGTAGGAGCAAATAAGTCGCACCCTTGGTCAAATAACGACGCATGTGACTTTACGTCCAAAGTTTTTTTATTGCTCAAAAGTCATACAAATCATACGAACTACATGATACACACATAATATCCTGAAAAGTTGCCATTTGGCAGATATTTGACCGTTGTTTGACCAGGGGTACGAAGTATGTGTTACTTTTGCGAATTTCTCGACTTTTTGATTGGGAGAGACCCAGGGGATAAGCAAAGTCTGACAAAATAAACGCATTTTTTTTACCCATACAAATATGAAACACCCTAAGTTAGATAGGGGTCTAAACTTTATGTATTAAGTAATGAGTCGTGGATTCGCTTGCAACTTCGTTCGCGAAGGCCAAAATAAGTCAGATACGTGATAACCAAGTTCATAATCTACCTGTATACCAAATTTCGTGGAAATCTGACCGGTAGTTTCTGCGTGATGCGCGAACAAACATGAAATTTCTACGATTTTATTATAGTTATGTATGTACTTATAGATAGATTGAGAATATTTTCAGCTACCCATTTTCTACTGCTCGATTGTAGGTTACTATGTCACAAGCCTATGACAATGCATTCATTCTTAATGCACAACAACGATCAATAAGACACGCCCAAATTCAAACTCTTCTAAAATATAAATAGTACCATGCATTGTAAATCAACAGATAATAAACCGAACAGATAGTCTATTGATAACAGACAAAGCAAACTTGACCTGACAGTCACCCCGGTCTAGATAAAGTGAGTCATCCGTGCCGTTAACTTCTACTTATCTTTAACGACTCATAATATTATCGGAGTCTGTTAAGTATTTGAGCGAACAAAAACCATCACGTGGAGAAGATACATTAAAAACTTTCTCCGCCTGATCATTTATTTGAGAAATGCTTTGTGTGTTTAAGGATGGGCCGCGCTCTACTTGGTTTTAATTGCCTCGTGGAATGATTGTTTTCTTTCCTGAAGATAATATCAGATCCATGGCCAAGAAAACCTGGTTTTCTTGAATCAGGCTCCAATCTTAACTAGTTACTTACTTAACTAAGAAAGTAAAGGTCTTATTATCCAAATATCATTAAAATCACTGGAGTCATTTCCAACTTAACTGATTGCAAAACAAACAAATGAAAAATACATTACACGAATTTACACATTTCAAGTCATACATGACATACATCGTACGTAGCTTAGGTAGAGGTTAAGTATCATAACTTGGCTAGAAAAACATATAAAATGATAATACAGTAGGACTCCTCCTTATTAAAATAAATAACATAAAACATTAAAAAAAAGTAGGACTAACTTTCATTACAAATGTACTTTGGAAGTAAACATTAGAAGTTAAAACAACTATTTGCATAGATACTCTCCATAATTTGCATTTATGCAGAGACAAATTAAAATTGCTAATAGGTTTTTTGAACTCGTGGCCGAAAATATAACGTAGTTTTTTGTTTGTCTCGCTAAACTGTGACTTTCATAGATTGCTTTATCTTGTCATTGACATTAGCTACATTCTCTCTTTTGTTAGAGCCTGAGTTTGTTATCTAACAAGAACTTATTTTTAAATAGAAAGGTTATTTAAAATAAATAAGGCACTATTGTCTGATAGGTACTTAATTTTAGAATTAATTAATAATTTTTAACTTTAACTTAATGATGTTACGGTATAAACAGTTCTTACCACAGCCACCACCACCACCAAAGAAGACCATCATAAAAAGAGTAGAAAAAATGTAATAAATGGTATTAAATGAATTACATATGTAAATACATATATATGATTAATTTCAGGTACAGTCGAGCACAAAAATACTCAACGGGATTGCATTATTATCATTACGATCGCAACTGTACCGTAAAATCGTTAAATAATATTATCAATCTCATCTGAAGTTTAAACAGAAAAATAATCAAATGAATACGTAACGTACTTAAGTAATGACTAAGGTTTTCATTGCTAAGGATTCACATAATAATATAAAACAGTATAACATATTCTAGAATAACTTACCTTGTTCATTTCAAATCCAGGCATAGGCTCGACGACAGGACACGAACCCAGATGCATCGTATGGGCTATGGCTCCCCCGCACAGCGCAACCACCCCCAACAACCCCCAAAGCATCTTCATTCTGACTTAGTCGCAAAACTCACTAACGACTACCCCGAGGCGACGCGACGAACTGACTGTGACTGGCTTGGCTCGACCACTCTGCGGTCATTTTAACTAACCGGTACAGCGCTCAAAACTACGAATGTGAATAACAATAAAAATAACAACTGTAGTTCAGAGAATCGTCTTACTAGTTTCTGCGTGTGCTTCCTCCCTTTTCTATTGTTATATGTATTATTTACCTACTGCGGTGAATAATTCAAAGTACTTTATTGTAGATTACGGCGTATTGTTTTGTCATTTAATTGAGTAGGTAATAGTGAATCAGTTGAATGAACTTTTGGGTCCGAATAAATTATTACTAAACTAAACAGGAAAAAAGATGTTCTAATTAATTTGCCGACCAGAATTTTTAGACTTTTTTTAAATGCACAGAAGGACCAGCATGACCTAAAACTTGAATTTTTATAAGTTGAAAGAGAATCTTCCGGTTAAACGTGCTCCATCGTAGACCTTCTCCGCGCTTTCCATCAGGTGACACGATGGTCAAGCGCAATGGGTGCGCGTGATATAATCGTAAAAAAAAAACAAAACATTTCGCTGCCTACCTATTAGGGGTTTTACTTACACTTTCATGAGACAGAAATGTGAGTTTAGAGAAAAAATTATCGATGTAACTGAAGTGAACAGACAGACGTGAAAATTATGTTTGCTCAGATTCTTTCGATTATTCCAGACTTTATGCATAATGTAATTCACCCATTACTTATGGTGAAATTGTTCCATGTACGAGTATGTCAACTGTCAAGCTGTGTCACGTAATATAAAGGGAGAAATCCCTAATGTAGGACACAAATTAAGTTCATTGTAACTGCGTTATTCATCAAATCTTTTGTAATCGCTTATTGATAGTAACCATACCCAAGTAATTTAACGATTACAATATAAGTATGAATTGTATAGATTATTATCTCGTTTTCTATAGAATGTAGTGAAATGCATGACGCATTTGAGTCTCATTATGTTTGGGAATTGATGAACAGATGAGGAATGCATCTATCCAAACTAACCCGATTTCCTACTATATCGAATCTAAACTAATAATGATTATATTATGAATTAAAATATTTATTGTGAAAACATACAAAAAGGGATACCTACATTTAAAATTAAAACTATAATTAATAAACTAAACACTGAACTAAAATAGAACTAAAAGAAAAAATATTATAAGTTGGGGTTCGGCCCCCTCGGCAGAGTGCCCATCACGCAGACAGCATTCCCGCCCTGTATCGCTATGGCGAGTCTTTGGGAGGGTCCCCTGTTGCCTCCCTCAGGCGCCTACCCAGCGCCCTGAGCAGGCCACGCGCACCCTGACCCCATGGACCGAGTGTCTCGACTCGATGCCAAATGCCACCAATTCATATTGCGCGCCATTCACGATTCACGATGCTATCAACCGGGTGCAATTGTATTTTCAAACCATCCAGGGATCGACTCAAATATAAGTATGTACACAAAATTTCATCCAAATCGGTCTAGCCATTTATCAGGAGTTAGGTGACAAGAACACGTACAGAAGAATTATATATAATCGTCAAAGCTGTAAAAAGTATTTGCATCGGGGTGGGATAGGTACATTGTGTAACAAAACAACGTGTTCTCATAGATGGCGTAAAGCAGATGGCAAAAATTATTGGTTGCTTCGGTCAGGCGAAGGGTAAAAACGCTGGGCTGGAAATCCAGAAGTACCGGGTGCGATTCCTACTATGGATGGACCATATAGGTGAGCGCCTTTTAATTTTTCTATGTACTTTGATTTTTTGTATCTATACAGGGTGTCCCTAAAACCAACGTCGCTACGAAAAGGGCTGATAGACCAGTTTATAAGACACCAGATAAAGTAAATTTGATTTCAGTAAAAAGCTCTTAGTTTTCGAGATATTTTGCAAAACTCGTGCTAAGTGATACCTGACTCTGTGATTTGAGTGTCATGTCTAAAATATCAAGTATTTTTCAAATCTGTTTTTTGATATGGGTAGCCAAATAACTATGCTATTGGACGTAGTTCCTATTCTTGTTAATTTCTTCATGCTGTGGCCACAGTAGAATATTAAAAAATAATTTTCAGATTTTTCCAAATTTCACCTCTGATTTCGAACGAGGGTGGTGAAAAAAAATTTACAAACACAACCTGGCACATGACGTAAAAAAATAGCGCATTTATTGTAGTTTCTAAAATGGTATAACATTTACTAAATAACAAATTATATTTAATTAATAAATGACAAAGCATTCGTCACGTTCTGACAAATAATGTGTGAGAGTGACGGATGCTTTATCATTTATTTATCGCGTGACAAAGCGTAGCGTCATAAGACTACTGACTTTAAATGTATTTCCTTAATATTGTTTGGACATCACACAATGCAAATACAAAAATAAAGCCGGATGTGAAAAATAATTGCTTATTTTCCGCCCTATTCATCATAATTAACAGCTCATGTCATCAACAAACACTATTGAGTTTCGGCTGAGTCAATCATTTGGTAACCTACTTGTACTTATTTAATTGAAAATGAAACAACAGTCTTCAAGTTTCATTATATTATAACATAACCCATGTATGTAATGGGGTTCCGTAGCATTATCATGATAATGTTTGTGAAGATGTTTGGATGCTGTTACTAAATAACGTGGTAACAATGAGGGCTACTGTTTTTGTACTCAGCAGTTGGCGCCACTGTCGAGTAGATATTGCAAAATAAATATTAATACCATTATTCTAATAACAAATAAACCCGTGTAGAGTCTGTGCGGAAAGAGAATAGGATTTAGATTGGGGGGCGCTGTAAAACTTTTCTACCATATGCACCGTATTTTCTGTTCTGTGGCCATACTGGTTAGGTTAGTTCCGTTTTTCGCCACGCCTATTCTCTTTCCGCACAGACTCTAGCGTGTACAAACAGTGACATTTAACATTTCGGAGACCACACGCTACACTAGCGCCTCTAGCGGTGAAATTCATTTTTATACCGATGTAAGGAAATTTTAAAAGAACCACACCGTTTTCCATGGCAACAATATATTATAGTCACAGTGACGTATGGAATGGATTGCATATGTCTTTAAATACCGAACAGACCAAAAATATACCCATCTCTTTCTACACCCATAGCTATCCCACATTAATGCATTACTCACACATGCATAAAACGCAACGCAACCAACAATGATTAGTGGGTTAGTTCCGTGCCTACAGAACCTTAAAAATGAATCACAGTCAGACTGTGCAAATTGGGTGCAAAGTTAAACACTCAGTTATGAATGACTAAGCCCAGCTCGCGTGCAGATAAAGTTCAGCTGAACAACAAGAAAAACATGCACATACGTGGTCTTGACGCGCAAGCGCCGAGGAAGGAGTAAGCCTATTTACTACTTATGAGTCACTGGTAGTGAAGCCGTAGTTTTGGGGTGACCATACGTGGTGATGTAGTGAAACTAGAGCATTTATGTTATGACTTGAATAACTGGCCAAGAGCATGTCGGACCATGCTTAGTGTAAGGTTCCATAGTTTTTTTTTGGTTGGTCTGTGTCCCGTTTGGTCAATATTTCTGACCACTTTGGGCAATCTATATTTGTGCCCCTCTTCGAAGGTTCCACAGTCGTAACTATAAGGTAAATAAAAAATACGATGTAAAAAAAGTACAACAACAAAAGAGCGTCTCTTCATAGCAATTACGCCCTTTTGTTGAGAAGCGCAGTTTATCGGCAATAACTCAAAAACGGTTAATCCGATCTTGTTGAAATAATTTTCGTTGAAAGTATTAATTAAGCGTTATCTTTGTAATTATTTTTATATTTTTCGAACACACGGTTTAGAAGATAGAGGGGAGGGGGACACAATTTTCACAACTTTCGGAGCGATTCAATTTTCAAATTTCGGAAAGATATTCAATTAATCAAAAACATTACTTAAGAACCTTAAAATGTTTTTGAAAGATCTGTCGAACTACGTACATGCCACACGTTGATATTTCCTGAAAGAAAATTTTAGTAAAATGCCTGTGACATACAGACGGACGGACGGACATGACAAAACTATAAGGGTTCCGTTTTTGCCATTTTGGCTACGGAACCCTTAAAATTATACCTAACTGTAAGGTGCATTCCCCATTCCGGACCCTCGGTCGTACCAGGAGGGACGGCAGGAGGGGTGGCCCCAATGTGGGGTCATGAAGTTTTTTTTCAGGAGTTCGTGCTTCCACTATGGGGTCACTTCCCCATGCTGATTGCACATTTGGGACTTGTGACACTATCCGATAGTTTTGTATGGGGACAGTGCCCGTGTTAACGCATAGACAGGAGACATGGTCACCCGAGTCCACTCATAACAGTCGTGATTGACGCGACACTCGATTCGACGCGGCGGTGCAATAGGCTCTTCCTGCCGTCAATGCTAACTCATATACACCTCATTCATGTCCCGGCTTTGAGGGGGGTCTACACTAGCCTGGTGAGTCATGCCGGAAGATTCTGTTTAGGAACATGCACCTACAGACACCATACTTTCTAGTTTTCAAAATAACACGCATTTTTATTTGAACACGTATAGGTATGGTTAATTCATATTGAATCAAACTGTTAATGAAATGAATAACCAGTAGTGTTAAAACAATAAAGATAATATATATATATATAAGGTAATAATAATAATCTTGATAAATATCAAGATTAATTATTCATCTTGCTGTAGTTTCCCCATGTTTAACACTGGCATTGTTAAACTCCCGAAATGTTCATACAAAATGAACCCGATAGTCGGGTTCCTGGCACTAAATACATAAAACCTTTTTCAACCTCTGCAGACTTAACACGTCCACTGTCAACATACAAAACTATCGGACAATCTCACAAGACCGAACTGTGCAATCAGTAGGGGGAAGTGACCTGGTGAGTGGAAGCACGGACTCCTGGAAAAAACCTTCATGACCCCACATTGGGGGCACCGGGACAGGGAACGTGTTAACTTAGACAGAATACGAGTATACTGACAGAACACTATTCCATTCCTATAATAAATTTAGGTAATCACATAATTACCTATGCATGCCCATTTTGATATATTGCTTATTGGTATATGACCTTCTTAAGTAAAAAATCGAGTCATTCGGTTTTCCATACAACCAAAAAGAGAATTAATAAATGATTAACATCAATTAATATCGTAGGTAACTTGATCTTGATACATTGTGTCTGCGCAAAACAACATGGGAAGTTTCATGCGATTTGACTCTCAAGTGGTTTGGGTATGTTTAACAGTACTGTAATTGTACAATACTTTTACTACTTTTTTTTAATAAAATAAACTTTATTACTTGAATTACAAAAGAAGTCTACCAGTATTCCGAAATGATCCCACCGATGCCACAGCTCCGCCCGACCCTGACTTCCCTACCATTACCTAATTATCAGTATATAACTAAGATTCGAGTATATTTCTTGCATTTTTTTAATTGAATAAAAGTAAAAGTCGGTTGTTTTATACTTTTATTTTGCTATTACATAATCTATTCTACTGGCGTTAACGCTAATCGAGTGACACCAGTCTTCGGCCTTACCGCCTGGCCACGGCATTGCGCGACTGCAGCAGCAGCGGTGGCCATAGGTGGGAGCGGGAGGTCGGAGCGCGGTCTCTCGCTCTCACCAAGGACCATTAAAACAAGAGGACTGTCATTCTCCATACTTTGGATCGTACCCCGACCGCAAGGGGATATCCAGGCAAAAACTAGATGGCGCTAATAAACTAAACAAACAAAGAAACATAGTACAGTAACAATTAGTTCGTAGACAGCTAATAATAAATAAATTCTAACATTTAAATACTGTGTCACGCTTGCAAAGATGAATAATTGGAAATAATATAATTATTTTACCAAGCTTATACATAGATGGCGTTGTAAATTCGGGGAACAGCTTTTTGTATGGAGGATTACAGTCCTCTTGTTATAATGGTCCTTGCTCTCACCTATGGTGGCCGCTGCCGCTACCAGGGACCCATTTCACAAAGCTACAAGTTACAAAATAACAAGCGGAAGTCTCTTTTCAATACCTTTTGATAGAAAGAGACTTCCGCTTATAATTTGTAACGTGTAGCTTCGTGAAACGGGCCCCAGGCGGTTAGGTTTGGTAAACGCAAACAGTATAGTTATACTAATGAGGTGAATGCATGCCGCGTGCTATGCTCAGGGCATCCACTCTGCGAGCGCGTCTTCGAAAATTTTGACGTTCGACTCCTTCTCCAGGGTTTTGTTGACCTTATCTTGTATGTCTTCTTGCCTGCTTCTAGCTGGTATTTCGCGACGTTCCCTAGAATATAGTTAAGAGTTTAATTCCTCACTTCTTTCTCATAAGACCTGTGGACTAACGTTATTACGGTCTCACTGATTACGCCAAGGTTAGTGTTAGTTTCAAACCTATTTATACGCAATTTTTAAGTGGGATTACCGCACTGGAAGATGCGGACTGGGTAACCCACGTAGAAAGTGGACTGATGACCTCGGTTGCTGGAGTTCGTTAGATGCGGGCGTCACACAGGAATGATGATGGTGGTGTCTACTATTGCTGATAAGTGAAATTAGGTATAGGTACTGCCACATTATTAAACGCCTACTTTAGTCCCCAAATAATAAACCTCATATCGATACCTTTAGACTCAAAGGGCGTAAACGCCGTAGGTTCTAATGGCGTTTACGCCCTTTGAGTCTAAAGGTATCGATATCATATCAGCGTACTTGACTCCCTCTATAAAGTAATTTCATACTCTCCTACAACACTAGCGCGATTCAGGGGAGATTTTGGACTATTATTTCTTTTAGCTTATTTGCTTTCAGCTAGACACGTTTTTCAACTGATCCCCCTTAATAATGTTCTCTTTACCTTTACCCTCCATTCCAATGACTTTAACATTCAAGATGGCATTGGGAAAGTGTCACACTCTAACGTCTACCTTATTGGAGGATTTCAGTATGCTAAATTACCTATTCTGCAGTTGATGAATGCGCTCAGCCACGGAATTGAGGTCGATAGGCGCCGTCCCGTCGTAGCCGCGCGATGGGCAGTCTTGCGAGATGACGGACAGATCGCTGGGACTCACGCCGAACGAAGACAGCTTGGCACGCAGCTGTTGACCAGAGGGGTTAATGAGACTTGAGGTGGAAACAAAATTGAATCGAAAAAATCAGTAGATATTACACTCAAGGACGAGGACATTGTCTCAGGCACGATTCGTGGGTAAAAAATCTGCATGCCAAAAAGTGTTGTTTGCGATGGAAAGCAAGAGTAATTGTCTGGATGGGCTCGCCCTGCGGACCTGCAGCCCTTGAGCTCGCGTAAAAGAGGAGGCCATGTGCTTCTCTAATAAGCGTCAAATCATCCCAAATCATGACTGTGATGCTAACCTCATCGATGCGGCGCTGGTCAAGCTTCTCGGTACGCGAAAGGATGGTGGCGGACAGACGGTTCGCGACCAAGAAGTTCTGGCAAGTGAATACCAGAGCGTACGACTTGTAGTCCGTCGCCAGCACCACGTAGCTCGCCGACCCAAATACACCTGCAAACATTGTTGGATACAGTAAAACGGGAACACTTTAAAATTCCGAAGAGTCGATTCGGAAAGCATCATTACGCCGAAACTTCATAATTCCGAACGCTATATTACCGCCGCCGCGCCAAACCAACTCTACTAGAAAGTGAAGAGAGAAATAAATTAAGTTCACATTTACAACATGCGTAGAATACTTACTGAGAGGGAATTTCACGGTCATACGGGCCGGCACTGCCGGGTTAGGAACCGCAAGAGCGCCAGTGTAACTGAAAATGAGAGGAAGATACCAACTTCATAACTACAATGTAGGTACACTAGTGGACCCGCTCGTGACTTCAATCGCGGGGGTAAAATAAGTTAAACGTATTTTTTATTTGCTTCGGCATAATTTATTATATATAAGGAGCTAACAAATTAGTTCGATAAATGCTCCGGCTTCATCTATCTATCTATACATTATATAATAAAATCGTAGAAAGACTGTGTTTGTACTTTTTCTCAAAGAAAGTAATTGGGGAGTATTTAAAATAAGGTATAAAACATTTGAATTTTTTGTTGCGCACATCACGCAAAAACGACTGGACTAAATTTGGTGTGCAGGTATATTATGACCTACAGATAGATTATAACTTTTTATGCGAATTATTTCACCTCAGAGAACGAAGCTCCGGGCTGGTCCACTAGTTTTGAAATAATATTACGCTGATTGGGGAGAGTGTAAATGTATGTAAGTTATGCCCTTGTTAACTTGAGCTACTGATTAAAGGTGTAGGTAGGTACCTGTAGTCCTTATTGAGCGGCTTCAGACCGAGCGCCATATGCTGCCAGACCTGCTTGAGCTGGAAGGTACGCGCCGAGGTTTTGGCGAAGTTGTACGTGACGCATCTGGAGCCGGTCGAGGTCTTCTGTATCGCGTACCACGAGCCCAGCAGCTGAGGATCAGGTGACAAATCAAGTAAATTAGGATTTCGCTCCTTTACTTTCTCAACCACGTATCTACTCGATAATTTCATAGGAAAATCGCACTTTTCTACTGGTAACACTGGTGCTTTTTCTATCAAACTTTTCGAGTCGATACGTGGTTGAGAAATGTTAAAATAGTTTTCAAATTATCGCTATCCAAGTAACCTCCTTGTACAGCAAGCAATACTTACGACATACTTGACAGTTTTGAAAAAGAATCACATCTGGTGACATTTCTGTTATGTTTGCTGTGTAATATTTTAATCTAAGTAAATAATAGTTTTCCCGAGTTAAACTGCGTATGTTATTTGGTTATGGGCCTATAAAGTCCTATTAAAGTCATCGGTAGTGCAGTGAAAGTAAAATTGGAAAATATTTTTTCAAAATTTGAGATCGTCGCGGATTGACATTCGGTAACAAAAGAAATTTTTTCTTCGCAAAATGTCGTCGAATAATTCTATGGCTTTTATTGATAAACTTACCGGGCGTGATAACTATCCGACATGGAGATTTGCGGTAAAAACTTACCTTCAACACGAAGATCTGTGGAAATATGTAGATCCCGAAAGTTCCGATACCGTGGATCCCCAGTTAGACACGAAAGCACGATCAAAGATTATCCTGTTAGTGGATCCGGTGAATTACGTGCACATTCAAGAAGCCACGACCGCAAAAGAGGTTTGGACGAACTTAGAAAAAGCATTTAATGACTCTGGGCTTACGCGACGCGTGGGATTACTACGAGATTTAATTACAACAACATTAAATGGATGTCACAATGTCGAGGAATACGTCAGTAAAATGATGAGTACGGCACACAAACTCCGCAATATCGGGTTCAAGGTCGATGACGAGTGGCTCGGCACATTGCTACTCTCAGGTCTTCCGGAAAGCTATCAACCCATGATATTGGCAATGGAAAGTTCCGGTGTGAAAATCTCCGCTGACTCAGTGAAAGCCAAGATTCTACAGGATGTTCGGCAAACCGACTCTAATGCATTTGCTGTCCGTCATAGACATGGCTCAAACCGCAAGGGTTATACCAAGTATAATGAGGCTCAAACAAGCAAGGGACCACGATGCTACAGTTGTAACCAATACGGTCACATTAGCACAGACTGCAAATTAAAGAATAAGAAGAAAAGTTCTGGCTCAAGCTATGCAGCGGCCTTTGTAGCCACTACATCAAACGATAACTCGTGGTACGTGGACTCTGGATCGTCAGCTCACATGACGAAGCATCCCGACCTTCTATTTGACGTGACAGTCCCGTCTATCAAGTCCATCAAGGTTGCAGATGACAAATCGCTCTCAGTCAAAAGCTGTGGCCAGTTATCTCTGGATGTCTACAATATTCAAGGCGAGCAAAACAAAATACTTCTCAAGAATGTTCTCTACGTGCCAGACCTTGCTACAAACTTACTGTCCGTGAGTCAGATCATTAAGAACGGTGGCCAAGTGAAGTTCAATGCAAAAGGATGTTTGATCATGAATAAAGAGAATGCGATTGTCGCTACGGCGAGCCTGATCAACAATATGTACCGGCTGAACACTACAGATGATCATGCATACATATCTACGGTTGACGAGAAGGACGCCTGTCTGTGGCATCAGCGCATGGGCCACCTGAACTTCACCGATTTGAACAAAATGAAGGAAGCTACTACGGGCGCACAAATGTCATCGAAAGACTCCGTCGTGTGCGTAACTTGTTTAGAAGGAAAACAGGCACGGCTGCCATTTAAGAAGGATGGTTCCCGAGCTACGCAAAAGCTAGAAATCATTCACTCGGATTTGTGCGGGCCAATGGAAATAAAGTCACTGGGAGGCGCAAGATACTTCATGACTTTGATTGACGATTTCACAAGGAAGGTGTCAGTTTACTTCTTGAAAAACAAGTCAGAGGCTTTAGAAAAGTTCAAAGAGTTCAAGAATGAAGCCGAAAACCAACTTGACTTTAAGATAAAGTGCCTCAGATCCGACAATGGCACAGAATATGTCAACAAGGACTTCTCCGATTTTCTCAAGGCTGCTGGTATTGTGCACCAAACAACCACACCGTACACACCCCAACAAAACGGTCTTTCTGAAAGGATGAATCGCACCTTGGTTGAAAGAGCGAAGTGCATGCTCCTTAATGCCAAACTCAGCAAGGCATATTGGGCCGAAGCCGTGCACACAGCTGCCTACATCATATGCAGATCACCAACTAGAGCACTGTCGTACAAAACACCTTACGAAATGTGGACAGGACAGACCCCGGACGTAAGTCATATGAGGACTTTTGGGTGTGAAGCAATGGTTCACCTGCCTAAAGAGAAAAGAAGGAAGTGGGACGCCAAATCAGAGAAAATGTTATTCATCGGCTACTGCGAGCATACCAAAGGGTACAGGTTCATAAAGCCCGGCTCCCAAATCGTTGTCAAAAGTCGAGATGCTGTCTTCCTCGAATCTACCGTGAAAAGAAATTTCGTTCCGGTCGAGCTGACAAACGAAAATTCCTGTTCAATAGATCAGCAAGAAGACGAAAATAGCGATGACGATAACACTGAGAGATACGACTCAAGTCAGTCAGCTGCTGAGATGACAGCTCAGTCTGAGGATGATTGCGAACAGTCTGAAGAGTCGGAAGACGTACCAGAAACTAAAGTTGACACAGAGAAAGATATCCGACGCGATACTTTTAAAATGACATTAAGGCCAAGAAAGCTGCCTAATGTGGAAGTGGATGCGAAACCAGCCGGATATCTGTGCTACAGTGAAGAATCGAGTTCAACGCCGCAGACCTACCAGGAGGCTATAAACTCAGTAGAATCTGATAAATGGAAAGTCTCGATTAATGAAGAACTGGACGCTCATGCCAAAAACGGAACTTGGACCCTAATAGAGAAACCTGCCAACGTGAAAGTGATCGGCTGCAAATGGGTTTTCCGTCTGAAGGACGAGCCAACCGGGATACGATACAAATCGCGCCTTTGTGCTAAAGGCTACGCACAAACTGAAGGTATCGATTATCAGGAGACCTTTTCACCAACAGTCAGGTATGATTCAATTCGATTACTTCTATCCATAGCAGCTCAAAACAATCTCAAGATGGTTCAGTTTGATGTTAAGACCGCCTTTCTCTACGGCGAGTTGCATGAAGACATTTACATGACACCCCCAGAAGGTTTAAACGCAGAACAAAGTCAGGTATGTAAATTAGTAAAATCGCTCTATGGTCTAAAACAGTCTCCCCGTTGTTGGAACGCCAAGTTCGATTCTGTACTTAAGAAATACAACTTTGCCAAAAGCAATGCTGATCAATGCGTTTATGTCGGGGAAGTAAACGAAACTAAATGCTACCTTTTGATATACGTTGATGACGGGCTCTTGTTCTGTGAAAATGAAAATATCTTACAAGACATTATTAAAAATCTTGAACTTCATTTCGAACTGAAAACTTGTTCTCCAACAAATTTTGTCGGCTTGCAAATAGAGAAGTACGAGAAATGCATTTTCATTCATCAGACAAAGTACATCAACCAGTTGTTAAGCAAATTTAACTTGAATGATGCCAATCCTAGCAGCGTTCCTGCAGACCCGCACGTGAGGTTGGAGAAGGATGAGACGCCTAACGAAGATGATATCCCGTACAGAGAAGCGGTGGGGTCACTGATGCACGCCGCAATCGTAAGCAGACCTGATATCATGTATGCTGTGAGCTTGGTGAGTCGATTCCTTAATTCTTATAATCAGAATCACTGGAACGCTGTCAAGAAGATATTTAAGTATCTTAAAGCCACCAAGGACTACGGTCTCTGCTATCGACAAGATATGGCAAGCGAATTAGTCGGTTACAGTGATGCTGATTACGCCAATGACCGTGATACCAGACGCTCTGTCACCGGATATGTATTTATGACAAACGGCGCAGCTGTGACGTGGGCAAGCCAAAGACAGCAAAGTGTGGCGTTATCCACCACCGAAGCAGAATTCATGGCTGCCTGTGCAGCTACGAAAGAAGCCATTTGGCTCAGACAAATGATGTGTGACGTTGGCCAGTTCAAACAAAACTCTGTCTGTTTGAACCTTGACAACCAAAGCGCCATGTGTGTGATTAAAAATGTGGACTATCATAAACGTTGCAAACACATTGATGTTAAGTTTAACTTTGTTAAAGAAAAGTTTTCTGAAAAAGTTATTACACTTAACTATGTCAGTACCGATAACCAATTTGCTGACATGCTAACAAAACCTCTGGGTAAAGATAAACTTAACAAATTTAGAAACAAAATTGGTATGATGTCAAAAGTAGACATACATAAGCTAACTTAGTTTTTATGCTGTTATTGTTTCTCGGTACAATTTGTATGTCACTTTACTACTTATTATGTTACATGTTTGCATGTCTGTATATCACTCCGTATTGATCTTGTATGTGTAGGATAGCTCAAATTTAGCAGGAGTGTTAAAATAGTTTTCAAATTATCGCTATCCAAGTAACCTCCTTGTACAGCAAGCAATACTTACGACATACTTGACAGTTTTGAAAAAGAATCACATCTGGTGACATTTCTGTTATGTTTGCTGTGTAATATTTTAATCTAAGTAAATAATAGTTTTCCCGAGTTAAACTGCGTATGTTATTTAGAAAGTAAAAGAGCGACTTGTTAGTGTTTTACCTCAAAGGCAAAAAAATCTAGTAGCACTTCACCTAATCGCACCTTATCTCGGTAGAACAAAATCTCTACGGATTTTTTTACTTGAAGCAATTTTACGCGTGGCTTTTTACAATAGTAGGTATAATTCATTTATTGCATTTTATTTTCCGTGTAGTATTTTACTTTAGACGTATTTCGCCGCGATTGATTTTTGTTTGGGACTATTTAATTTGACACGTTATGAGGAAACAGTAAGGTCGAGAGAATTGAAAATTAGGTATTTGTAAAATGTGTCGCTATCCCGCACTGCCCGCCTCTCACCCGCAGAACGCGATAGAGACAACTTGCAGCTTGATTTGGACCGAAAATACCTTTTAAAATTTCATGAAAACAACGTTTCGTAGTCCCCTGATTTCTTCCCCAAAACTTAACCTATTTAACTAATTTTTTCATTAAACATTAAAGAAAGGCTTTGGCCGTGTTCCTATGTTTTCCTTTTTTTTAATAATCCAGTCAAATTTGTTTTCTGGATGTGTGAACACAGCGGAAAATCTGGATTTTTTTTTAGGTTTTTGAAGAGATATTAACATATCTCTGTTGAGAATCAATTTATCGTAAAAAGGAAAACATAGGAACATGTCAATAGTAGCCATAGATTTTTGGACAAAAAATGATTGCTCTACTGGCATTATCCAGGGAGGAAGCAGGGGACTACGTTTGTATGGAAAAACTGCCCTCCTGTTTCCTCTTATGCGTTTCTAGCTGTAGTTTCATTTCATGCCGTAAGGGTTATCATCAAACTACATACTCGCATAGTTTAAATATTATTTTTGTGACTAATTATAATAGACTAAGCTCAGTCAATGCGAAATTTAAGAGCTATTAAAAAAACGGTAAGGAAGAACACTGCGACTAAAGATAGGTATTGTCTAATTATAAAATAGACGATTGAGACACAAGGCGACAGTGAAATACACAATCGAGGTGAAATGCGATTAAGACACAACGCAAAAATAAAATATGCGGTCGAGGTGAAATGCGATCCGATGAAACGAGACATTTTTGCTTTTAAGGTAAAACACTAACAAACGTAAATTAGTCAACCAACAGTCAAAAATGTTGTAGGTAATAAACAATAATGCATAAATTATACGCCTCAGGTGAGACTCGAACGTGCAACTCTATGGCTCTCCAAGCTAAACGGGCGTACTTCTAAAGGCCTCGAGACCGCAGCTCGAATTATCAAATAGGTGCAGCCGGCCTCAAAAGATGGACACTTTAATACTACGCCACGGTACAAATGTGTTCAGCAACATTTGAGGCCGACCGTACTATATAGGCCTTATGAAGAATTTACATTGAGTGAGTATTCTTATAAGCAGTGATCAGTAGGCGTACGATGTTACGCTTTCGCGCCATAAATAAATGATAAAGCATTCGTCAAGTTCTGACAAATAGTTATAGGGTGGCGGATGCTTTATCATTTATTTATCGCGCGACAAAGCGTAGCATGATAAGCCTACAGATCTAAGGTAAAAATGAGTGTATGATTTCAAACGTTATACAGAAACATGGAAGTGCCGCGGGATTCCGCCGGGAATGGATTATCGCTATAGAAGCATATTTATAACAAAAGAATATGCATCTACAATTCCGATCCATGCCCAGAATCCATGTTTCTACATAACGTTTGAAGTCATCTACCCCGAATTATACCCTAGAACCGATCACTGTACGTCTAGCATAACTGGCCGCGACTCCGTTTCTCGCGCGATAGCGCATCACCTGTCGCCGTCACACTACATTGAGTGGAAAGAGATATGTAGCATTTGTCGCGCGACAAAGAGACGCGTGTCACAGTTGTGCTAGAGGTACTGGTCATGAGCGCAAATGGTTCTCAACTTCTCATCTCAAACAGCGCAGCTAGCAACCAAAAAAAGAATAAATCGTTCACTAACCTTGTTCATATCAAATTTTGGCATAGGGTCAACGACCGGGCACCAGCCTAAGTCAATCGTATGGGACGCCGCGCCTCCGGACACCGCCAGGACCATCCCCAAAACTCCCCAGTACATCTTCAGTGTAGCTGATCTAATTACGCGGTATAATACGGCTAAAATATTGGCGGCACCAATGCTGCCACTGAACAATGTAAATAAAATAGTCACCTACGGGATCGGGCCTAGACGATGGACTGAGACTGTCAACAGCTCCCTTGTCTTTTATTCCATTTGAACGAGTGCACAAAACCACAAACGTCTCATTTGGGGATTGAGGATGACTAAGTAGGAATTAAATTCTGTATGTTTTTACCTTGGCATTGCGTCCGATATTGCAATAGGGAATATGCATGAATTTTGTTTATCCTAAACTAAATATGAAAATACCGTAAAAATATGAGACATAAATTGAAAATTAAATTAAAATCGACCGAGAAATACGGAAAATATAAACAGTTTAAAGCACTACTAAATAATTAGACAGAGAGATCCGATATGGACTATGACGTCACAATACTCGGCCGCCATATAAACTCCATACCAGGCATGTCTCACTCCGCGATTTTGTTTCACGGTAATTATTATTAATTATTATTATTCCTTGCCTAATGCATTACGCAAGCTCAGGGCTGCACCGACACCCGGTAGCGCCTGTGTGCGAAACCTATGAAGCCCAAAGGAGGGTTATGTGTTTGACCGGTATGTATGTATTTATGTACGTACGTAAGTATGTTAACCGACTGCGGCGAAGCCCAAAGGAGCGTTATGTGTTTGACCAATATGTATGTACGTAAGTATGTTACCCGACTGCGGCGAAGCCCAAAGGAGGGTGATGTGTTTGACCGGTATGTATGTATGTAAGTATGTATGACAACGTGTATCAAAACAGTTATATAACGTCATGCAAATATTTTTTTATACTAATCATTTTATTTTTGTCGACAACCCTAGCGGTGGGCGTGGCGACCAGAAAGAGCGCGCGTTACGAGTAGGCGAAGAACACACTGAAATCGCCGCGATTTTTTCCGTGTAGCTGCGCATAGTAGTTGCGAGTCGCCGCGATTTACGCGCCAGTGTGCCCCGCGATTTTTCTATACAAATCGATGATTCTACATACAAAGTTGAAAATCGCTGAGTCGCGTGTCGCCGCGATTCGCGCTGCAGTGTGAGATCCGCCTTAGAGCGAGATTCGGCGCATATTTGTGATTCGAACGTGGGTTTTGTTAGACAGTGCTTCTGTACAAAGTACTATTACTTATTCTGTGTCCATACTATGTTTGTATATTCTGTTTTGCTTGAAAGAGATAGAGATAAATCTTTGATGGCTTATATCTTGGTTATTTTTATATTAATTAGAAAAATACTTTTTTCCTACCGTTTCTTATATGAATGAGCTTTTATTAAAGTAAACAAAAATTATCATGCATATTCCCTATTATTTGCAACCACATGTGTGATTAATTAGTAATTTATAATTACAAACAAAGAGTAGACGAGACGGTAAACCGTGCAATTTGACCAATGCATGACATAATGCAGCAGGTTATTCCGGGTGGGAAAAGGATTTTGTGTCATCGATGTTATTTTGGTAAACCCAAGTTAAATTTAGTACTTACGGGAAATTAATTGAACACTAATAACACAAAGTTTTTTACCTATACCTATATAGGTAAAAAACTTAACTAAAACACCTGTTGCATGTACTAGTAACTAGTGTGGAATGTATATGGAACTTATGTGCTTTTTCTAAAATGGAACGTCAAACGTCTGTACGGATAGGTTACTACTACATGCAACAGGTGTTTTAAGTTTTTTACCTATACTGATCACAGGAGTGACCTTAGATAGCTTCCATTATGCAGGGTAAAGACCGCTTCTTAAGCATTTGATATACAGGGTGGGAGGGACTATACCGACAAACTTTAACTATAGATTCTAACAACTATTAGGAGTAAAAAAAGTTATGTGATGTATAGTCGAAAAACGCTTACTTTTCGAGATATTCATTATTTTGTAAATGAAAACCCCCAAGTGTGTAACAAGCCCTAATAAATGTGACTAAGATACCTTTACTATTTTTTTTTAAATCCTTTAACTAAACAGGAATTAACCTTCGCAGTATTTGAACTGACCTTTCGTTTCTATTTTAGCTTTTTTTTTCTTTTTGATAACTTTTCAGCCAGTAAGGACATGTTTAATAACGAGGGGCTTAATTTACTGATTTATTTTGTTCCATAAGACTATTAATGTAAAATGACAAAATTCGACCCATGTTGATATAACATTATTTACTCGTCACACCACCAGGAATTCATGGCTAAAGTATGTCGGTATAGTCCCTCCCACCCTGTATATGAACAGAAGATTTTTTGACCAGATAAGGAGGAATGGCGTCAAAGACAGGTGCAGAAAACGGTTTCAAATGGCGAATCGCAATGCTTACATTTCAAACCCCCACATCTACAGTAAGTAGGTAGCTTTGTTTTCGGCATCCTCTGCATCAAGTATAGGTATATCTATAGCGGTGACATTTGATAGTTGCGTTCTCGTAAGTGCGTGTAGTACAATTAAAATAATACAATAATAATAATTTAGCGTACAATTAGCGTACAATTTAGTACATTTTTCGTACATTTTTACTGATTCATAAGAAAGTCAAAAACTCAACGGCAACATGGTTAAATAGATAGCGCCCGCCAGAAAGTATCCTTCCTAGCGGTGACAGATTAATCGTTGTTTTCTCGTAAATAAGTAGGGTAGACCGGGGACAATTGAAACACGTTATGAATGAAACAAGTTAAATTTCTCGAAAACCACAATACCTACGCCGATGAGGCAATACTCACGCCACGCGGGCGGCCATTTTACAAGTTTGAACCAGTAACGCTCGAGCACCCGACTGGCGAGGCCATGTCAGGGAGCCGTTGAAAATTTTTGACCAAAAAAGTAAGTATCTGTGCTCTCATATATTTTCATATAATTTTGTGTTCTTGTGTAGTTTGACAAATTGAACTTATTAAGTGTTTTGAGTGTGAATTATAGAATATTCTAAGTGCCATTAAACAGTGATATAGTGTTATTAATAGGTTAATATTTGACCTTGAAGTAAAATATGTGCTTTGGGGACGATAGAAACAACGAGCTTGTGGACGATTGAAACGTTTCAAACGTCCCCATGTTTTAACCGTCCCCACAAGTAACCGACAATAAATAAAATGGGGTTCTGATTTTGAGAAAATATTTCTTTTAACATTATAGGTGGCTTTCTCTGATAATGTTTTTATTTCTGTTATTTATGGTTTACCTATAATTCACCGGGTCAAAGGAAAAACCAACTATCTCCTACAATTAATGATTGGCAGATAGGTGGTTTTGCCTTTGACCCGGCGAATCGTTGACATCAATATCTCATTATTGTATAAGTTACGAGCAATTACCTATTATTAATATATTTTATTTGTAAACTACCCAAGTTTCTACGTTCGTTTAACGTAAAATAATGTTTTATTTTTAAATTCTGCAACAAGTTGATTATTATGATAGTTATTTCGAAAATATATTTTATGCGGATATGGTTAAAGTTTTGTTTTATATTTTATATGGCGTAGGTACGTCTATCTTGTTGGCCTATAGACTCGTTATGATTGAAACATGGTTATAATTGAAACAACCATTTTGTATGAGACACATTTATGTTTTTTTTCCACTATTCCATATAAGCAAATCTTATTGTTGTATTAAAACTACCATGATAAAGCTAAATGTAAGAGGTAACCGCAACAAAAAATACTAGAAGTCGTGTATCTTTTTTTTACATCCGTTTCTTTAATCGCGATCTTCAGACGATGATAACTTTTGTAATTTTGGTACTACGATAGTGATCTTTTGGTGATCTCTTTGTATAACATGACAGTCAATAATAAAGATAAAAATAATAAATTTAATTTATTTTTCACAAACTTATTAAGGTGTTTCAAATGACCCCGCATAGTGTTTCAATTGACACTCATAAGGGGTCAATTTGACCACTTTCCCACTTCCTCTTTAATTCCCTATTATAAGATAACCATGGGCAATAGACCTTTAAAACTAATTTTATTTAAAAACTACATAAATTTCCTTAATAAAAATTAGTTCCACACCTTTCTAAATATAAAAATAAAAATGTTGCAGGCGATTAAACATAAATTGTTTCAGTTGTCCCCGGTCTACCCTATGTGTAGTACAATTTTTTTTAACTAACGTATAATTTAGTACATTTTTTTGAAGTCATGTCTCCGCCAGAAAGTATGACACCCGGCGGCGGCCAGCGCATGTAGCGTAAAGCCTCGACGGACACCGAAGTAAGTATCTAAGGTGAACTCCATAGTCATGGCATGATAGAGTTGGTTTCTATCGTTGCTTCTGTTTCTTTGGGTAACTTGTATTTGTTAATTAAACAAACTAGTTTCAAGTGGGTTATTTTTTATTTTGTATCAATTATTTGAGGTGCAGACGTCACAATGTAACTGCAACTTGCACGACATGTGTACATGTCGTGCAAGTTGCAGAAAGTTTCCAAAAAGTTGGGAAAGTTCTTGTAAATTTCTGGAAATTAGTTTACACGTTAGAAATTTCCTTATAGGAAATTTTGAGAAATTGCCGAGAATTTTTCACAACTTTCATTCAGTACGCGTATCAGTGGTCACATATGTTAGCCTCCGCGTCCATATCTGTCCCTGCAGCGTCTCGGCGGCGGCGGGCGCACGTAGCCTCGACGGACACCGAAGTATCTGTTCGAGAACGGGAACTCCACGGTCGTTATGGAGTTCCCATCCAACGTTATCACTGCTTCTTGGTTACCCACTGTGATGGCTATGGATAGCGGGTTGCAGTCTCTGTAAACAATATTGTATAATGAGAGGCAGGCTATTAGGGCGTGCAGTACCGGGAAATTTTAGTATGGCAGTACCGAGAATTCCCGGTGCTCGCCTACTAAAATTTCCCGGTACTGCACGCCCTACAGGCTATCCAAGGAGAATTTCGAACCGTATAACTTTCCAACTTAGTTTAATCAACCAACTATGGTCCAGAACAAAGCTCATTAATTTCTATCAATATCCATTTTTAGGGTTCCGTACCCAAAAGGTGCCAACAAAACTCTATTACTAGGTTTCCGCTGTCCGTCTGTCCATCTATTTGTATGTCCGTCTGTTTGTCTGTCCGTCTATCCGTCTGTCACAGGGTCATCTTTTGAACCGTAACGTAGAGACTTGAAATTGTCACAGAATGTGCCAATTTCAAAATTTTCAAAATGTTGCTATTGCCGCTATATTTATCAGTGTTTTTTATTAGCTTATAAGAGTGTCCCACTGCTGTGCAAAGGCCTCCCTATTAGAAATTCCACAACTCCCTATTCAACGGCTAAGAAAGCGTCTAAGTCCCCCATCTTCGTCTTGGCCTGCTCTGCCGTCGCCGCCCATCCAACGGACCTCAATTGGTGACTATACGGGCACAGTATAATGCAGTAATTTTTCTTCCTACAAAACGTACATCGCGCGCTTGGATGTGTGCGCGCCGTGTACGAACGCACTACAAGCAAAGATTTAAGAATGCGTAAGAATTAAGTATGGATCTGTAAAAACGTGGCGCGCGCTCCTAATCGGCCCAAGTTCGACAATTTGTCCGTTTTTATACTTTGATATGGGCCCATCTGTCAGTATGCATGCTGCTAACGTGCCCAGTCCAGTCCCATTTGAGCCTGATGGTTTTTGCTCCTACGTCCGCTATATTGATATACGTTTTTATTCAAAGCTAGCCGCTGGGGCCCAATCTGAGAAATCAATTAGTTTTAATGTAGTTTAGTTCAATTGTATAGTAATTTTTTTTATTCTTCAATATACCCAAAAAACCGCTTCTATCAATCTCGCTATACTTACTTCGTTCCAAAAATCATGCACTATCAATCACATCAAAAAAAAAAATTCTGCAAGTAGGCCCTCAAGGGCTCTTTTACACGTCTGATTCTATTATTTTCTTTTGGCGCTTCGGGTGACCTTCTGGTGAGAAGAAGCGCCGGAAGAAACTCCCCAGTTTCTCTTTTCATAAATATTAAGTACTTACTACAACAATAGTTATGTTAAGCGATTTCAAGGAAAACCATGAAACCGGAAAACAAATGTCGTTATCGTAGCGGAATGAGTGAACCGTTTATTTTATTTTTTAGCTTACGTGATTTGACCCATGTCGATGTTATATTTCAGAATATGTATGTAATTTAAAACGAATTAAATTACAGTAAGTAAGCTCACGGAGTGTATCGATTAGATACGCAAGATTTTTGTTCCCCATCAATATTTTTTTCCATTCGCCTTTTTCCCCACTTTTTTATTTTCCTATGCGGCTATGTTACCATGAGGTATTTTCTTTGGACGCATTAATTTCTATTCGATTTTGTTGCTAGATGTATTTTTTTGCATGTATTTTATCACCTAGTCCGTATTATCCTCGTGCTATTTATTACCGGTAGAAAGAGTTCTCAATATAATTTTATCACATGCTGTGCAGAGCCTGCATAGCAGACCCACGTTTTGCTTGTGTAATATCAAAAATATTATATCCTGATATGCTTGGTACGTATCATAGCTAGAAGAATAGTACATTACACAACTAGGGTGGTAATACAAAGAAAGGCCGAGATCGCAGAAGTTGCGGTCCGAGCTGCAAGCGAGGGACGTAAATATGCGGTCGAGGGCTTTCTTTATTACCTCCCGTGTTGTGTACATCATTTTATGTCTACACTTGGCCAGAAAGCGGCTTTTTCCGTACGCGCAGCGTGCGGAAAAAGTCACTTTATGGCCAGGTGTGGCATAATATAATATTTCGATATGAACGAAGGGTGAATGTAAGAAAGTAAAATCCACAAGCAAAACGTGGCCCTGCACAATATGTGATGAAATTAGGTATATTGAGAACTTTTTCTACCGGTATACATATGCACGAGGATAATACGGACTTGGTGACATAATACATGCAAAAAAATACATATAGAGTCTGTGCGGAAAGAGAATAGGCGTGGCGAAAAACGCAACTAACCTAACCAGTACGGCATTTTTTTTGCAAATACGCTAGAAAAGCATTACAGTCCCCCCCCCCTAAATCCTATTCTCTTTATGCACAGACTCTAGCTACAAAATCGAATAGAAATTAATGCGTCCAAAGAAATTACCTAATGGTAACATAGCGAAATAGCAATATAAATAAGTGGGGAAAAGGCGAATGGAACTAAAATATTGGGGAACAAAAATTTAGGGTAGCTAATCGATACACTCAGCTCGCGTACAAACGATTTAAGCAAGTCACTAGTCACCCGTTGCCAAAACATGCAAGATTGTAACCCTTCATTTATTTATATTATACAACCGTTCATTAATTAATTAATTCAGTTACCTATACAGCTACGAGCAGATTTGAAGAAATTACTCACGTATTCTGCATGACGACTACAATATTCTGGTCCGGAGTCCTAAACGCCACAAGCTCGAGGCACTCGCACTCGCTCACGGCCGTGTTAATCCTGCATGAGCCCCGCGGGATCCACTTGGAGAAATGCCCCATGGCGTAGAACATGGGCTGCTTCACGAACTCCTGTTGGTCGCCGAACACGATGATTGGAGAGTCCACGGTGTTGTCAACCCAGTTCGGGCCGCCTACTTCGTCGAGGCACAGGTTCCAGTCTATCCAGCCAACAAGGTTGTAGATGAGGTCCTGGACACGTATTTTACATTAATCTAGTATGTAGTAGATTGAATCACAAGAGAGCAAAATTACATATTACGGCGAGAGCAAAAATTTAATAGCTAGTGTATAGCTAAAACTAAGGCAATTACATCATTTTATATTACAAAAATTCTACAAAATTGTAGACCTCTTTGTCCCACTTAAATCAAACCATTCCGTTATGGAGCTCGTTATTTTAACTATGCACCGTCTAACACTAAACTTGAGAGTGTTCTTTATTACCACCCATGTAACAAGTGCCAACAACCCGACTGTCGGGTCGGGTTCATTTTATATTGAAATTTGGGAGCTTGGCCACAGATTAGAAAATATAAACAGATATTTCATTGTCGCGCGTTTCCATACAAAAATCAAGAATTCCCACGCTCGCGTCGAAACAATCCCACCAAAAACATAAATGTAAAAAAGAAGAGCCAAGTTCAATACTAAAACTATGCTTGGCTGTGGGCTTCGCCGCAAAAAGAAATGAGTGCCAAGTCCAATGCAAAATCCAAATATGTATTTAAAGGAACAAAATAACATTATGAACACTCTATTTCTTTGCTTTGTTGGATACCTATAACAATTGCTGTTATTTAAAAATGTGAGATCTTAAAGTAGGTCAGATTTGACTTGGCTTTTAATATAATTAAACACACGTAGTTATATGTGTTTACGTTAAAGAGGTTTTGAGTTATAGAAGGGTCAAAAGAGGCACCAAGTGGTTCGTGTAATATTACACTCGGCGCTGGCTAGCCAGTTTTGCTTGAACTTGGCTTGACACGCTGCCGCGTATCTAGATAGGTTGTATGTACGAGCATGGGAATTCCCAACAGCTCGGGAACTTCGCACAGTACCTACAATAAGTTCTCGCATAGTTTTCGTTGGCGGCGTTCGGCCTGCATAGTGATGGGTCGCTACCGGTAACTTACTAAAGGCGGGAATATTCCCAGTAACATTACCAGTAATATTACCCACGATCGGTAAGATTGGGTAATATTGAAAATATTGTTAGAAAGTAGATGTTTTTTTCGTGTTAAGTACTAACAGAGTTTACATTGCACCGATTTTTAATGATAAAAGTTACGAATCTTTTTTAAGTTAGTAAATTACCAATCTTACCAGTAACATTCTCAATGTTACTGGGTATTTTCCCAATGCTACCGGTAATATTACCAGGTAAGATACGAAACTACAGTGTTACTTGAGATTTATTGATCAATTACTTAGTTCAAGGAGCAATATATGAATATCTGGAGGCACGGTAGTGCCCCGCCAAGTCGAGCAAAACAAAGGCACGGCCGTACCATCTTGTTTTCAAAGCCATTCAAATCATTTTCAGCCTCCTGTAGTTTTGTGCTGGCTAAAGCAAGAAACCTTGAATTTACAGGGATATACAGAGCATAATAAGACTTAAATATATTTTCAATGACATTCAATTTGAACGTGTAGTTTAACAACTATTGCACGTCAAAGTTCTTTAGTTTTGTCACTGACTGACTGACTGACTGATGATCACCATAATTCTATGTTACTTCTAGCAGACACACAAGCTCCAAATTTTTAGCTGTTAGGCTATCATGGCATGCAAGACCTAAACATATTCCAATTTCATAATTATCAATATAAACTGCATAAGTAACTTTGTAATCCTATACAAATACATGCGATTACAAAGTTACTTTTGTAGTTCAAATATGGGAATAGAATGGATTGGAATGTAATAATAAAGGAAGACCACTTACAAAAAGAAATGAGATCTCATCAAAAACATTACATGTAAAGAGGTGTAAGTTTTGCAACGCAGTCTATCCATTCTATTTCCTATTTGAACTACAAAAGTAACTTTGTAATCGCCTGTACTTATTATAGGATTACAAACTTACTTATGCAGTTTATGTTGATGATTTTGAAATTGCAATATTTTTAGGTTTTGCATGGCAGATAGCCTAACAGCTAAAAATTTGGAGCTTGTGGGTCAAAGCCAGCACAAAATTCGGGAGGCTGAATATGGCCTGAATGGCTTCGAAAAAAGTATGGAACGCACGTGCCTTTGTTTTGCTCGACTTGGCGGGGCACGGTAGTATAGGGCATTATAAGACTTAAATATATTCACAATAACATTTAATTTCGACGTGCAGTTTAAGAACTATTGCACGTCAAAGTTCCTTAGTTTTGTCACAGACTGACTGACTGATGATCATCATAATTCTAAGGTACTTCTAGCAGACCCACAAGCTCCAAATTTTTAGCTGTTAGGCTATCATGTCATGCAAAACCTAAAAATATTGTGTAAAAAAGTGTAAGTTTTGCAACGCAGTCTATCCATTCTATTTCCTATTTGAACTACAAAAGTAACTTTGTAATCGCATGTATTTGTATAGGATTGTATAGGATCAAACTTACTTGTGCAGTTTATATTGATGACTATGAAATTGGAATATATTTAGGTCTTGCATGACATGATAGCCTAACAGCTAAAAATTTGGAGCTTGTGTGTCTGCTAGAAGTACCTTAGAATTATGGTGATCATCAGTCAGTCAGTCAGTGACAAAACTAAAGAACTTTGACGTGCAATAGTTGTTAAACTAGACGTTCAAATTAAATGTTATTGAAAATATATTTAAGTCTTATTATGCTCTATATATCCCTGTAAATTCAAGGTTTCTAGCTTTAGCCAGCACAAAACTACAGGAGGCTGAAAATGGCTTGAATGGCTTTGAAAACAAGATGGTACGGCTGTGCCTTTGTTTTGCTCGACTTGGCGGGGCACTACCGTGCCTCCAGATATTCATATATTGCACCTTGACCTAAGTAATTGATCAATAAATCTCAAGTAACACTGTAGTTTCGTATCTTACCTGGTAATATTACCGGTAGCATTGGGAAAATACCCAGTAACATTGAGAATGTTACTGGTAAGATTGGTAATTTACTAACTTAAAAAAGATTCGTAACTTTTATCATTATAAATCGGTGCAATGTAAACTCTGTTAGTACTTAACACGAATAAAACATCTACTTTCTAACATTTTTTTCAACATTACCCAATCTTACCGATCGTGGGTAACTTACCGGTAAGTTACTAGTAATATTCCAGTTGGAAATTTACTGGTAACGAGAATGTTACCGCCGACCCATCACTAGGCCTGCATCAACGGCGCGGCGTTTGCGTACTGTCACGATAATTATATTGTGCCACAGTGACGTTTCGGTTACCGGCGACCGGATCGGCTGCGCCCACCGCGCGGGAGGCCAAAATCGAGTAAAGTGCACCTGGCTTGGCGCTGGATGTGTTAAGAGATTTAGACCATACTTACAGTTATAATATCGGAGCAGTAAGTTTGTGCTCTCGTCCAACTACCCAGAATCACGTCATTCGTCAAAAAACCTGTCCAAAAGGCAAATAAATTAATTCAACTATATTTTTGTATTTACGTCACGGGAAACAAACGCCTAGTATAGGTAATTTCACGAGAGTTGAGGTGAATGATTACACACACAGCTACATTAAGTACTCATTGCAAAAAAAGTGAATGAATGAAATGAATGAGTGAGTAATAAACACAAGGCTATAGTTTAAACAAACTTTTTGGTCTATCTTGCAATTCACTGTTGAACCTGCTATCGGTACGAAAAAAGAACAGTAATTTCAAAATCCCGCTGTCATTACATATGACAGTGTTGTTGTGTGCGTGGCCTAACCTTTCGTGAAATTACCTATAGCGATGCTGAATCAATATAGGAGCATTCCATGAAAACATCTACTTTTTATCGCTTACGTAACCGTGCTAGTGTAGCTACCCTAATAAAACTTATTAGCTGCTAAGAAACCGTCCCAATCTTAAAGCAAAGTTATAATATTACCATATCGATATTCAGCTTCCTAATTTTACATGCCAAAACTGTTAAAAAGGTAGTGTCGCTTACGTAACTTTTCCGTGGATTGCTCCAGGTGCTCGTTTGCATCGCCATAAAGAAACTGTATCGCTACTGCATCGTATCTATCGATTACAAATGCGATAAGCGGTCACGTGTCGTGATCGCTACCAAACATCGGCTCGAACTATAAACGATACAAAATCCACAAACTCAAGCTTTTCCTCTACCGTGACGAAACTGACCTTCACAAGCCTCCGTTGATATGATGAACTTGTCGGGGTACCCACAAGTAACGTAGTTGTAGAGTGAGGGTGGGCAGAACTGGTTTCCGTACCAGTGCACTGCTATGCCGTCTATGTAGCATATGGCCTCGGGCACCACCTCGACTATCTGCTCAATCATAAAACATTTTGCCACGCGTCAGCAACACCTCTTACTAGGTGTTGTAGAAGGCGTTTTGATAGAAAGTTTCCAATTGCGAGTTTCCACGTGGAAAGATCTCGGTAAACAAAGGTTTTGTGTTATTAAGTAAATTCAGTTTGTTTAAATCAGAAGACTAAATATAATAGATCTAAATTGGTACAGAAGTTGCACTTAGAAATTAAAAATGGAATAAACTTCCAACTCGATGTCTCAACTCGTTCCTCAGAGAAATGCCGCTTTATATGCCATAGAAAGCCATTGTTAACTGACCACCCATAGGCTTTAACACGTTGCAATAAAGTTGTCATTCATTTGGAAATGAACAGTTAACAGTGTCTTCGATTGTACTAACAATAAGGTCGGTTTGAAATCAGAACATTCCCTTTAGGCGAGGGAGGTCACTTTCATATATCGTCGCAAATTTAAACGACTGAAAAAAACGAGGTGCTTGCCTGGTAAAGGATATTAAATTACTCGTGTCACAGATTCTGTCAAAATGCATATAGCATTAATAGAAATAAAATGGTACTTACCTGATTAAAGTAAGTGGGCAAATTGGATCGTTGATCGTCGGCGCAAATAATCTTGGTGTCGTAAGGCGAGTTCCAGAGAGTTGGGCCCAAGTTCTCCGAGATATATTTTCCCTATAAATTAAAATTATTTTTAAGGATTACTAAAGAGACATACACATTTAATAAATGGATTACCAGACATTTAATTATTATTTAATTTACGTTTTCTCTTTTACGTTCTGTTGTCGACAACCCTGATTCAAAAATCGATAATGCTATTTCGATAGCAGCACTATTTTGATAACACTCGACAGTAGGTACTAGCAAGTCATGGACAGGACTATGATCCGTGAGACTATCATTATTTACAAATATTTAATTTTATAATACAAAAACTTCCGACAATCTCCGTCCGCGACAACAACACGGCCTAGTATGTTTTTTTTATGTCAAAGTGGGCAAAGGAATGCTGAAGCCCCCCGGGGGATACGGGAAAGATCGGACGACCCCTGGACGGACAAAAAGGAACGGGAACGAGAGGACGGAAAATACACACGACTACCTACACAGAGCAATCAAAACGATTCCAACGAGTACCTAAAAGCAAAATCTTGGAGGTGACAAGGAATAAGTACTTAGTATTTACTTAGCCGGGTCGAACAGGGAAAACGCGGGCTAAGAAATTGCGCCTCTGTAAGTAAAGAAATTCCTTAAGACAGGACAACTATATGATACCCACTTCCATAGTGGTTTTCACTTCTGGGCCGATTTTCATGACATTTGGGATATACAGGTAGATTGGATAGATAGGTTAATTTATTTCTGATTGAAAAGGGCGTGGAGTAATAAAATTTTGTCCTTTTGCTTATAAGCACTTTTTAATGCTCAACATATAAAAAATACGTACAAATATTTTCTTCTTATTAATATTTTTAGACTTGTCCCATTTTTTACGTATTTAAAAAAAAAGATAGTCATAAAAAGGACAAAATTTAACTCCACGCAAACAATTTATTAATTTTAAACTTAAACAAAGAATAATAGAAATGCCCAGAAGCGGTAACTCACAAATGTTTTGGGGGTCCATCCGAGCGTGTTGATGGGTATCGCGTTCCCCAGGCCATTCGAGGGTTCATTGGTGGTGGTTATTGCCCAGATGGGGATCCCTTCGTAGCAGTACGCTTCTATGTATCTGCGGAGGAATTAGGTCATAAAGGAGAAAAATGATTTACAACGTGGGCGTACATTGAATGAAGAGTAAAGTGAAGAATTCTACAATAAAATCCCCAACCTAGGGCCGCCTTTCTCAACATTTTTAAAGAGCGAACTTCTATGTGGAAACTTGCCGTAATATTGTAATTTTTAATTTAATATTTTACTTCACACCTGGCCATAAAGTGGCAATTACCATCCGCTACGCGTACGGCAAATCCCACTTCCTGGCCTGAGGGAGACGTAATAGTACATTGTGTATCAATGGCGATAAGTAAGGAATTACAAACGAGTGTTTCTTACAAGGCCGAGGCGAAGCCGTTTATTTAAAGAGAACTGTTATTGCAAATACATGTAAACACATATTTCTGTAACATTAATTAAATGTTTAAATAGTGCATTTCAGTATTTTGCAACTATAAAATCAACCATTTTAAGTCTATAAACCATAGCGGGGTTTCCGAACGTGACTTGACAATGACACTCGCATTGTCTATGGATATATGTCACTAATGTCACTGTCAGTTTTACAATTTTAGGTTATGTAAGGTTATTTTAATCAGATTTCCTCTCAAGTGTGATGAAAAACATTGTGTGTGCCACGGGCGGTAAAGGAATTACGAACTCGTTTTATTAAAGCCCTCGGCTTCGCCTCGGCCTTGTAACAAACGCTCGTTTGTAATTCCTTACTTACCGCCCTTGATACACAATGTACTAGTACTCACGGGCGGTAATAAAGAAAGCCCTAGGTAAGTAATTATAGAAATTATCCGTTCAAGAGAGCTAATGCTGTTAAAGAATACAATGCCATTGAGCGAACAATGCCATTGATAGAATACAATACCACCAAAAAAAAATAACAATGCGTAACGCGAGTAAACCCGGGCGGTATACCTGGCTCCCCGTTAAATCTGTAAAAGCAAAATGCATTATTATTTTTTGTTTGAAAGTATTTGCCGCCTTATCATTACGGTCATAGAACCGATAATCCGTTGAAAGCTCATAGTATCTCTAAGTCTTTTCTCTACGGAATACGCACTTGCAGACCGTCGGGCGAATGTGAAATGCAAAACAAATTAAGATCGCAGTTATCTATAACTGCATTTACACTTTACTGTCTAGTAAATAGAACTAAAATCTAATGATCTTTCAAGGCAGTTATACTTTTTTGACACTATATTCTCGTTATCCTAATTTGTGGTTTACCTCTCAATGGCATTGTATTCGTTAACAACATTAGCCCAGTTGATCGGATAATTACTATACTGCCGTGTAAAATACTGTATCAGACAAAATGTATCAAGTTGTAAAATTAAACACATCTCAACCATGATTGATGCCGCGGAACCAAACTATGACTATTTTTGTATGAAAAACTGGCCGAGTCAAATCATTGTAAGTTGATGGTGGTCTCACTTGAGGTGGTAATCAGCATAGGTCTGGTAGTACTCAGGCAGGAGGAGTCCGCGGCCGGTGATGTTCTTGTTGCTCTTCATCCAGATCGGAGGACTCCAGCATGATGCCAGGACTTGGATGTTCCGACACGAAGCCTGCATCGCTTCCTGAATCATGGGGATCTGAAAAATTGGGACCAAATCTTGATGAATCTATTTGAACAATTAATTATACCATTATTTTCATTACATTTTTCAAATCTGATAATAATGTTGACGGTGACTGAAGTTGACGGCGGGCAAAGAAGATTCCTGGCACTTCTTTTAGGGTTCCGTATTTTTGCTTTCGGTTGGCGTTGAGTACGATCTAGGTACTTAAACAAAACAATACTGTTATGTGGTTTTGTATCTCATTATCGTCCGTCATAAAAGAGAAGCGTTCTTCATAAAGACTTTTTACATTGACATTTCAGTGAATTATCAATTCTAGGGCCATTGCAAAGAGTTAAAATTGCTTGAATAGAAATGTGACTTATTATGAATTTACACACCTGGCGTTTACCTGACTAACTGAGAATCGAGCAAATGCGAACGCAGATAGAATGCCATTTTTCTATTAATGCACTCGTAATCTATGGTTCATGGGGATAGAGTTTCACTCCGACCTTGCTCGGGCCCAGCTAAGTTTCTTGCCGGAGTCTTCTTAGCTGAGCTAGGTTTTAGCGAACCGGCAACTAAACCTCCCATTAGTTCGATACACACGTTCACATAGGGACAGGTTGATCCGCTTCATCCTTGCCGCTGGTCCGCTGCTCACTCTGAGCAATCAGTGAAAAGTCAAGGTGGCCCTGGCCAACGACCTGGTTCGACTCCAGGCGCTCAGGCCCCCACCTAGCCCGATATCATCGAGGTAGGCCGGTCAAGGTGACCTGGTTCGACTCCAGGCACCCCCGGTACTCACCCAGCCCGACCTGTGTGCCGACTGTGTGTGTCACACAGTCGACACCCAAGGGTGGTCTGGCTAGCGACCTGGTTCGACCCCAGGGAACGCCACGGCCAACCACCCGGTACCGACAATCGCTATGCCCGGGAATGAGTTGCGAGTTTGTCAGTTTAAAAAAAAAAAAGGGGGATAGAGTTGATAATCAATTGAACTTTCAAGGTGGTTGTAACGACTCTTTACAATGTGGTCATTGTGATTTTTTTTTTGGGGTTTACAAACAATCGCTTTGTTTCGTTTAAGTGGATCGTACTCAACACCAACCGAAAAAGTTTACCCACATTCACTCTTTCCTTCTATCTTGAAATATTTCTATGGTCCTGAGTAAGCAAGTACCTACCTTGTACAAGTAGTCTTCGTAGGCGAGTGAGAAGTTCCTAAGGCACTTGTCACCCTCGGGGCAGTCGTTGTACGTGTACACGCGTGTGGAGAAGTCACAGCCGCCGATCGGCGTGCGTATTATGTCGTATTCTATTCCCTTGGGCCCGAAGTAGGTCCTACAAAAGGAAGAATTGATGAGATTGCCGACTGGACCGCCTCTAGCATTGTTGACCCAGCGATCGTTTAACACAAAGAACCTTAAAACATTTTTGAGCATCGGATCTATGCAATGCATATGTAGGTACCTATAATACTTGGAGGTAGAATATATATAGGCCATCTCGGAAAAATGCATGTCGTCAACACTCGTAACTTTGCCTAGGGGGCCTATCTTTGCCTATTTGATTTCATAAAGTTCCTCTGGGACGAGCTGCACATAAAACTATTCAATATCAGGTACCTATTCATTACTTCTTAAAGACCTACCCAAAAGGCTGGTCGACTGCACCGGGGACCGAAATGCTGGCAACTTACTCGCACAGCGAATAAGCATCGCCATACAGCGGGGAAACGCTGCCAGCATATTAGGCACCATGCCAAGGGAGCCTAATTTTTTAGATAATTTTTGGTTTTAATTTAGCTAAATTTTCAAAGGTATATAGTTTCATTTTGGTTAAGTTTAGTTTAGTGAGTAAGTAGTTATATTTTTTTGTAGTGTGTGTAGTTTCTAGCTTATCCCAGATAAACTCTATGATATAAGATAGGCCCCCTAGGCAAAGTAGTGGGTCTTGACGGTACTTAGTTCCTACGAGTGCAAAAAAAATCTAGATGATGATGTTTTGAATATTTCGGCAGTTACGCCAGTTGAGACGAAACAAATCGGGTTCCCTCTATATAGCAGAAGTTTTATTTGACCGAAAGTAGGTATTGTTAGTCCGAATTTTATTCCGCATTTTTTGTCTAGCTTAAACGGAAAATATTTTACATAAATCACTTATTAGAATCGATTAGGCTAGGTTAGGTTTATTTTATATTTATTCTCAAAAGTTACCGGTATCTGTAAAATAACAATTGTGCGTAAATAGTAGTAGTACCTATTCGGACAAATAAAATAATGCCAAAACAAGGGAACCGGTCGACGCGACGTCCTGTAGGCCGGCCCAGTGCTACGTTTAAATTGGTAATTGTATTGATTATAACTGTTATTTCTGTATCTTTTTGTAGTTTTTTTTCATGTAGTTGTTTATTTTATTTTCTACTTAACATTTAATTGATATTATAATAAATTGATTGTTTGTTTTGACTCTGTATTGCCTTGGTTGGCCTAGGCCATATATTTAGATATTTATTTGTATTGTTTAGGTTGACATTGTAATTGTAATTGTAATTATTCCTTTTTTTTCCTTTTTGACATCTTTTTTTGAATTAATTTTAGTTTACAACACACTATGTAATTTTCAATCAGAAATAAATGAATCTTATCGAATCTAATCTACGCATTGTCGCGCGATAAAATAAATGATAAAGCATCCGTCACTCTCACACGCTATTTGTCAGAAGTTCAGAACGAGACAGATTCTTCATCGTTTATTTATCGTAGCATCGTACGACTACGCCTACAGGTATCGCTGGAAGGTCATGGTGGAAGCGGATCTGCGTGAGCTTCATGTTTTTAATTGGCAAGAGATAGCGCGGAACCGAGAAGAATGGCGCGCTCTCGTGTCGGAGGCTAGGACTCACTTTGGGTCGCTGAGCCAACGGAGTAAGTAAATAAAACAAGGGGAACTAAAAAATGTTGTAAATAAATAGATAAACCTCACTGGATCAGGTTGTTCTGCGCGGCTCTCGGCAGCTTGCGCCAGTTGAGGCCGGCGGAGTCCGTGACAGCGCCGCCGAAGCCCTCGATACTCTGGAACGCCTCCTCCGGGAACAGCTCCAACGTCACACAAGCAGCTAAACAAATAAATACATAATTATATCATCAGGATTATAATTTTTTTCAACTTAATCATGTTCGTTGATTAATGTACGGTAAACATAAAACATTGACGACCGGTTTAGCCTAGTGACTCAGCCTACGAAGCTGACGGTCCTGGGTTCGAGTCCCGGTAAGAGCAAATATTATTTGTGTGATGATATGTATCGTCGTCTAGTATCCATAACACAAGCCTCATTGAGCTTACTATGGGACTAGTTCGATTTGTGTAAGATTGTCCCCTAATAATTTATTTATTTAAAAGAGTTTTTTTTTAACTTAACGAATATATCATAAATGCGAAAGTAACTGTATGTCTGTTACTTTTTCATACTTAACATTAATAGGAATGACATAGCATAGTTTTTAATCCAATAAATTATGGGTAGCCTTAAGGGAATAAACAAAACTAGTTTGCTATCATTTGCAATTCGCATTGTTATTCGCAATTCGTAAATCAGTGTTTCTTACAGCAGAGAGAGACGGTCGGATCCGGTGCGTTACGCCCGGTGGTCGGACCCGAACGTCGGTTTTGTTGGAAAGAGAAACTTTTGTACGTTACGTAGTACTAATAACTTATTCCGTGGTGTTACTTACAGTTACACCCCGGTGTGCAGAATGATCCATATTGCTTGTAGAACCTCTTGCCTGCCTGAAAATCCATATCATACAATAGTTTATTCGACTTCAGATATAAAGTTTAAATAATAACAATACAAAGGAACTAAAACTAAATTAAAATTAAATATGCTAAAACTAACTAAAATAAATCTAAAAATGGCTAGGCATGGCTGGCGTAGTTTTAGTTCCTTTGTATTGTTATTATTTTTAAATATGCATAATGTCATGTTTAAATTAGATTATTAAGGGAGATAAAATTATATAATATTTATAAAACTATTGTAATAAAACATCGAATAGAATGCATTCCAATCTAGATAAGCATATGGTAGACGTCCCAGTACACGACACTATCCTTGTAGCTGCCATCTTGAATGTGGGACAGCAGGGTGTCAAGTCAACTATTGGACATTAGCGTGTCGAGCACTAGCACGTTTACCTTATCTAGATCTTATGGCACAGAAAACCTCCACTAGACGGAGCATGTTAAACGACTCGCGCTCACCACGCGTATGGTCTATTAAACCATAAAATATTCTCAGTTTGTATTTTGACGATTGGAGATCCTTTACACCTCCAAAACATAATATTTTGACAACGGAGACTCTTTACATCTCCATTAATTTTACTATCAATTTATTTTCTATAATTTTATTTGTCTTATTGGACGCATAGAGAGAACCTTTACATTTCTATAAATGTAGTTTTAAGTTTAATGTAATGTATTAATGAAATCTTATATTAACGACATATTGTTGTTATACTCGTTGGTCGAAAAAAGAGAAACTGGTGAGTTTCTTCCGGCGCTTCTTCTCACCAGAAGGTCAATTACCCGAAGCGCCAAAAGAAAAGAATTAGAGATGAGACATGTAAAAGAGCCCTTGAGGGCCTACTTACAGAAATAAATTATTTTAATTTATTTTAAAAAAACCATTACCGACGTTATGAAAAAAAAAGGAAAATGAACCTTAGAAGACATGTAGCAGTTGTACTTCCCCATGGGTGCCTGCTCGCGCGTGATTTCATCGTAGTAAGTAGCATTGCAGACGCACACGATCGACTCCCCGCCGCAGTAGCGCGGCACGCACGGCCTGTCGGCTAAAACACATCATCTGTACCTCTATCACAACTGTAACACGCGACGTCTTGTCGCGCGACAGAAACTACTATCCACCCTTTCCATTCAATTATAGTGTGACACCAATAGGTCATGTTGTCTTGCGACAAGCGTAGTCGCGGCCAACTATTATATAAGTTTCTGTCATAAAATGTACTTTGAGGACAAGCTTTTCTTAGGGTTCGCGGTACCAAATTGGTAAAAAAGGAACTTTTATTTCTTACTAGCATATTCCCGCGGCTTCGCCCGCGTTGTTCCCGTTATTGTCCCAAAGGAACTCTTTACCGGGATATAAAGTATCCTATGTTTCAATTCAGGAAATGGTCTACTTACATGCCAAATTTCAGCTTGATCCATCCAGTTGCTATCCCGTTATTAGGTAACAAACATCCAAACATCTTCACAAACTATCACATTTATAATATTAGTGGGATTAGTGGGATATAATCGCAAACTGCATGTCAGGATTAATGAAATGAGCCCAAACACGGTGGATTTATCTTACGTAATTTAGATGATCCTATGGCCACCTTCCGACTTCAAAATCAGATCAGCTCGATCCCACTAATATTATAAATGTGAAAGTTTGTGAAGATGTTTGGATGTTTGTTACCTAATAACGGGGTAACACCTGGATGCATCAAGCTGAAATTTGGCATGTAAAGTAGACCAAGTCCTGGATTTAAACATAGGATACTTTATATCCCGGTAAAGAGTTCCTTTGGGACAATAACGGGAACAACGCGGGCGAAACCGCGGGAAAATGCTAGTAGTACCATAATAGTTCGGGGACAATGAAATTCATTGTCACCGAACTTACATAAGTATGCCGCATTTGAGCTCAATCGGATAGCAGGAAGTAGTTCAAAAATGGTTTGCAACTAACCAAGGTTAACTGACAGAAAATGCCTTATGGCATTAAGTTCGCCTTTTGTACGATAAGTTTTCTATTGTGCAATAAAATTTAAATAAATAAATACCATACTCACAAACTTACAGACATGTCTACTTACAGTACCTAGCAGTGGCGTGGCGTAAGAGATATCCTTGGGCAAGCCGATGTAGATTTAGTGTAAATTTTCCTCAAGAGCTGTATGTATGTAGAATTAGGTGCTCAAATCGCTGATATTAATACAAATATTTATTGATAACACCAAAGTTACAGGTCAATTAGGTAAACAGTACATTATTTGACAGCAAATTAGGCAAAATTAGGCAAGTCGGTAGGAATCGCGTTCTTTGGACGCCACGCTACTGGTACCTAGGTACTCGTACATAATGTGTCATACAGATTTCAAATTAAACTTCCTTCCTGCCTTTGGAAAATACAATACAACGATAGTTAACGACCCGAGTACCTGTCACTATGTTTTCATGTCAAAGGTTTAGCGATAGCAGAATAGTCGGTGCCTATAAGGATCCAGCAAGAAACCGTGGAGGAACACATTTTATAGTTCTCAAATAAAGAATCCTCCACGAGTAAATAATAGACAAGTCGGTGGAAATCGAGTTCTGTTGACACTCCCCGGTATTGACTTGGGTTTAACATTACATCTCAAAACTTTTTTGCTGTTGGAGAACTGAGTTGCGAGACTTGCATCTTTTTACATGTAATACTTTCCAATAGGCCTAAACTTGACTTGTCTAAACAAAGCCAATAAATTAAAAAAAAACCGGACAAGTGCGAGTCGGTCTCGCCCACCGCGGGTTCCGTACAGATTTGTAGGTACATATATTAAAGTAGCCTATACATTTTTATTCTCTCAGTATTTTTTTATGATTTAATTACGAATGTATAGGTTTCAGTTTTTTTCCCAGAGGTATAGTTAGTTCCAGCAGAGTTGAGGTCACGCACACAACAACATGTCATGTAATGACAGCGGGATTTTGAAATTACTGTTCTTTTCTTGTATCGATAGCAAGTACAACAGTGAATTCGGATGTTGACTAATGTTGAATTTTACAACATAATATAGTCACATGGATTGGAAAATACTAAATTATCATAATACAAAAGAAATAAACAAAAAATGTATAAAAAATATAAAGTTATGAGTGAGACCACAAAGTTTATATAATACGATATTTTTTATCATCTTAAAAATTTCGGAATGCTTAAATACCACTGAAAAAATAAATGTATGACAATGACAACTATGTGCTTAAACGCACTTTTTAAACGGTTTTATTTAACTTACCGTGTTTGTGTCAGGTTTGTTTGGGTCAAATCTTGCGGCAGCTTTTTCAACTACTTCTACTAAACCGATTTTTATGAAACTTTGCACACAGATTCTGTTTCCGTGACAATACAACATTATGATAAATTCAAGGTGGTCTGATGATGGAGTCAGGAGCTGGAGAGTGGAACTCTTCAACCGTTACTACTAACTCCACCGAGCGTGGGCTCATTTGCTTGGTATTGACGAGCCCGATACGTTAAGCCTGGTGACGAGGGTCTGATGAAGGAGTCAGGAGGTAGAGAGTGGAACTCTTCAACCGTTACTACTAACTCCATCGAGCGTGGGCTCATTCGGTTGGTATTTACGAGCCTGATTCGTTAAGCCTGGTGACGAGGGTCTGATGATGGAGTCAGGAGGTAGAGAGTGGAACTCTTCAACAGTTACTACTAACTCCATCGAGCGTGGGCTCATTCGCTTGGTATTGACAAGCCCGATTCGTTAAGCCTGGTGACGAGGATCTGATGATGGAGTCAGGAGGTACAGAGTGGAACTCTTCAACCGTTACTACTAACTCCATCGAGCGTGGGCTCATTCGCTTGGTATTGACGAGCCCGATTCGTTAAGCCTGGTGACGAGGATCTGATGATGGAGTCAGGAGGTACAGAGTGGAACTCTTCAACCGTTACTACTAACTCCATCGAGCGTGGGCTCATTCACTTGGTATTGACGAGCCCGATTCGTTAAGCCTGGTGACGAGGGTCTGATGATGGAGTCAGGAGGTAGAGAGTGGAACTCTTCAGCCGTTACTACTAACTCCATCGAGCGTGGGCTCATTCACTTGGTATTGACGAGCCCGATTCGTTAAACCTGGTGACGAGAGTCTGATGATGGAGTCAGGAAGTACAGAGTGGAACTCTTCAACCGTTACTACTATCTCTATCGAGCGTGGGCTTATTCACTTGGTATTGACGAGCCCGATTCGTTAAACCTGGTGACGAGAGTCTGATGATGGAGTCAGGAGGTACAGAGTGGAACTCTTCAACCGTTACTACTAACTCCATCGAGCGTGGGCTCATTCGGTTGGTATTGACGAGCCCGATTCGTTAAACCTGGTGACGAGAGTCTGATGATGGAGTCAGCAGGTAGAGAGTGGAACTCTTTAACCGTTACCAGTAACCCCTTCGACTTTGATCTTATTTGGTTGGTATTGACGAGCGCGTTACGTTAAACTTGATGGCGAGGATCTCATGATGGAGTCAGGAGGTAGAGAGTGGAACTCTTCAACCGTTACTACTAACTCCATCGAGCGTGGGCTCATTCGGTTGGTATTGACGAGCCCGATTCGTTAAACCTGGTGACGAGGGTCTGATGATGGAGTCAGGAGGTAGAGAGTGGAACTCTTCAGCCGTTGCTAACAAGCCCTTAAAGTTTGGTCTCATTTAATTAGTATTCACGAGCCCTATACGTTAAAGTTGGTGTCGAGGGTCTGAAGATGGAGTCAGGATATGAAGAGCAGATAATGTTCAACCGCTTATAGTACCTAACCTCTTCAACCAAACGGTTGGTCGTTTGGTATTGACGGGCCCAATACGTTATACATGGTGACGAGGGTCTGATGATAGAGTCAGGAGCTAGAGAGTTTAACTCGTTAACCGTTTTTAGTAACCCCTTCGAATTCAGGCTCATTTGGCTGGTATTGATGAGTCCAAATTACGCTTGCTAACGAAGGCAATGATGATGAGTCACGAGGTGGACATTCGAAATCCTCAACCGTTACTATTAACCCTTTCGAGTTTAGGTTTTTTGGTTGATAATGACGGTCGGCTGATGGAATCAGGAGGTAAAATATGGAAATCTTCAACTGTATGTTGAAAATAGAAGTATTTTGACGTTACTTAATCCCAACGAGTTTTGTGTAATTCGGTTTGTATTGACAATTAGTCTGGTACGTTATACTTAGTGCCAAGGGCCTGATGACGATGTGAGAAAACGGAAAGTAAAAATATTAAACTGTTACTAGTAACCCCAAACCGTAGGCGAATATCGTCACAGTGTGGCAAGGCGAGCCCATTCGCATATTTACAAACACCCAAATGCCTTTAACTCGGTCCTTATGCTTGCGTAGGTGCGAGGTACATTGGGATAATATTAGAGTTGTGCCGTTCTCGAGAATTCTCGGAAACGTTCTCAGTTTTGTATGGGAAATGTTCTCGAGAACGTTCTCTCTCCATACTAAACGGAGAACGTTTCCGAGAATGGCACATCTCTATAATATGCGTAGTTGGTGATACGCAGAAAGTTACTCTGCAGCTCCGCAGTATTGAACGTGCAATCATCGGTTTTGCACCCTGAAACTCGTCATTGGTACTCGCAAAAATGAGATGAGACTTTAGCTTTAAAATTAATTAGTAGCTTTCGCTTTCTAATTCAATCATCAGTTCCTCGACCCCAAGTCTAAAGTATTGGAGTCATCAATGCCAACCAAATTAGTCCAACCAAACTAGAGAGGGTTGCTAGTACCTAATGTTAGAAAAATTCTCTTGTTCAGCTCCTGACTTTCTTCGGGCTCACAAATATGAAATGAGGATAGTTCAAAATAAGGAATAGTTTGCGCAATGGTTTTTAGTCAAAAGCTGAATATTAAACTAAAAACTAGAAAATAAAAATAGGTAAAAAAACTTTTTAAGTTAAACGGTTTTATCTTATGTTAAAAAATGTACCAAAAAGTAGAAAATAAATTTAGGACACAAAACTGGATCTTTTCGAGATTTTGACATCTGTTAGGTGGAAAATCGTCCAATAAGCGGAATAATTAATAATCTGGGACTTAACATACTAAATAAAAACGTGGGGCGCATTGTATTTGCATCTATCTATATCTCTACATATTATGAAACAATATATCCGCCCGCATCTGTTTGTCTGTCCGTATAAACATGAAAACTGCTGGACTACGTTGATGCGGTTTGCACTAGAACAGTTACTTTGCTTAATGTGTCTATTACCTGTGTGTAATAATCCAGGCAAGGCTGCGGGTGTTATTAATTATGTAAATAGGAAAACTCATATTTGAAAGCCCGTCCAAAGGAATATTATTTAAAAATTGCGCCCCACGTTTTTATTTAGTATGTTAAGTCCCAGATTATTAATTATTCCGCTTATTGGACGATTTTCCACCTAACAGATGTCAAAATCTCGAAAAGATCCAGTTTTGTGTCCTAAATTTATTTTCTACTTTTTGGTACATTTTTTAACATAAGATAAAACCGTTTAACTTAAAAAGTTTTTTTACCTATTTTTATTCGTGCTCAAAATGGCAAAATGCTATTTTTTAACCGACTTCCAAAAGAAGGACGTTTCTCAATTCGTCTGTATGTTTTTTTTTTTTTATTTTTTTTTGTGTTCACCGATTACTTGAAGACGGCTGGACCGATTTGGAAAATTCCTTTTTTGTTTGAAAGGGTAGACTTTCGAGGTGGTCCCATTGCAACCAAGTCAGGATCTGATGATGGAATCTTGGAGAAATCGAGGGAACTCTTCAAATATTATAGGCACACATATAGCGATTTCGGTATTTTTCGTAATTTCTCGTCCATCTCTTATTAGCAACAAGTTTTTAGTGTTAACCGACTTCAAAACAAAGAGTAGGTAAATTTGAATCTAGGTTTCTTCCCCGATTACTTGAAGACGGCTGAACCTATTTGGAAAATACTTTTTTTATTTAAAAGGGTATACCTCCGAGGTGGACCCATTGCAACCAAATCAGGATCTGATGATGGGATCTTGGAGAAATCGAGGGAACTCTTCAAATACCATAGGCACACATATGCGATTTTGGTATTTTTCTTACTTTCTCGTGCATTTCTTACTAGAAATAAGTTCCCAGTCTTAACCGACTTCAAAACAAAGAGCCATTTTTATGTATTTTTATCATTTCATACAGACTTAGTACAGCGATGGAGCAGATGACGTCATAAGTTCCTTCCGTTTTGTATAGAGCGTTTTCAATGCTCAGTGCGATCGGCTAATACTTTTGATTACAATTTGTGGCTGTTATACTTATACAAATGTATTAGGTGTCATATAGATATTTGTTCCTCACAAATAGTAGAATCGATTTACGACAGAAAAAAAAAATCGAGTCAACAGGCGAATTGCAAGATAGACCAAAAAGTTTCTTTAAACTATTACCTTGTGTATTTATCACTCATTATTTCATTCATTGACTTTTTGCACCCTTTTTTACCTACTTCATGTAGCTGTGTGTGTACCTAATATTCACCTCAACTCTCCTGGAACTACCTATACCTACTTGTAGCATAAGACAGTATTACTTGCCAAATTTCATAGTTCTAAGTGAATGGAAAGTACCCTATAAATTTTGGTTTCCTTGAGAGTGTCGAAATTTACGTTTTTTGCGGCATACAAGGCCGTATCTTTTTTTTACGTTTACTTAGAAGTTTGATTTTTTTACAACTTCAAGGGACTGTAGACCTGAGTACTTAATATGGTTTTAATTTCAACTCGATAGATCCACGCGTTTCCAAGAAAAACCGTCTTGACAGACAGACGGACAACAAAGTGATTTTATAAGGGTTTCGTTTTCCCTTTTGAGGTACGTAACCCTAAAAAAAAAATAGCGCTAACCATGTTTCCAAAACTGCTCGGAAACAATCCAGCTACACTCATTTTCATAACATCAACGAATATAAATGACAAAACTAAAAACGAGGCACAAATTTTGCCATGTAAGGTAGGGACGTCACAACTTCACAAGTTCGTTTTCTTGGAAACTGACTATCTCAGCGTTTTGATACTATGTAAACAGAAAATGATTTGATCGGTCAGCAAATAGTCAAAATGATAGTAATAAGTGCTCTCACCAGCATTAACGACGAGGTTAATCCAAACACACCACACACACAGTGCACCAATAGATAACCTAATTAACAAGTTCATGTTTCTATATGGGTCAGAACGGCCTTCGACTGCTGTTTATATGCCATCCAAAACGTTTTTACAAGTCATTGGGTAACCTGATAACTCAGACACGTGTGTTCTTGCACCATTCTGATATGTGTTTGATGCGGTTTTTGAGGTATAGAGGTCTTTTGAATTGCCTTTAAAGTTATAACGGTTTAAAACGCTTAGCCTCCGGATCGACTTTGCAACTCTCCGCGTCTTCTATCGTCTTTAACTGTACATTTGGCCATTTCTCCGGTGATTTCAGTGGTATTGATTTCGGTGGTATCGTTAACGTCGAAATCCTTGGATATTTGCATGATATTTTTAGATATCTGGTATACGTCGAGGTCATCTACCAATACTCGAGAATGTCGTGCAAATCTCCCAAGACTTCGACATTAATGATGCCACCATGATGCCACCAAAGTCAATGTCCCTGAAATTACGGGAAAAATGCTCATTTGTAAACGAATGTCAACTTTATTGCAACCTGTTAAGGTGGTCAGTTAACAGTGGCTTTCGTTTGTACAACGGAAAGTGTTCCGAGGAACTGTTTAGGTAAATGCCCACCAGTAGCGTGGCGTCCATAGAACTCGATTCCTACCGGCTTGCCTAATATTAGGCATTTGACCACCTTATTCTACAGCTCTCAAGAAAAATGTACGCCATATCTGCACCGGCTTGCCCAAGGATTTCTTTTACGCCTCGCCACTGGTGCCTACTGCATTCTTCTACGAGCACCACTCGTCACAAGCAGGCTGTTCATTCCCATTTCCTTGAGTCTACACTCATCCACGCACCGGTTCTCTAAAACGTTTTTAGGGTTCCGTAGCCAAAATGGTAAAAACGGAACCCTTATAGTTTCGTCATGTCCGTCCGTCTGTCTATCCGTCTGTCCGTATGTCATAGGCATTTTACTCAAAAACTACATGATGGATATGGATGAAATTTAGAATATAGGTGTCTTGTATGAGCCGCTACTTAGTTTGGTAGTTAAACAATTAAAATAAATATTTTTAGGGGGGCCCTCCATACATGTTACAGAAGCTAAAAAAAATTTTTTTCAGCAAATATCAACGCGTGGTACATAGTTCGACAGCTCTTTCAAAAACATTTGAAGTTTCTTAAGTAATTTTTTTGATTAAGTGAATGTCTTTGGAAATAATCGCTCCGAAAGTTGTGAAAATTGCGTCCCCCCCTCTATCTTCCAAACCGTGCGTCCAAAAAATATAAAATAAAATTAGAAAGATAACGCTTAATTAATACTTTCAACGAAAATTATTTTCAAGCATATCGGGCTAACCGTTTTTGAGTTATTGCCGATAAACTGCGCTTCTCAACAAAAGGACGTAATTGCTATGAAGATACGCTCTTTTGTTGTTGTACTTTTTTTACATCGTATTTTGTACCTTATAGTTACGGCTATGGAACCCTACACTGAGCATGGTCAGACATGTTCTTGGCCAGTTATTTAAATAATTATTCGGGGTAGAATCGGAAAAATCGGTCCACCCGTTCTTGAGTTATAATTGGTGTAACTAATCAGCTAACTAATATAAATATTAAATTATAACCTTAGAGACCTTATACAACTCTGAAGAAAGTAGATTAAAATTCAGGGGTTCGGAGCTGATTTATACATCAGCAGGAGGGTCCAGCTGCGCCCGCCCGAATATACATATAAAATCACAAAGTAGACTGGGCCCTAAGGTGATCCCAAAAAAACTCCACAAGGCTACCTTCATTTGACAAGACCTAAAACGCGCTTCTGCAAAATTTGAACGAAATTAAAAGAATTAAAATTAAATTAAAATCATTTATTTCGGACTCTATCCATAAATTAGTACCTACATAACCTACATTACATAACTAGGGTGGTAATACAAAGAAAGGCCGAGATCGCAGAAGTTTGCGGCCCGAGCTGCAAGCGAGGGACATAAATATGCGATCGAGGGCTTTCCTTATTACCTCCCGTGTTGTGTACATAATTTTATGTCTACACTTGGCCAGAAAGCGGTTTTTTCCGTACGCGCAGCGTACACAAATGAATACTTAAGAGGAAACAGGAGGGCAGTTTTTCCATACAAACGTAGTCCCCTGTTTCCTCCCTGGATAATGCCAGTAGAGCAATAATTTTTTGTCCAAAAATCTATGGCTACTATTGATATGTTCCTATGTTTTCCTTTTTACGATAAATTCATTCTCAAAAGAGATATTAACCTTCAAAAACCTAAAAAAAATGCCAGATTTTCCGCTGTGTTCACACATCTAGAAAACAAATTTGACTAGATTATTAAAAAAAAGGAAAACATAGGAACACGGCCAAAGCCTTTCTTTAATGTTAAATGAAAAAAATTGTTAAATAGGTTCAGTTTTGGGGAAGAAATCAGGGGACTACGAAACGTTGTTTTCATGAAACGGCGGGCAGAGACACGCACCGGAGCATGTCCCTCATCAATATTTAGGGCTTGCTCACATTTGAAGATTATTTGAGTAAAACATTAAAAAAATATAATTAAGTATGTTTCTAGCCACAACTACGCGAATAGTTTTATTATCACCAATGTGGCATAGAGTAAGATACTGGATTGTGCTCGCGATAATTTTTAAATTTGACTAATGTAAACAGGTGAACACGTGCTACCCAAATTAATTATATACCTACAATTATTTACGAATCTAAGCGACCTCTAAATATTGTTGAAGTTGTACTTCGCTGAAAATTTGCAGATGGCCGTTTAAACTCAAATGGAATAAACGGGAACCTTGTGGAGAAAGTAAAACAATTTTTTTTTTGGATTACCCCAATGGGCCTCCTATACGTAATACGCCACCCCGGCTTAACGAATCCGCCAATGCTTGTAAATATAAATAAATAAAATAAAGAATAAATATTGAGGGACAATCTTAGGTACACAAATTGACCTAGTCCCAAACTAAGCAAAGCTTGTACTATGGGTACTAGGACGACGATACATACTTATTTATATAAATACATACTTAAATAGATAGAAAACATCCATGACTCAGGAACATATATATACTAGTGCTCGTCACACAAATATTTGCCCTTACTAGTATTTGAGCCTCTGTTCTGTCCTCTAGCTTCTTAGACGGTGTCAATCACACTAGTGTACGAACTGAGTGGACGTCGAGCGGGGCGTGCAGCGGGGCGTTCATGTTAAACATAAACAAATGTATGTGAGCGTCTTTAGTGCACGCTGCACAAAACCCATACACGCTGCCCGCCCCGCCGGACGCGACGCTCGACGCTTGCCGCTCAGGCCGTACACTTAGTGTACGAACTGAGTGGACGCTCGAGCGGGGCGTGCAGCGGGGCGTGCAGCGGGGCGTTCATGTTAAACATAAACAAATGTATGTGAGCGTCTTTAGTGCACGCTGCACAAAACCCATACACGCTGCCCGCCCCGCTGGACGCGACGCTCGACGCTCGCCGCTCAGGCCGTACACTTAGTGTACGAACTGAGTGGACGCTCGAGCGGGGCGTGCAGCGGGGCGTGCAGCGGGGCGTTCATGTTAAACAAACAAATGTATGTGAGCGTCTTTAGTGCACGCTGCACAAAACCCATACACGCTGCCCGCCACGCCGGACGCGACGCTCGACGCTCGCCGCTCAGGCCGTACACTTAGTGTACGAACTGAGTGGACGCTCGAGCGGGGCGTTCATGTTAAACATAAACAAATGTATGTGAGCGTCCTGAGTGCACGCTGCACAAAACCCATACACGCTGCCCGCCACGCCGGACGCGACGCTCGACGCTCGCCACTCAGCCCCGCACACTTAGCTGTAACGGGTCGTCATCGTCCCCTGTAATCCATTTGCGGAATATACGAGTATATTTTGAGTTTTGTACCGAAAAATAGTGCTGTGACAAACTTCTGTCTAGATCCGGAATTGGCTTCGTCATCTTTAAATACTTATTAATAATCGAGACACAACAAAATAGTCTGATACGGCACGTTGCACGTCTGGTACGGCGGCGGAAAGTGTGGAAACCACTAGTTTCACACGTGAGCGTGACCAACTTCATTTAATGTTAAAACGAATGTTTTGACACCTTGTTTAGTAAGTATTTATGACGAAAGTAGGTACCTATCAGTGGCGTGGCGTCAGATATATTCTTAGTAAAGCCGGAGCAGATTTGGTTTACTTTTTCTTCAGGAGTAGTAGTCTATGTACGACCAACTTCAAAAATCGTTTCAACCCCCATCTAACCCAGCTGTCAAGTTATTTTACATGTTCTAAGTTATTCTAATTATTATAAACATGTCATAGCATAGAAGATCAGAATAATTATTTATAATTAGACATTCTGTATTAAAGGAAGTAAGAAGGGTATTCCTAACGAGCTCGATACGATTGATACACACAAAGTTTTTTATCACATTTGCGAGGAAAAAAAATCAAATGAACTAACCGCTCGTTGACTTGGCTCGCGAGGTTACCGCCATGTGGGATGTTGATTCAACGATCATTATTCCGATAGTTAAGGGGGTTATTTAATGTTATCGAACGAAAGTAGTTTGCCCAGCCGTTCGATAGAAGGGCTATACGGCCCGATGTTCATCCAGGCACTTAACCAAATTGCTAATTAAGCTAGTTGGCGGCGACACATATATGTATATTGTGAAAATCCTAACCTAAGAAAATAAAAATATACCTGCATAATAATAATATTTATTTATTGAAACTTACTATTTTTGCATTTGTTTACAAACAGTGTCCCACAAAACCAATAAAAAGGTTTGTCTGTGGGGTCAACAGCCTCTATACAGCTACATATTACTTAAGTTGAAATACTTACTCAAGCAGGTCTTTTAACAGTTTTGTTCAGTAATGTTTTTAAAAACGGCTTTTATCAGGGTCACGCATGGGTCACGTCTTATTTCTACCTACAAACTATTGATTGAATACGGAATACGTTTTTTTAGGGATCTGTCCCAATAATAACCATAATTAACCTACAACTAGACAGGACATCACTGACGAAGGGCGGTCTCGAAGGTGGTGACGGAAGATTCCTCCAGCTGCAAGACTGCGTGCTCGTCGCCGATTTGCACCCGCACGTTCCTCTCATGACCCCTGCAAAACAATGCATTCATTTAATAAAGTACAACGCTGTCATTAATTAAACACAATGCTATCATTAATTAAGTACAAGCTTTCATTGGGGGATTGATTAATGAAGTAGATACAATGCTTTCATTAATAAAGTAGGTACAATGCTTTCATTAATGAAGTAGGTACAATGCTGTCATTAATTGCGCACAATGCAGTAATTCATAGAGTGCAATGTGCGCTAATAAAGTAAAGCGCAGTAAAGTGCGCTCATTTTAACAACCGTTCTTAATTGAAGGAAAATATATATTTATGCTACACCTGGCCATAAAGTGGCTTTTCCCGCACGCTACGCGTACGGAAAAAACCGCTTTCTGGCCAAGTGTAAAAAAATCACAACATCGCATATTTACGTCCCTGCAGCTCGGGCCGCAAACATCTGCGATCTCGGCCTTTCTTTGTTTTACCATCCTAGTTATTTTCTACTACCAGAACTGTCATTAACAAAAATCTAACATAACATAACACACATATTTTTTTCGGATGAAACCAATTTTGTATATTAGACGTAAAAATACATAATGGGCTAGGGTTGCCCGCCCATATCCCGTTGATCACAAAAAAGGTTGCAGTGAAATCGTATCAACTTACTTGTTTTGCACAACAAGCACGATAGTATTCCTTGGAGTCAAGAACGCTACATGCTCGAGAGACTTCGTTAATAATCCCTTATGCTCTTCCACGTCCAGCCTCACCGATCCCCGCGGGATCCACTTGGAGAAGTGGCCCATTGCGTAGAACATTGGCTGCTTGACAAACTCGCCGTTCTCTGGGAAAACGATGACCGGGGAGTCCACGTAGTTTTTCACCCAGTTGGGGCCGCCCTGCTTGTCCAGACACAGGTTCCAGTCTATCCATCCGACCATTTTGTAGTTCAGATCCTATGGAAAGTTAACTAGTTAGTTAGGGCTTCAGTTCCTACATGTTAGTGCACATTCAAGGATTTTTTATCTTTATTTTTAGGAAGCTTTTGAAGATTGACTAAGCCAGCTCCGTTAAGCCTCTACTACACAATCTTCAAAGAAAAAAAAAAATAAAAAAAATATACATAAATGCCTATAAAAACAAAATACATTCACGAGTTAATCGCAGGGTTTAAAAAAATAATAGGTTATTAGACAATAATGAACATAAATTACGATTTTAAAATGACAAAAACTAAAAATAAATAAAATAAGGCACCATGTTGAGCAGTGACGATGACGTCATTATAAGTATTCGTATTTCACACTAAATTCCATACTATCTCACCGTTTTGACACTTCATAAAAATAAACTGATTTGATCCGTCATCAAATAGCCTATTGGCCAAATATTATTATTATATCAATTGATATTCTGCCTTTGGCAAATTCATTAAATACCCTGGAAGGTTACGATAAACGACTTACTCAATAAGTATTAATTTCATGTCCTACATTGTTCTAATACTACGAGAAGCGAAATGTTTGCATGAAATATACGTTGTTAGGGTTCCGTGCCAAAATGGTAAAAAAGGAACCCTTATGGTGCGACTCTGTCTGTCTGTCTGTCCGTCTGTCTGTCCGTCTGACACAGAAAGATATCTGAGGATCTACTGATGCTATCGACTTTAAATTTGGAATAGTGTTAAAAACCGCTAATCCGTGCCTATGGGACAGAAAAAAATCTTAAACCTTTTTTACTTTTTTTTAAAGGGGACCGAAATGGGATGTCGAAAGTCAAAAGTTAAGCTAATATATCGAGTGGGATATCAAATGAAAGGGCTTAAGAGGAAACAGAAGGGCAGTTTTTCCATACAAACGTAGTCCCCTGTTTCCTCCCTGGATAATGCCAGTAGAGCAATAATTTTTTGTCCAAAAAACTATGGCTACTATTGATATGTTCCTATGTTTTCCTTTTTACGATAAATTGATTCTCAAAAGAGATATTAACCTTCAAAAACCTAAAAAAAATGCCAGATTTTCCGCTGTGTTCACACATCCAGAAAACAAATTTGACTAGATTATTAAAAAAAGGAAAACATAGGAATACGGCCAAAGCCTTTCTTTAATGTTTAATGAAAAAATTAGTTAAATAGATTAAGTTTTGGGGAAGAAATCAGGGGACTACGAAACGTTGTTTTCATGAAATTTTAAAAGGTATTTTCGGTCCAAGCTGCAGTTGTCTCTATCGCGCTCTGCGGGCGAGAGGCGGGCAGTGCGGGACAGCGACACATTTTACAAATACCTAATTTTCAATTCTCTCGACCTTACTGTTTCCTCTTAATATGTAGATTCCAAAACCGTTTTTATTATTTTCTTAGGCATGTAGTTTTTGATTTAAGACAAAATACGTTAAAAAAAATACCATTCCCCCCTATTATCTCCGAAGTTACTGAGCTGAAAAATCTGTAATAATTACCGATTATTCATATCATCCTAAATATTACAGGAAAAATAAAACTGTTTTCCTAACTTGCAGCGTTTTTTAGAAATTCGCAAAAATCGTAAGACAACCTTATTTGATCCTACTAAACTAACCGCGGCATATGTCGATGTCATATGGTGATGTATTGGGGACAACAGTTTTACAAGAGCAAATTTAAGTTTGTCCACCGTACAGTTTTTCTTGAATTATTCACGTATCTACTGACGAGTTTGTACGGAACCCTCGGTGCGCGAGTCCGAATCGCACTTGGCCGGTTTTTTTTTTATTTACCTGCATAATGCTATCGATGTAGGATTGGGCACGGGACCAGTCTCCAAGGGATACTTTTGGGGAGTCCAAGGGCGATGAACCTGTAAAATATACCTGCAGTCAGCATCATATAGTTAGTGGCACAGAGATATGAAAATGAAATGAAATGAAAATGAAAATGAAAAAGCATTTATTTCAATGTTAGAATTAACATAAAGGTTTGTAGGTTGGGACTTCCTAGTAAGTAAATATATACCTGTGTCAGGAAGTCCCGCTCTTCCATAGCTATTTAGTCTTATCAATTAAACAGAAGTAATTATACATATTAAAATACTTTTCTTGCTAACTAAGTTTATTCTAGGAGAATGTGGTAGAGGGGGCACACGCGCTTGTGTATGTGTGTGTGTGTGTTAGGTGTGTTTATTTACTTTAATAGCTTCTCAGTTTCCTCATAGCTTAGATTTTTTAACCATGTTATCAGGGCTTTTTTGCACTCATACGATTGTAAGGGGTAAATATTTAGGTGTTTATTTACGATGTTGTATAAGTACGCCGATTGCACTTGGTATTGACGCTTAGCATACTTTGACCTACAACTTTTAACGGGAGCAACAGTGGTATTACGTCTGCGGGCTAGAAGAGCTGGGTTGTATGTTAAAGAAGAATGTAATTTCATAACCGTGCATAAAATATACAACTGTCTGATCCTCAGCTGGTCAGTAACTATATCGAGATACAAGGAAATAGTTCGTTGGTTTGTATGGGAACCAAGCGTGTAAGATTTCGCGTTTAATGTTCGACGTCAAGAGTGTAATTTAGTGATGGTAAACATAAAACCGCGCGACGCCATTCAAAAGCATCGATTAGCACGCGGCCAATCGATTCTATTACCGATTATTTCTATTATATTCGGAACGGACTGAAGTTGACAGCCAGCAAAGAAAGTCCACGCCCCTTTTTAGCTCGCGAGGCACACACTTTCCTTCTATCTCGATATTTCTGTGGTTAGTGGGCATTTCTAGTTCTCGTTGTACCCAAATTAAAGAAAAGAAAGAAACAAAAATATGAACAGGAGAGTACAAATCTTTACTTTTTGTTAATATTGCTAGACTTGGACTCTTCGTTGCGTATGGAGAACCATCTGGGCGGCGACAGGGGACGGACGTGCTTTTGGATCCTCTCTGGGCCCTAGTAACGTATTTGAAAATCGGTCAGAACAATAGAGGTGCCGAAACAATAGCTAGGCTCGCCAGATGCCCACAAACGCGCGACCCTGCGTACGAAACCCTTACCGCGTGTAAATAAAGCCCATAGCGCGCGTTATACCACTAAAAGTGCCGGGTTATTTTAGGGCATTAGTCAAATGTTCAGTGAGTATAAGGTAGAGTGTTGTTTTTTGTGTGTGTGATCCGGACCTCCAACAACCACGAGTCCACAGCACCCGGCCGGTGATACAACATTGAGCTGGCGAGAGCTGCCCACGCTCGGCAGTCCGGCTTGCAGCCAAATCCGGTGAGGCCTTTCCATTATAACTAAGTACTTAATATTTGGCTAACCTAATAGACAGGCTAGATCCGAAAGAAAAACAAGGCCAGGCTAGTTCAAGAATTACGGTCTAGTCAATAACCAGAACCCAAGACGTAGTAATATAAAGCCAAACCACGACCGTCACCGCTCTCTAGCCTCACTGCTCACAGAAGCCAAAGCCTATCCCGCATGACAACACTGCGACTTAGCATTCATATAATGCTATTGACATTGGTAGTGGCCAGTTTGCATAATGAGGTGGTTGTTGATTGAGTGCTAAAAACGGCTCTGATTGTCCGGTCACGGGAACCCCTGGAGACTTTACCTGCGCAGGCCTCAGTATTGATGACGAACTTATCGGGGTGTTCCTTGGTCACCAGCTCTAGCACCTCCGGTGGGGTTATTTTGTCGAGGTACCAGTGCACGGCCACGCCGTCGATCCAATCCAGTACTTTAGGGTTTTTTTCCACCATCTGATGCACAACACAATAAATATATAAATTAAAACAACGTTAGAAAAAAATCGACTTCCTGTCCATTACTGGTGCCGTCACCCTATCGTGACATAACGTCCGGTCCTTAGTCCTTATAATATGTAAGTTAAGGCGATTCGAGTCGGTCACTTTTCCATACAAACATAAAGAGGGTCATCGCTTGCTACTACGATATCAATTACACATTTTATTTGCACGAAATGACATGAGAACTCTCAAAAAGGCCATAATTATTTTAACAAAAAACGTTTAGTTTCAAATAATGCTAATTAATAGACGGCGCTGACCTTAAAGGCCCAATTGCACGTTAATTCCGGTTGTTGGGCCTTCTCTCATGTCATTTCGCGCAAATAAAATGCATCAAGCTATAAAATTAAATACATTTCAAATGTAACTGACGCCGTAGAAGCCAGCTATGACCCTCTTTATAACTCCTTACCGGGATATAAAGTATCGTATGTTTCAATCCAGGACTTGTACAACTTGCATGCCAAATTTCAGCTTAATCCATCCACCCCGTTATTCAGTAACAAACATCCAAATATTCAAACATCTTCACAACAGTAAAATGGGGCTTAGACCTTGGGTTAAGACCCGTGAGGCTATTTGGCACTAAGAAAATTATAAGTTAAAAGTCCATTTATTTTTCCATAGCAATCAAGGACCATTAAAACAAGAGGACTGTCATTCTCCATACAAAAAGCTGTTCCCCGAATTTACAACGCCGTCTATGTATATAAGCTTGGTATAAGAATTATAATTATTATTTAATATTATTCAACTTTGCAAACGTGACACAGTATTTAAAAGTTGTAACGGTAAGCTCAGCGGTGGAGTTAAATAAAAGAAGCCGTTAACACAATTCAAATTTATTCTAAAATAACGGTCGTGGATGGCCCGTCTAGTCACTTCCGCAGATCGCTACTCCCCCTTAAATGCGCTCCTAGGCCTGCGCTGCTGACATCGGGCCGGTGCTGGCAGTCTCCGGGTCCTGGAGACGGAACGGGTCTTCGGGCCTGCAGGTCCCAGCTGCGGCGCGGGGTCGTAACTGGCCGTTGCGCGTAATTTTTTAAAAAGTAAACGTTGCACCCTGCGAATGAACGATCCGCATTACAATTTGCCCACTTTCTTGCCCGTTATTGCCGTCTGCCGGTGAGCACCAGGATAAGCGTAAGCAAGGGAGAACAAGAGAAAAGTTGGTGAAAGTGCTCCCGGCAGAACGGAGATACAAAGCAAGTTAAAAGGTGAAAAATGAGTATGAAAATAGCATAGCATGAGAAGGCAAAAAGATGACGCAATACACTACGATTATAGGTAAGCCTGCCGTGAATAAGTATGCTATGCGTTGAAGCGTTTGTAACAATATTCCTATAAAACGGTCCTTAAAACTAACACTGAATGATTTACATTGTTCAAAAACTTACCCGTTATTCCGGGGTGCACGAACATAATATTAAACCAGGTAACAACAAGATTCCACTGCCGCGAAGAGAGCTAACAGACTAAAACCGAATTAAATTATTGTGGACCCGTGCGCCTTGCAGGCTCGTAAGACGACGCGGCTATGACCGCGAACGAGCGAGCGGCGTCCGTCCGTTCGGAAGCTCAGGCAGGTAATGCGAGGCGAACGCCGTGCGCGCATCGAGAAACTTCTTATCGCGAAACAATAGATCAGCGTTAAGGCGATGCACTGCGCTAACCGTTTAAGGAGAAGTGATATTCTATATTTTGAAAAAATATGTAACCGTAACGTTACATTACCCCCGCGCGTTATCAAGGTTTTTATTCCCTAACAGAATATCATATATATAACCCATATAGATCATAACAATTTTTCGGGTAGGTGTTAAAAAGGACACAAGTCACATATATTTTGCATACAGTAATTTAATAAGTTTTTGTGACATATTTAACTATAAAGTATTATTAAAGTTTACATATTAGGTCAACAAACCTCATACTGTGTGGGAAGTAACTTTGACTGGATATATGTAGTGTAAAAATCCACTAACCTGCCACTCAACCTTTGCACTCAAGAACTGTCACCTGTCACTGTTTCGCTATGGAAACCTTTGCCACCATAATGGAGACACAAAAAGCACTGGAAACCTCATTCACACAGCGATTCCTGGAGCTGGATGCCAAAATTAACACAGTTTCACCGCAGTCGCACCCCACAATTAGCAGTCTCAATAAAGAAGTCAGCAGCTTTAAGGAGCAGGTGTCTGCAATGCTTCAGCTACTTCGACAGCAGATTCTTGCTATTGGAAACACTGTGGACTCCATGGAGATGCGGCACCGAAGAAAGCATCTGTTATTCAGCGGCGTGCCGGAAGTAGCAGATGAGAACATCGCAGCAACGGTTGCTGCCACCTGCCAGAGCAGTCTTCGTTTACCAAGTGTCACCAGTGATAGCATATCCATCTGTCATCGACTTGGAAGCCAAGCAGGCGATAGACCGCGGCCAGTCCTGGTCCGGTTTTGTAATCTCCAGGTCAGGAATGAGATATGGGCAAAAAAAACAGCACTCAAAGGGACTTCCATAGTCATATCAGAGTTTCTGACAAGACAGCGACAAGCGGTTTTCATCGCTGCACGCAAACACTTTGGCATGCGCAACGTCTGGACTAGGGACGGCAATATTAATATCAAATTGCCTAATGGAAAGAAGGAGAAACTGGTAACAGTGGAGCAGCTTCAAAGTCTGACTCTGAAGTATGCCCCCGTCTCATCCTCTGTGCCAGTCCCGTTAAGAGCCACGGAGTCTGCGTCCACGCCCGTTGCTGCCACAGTGCCCGAGTCTGCACCCGCTGCAACACCCTCGCCCACGGTTCTTCCTGCGCCCGCGCCAACCAAGGTGCCTGCGGCTGCGTCTGCGCCAACCAAGGCGCCTGCGCCTAACAAGGCGCCTGCGCCGTCCTCAGCCGCACTGGGAAAAGCAGAGGAGCCCAGCATGTCTAGGAGGACCGAGGACCGGCGAGCGAAGCGTGCAAATTAACTGGCTGTTTCGTAAAGTTTTTGCGTTTTGTCTGTCCTTGTAAGCATAGTAGAAGGTATTACGTAATCACTCCGTTCAGAAATACAGCACACTTTTTGGCACGGTATGCATCTCTCGCTTTTAATTTAAATTATTGATCTACCGCGACCGTGTTGTTATTAATTTTTATTGTCAATTTCTTAGCCACAAAACCTAACATCTAACCCGTCACAGTGATAGCTGTCAACGCGTTGCGTTTTGTGACTGCATCATTTTAAGGTTATGCTCGCATTGTGTTGGTTTTCTTTTGGCTATTTTGCTGCAATTTTTTATTTTTATTTTTTATTATGAGGTTCATGTTTTTAAATTATTCCTTTTCTCTTCTGCTATGTTAAAATTTGTTCATATTTCTTATGTTAACATTATTTTTATCTGAAATAGTTTCTTACCTTTGTTAGTGTTATATATACTTGTGTGTAAATGGTTGATTGGTGGGGCAAATTTGAAACCTTGTTGGTTGCAATTATTAAGTAGCGTGCATTCGTGCACATACGTACTTAATTTATCATATTTTATTATATTTATAATTATTTATTATATTATATTTATGTACCCTACCTCGTAAAATATTATGTCAGATGATGATGAATCGTTTTACTCTGCTTGCGATTTGACCTCTTCTTTTAATTCACTTTGTAGCTCTGCGTCCGAGCCCGACACCCTTGGTAATCGTCTATTTCACACTTTTCAAAACTTTCCTAAAGACTTCAATTTGTGTCATATAAACGCACAAAGTATTCCGAGCCACTACACTGACTTACTTGACACTTTTGCTTCTGGTAATGTTCACGCCATTTTGATTTCTGAAACATGGTTCAAATCCAGTCTCGATTCAACTTCTTTCGGCCTACCTGGTTACGTGTTACTGCGGAATGATCGTATTGGTAAGGGCGGCGGTGGTGTTGCCATCTACATCCGCAGTGACATCCCCACTAAAATTATTTCCCAATCCTCGTCTCAATTTTCTGGTTCCATGGAATATCTATTCATTGAAGTGTGCGTTGGAGGGACTAAGGCGGCTCTTGGAGTTGTTTATTGTCCACCAACCATTGACTACTTCGTGGACTTTGAGGCAATTCTGTCTTCTGTCAGTGTCGAGTACACACATCAAATAATCATGGGAGATTTTAATACTGATCTTGTTAAGGACAACCTCAGGACACGTAAACTGAATTCGATCGTAGAATCTGCCGACCTCACCTTACTTCCGCTTAAACCTACTCATCACAACGTTGACACGTCAGACTCTTGGTTAGACCTTATTCTTGTCTCCACTACTGATCTTGTGGATTCCGTAGGTCAGTTTCCGGCACCAGGTTTCTCACACCATGATCTCATTTTTTTATGTTATCGCATTAGGCCTCTTAAAACTCAGCGCATTACAGTCCAATTGCGTAGCTTCGCTAGGTTGGATACCGAAGCGCTAAAACAAGACGCGCACGCTCAGGACTGGTCATCTACGCTATCGGCGCCTTCAGTTGATGAAGCCGTACAGGCATTAAGCACTACCGTGATAAAACTTTTTGACACTCACGCTCCAGTTCGAACTGTCAAACTGAAACGTCCTCCTGCGCCTTGGATTACCAGAGGTGTCCGTATGGCCATGACACGGCGGGATCGGGCGTTCCGTAAGTTCAAGCGTGATAGGACAGACGAAAACTGGCGTGATTTTAAAACGGCTAGAAACCGCTGCAATCAGATGGTGAGAGCCGCAAAACGTAAATATATCCACGAGAATATTGTTACCTCATCCCCGGCTGATACCTGGAAGTTCTTGAAAACAATTGGCGTCATTAAATCCCGTAACATTTGTTCATGTTCTAGTTCATTCTCCTTAAACGATCTAAATTCTCATTTTGCCAAATCTTCGTACTTAGACCCTGTTACTAAATCTCAAAGTATTTCAAACATAGCTGCCCTACCCCGTCTCTCTCATCAAACATTTTCATTCACCCCGGTCACTGACGATGATATCTGCAAGGTGATAAGGTCTGTTAAATCCAACGCTGTTGGCTACGATGAATTGAGCAGATTGATGGTAATGTGCATCCTGGAATGTATTCTCCCTGTCATAACCCATGTTGTCAACTTTTCCATGTCCACCGGGATTTTTCCTTCATTGTGGCGTAATGCGTACGTCCTCCCATTACCAAAAGTCTCCAGCCCTAGTTCTCTTAAAGATTTCCGTCCCATTTCGATTCTCCCTTTTCTGTCAAAAGTTTTAGAAGCCATTGTCCATAAGCAGCTGTCTGCCTACATATATTCCAATCAACTACTCTCTCCTTTCCAGTCCGGTTTTCGTCCTGGTCACAGCACGTCTACCGCTCTGCTTAAAGTCGTGGAAGATGTAAGGCAGGGTATGGAGGAATGCCAGCTGACAGTGTTGGTTTTGATAGACTTTTCAAATGCCTTTAATGCTGTCAACCATGACCTCCTACTGGCAACCCTTAATCACTTGAATATATCACCGTCAGCGGCTGAGTGGTTCGCCTCTTATCTTCAAGATCGTCGTCAGGCAGTTCGTGCTGATCGATCTTTTTCCGACTGGTGTCAACTCACTTCTGGGGTTCCACAGGGTGGTATTCTCTCTCCTCTCCTTTTCTCAGTTTTCATTAACCTGATCACCTCTCACATCAAATGCTCCCACCATCTCTATGCTGACGATCTGCAGCTATACACCCAAGCGAGCCCGAGCAATATCGATCGAGCAGTTGCTGCTGTGAACGATGACCTTAACCGCATCTCCGCCTGGTCACGCTGTTTTGGTATCACTGTGAACCCGTCGAAATGCCAGGCCATCGTGCTTGGGAGCACCCGATTGCTGTCCACGACCAACCTTACCCGTATGGCGCCAATTGTTTTTGAGGATGTGCCAATTATCCTAGCTTCGCAAGTGAGAAACCTGGGTCTGATTATTGACAGTGGCCTTACATGGGATCCTCAGGTGTCTGACGTCTGTCGCAGAGTGACTAATACGCTGAGGGTGCTTTACAGGTCCAAACACTTTCTGCCGATCAGCACAAAAACTCTCCTGGTTCAAGCTCTCATATTACCAGTTATCGATTATGCTGATGTGTGTTACTCCAATATTACCCAAGCTTCCTTAAATAAACTGGACCGGCTGCTTAACAACTGCATCCGGTTTGTGTTTGGCCTCCGTAAATATGACCACGTATCCGCTTTTCGCCGAAAACTTCACTGGCTCCCGATTCGTCAACGTAGGTCTTTAAGAATCTTATCCACTCTCTATTCTTTATTATTTGATCCAGCTACCCCTGATTATCTTAAATCCAAATTTAAATTTGATGTTGCACGTCCAGGTTGCGATCTCCGTACTTCCCGTACTCTTAAGCTCACTGCTCCCCCACATCGGTCCGGATTTATGTCCAACTCCTTTACTCTTCAGGCCATTCGCCTTTGGAACGATCTTCCCCTTACTATAAGGAAAGCGCAGAGCAGATTCAGCTTTAAGCGCATGTTGCGCAAGCATTTTTCTAACAAAATTCACGATTAATTGTCTTCATGATATTTTATACTGGGTACATGTAATAGTATGTATGTAGGTATATTTTACAGCATATTTATGTAGGTATATCAGTATTATGTATATGATTTGTGTTCACAATTTTACGGATTTGACTATATGTTCATGCACCAATTTAATATTTCTGTTTGGCCCAGCGGTTAACTGGTAGAGAATGCCTTATGGCATTAAGTTCGCCGTTTGTACTTTCCTGTATTGTGCAATAAAGTCTAAATAAATAAATAAATAAATAAATAATAAAAACCGAACTTCCACCAGAAATGTATCTATACTCCAATTTTGCACTTCCCTTTCTCACTAGACTACAAACAACTCTTACATACAGTTCATTCAAAACAGCTTCAGTATCCTATCCCAAAATACTGACGCGACCTTACACTACAAAGGGCACCAATTGTTTATCGAATCGATGACCAATATAGATATTTACGAACAAAAATGGAATACAACAACGAGAAGGTAACAGAACATCGAAGTCAGAAAACGACATAACGCTACTCTAATTATTCAAACCAATTAGTTTAAGATCCTTAATATGCCATGTCCCTATGTTCTTACCCGACATATCAGCAAGCACATAAACAAGGGGAGACTTTTTTGCAATGACTTTACATTTAATAAACTTAGGGGCCAACTTCTTTGTGAAATATTTACTCTTGTCACTTAACACGTAAGCACGCTTCATGACTATGTCCCCCACATTAAATTCAACTGCCTTACGTCGGAGATTGTAATGCGACGCGTTTTTTACATGAGCATGCCATAGCTTCGCCTGTACCTTGTTGAAAATCTCGGAAAGGCCACCCAGATTCTCCGCGAATACTTCACGTGGAAGAAAAACTACCTCGTCACCCAAATCGTTGTCAAGATAATGTGACCCACAAGTAACAAGCTCCCTGCCATAGACCAAAAAAGAGGGGGTAAAACCTGTAGCCTCATTTACCGAATTGTTAATGGCAAAGCGAACTTTCGGTATAAACAGATCCCAAGTACGATGATCCTCCTTAACAAAGGAAGAAAGACAAGTAATTATAGTACGGTTAAACCTCTCGACCGTATTGACCTGAGGTGTATATCTGGGAGTAAAAAAAACATTAGGTACATTATATTCCCTAAACAAACCCTGGGTAATGTTACTTATAAATTGGCTGCCGTTATCTAGGAAAATTGTCTGTGGGACTCCGTGCTCCAGAAAGAGAGAATCCTCTATTATTCTTGCGACGATGGTTGAAGTCGCGTTCCTAATTGGGAAAATAAGGCAATACTTCGAAAAACAACAAGTTACAACCAAAATATAACTGTTCTGCTTACGACTAACAGGAAGAGGTCCCATTAGATCCACCGAAACCATTTGAAAGGGCCGAGAGCATTGCTTTGGACGACCCATCTCGCCAAGAGTCTGATGGTTCTGTGGTTTGTAAGCCAAACAAGTCCCACAAGAACCAATGAAACTGACTACATCCTGGTGCATACCCGGCCAATAGTAACGCAGCGCCAAACGCCGATAGGTCTTAAAGACGCCCAAATGACCAGCTATGGGCTCCGAGTGATTTTCTCGAATGATATCCTGTCTCAACTCGCACGGAATGACCTCCTTCCAAGAAAACTCATCAGTCAATTCGTGTTTATTCTTACAAAGTCTATACAGAGAGTTATTCTTTATTAAGTAATTAGGAAAGTGCTCCGGCCTGGATAAACACGAATTGTAAAGTGACTTGTACCACGAGTCAGACGTCTTAAGGTGCCAATCCGAAGAACTAATGGCGTTGACCGGCACCGCCCTAGAAAGAGCGTCGGGAACGACGTTATCAACCCCACGACGATGTTTCAGCTCAAAATTAAATGCAGACAGACGAACCCCCCAACGAGCCAACCTACCAGTGGGATTGTTCAAAGATAAAAACCACCGCAACGCATTATGATCCGAATACACCGTAAAAGGTTTGCCATTGTCCAGATAGCACCTCCAGTGCTCAAGAGCTATTACCACGGCCAGTGTTTCACGCTCTGTAATGCTGTAATTCTTCTCAGCCGCAGATAGCGACTTACTCATGTAAGCTATAGGGTGCTCCTTGCCGTCAATGGTCTGCGTCAACATAGCCCCCACACCATAGTTGCTAGCATCCGTGTGCACCTCAAAAGGCCTACTGTAATCTGGACAAGCAAGAACCGGCGCAGAAACAAGACACTCCTTTAACATACGGAAAGCAGCGTCAGCCTCTGGAGTCCACTTGAATGGAGGACCACCCTTCTTGCTAGAGGTCAACTTATTTAGGGGCCCAGCTATGGTGCTGAAATTGGGCACAAAACGCCGATACCAGGTGGCCGTCCCTAGGAAACGCTTAATGTCCTTACGGCAAGATGGAACTGGATAATTAAGAATCGCCTCCACCTTTGCACTATCCGTACGAAGACCACCACTATCCACGACATAGCCCAAGTATTTTAGCTGCGAACGGAAGAAATCGCTCTTCTTCAAATTAATTGTTAAGTTAGCCTGCTTGAGTTTATCCAAGACCCTAAGCAGCAAAGACACATGAGAATTGAAGTCCTGTGAAACGATGATTATGTCATCAAGATAAGCAAAAACCTTAAGGTCAAACTCCCGAAATAAAAGATCGACAAGCCGCTGCTGTGTTGCTGGAGCATTGGTCAAGCCAAAAGGTGTCCGTTTAAAACGATAGGTACCACGAGTAGGTACGTAAAAAGCCGTTTTATCGCGGTCTTCCTCTGCTATCGGTATCTGCCAGAACGCCTTCGACAAGTCTATACTAGACAAATAACGAGCGTCGCGAAGATTGTCCAGGATCTCCGATATATAAGGTAAATTGTAAGCGTCCTTCTTCGTGACCGAGTTCAACTTACGACTGTCGAGACAAAACCTAGGCGAACCATCTTTCTTAGTTACAATGAGAACCGGCGACGACCACGCACTCTCACAAGGCTCAATCACGTCCAACTCCAACATTTCATCCACCTGCTCCACCAAAATACGTTGTCTCTCCGGTGACATCCGGTAGTAACGTTGCCGGATAGGTTGAGCATCACCAGTATCAATTCGGTGTGAAGTAAGAGTAGTCGCTCCCAATCCCTTCTGCTCAGAGGAGATTTGCTGAAACTGTGCGATAACATCATCGGCCAACAACTTTTCCGAGGAACTAAGATTGACATAGCCATGAACGTGCGAAGGTACGCTGGACTTTAAACTATCAATATAAAATTCACTACTAGAAAGAGTGATGCTGCCCAAATGCTTAGGTAAGATCTTAAATAACCGCCAAAAATCAATCCCTAAAATAAGATCGGTATTCACATCTGGAATCACGTGTGCCTTTACAATGTGGAACTGGTCTTCAAAATGAACTGGTAAATTCAAGGTACCAATACTCCTAAGGCCCTGACCGCCTGCAGCCGTAACAGCAATACAGTGGTCACTATTTAAAGAAACCCCATCCTGCATAAATACATGATGTGCATTATTACCCACGATTGTGACCGCAGAACCCGAGTCCAGAAGGCCCACAACGCTCAAATCGTTAATCGCTACCGTGGCATAAGGCCTACAGTCATTAACTGGCTTAGATTGCAGAATTGTATCAAGTTTGTAAGCGCTGAAATAAATATTTAGCGATTTAAGCCAATTATCCCAGTCCTCCTTGTCAAACCTAGAAGGCTGAGGATTGACCCAATTCTGCTCGACTAGTTTTTTGAGGTGGTAGGTCTAGTTTTCGCACAATTAGGGCAATCAGGTCTTTTAAAATTGGGAAGACCACAAGTGAAACAACGGACTAAGTCCTTGCTGGCAGTGCATTGTCTCAAATTGTGAGTGTCCACTCTACACCTAGGGCAGAAATAAGAGCCTTTAGTTTGATTCCCAATCGCATGTACCTGAGGCTGATTGGCACTGGCCTGAAATCTATTCCTGTTAGCGAAACCACTGTTACTATTGAAATTACTATAAGACCTGCCTCCGTTATTAAAACTAGTGAACTTCGGATTCTGATTGTAACTATTTTGATTAGCGTTATTGTACCCACCCCTATTAAAATTAACTTTGCTACTCGAACTACCCCTATAGGCAAATTCCGGGGCCAAGGTCTCGTGCGTCTGCCTGGGAGGCTCTTTAAACTTGGCAAGACGTGCCTGAATATTCTCGAAATTACGACAAAGGGTTCGCAGAGTATCGATATCATTAATGACTGTTACCGATGCCAACGTGCTAGCATAGCAGGGCCTAATGTTATGCAAGATTATTTCCAACCTGTCCTCCTGTGGCAAGGGCTTCGACAGGCGTGCAAACAACCCGGACATAACCGAAAGATAAATCGTAATATTCTCGGTTTCCCCTTGAGTCCTCTGTCGTATCTCGGAAAGCAAACGATAGTCGAAATCTGATTGATCAAAATCCTTCTTTAATAAGGATACCAATTCATCCCAGTCAGACACCTGGTCCCTAACACTCCTGAACCAATGCAGTGCATCGCCCACAAAAATCTCCGTTGCATAAGACGGAATCTTAGGCCCACTAATATTCCTCGCCTCGCAGAATTCCGAAATACGTTGAACGAACGCACGCACGCAAGTTTTGCCGTCAAATTTAATGCGACATAGTTCGCTGCTACCACCGCGATCACACTGAACAGTAACATTTACCGGTAAGGTTGCTGACGGTTCAGCTGTGGATACTGAAGATAAAAAATCTACCCCTTTACCCTTAATTGAATTAAACCTCTCCTGCAGTGACCTGAACTCCGACCTGCATGCCTCAACCATCGGACTCGTACTGTCATCACTAACTAAACGATTTAATCTATGGTACAGGTGGTTGAACAAATTCTGAGTGCGGAGCAACACGTTGTTATCCAAGCCCGCGTCAAGGTTAGACCTTATCTTCGTAAGTACGTCGCTAACCCCCTTAAGATCATCCGCTAAAGAAAAAGGACTGTCTAGAATGTCCTCCGAAGGAAAGCATACAGCCAACTTCACGATTTGCTTCCTTAGTTCCTGAACGGTCTCGGCGGGAGTGGAACCCCTAATCCCAACCTCATACTCGAGCTCTGCCTTTTGCAACGACAAAAATTTTACCGGAAAAGCCATTATAGAAAAAAGTTACTACCGAATTAATAAGTATAAAAAATAAAATAAAACGGTAAATTTTTGAACAATGTATGCCCTACTCCGTTCTGTTACAATAATGCGATGAAAATGAACGTTATGGTTGTATGCACAATAAAAAAAAAAAACAAAACACAGAAATAAAATTAAAAAAACATGCAAAGCAAGAAAAAAAAATAATTGCAACTGACGTGTACCAAATAAACCGAAATAATTAGGAAAATAATCAAACAGTCATTAAATTTAAATGTCAGAACAATTAAAAAGAAATCAAAATTAATAAAACAAATCGCAATTAAACATTCAATGTCAATTATATAAAAACAATTATCAAAAATGTCTAAATTGCAAAAACCAATAAAAATTAATAATTACTACTTAAATGCTAATATGCGTAACGATATTAGTCACAAGCAAAAAAAAACAACAATAAATTAAATTACAAAATTGAATAAATCGCAAATTTAAATTAAGTACAATCTTAATAATAATAAATTGGTACACGCAAGTTACCGGCAACCAAAAAAACAAAAAAAACGTTTCACAAACAAAAATAAAATGCACAACACACAACTATTCTACGGAAGTGAAACTAGACCCTAAAAAATCCACGTCGAGGCGCCAGTGTAACGGTAAGCTCAGCGGTGGAGTTAAATAAAAGAAGCCGTTAACACAATTCAAATTTATTCTAAAATAACGGTCGTGGATGGCCCGTCTAGTCACTTCCGCAGATCGCTACTCCCCCTTAAATGCGCTCCTAGGCCTGCGCTGCTGACATCGGGCCGGTGCTGGCAGTCTCCGGGTCCTGGAGACGGAACGGGTCTTCGGGCCTGCAGGTCCCAGCTGCGGCGCGGGGTCGTAACTGGCCGTTGCGCGTAATTTTTTAAAAAGTAAACGTTGCACCCTGCGAATGAACGATCCGCATTGCAATTTGCCCACTTTCTTGCCCGTTATTGCCGTCTGCCGGTGAGCACCAGGATAAGCGTAAGCAAGGGAGAACAAGAGAAAAGTTGGTGAAAGTGCTCCCGGCAGAACGGAGATACAAAGCAAGTTAAAAGGTGAAAAATGAGTATGAAAATAGCATAGCATGAGAAGGCAAAAAGATGACGCAATACACTACGATTATAGGTAAGCCTGCCGTGAATAAGTATGCTATGCGTTGAAGCGTTTGTAACAATATTCCTATAAAACGGTCCTTAAAACTAACACTGAATGATTTACATTGTTCAAAAACTTACCCGTTATTCCGGGGTGCACGAACATAATATTAAACCAGGTAACAACAAGATTCCACTGCCGCGAAGAGAGCTAACAGACTAAAACCGAATTAAATTATTGTGGACCCGTGCGCCTTGCAGGCTCGTAAGACGACGCGGCTATGACCGCGAACGAGCGAGCGGCGTCCGTCCGTTCGGAAGCTCAGGCAGGTAATGCGAGGCGAACGCCGTGCGCGCATCGAGAAACTTCTTATCGCGAAACAATAGATCAGCGTTAAGGCGATGCACTGCGCTAACCGTTTAAGGAGAAGTGATATTCTATATTTTGAAAAAATATGTAACCGTAACGTTACAAAGTTAGAATTTATTTATTATTAGCTGTTTACGAACTAATTGTTATACAGGGTGGGAGGGACTAAGTATACCGACATACTTTAGCCATGAATTCCTGGTGGTGTGACGAGTAAATAATGTTATATCAACATGGGTCGAATATTGTCATTTTACATTAATAGTCTTATGGAACAAAATAAATCAGTAAATTAAGCCCCTCGTTATAAACATGTCCTTACTGGCTGAAAAGTTATCAAAAAGAAAAAAAAAGCTAAAATGAAAACGAAAGGTCAATTTTTTGGCCTCATAGTCGCTTACCATCAAATACTGCGAAGGTTAATTCCTGTTTAGTTAAAGGATTTTAACAAAATAGTAAAGGTATCTTAGTCGCATTTATTAGGGCTTGTTACACACTTTGGAGTTTTCATTTACAAAATAATGAATATCTCGGAAAGTAAGCGTTTTTCGACTATACATCACATAACATTTTTTACTCCTAATAGTTGTTAGAATCTATAGTTAAGGTTTGTCGGTATAGTCCCTCCCACCCTGTATACTATGTTTCTTTGTTCAATTATAACATCGTTAAATGTTTAGTTTTTTAGCGCCATCTAGTTTTTGCCTGGAAATCCCCTAGCGGTCGGGTTACAATCCAAAGTATGGAGAATGACAGTCGTCTTGTTTTAATGGTCCTTGATGGCAATGGTAGAAACATAGATCTTCGTCTATAACTTCGACGGGAGTGATATCCTATCGTAAACTATATTGAAACACTGTCCTGATCTATCTGGGTGACAACATTGTTCGAACACGCAAAGAACATACTTGGTTATATTAAACCTTGGGCACCATTAGTCACTCCCGTTTGCCTTATAATATGAAAGTTAAAGTACTTACATCAGTAAACCAAATTGGAATAGTAGCCCTCTGATCGTCTCCTGACAGTATTTTGATATGTTTAAGCTCGGGGTCGTTGCGTATCGTGGGCCCCAGATTTTCTACAATCCATTTTCCCTGAAATATAGAAATAAGGTCATGTCGCGCCTGCGTAGTGTGTATTTTTTGAGCTGCTGACATAAATAAATGCTTTTTCTTTCTTTCCAGTTTTTAGTATAATATCCAAAAGGACCTCTAGTCCGCCGGTTTCTTTAACGCTGGTTGGTCAGGTGTGCGTGCTGCGGGTAGTAGGAAAAAAAATGTTGATGTGTGCGTGCGGCTCGTAAGTACAAAGCAACCGGCCGACTAGAAATGCTTCAGTTATCTGTTGGCGAAAAGTCACCTATTCCCGGATACCTCGATACAAAGGATCTCAAATAGTTATGTATCGTATGATATTTTGATATTTTACCAGCGTCCCCGGTGTCCAACCCAAATCTTGGAATCTCACGACCACCACGTACCCGTCCGAAGGCTCATTTGTAGTGGTGAACGCCCAAATATCTATATCGTTCTTCTTATATTCCTTTGCGAACCTATAGAAATAAATAAACTTTAAATAACTGGCCAAGAGCATGTCGGACCATGCTCAGTGTAGGGTTCCATAGCCGTAACTATAATATAAGGTAAAAAATACGATGTAAAAAAAGTACAACAACAAAAGAGCGTATCCTGATAGCAATTACGTCCTTTTGTTGAGAAGCGCAGTTTATCGGCAATAACTCAAAAACGGTACATTCGATCTTGTTGAAAATAATTTTCGTTGAAAGTATTAATTAAGCGTTACCTTCGTGATTTTTTTCATATTTTTCGGGCGCACGGTTTAGAAAATAGAGGGGGGGGACACAATTTACACAACTTTCGGAGCGATTATTTCCAAATACATTTACTTAATCAAAAACATTACTTAGGAACCTTAAAATGTTTACGGTCTTTAACATGTATGGAATTCCCCCCCTAAAAATATTTATTTAAATTATTTATATACCAAACTAAGTAGCGGCTCATAAAAGACACCTATATTCCAAATTTCATCAATATCCATCATGTAGTTTTTGAGTAAAATGCCTGTGACATACGGACAGACAGACAGACAGACAGACAGACGGACGGACATGACGAAACTATAAGGGTTCCGTTTGACAAAGCTTGTTGTGGCTTATTACGGTTTTATTTTCTTTTGACGAAGCTTGTTGCGAGTTAAATTTTGTTTTTTAATATGGAGGAAGTTTGTTGAAAAAAGATATGCACATTTTTATGATTCTTTTTTAGGGTTCTCTACTTCACGGAAAAAACGGAACCCTTTAACATGATCACTCATACGCACATCGACACGCCTCTTTTAATTTTTCATATATTACGAGTATCTACAAGCATATAGCCGCGGCTTCGGTCGCGTTGTTCCCGTTACTGTCCCAAGGGAACTATTTACCAGGGTATAAAGTATCCTATGCTTCAATCTATTTGCATGCCAAATTTCAGCCCAATCCATCCAGTTGTTACCCCGTTATTTAGTAACAAACATGCAAACATCTTCACAAACTTTCACATTTATAATATAGTGAGATGTGACGAAGTGTACCCGCTCGCGACTCGTCCGCAGAGGTAATAGTAGGTACCTACATTACATAACTAGGGTGGTAATGCAAAGAAAGGCCGAGATCACAAATGTTTGCGTCCCGAGCTGCAAGCGAAGGACGTAAATATGCGATCGAGGGCTTTCGTTATTACCTCCCGTGTTGTGTACAGCATTTTCTGTCAACATTTGGCCAGAAAGCGGCTTTTTCCGTGCGCGTAGCGTGCGGAAAAAAACACTTTATGGCCAAGTGTGGCATAATAGTAAGTGTGGTATAAGTGTTACACAACTAGGGTGGTAATACAAAGAAAGGCCGAGATCGCAGAAGTTTCCGGCCCGAACTGCAAGCGAGAGGCGTAAATATGCGATAGAGGGCTTTCTTTATTACCTCCCGCGTTGTGTACCTACATCATTTTATGTCTACACTTGGCCAGAAAGCGGCTTTTTCCGTACGCGCAGCATGCGGAAAAATCCACTTTATGGCCAGGTGTGGCGTAAAATAAGTTAAATGTCCCTTTTCTGTTTCGTTTTAATCGGATAAAAAGTATCCTATGTGTTAAACGGGATCATAATCTACCTGTATAGGTAGGTATACCAAATGGGATGACTATCGGTCTGGTAGTGTTTACGTGATGTGCGCACAAACAATCAAACACCAAGTATACTTCTGTGGGTCTAGTGAAAAGGGGTACAAGCACAGACCACTAAACCTAAAGACGTCGCATAGTCAGGCGACCCCCGCTGCCACACATACGGTAAATTTACTACAAGATTGAGACACGCCCCCGTTTCTAACTTCAGTCTGTTCTCGGAAGTTGCGTAAGTAACATGATTAAAAATTCATTATTGTTGCGTGAAATTGTGTGGCAAAAACACTAAAACATCTGGCGTGCAAAAGGATGGAATTTCATTTTACAGGTAAGCAGATTTCAATAAAATTACTAATTAAATATGCGTATTATCAAATAAAGTTCTCTAGACTGCCGTAGTCACTCGTTGATGTCTTTTAACAAAGTCTCTTTCTATCACGCTATGCGAATAATCACACCTTCCTTGTCTACCATTACGTGGCATTGCTAAGTGCGAACTAGTGATGTCCATAGTATGTGTTGGTTTACTTTCGATAACTGATAACATGAAATATGCAATACATCGCAAGTAATTTAAAAATATCGAAATATTATCCATCATATGTACATATATGGGCAAAGCATTTGCGCGCAGCCGCGTCTAATTATTATTTATATATTTAAAGTGGTAAATTGTCTTTTAAGACTGCAGGGTTACATTATAAATCATTCAAAGCATGTCAACTAAAATGTGTTTGATTTATTTAAGGTTTACGAAGTGTCCTAACATAAAGGAAATGTGGATTCATGCTACAAAACAAAGTATCGTATGTTCTCGTCGCGCGTACGTTCTATGTTTGAATGAATGATAATTTTATTGTATTTAGTTAGTTGTATATTGATAAACAAGACTTTGTTGAGACGGGGTTGTTTTATTAATTTAGCTAATACTCTAATCATCGATCATCGTCACATCACTAGCGGCCGCCAGACATTTTGTTTACACCACGTTTACACGCCCACTTGTCCTTCAATCGGCAAATCACAGTGCGGTAAGCGCTCGTCGCGTCTCCCGCGCCCCTTTAGTTTTGGCAGAATCGGTTTCAATGAAACAATCCTACGAAGCGACGTCTTTAGGTTTAATGGTCTGTGGGTACAAGTCACATATAACCTAGGTGCAAAAGAGCTTAAGAGGAAACAGGAGGGCAGTTTTTCCATACAAACGTAGTCCCCTGTTTCCTCCCTGGATAATGCCAGTAGAGCAATAATTTTTTGTCCAAAAATCTATGGCTACTATTGATATGTTCCTATGTTTTCCTTTTTACGATAAATTGATTCTCAAAAGAGATATTAACCTTCAAAAACCTAAAAAAATGCCAGATTTTCCGCTGTGTTCACACATCCAGAAAACAAATTTGACTAGATTATTAAAAAAAAGGAAAACATAGGAACACGGCCAAAGCCTTTCTTTGATGTTTAATGAAAAAATTAGATAAATAGGTTAAGTTTTGGGGAAGAAATCAAGGGACTACGAAAAGTTGTTTTCATGAAATTTTAAAAGGTATTTTCGGTCCAAGCTGCAGTTGTCTCTATCGCGCTCTGCGCGGGAGAGGCGGGCAGTGCGGGACAGCGACACATTTTACAAATACCTAATTTTCAATTCTCTCCACCTTACTGTTTCCTCTTAAGTCATACAATAGAGTTGCGATCTTTTGTTCCTGGTATAAATGTGACTTGTACCCGTGATCACTAGACTCACAGACTTATAAAAGTCAGTGGCGTGCACTCCATAAGGAAAAACCCGGTCAAATGCGAGTCGGAATCGCGCACCGAGGATTCCGTACAAACTCTTAAGTAGATACGTGAATAGTTAAAGAAAAACTGTATGGCGATTAGTTTAGTAGGAGCAAAGAAGTAATTTTTGCAAATTTCTAAAAAACGGTGCAAGTTAGGAAAAATGTTATATTTTTCCTGTAATATTGAGATGATATTAATAATTAGTAGGTAATTATTGCAGATTTTTCTGGTCAGTAACTTCGAAGATAATAGGGGGGGAATGGTATTTTTTTGAACTTTTTCCCTCCGTAATCAAAAAGTACATGATTAAGAAAATAAAAATGGTTTTAGAATCTACGTATTATCCTTTCGTTCGATAACCCGTCTGATACAATAGCACAAGTTAAAATTTTCGACCTCCCATTTGACCACCCTTTTAAAAAAAATAAAAAAGCTTTAAGGTTTTTTTCATATTAGGTACGTCGCTTTGTGTTTATGGAGTTCACGCCACGTCCAAATCGTCAGATTATTGAATGAGAGCTTCTTTTAGGTTCACTTAACATCCCCTTAGAAAATCGGACGCGCTCGATTATTTTTTTTTTCTCATTTTCAACCCTTACGTACGACCACACCCACCATGCAAACCGTCAGATTAACATACGTACATTATTAAAAATACGTGGGACGTGGATGCTATCAATATCTGACGCGCTCGAGTATGTCCATGCAACCGTTTTTTTTACATTTTTGAAAATCGATAGACGCTCACCCCACCGATGAAAAAGTATATATTATATAACATTTTTTTCTTTTTATCATCTAAGCTTCGCAACCCAATAGGTCTCTAAAGCTGTCTAACAAATCTCTATGACGCTCGAGTAAATGCACATATAGCATCGTGGGCTCCCCTACTATGTTATAAGTCTATGATTTTAGGATTTTTAGGCACATACTTGGCCATGTAATCGGCGTAAGTTTGGTAGAATTCTGGCTTTAGGAAGCCAAAGAAAGCGGGCTTCTCGTTGGTCTTCATCCAGGATGGCGGCGACCACACGGTAGCCACGATGTGTACGGTGTCCGTCGCCACCGCATTGATGCGCTTAATCATTGGGATCTGCAACATACAGGGAAAAAGAAAGTAAATACCAGTTTAAGAATAAAAAAAACGGTCAAGTGAGTCGGACTCGCGCACCGAGGGTTCAATGAGGGCAGTCCGTACAAAGACAATCTATAAATAACCATATTTTTATTAAAAAAAACCCGACCGCGGTGCACTTGAAAAGTGCATAAAATCCGCCATTTTGTTTATTTTAACGAACTTCATACCCAGTGACACTCGCACCATCAAGATGAATCTAATGATGTATCATTTAAATCGGATGTGCCGTTGAATAGTTACGAGCATGTTACGAGCGGACATAGAAATGGACATACATACAATACATAGATACATACAGGTCAAACACATAACCCTCCTTTGGGCTTCGCCGCAGTCGGGTAAAAAGAACTGCATGCTACTTACCATTATTAGTACATTGTGTATCAAGGGCGGTAAGTAAGGAATTACAAACGAGTGTTTATTACAAGGCCGAGACGAAGCCGAGGGCTTTTATAACACGAGTTCGTAATTCCTTTGCCGCCCGTGGCACACACAATGTTTTTCATCACACTTGTGAGGAAATTTAATTAAAATAACCTTACTTAACCTAAATAAAATTGTAAAACAGAAAGTGACATTAGTGACATATATCCATAGATAACGCGAATGTCAAGTCACGTTCGGAAACCATATTTATTGTATTTACATGTATTTGCAATAACAGTTTTCTTTAATAGTACATTGTGTATTAAGGGCGGTAAGTAAGGAATTACAAACGAGTGTTTGTTACAAGGCCGAGGCGAAGCCGAGGGCTTTAATAACACGAGTTTGTAATTCCTTTACCGCCCGTGGCACACACAATGTTTTTCATCACACTTGTGAGGAAATCTGATTAAAATAACCTTACTTAACCTAAATAAAATTGTAAAACTGACAGTGACATTAGTGACATATATCAAGACGACAAGTCACGTTCGGAAACCATAGCGGTAAAGACTTAAAATGGTTGATTTTATATTTGCAAAATACTGAAATACACTATTTAAACATTTAATTAATGTTACAGAAATATGTGTTTACATGTATTTGCAATAACAGTCTCTTTAAAAAATATTTCAGTGATAAAAGTTAAAAAATTAAATTGGCGTTCCCTTTGAACATGACAAATAAGAGTAAAACAGAACCAGCGTTTCAAATTTAAAAAGAAAACCATTACGCCCTAGGGCGTAACAGGTCATTTACGGCCCGCAAAACCTACGTGTAATGACACCATTTTCGAGCAAGTGTGATGAAAATAAATATTTCAGTGATAAAAGTTAAAAAAGTAAGTTGGAGTTTCCTTGAAGATGATAATTAAGAGTAAAACAGATCCAACGTATTTAAATTTAAAAAAAAAAACATTACACCCTAGGGCGTGATAGGTCATTTACGGCCCGAAAAACCTGCGTGTAACATAACAACCATTTTCAAGCAAGTGTGATGAAAAATATCATGGACATGTAAGCAACCAATAAATGAATGAACGAAAGAATGAAGGAACGAATGAATGTATGAATGAAAGAATGAATGAATGAAAAGTTTATACCTTATTGTTGAAGTCCTCAGGCGCGAGCGAGTAGTTGGTGAGCTGGCCGTCATTCCAGGGCAGTTCGTTGTACGCGTAGTAGTGCGTGGAGAAATCGCAGCCGCCTATGGGCACGCGCAGCATGTTGTACTCGATGCCATTCTTGCCGAAGTACGACCTGGAATAGTTACACTTAGTTTGATTCGAATCAGTCGGTTCTCCATATAAACAACAACCCAATTAAAGAAAATAGGTTGTAGATCTACCTATCATAAAAAAATCCCAGTCGGCCAGCCGTCTCCGAGTAATCGCGTAACATACAAAAACATACAGACGGATTGAGAACCGTCCTTTTGGAAATCGGTTAAAAATGAGGATCATCATTCGTTTCCACGGCATCAATTACCTATGTTCGAAATGTATTCTATGTAATAGCATGATACATCTAAGCTATCGAAATAAGTGGCGGAGTTACTATATTACCCCGTAATATCCTAGTGAAACGAAAAAAATCTTCCGAAAATATCTGTTAAAACTCTAAGGGCCGATACAGACGGACTGCATGCCAGCTACGATTTGTATGGGAACTGCATCACAACTGCACGCCGACTGCGCAGTTGTGATGCAGTTCCCATACAAATCGTAGCTGGCATGCAGTCCGTCTGTATCGGCCTTAATCTTAAACAAAAAACCGGCCAATGAGTCGGACTCGCATACGACTACCACTGTAGAGCAAAAAACACCAAAAACTACTTTTATTGTATGGGGACCCACTTTTATTTTTATTATTTGCTGTTATAGCGCCAATACAAATACACATTCTGTGAAAATTTCAAGTCTCTACCTATTACGGTACCTGTGTCAGACGGAGAGACGGATAGCGGAGGTTTAGTAATAACTAATAAGGTACCATTGGCAATCTTTGGGGACGGAACCCTAAATAGGAAAAGTCTGTGTACAGAAAACTTCAGAACTTTACTTTATAAAATTGTCCTGGACTGGTGCAGTGAGGTTGGTCCAGTGGATGCTCGCTGCGTCAGTGACGGCGCCTCCAAAGCCTTCGATGGTCTGACTCTTCTTCTTTGGATCAATCACTAGCGTATGCGAGCTGTCCTCGTCTGGAAATGAAAGGCGCGTTTTTCAAAACGAGTATGCATATCAACAGTGTACTACAACAGGTACAGAGGTACAAAAGGTCACAAGTCTATTGTATGAATTACGCCCCGACACATTACGACAAAATTACCGTTGTGTAAACCTACCCAGTTTAAAAAATACAAATTATAAAGTAATGTTGCCAGGTGGGCCTAATGTGACCACGACCACAAACAGGTCAGTCTACCCGCGACCACGAACGCTGAAAAGGGTTACGAGACGTTCGGGACTTAAAAATGTAATAATATCCTACCCCGTTTTCTCGTAGTCCTACTGATTTGTCCTACTAGGACTACGAGAGAGACTTATTTCTGTCTGTCCTACTGTGTGACTAGGGAATGCAATTACCGGGAAAATTTTGAAAACCGGTAATTTATCGACTTGAGTAGTTCAAAACCGGTAAACCGATAAAAAATGTTGTTTTATTTAAGATTTCTGTATAATTACTATCCATAAACTAAAAAAAATAACCACATCGTGTGAAATAAATTATAATAGAAAAACGCCAGTAGAGTAACGATTAAATTAAAACTATCAACAATTTACTAATGAAATAATCACAAAAATCATATACTGGGTGTTGGCTGTGACAGGAGCCAATAATTAATACGTAGATTGTACTCATCAAACAATAAAACTTTCGTTCAACAACTTTTAAAAATTATGCAATCTTTAGATTTTATCTTTTTCATACAAACTTTATTCAATAAACAATATAAAATTTAGATAATACAGTAAAACAGGAAAAACAAGATAAAATTTAAAATACCTAAAACTAAATAGATCTAAAAACTAAATTTAACTACCTAAATTGTAGTGGGTAGACTTAATATATCATGTGGGTACTTGAGATTATGCATGAGGGATAATAAATCAGTCGTACGTCATCCGCTGTTTAATTTGGTCATGCTCCTTACTACATGGTGTCAGGTGTGGTCTTAGAAGTGTATAGTGGACAAAAAGTGTGAAAAGTGCGTGTAAATAAGTGATATAGTCAAAATGGCTGATAAAACTGTGATTGTCGGCGGTGTGTACGCTGCGATTCAGCAGCCGGCGCCTTTGCAACAAGAAGGCAATATGGCGACAAATTGGCGAGAATGGCTGACTTCGTTTGAATATTTCTTAATAGCCTCAGATAAAGAGTCCGTTACGAATAAAGAAAAATGCGCACTATTTATGCATGTGATAGGAAAATATGGCCGAGAAATTTATGAGGAATTAGATATTTCCGACGCAGAAAAGTCTGATTATGCAACGTTGTGTAAAAAATATAGTGACTATTGCGATCCACAAAAAAATATCAACTATGAGCGTCACATGTTTTTTGAGACTTATCAGAACGATCTCACTTTTGATAAGTTCTTAGGCGTTTTGAAAATAAGCAGTAAAAGTTGTGGTTTCGGCGGTTTAAAAAATAGTCTCATATTGACGCAGCTCATTAGAGGATTAAAAGATATGCAAATGAGGGAAAAGTTATTAGCTAAATCGTCGCTGAGTTTAGAGGAAGCTGTAACTTGGTGTCGAGCGGCCGAGCGAGCGGGCCGGCAGGCGGCCGGCTGCGGCGCGCAGCATGGCGCGAGCGGCGCCGGGGCCGTGGACCGGTTGTGGCGAGACGGCGCGCGGTCGGCGAGTGCGCCCGCGCCGCGGGGCCGATGGCGTGGCGGCCGCGGCGGCCGCGGTGGGATGGCGCGGCGTGCACCGAGTTCACACCAGGCCGCGCGACAATATTATTCGAATAATCGGTGTAACAGATGCGACGTAAGGCATAGTGCGAGTGATCGTTGTCCGGCCGCGAGTGTTGCGTGTTATCGGTGTGATCAGATCGGGCATTTTGCGAAATGCTGCCGTGCGCGGCCCGTGCAGCCGCAAGCGCGCGAGCTACTCGGCGACGACGGCGATGACGACGACGAGGTGAACGAGGACAATTGTGGTGAGCTTATTTTGTACAATATTAATATTGATGCGTCCGAGAGTACCGAGTCGTGGACGGAGACAATTGGTGTGAATGGTGTGGATATAAAATTTAAATTGGACAGTGGTGCCGAGGCCACAGTGATGTCATTGTGTTCTTATGAAAATGCAGGGTTTGATAAAAATAATCTTTTGAAATGTAATACTGTGCTTAGAGAAATTAGTAAAACAAAATTACCAGTAGTGGGCTATTTTAATGCGACATTGCTCTGTAAAAATATGAGAACGGTGCAAAAAGTATATGTCTTACAAGTTAATTGTAATAATTTGTTAGGATTAAAAGCATGTACGAATTTAAAACTTATAGCTCGAACGAATGGAAATATTAAAACTGATTTGAAAATTAATAAAATCGAGATTGACGAGTCAGTGTTTGTTGGCGTTGGTTGTTTGCCCACTGTGTGTAAAATTGAAATAGATAGATCTGTAGTGCCGGTAGTGAACAGTTCGCGAAAAATACCCCTGAAACTGCGTCCTCGTTTAAAAGAGGAACTCGATAATATGGTCAAGTTGGGGGTGATTGCGCGGGAAGACGGCCCCACGGACTGGGTTTCAAATATTGTAGTGGTTGAAAAACCTGATAACAGATTACGCATATGTTTGGATCCCAGGCATTTGAATAAGGCCGTGAAGCGCAGTCACTTTCTACTTCCTACTCTTGACGAGATCGTTAGTAATCTTGCTGGTGCTAAATTCTTTTCGAAGTGCGACGCGAAAAATGGATTTTGGATGCTGCGCTTAGATGAAGAAAGTTCAAAACTGTGCACTTTTTCCACGCCAGAGGGCAGGTTTCGATTTTTAAGGATGCCGTTCGGAATAAATTGCGCGCCTGAAATTTTTCATAATGAAATGCATAAAATTTTTAAAATGGAGGGTGTAGAAGTTTACTGTGATGATTTATTGATATGGGGAAAAACAGAAAAAGAACATGATGATAGACTAAAAGAGGTAATGCAAAGGGCTGCACAGAATGGTATTAAGTTTAATAAAAGTAAATGCGTGTTCAAGAAGACCGAAATTACGTTTTTCGGTCACAGGTTTAATGCGAGCGGAATGAAGCCAGATAAAAGTCGGGTTAAAGCAATATTAGATTTGCCAATACCAGTCGAGAAGAAAGAACTTGAACGGTTTTTGGGAGTCACTAACTACCTTTCGAGGTTCATACCGAGCTACTCGGAGCTATCAGCTCCGTTGCGGACTTTGCTTGGAAAAAATATTCAATTTGAGTGGCTTAATATCCATGACAAAGCATTCAATGAGCTTAAATCAAAAATTAGCAGTAGTCCGGTATTGACGTACTACTCGCCGCACGAGCCGGTGTGCGTGTCGGTGGACGCGAGTGCGCGCGGGCTGGGCGCGTGCCTCATGCAGCGCGGGCGCCCCGTGGCCTACGCGGCGCGTACCCTTACACCGGCGGAAACGCGCTGGGCCCAAATAGAGAAGGAATTATTGGCAGTGGTCTTTGGTTGCACGCGGTTTCACCACTATATTTATGGCCATGGAGTGATCACCGTGGAAAGTGATCATAAGCCCCTAGAAGCGATCATGAGAAAGCCGTTGAATGAAACGCCCGCACGTCTTCAACGTATGCTTTTAAAATTACAGCATTACAACATAGATCTTCGCTACAAGCCCGGCAAGGAGATGTTTATCGCGGACACGTTATCGCGGGCGCCGAGCGAGGCGGGCGCTGACAGCGACATCTGTAAGGATGTGGTGGTACACGTTAATATGTTGTATGATAATGTAGACGCGACCCCCGAAATGCTGAGTAAGATAAAAGAAGACATCGCGAAAGACCCCGTCTTGATGGCGGTCAGCGAATATTACCACAGTGGATGGCCTGAAAATAAGAGAGATATAAAAAATGTTGCGAAACCATACTGGGACGTCCGTGGCGAACTTCATGTGATTAAGGGAATATTATTTAGAAACGAGCGAATCGTGATACCGATGTCGTTGCGCAATGAGATGGTGCGCCGCGTCCACGAGGGTCACCTAGGGGTGGACAAGTGCCAGCGACGCGCACGCGGTGTGATGTGGTGGCCGGGGATGGCGCGAGATGTGGAGCGCGCCGTGCTCGCGTGCGAGACGTGCCAGCGGCACCGCGCAGCGCCCGCGCGGGAACCGCTGCAGCCGCATGCGGTGCCCATGCTACCGTGGGAAGTTCTCGCGGGTGATATTTTCGAATTCAGAGGAAAACAATACCTACTCGTGGTAGATTATTTTTCAAAATATGTAGAAATCGGACAGTTAACTAATTTGCAAAGTGGCACTGTCATTGATACGCTTAGACAGATATTTAGTCGTCATGGAAAACCAAAAAAGTTTGTCAGTGATAATGCCACTCAATTTACGTCATCAGAATTTAAGGCATTTAGTAAACAATGGGAATTCGATCATGTCACCAGTTCTCCTTTGTATCCGAGATCTAATGGACTCGCAGAGCGCAACGTGCGTACAATTAAAGGATTAATGCTAAAAGCTTACGAAACCGGTGAAGATTGGTATTTGGCCTTACTAAATTTTAGGAATTCACCTGTCACTGGAGAGGCTTACTCACCAGCCCAGTTGTTAATGAGTCGAAGCTTGAATACGCGATTACCGGCACCTGATCATACCTTGAAACCAAGGACGATTGATCGTCGTGCTTTCAAGGATGCTAGGACTGCGAGAATAAATAAATATAAATTAAATTACGACCGTGGCACTAAAACGCTGCCTATATTAAAACCAAACGAGGGAGTGCGACTTAAGCAAAATAATGAGTGGATTAAATCGCAAATAGTTAGTCAAGCGCAAGACGGTCGCTCATATTGGCTTCGAACAAAAGATGGCGGGCTTTATAGAAGAAACCGCCAGCACATATTAAAGGTTCCAGCGCAGACGCCACAATCAGCCGATAGCAACCAACATCAACATGCAACGGGTCATACGCGCGGGTACTTAGAATGGGACCAGTTTCAGGGTACAGCGGGCGCGGAGCCGGGTGCCGTGGCAGGCAGGGCGGCTGCTCAACCTTCTACTTCGACTAACGGGCATTACGTGACTCGAAGTGGCAGAGTAGTCCAACCGCCTATACGTTATTAACCATATACATAAAGTAAAAAAAAAAAAAAAAAACTGACCCGCCCACGTATACATGACCCGTCAATGACACAAACACGAAGTTGAACTGTATATTTCTTTTAGGTATAGATTAAATTAATAGTATTTAGATGTCTATTACGTGTCAATAGAATGTACCTACTTATGCATGTTAATTATATTCAAGAATTGTACTTAAACAATTTACATGTACATTTGATCGTTAACTTTGCTTATACATATATTAAACTGTACATCATGTAAGCAAAGTTAGCAAAATATATGCTTAAAAAAAATGATTTATTTACAAGTAACTTGATTTTGTCAAGTTGCTTAATAGGCACCTATTTTATTTATTGGTAGTTCTCTAACACTTTGCTAGATTGTAAACTTTCAACAAATATGATTAAGAGGTAAACATATTATAAGTATATAATATAATTACACATAAATTAAACTATTAAGAATGAGGAAGGAAATGTATAAATCTAATACAAACAACATAAATTAATCTAAGAATTATTTATGCCATACTAAAATATCATAATAATTATGTATGTCTGCAAACTTAAATAGAAACGTAAAATTGTATGTTGTTTAGAAAAGAAGGGAGATGTAGTGGGTAGACTTAATATATCATGTGGGTACTTGAGATTATGCATGAGGGATAATAAATCAGTCGTACGTCATCCGCTGTTTAATTTGGTCATGCTCCTTACTACATAAATTAAAATAAAAATATTGTAAAAAGAATGCCCCCTCAAGCAGCTCCGCCTGCGGCATGCTAACCATTACGATGGCAGCATTACCTCTCTGAATAGCCAGGGCAATTCTTTGCGAGAGGTGTGGATCTCCCGAGGCGACAGGGCCCTCATGAAGGTCCCAAAGTCTCCACCGCAAGCGCCGCAAACTCGTAGTGCTTTAGTAAGGCGGATTATTTGCGGCGCTTTAGGGTTTGGCCCTGTACGTCTAGTACAACTGTGACATGCGACTCTTTGTCGCGCGACAAGTGCTACCTATCTCTTTCTACTCAGTATAGTGTGACAGTGACAGGTGATGCTCTGTCGCGCGAGAAACGAAGTCGCGGCCAGTTATGCTAGACGTGCTGGTCAGCCGCTGCGCCGGCCTGCGAGCGACTTGCCTGCATGTGGGATGCGGCCAACGTGTCAACGCAGGTTGCATCCCACACCAGGGCTCTACCAAGTTTCCATGGTACCAAAATGACACCGTCCGGTCGCTTGCTGTCGTCTCTCGCCATACCTGCGGGTTCTAGGGTCACAGGCACGGCGGCAGTAGCCAGCGAGCGGCTGATTATATCATTTATGGTACCATGAGGATATCTATATATAGGCGGCTAAGCTTCTGATGCATGAAAGGCCGTGACGCCCCAGCCGATTCACGTCTCTGCTACAGGCGCACGTGTGGGGTACACATATTCTGGCTCCGAGTCTCAGGCAGATTGCTACTCTCAAGCAACTCGGATCCAGAACTGTGCCTATGTTGCGTGAGGGTAGAGCGTGCAACGAGTTGCCTGGCTCACTCGTAGAGACGGCCAGTATAAGGGCCCATTCCGAATCGTCCGGACTGTTGTCGAGCAGTGTAGTATGGGTTGCCGCGAGCCGGAGGTGTCCTAGGCTCTTTGGTTATGTTTCGTGCCCGGGGCGTTCACTCCACTCATACAAACTAAATACATAGTATTTTCAATGTACGTGTATGTGTCCAATTGACGTCACTTATCACGCTTTCACGGCACGATTTCAAATAAACTTTAAAGTGTACTTAAAATGAAAACATAAATTATTTTCAAATGTCGTGAACAATTGTTGTTCAGTTTGAGGACTAGAATCTACGTTTTAATTATTTGCTCCTAGGACAGGCAACACTTTATATATATATAATATAATAATGCAGATAGCTTTCATTGCTTATTAACAAACTACACTCAAAAATATAAAAAGTCGGGAACAAAATAACATTAATATTTTTTTAATTCCGTTTCTTAAAACTATCAATATAAAAATAAATTTTTCATCACACTTGCTCGAAAATGGTGTTGTTACACGTAGGTTTTGCGGGCCGTAAATGACCTATTACGCCCTAGGGCGTAATGGTTTTCTTTTTAAATTTGAAACGCTGGTTCTGTTTTACTCTTATTTGTCATGTTCAAAGGAAACGCTAACTTACTTTTTTAACTTTTATCACTGAAATATTTATTTAAAGAGAACTGTTATTGCAAATACTTGTAGACACATATTTCTGTAACATTAATTAAATGTTTAAATAGTGCATTTCAGTATTTTGCAAATATAAAATCAACCATTTTAAGTCTTTACCGCTATGGTTTCCGAACTTTACTTCACATTCGCATTGTCTATGGATATATTTACTAATGTCACTGTCAGTTTTACAATTTTATTTAGGTTAAGTAAGGTTATTTTAATCAGATTTCCTCACAAGTGTGATGAAAAACATTGTGTGTGCCACGGGCGGTAAATGAATTACAAACTCGTGTTATTAAAGCCCTCGGCTTCGCCTCGGCCTTGTAACAAACACTCGTTTGTAATTCCTTACTTACCGCCCTTGATACACAATGTACTATTGGCTTTGGGCCACACCTGGCCAGAAAGCAGCTTTTTCCGTACGCGTAGCGTAGACATAAAATGATGTACACAACACGGGAGGTAATAAAGAAAGCCCTCGATCGCATATTTACATCCCTCGCTTGCAGCTCGGGCCGCAAACATCTGCGATCGCGGCCTTTCTTTGTTTTACCAACCTAGTTGTGTAATGTGCTATGAATTAACTGCGTACAAGTAAACATTCATAATATTTTAGTTTTCGGTTGATGTTTTTTTTATAAGTTTGTGATTTTGGGATACGCTAGCTCTCTCTATGTATTTAATAAGGGATAGAACACTGAGATTCAGTGTAAATTAAATGTAAGAAGTAATCCTACGGGGCTAACTTCAACGTGCTAGAAAACTTTTTCAACATTTTTGAATGAAACTAATAAAAGGTAATTAAATCGTTAAATCACATAAAATCATTAGATTTGGATAAATTAAGGGCGTTTTATAGTTCATAATTTTATAAACATCAGCGTAAACCAATATTTATCTATTTATATATGTTTCGGTAAAAAACCGGTTTGGGGTTATAATTAGCGGTAATTTACCGGCTTCATTTTTGGTCGGTATACCGGTTTGCATTCCCTATGTGTGACTTACCAGCTGCTGTCAATTATTTAAACCACCTGTATATTCAATGATTCCGAATTTTGATGGTTTACACTAAAACTAATTTTAAGATATCCCACCTGTCATAATGCGATGTCAGCCACAGCCTAAACAGAAATATATTTTTTTTATAAAACTATTTATTACTAATATAAAACACGAACATCATCTTAGTTTATCAAAAAAATGACCCACTGTTATATGATTGTGAAATACTTCTAACTGGCTTTTCATAATAAAATCATCGCGATCTATGTCTTCTTTCCGTGAATGAATGAGATTTTCAGGGCATAATTTCAGCATATACAGGAGGTGGGTTTTGAATATAAATATAAAGTAGGACAGTCAGAAATCGGTCTCCCTCGTGGTCCTACTAATAGGACAAATCAGTAGGACCACGAGAAAGCGGGGTTAATATACGCGATTTTATCCGTTTAAGTTGTTTTATTTTATTACAATGAGTGATAATCGCGGAAACAGAAGACAATATTAAATGTAGGTACCTACAGTTAACAGTATTTTCGATTGTACTCAAATATTGTTTATACAATATCATAAACCCTATATTAATGCCTTCAAAAACCGCAGACCAGCATATAGATAAAAGCTTTTGTTAGAACACTCATCTGTGAAAATGTTATTATTGCTTCATAATAACATCGAAAGTTATTTTGACATTCAAATTTCGAACATCTCTGAAAAACAATGTACTTTGATCACAGAGGTTGTCTGTGACTTTGATTTAACGATTCTAATATCGGTCGAAATGACGTTTTAGGGTAAGGCCGTAAAAAAGGGATGATTTCGTGACTTGTAAGCGTCCGGCATTGTTTTTACGAAAAGTAATTACAAAATTTTACTTTTTTAATTTTCCGTGCAAAATACAAAACTTTTTCTACTAGTTCTAGTCCACTAACAAATGTAAATCTCTGTGTTTGTATTCCAATTTTTTTTTCTTCTATGCAATTGCATCGATTTCCATACAAATAAAAATGTCCCAAAAATGTTCCTGAAAGATTGTAATTATCGTTTTTTAGTTTTGTGATATTATACTGATATGTTGGAGTTTTTTTTATAACTGTCATATATTAATGCAACGTTTTTCGAGCTTTAACATTAGCATTGCTCATTTAAAATAATAATTTACGCGTAACATAAGACAAGTCAACATATTGAAGCTTTTAAGTTACTTAATTTAAGTAACCGTTCGGTCTTGCTATTTTAGCAGTTGATTTGCGGAATTTGATTTCATTATAACGGCAACACTATTTATTCTTTAGTCTTGGTATACCTCTCACTGGTCGGCCATTTTGTGGGTAGTTCAGTGCGTCGATTCAACTTGTGCCGAGGATTTTTTATGGAATTTAAAAGTTACGAGTGAATTTCATGGTAAATTTGTTCTGTTTTGTATTACGTAATACATTATTAATATAATCTTCATATTAGTTTATAGCTAGGTGTCGTGTTCGAGTTAATATGTTTGTTATTGTTCTATATAATGCAAATTAAAGTGAATAGAGGCTAACTTTTATGTTACTTTTAAGTTACTTATGTTACCATTTTAATTTATTTTTAAGTTACGTAACATAAAAGTAAAGTAAAGCTTTGTTCACGCTTTCTTTTCAGTTACAAGTTCTTGCAGTCGGGTTTTTAGTTTAAAATATTTGGTTTGTTTTAATTTTTATACCGAACTGCGCAACACAAAGAAGAGTAACGTGTTTTTTATTTTATTTTACATAATTACAATGATTATAACAAGTAATCCGGGGAAAAATTATGATTTAATTTTATTTGTGAAGACAGCTTTTGTGTGGCTATCAGCCTTTAATTACTTATTCATCTTCGTTCAAAAATGTACCAAAGTATATAAGGTCCTAATTTATTAGTTGCAGATATTTTAACACATTATACTTTACATTAAAATAATTAACTTTAAATAGAAATTCAGAAATCTCTTCATATAACTTTTCTGATTTCATTTACCTAACAATAAAATTTATTATAATTTCGTCTAAATAAATCATCATGTGCATTATCACATGTCACAATAACACTATCTGTCATATCAACAATTTGTTGTCGTAAATGTCGTAACGGTTCGGCGGGAAAACTGCAAATGTCTTTTAATTTATCTACGTGAAGTGGCCAGTTACAGTTAAGTGGTACGTAAAAGAGCTACTAGAATCTTTTCAATGAGTTTTCATTTAGTAATCACATTAACAGGGTGTTATTACGTAGCAAATTTGTTTTTCCTTTTTCTCCAAAAAAACATCGTAAAAGCTATAATGTTTCATGCTTTAATATACTCCAGAGACCGAGTACTATCAGCTGTAAAAATATCTGCAACTAATAAATTAGGACCTTTTATACCTATTTGATCTCTTAAATAAACACTTAGTACAAAAAGTGTTTGTATTGTAGACATTGTGAATATCCCTTTAGAATACTTTTATGTAACTTTTAAGTTACTCAGTAACATATATTTTTAGTTACTTTTATGTTACATAAGCCCAATTTTTTAGCCTTACCCTTTATTGAAAATCTAATGTCAATTGCAAACAATTTTGACAAAGCTTGCATTTTACTTGATATCGAACGATATGATATGATAGTTGAGGCCGACTCTAGTTTGTATCTGAATTTAGAAAACTACGGATTACGCATATCAATGCGTGAAAAAAATTGCATTTATCGCTATTTGACATTTTTATAGACATCTTGTAATAATAGGTGTGAAGATAAGTCAGTGTAACTGGACATAATTAGGCAATAAAACACTCGTATGATGTTATAAGCCCACACTCGTATTTTTAACCGACTTCCAAAAGAAGGACGGTTCTCAATTCGTCTGTATGTTTTTTTTTTTTTTTTTTTGTGTGTTTGTTCACCGATTACTTGAAGACGGTTGGACCGATTTGGAAAATTCTTTTTTTGTTTGAAAGGGTAATTATATTGTATTATCCACGTAAAACATAGCGTATACTCACTCCACATATAGTAGTCATGGAAATCGCCTCTAGATTTATTAAATCGTGATCCTGCCTGGAAAAAAAAAATAGGGGACATCTTACACAAATCGAACTAGCCCCATAGTAAGCTCAATAAGGCTTGTGTTATGTTTTGTATATATATTTAATAGATACAAATACTTAAATACATAGAAAACATCCATGACTCAGGAACATATTTCGTGCTCATCATACAAATAAATGCCCTTACCGGGAATCGAACCCAGGACCTCTTGCTTCGTAGGCAGGGTCACTACCAACTAAGCTAAAGCGGTCGTCAAAATATGGTTAAATAAAAATTGTACACAAAAGTGAATAGGGTAAAATGCAGTTGCGTAGAATCATTGATCAGAATAGCAAAGATCGAATAAAAAATATGACTGTAGAAGTACAATGACGAATGTGATCAAAAGCAGTTGTATGGAATTAATATTGTACAGCATTGCGAATAGGAAGAAACAGGAATGTATATAAATAATGACTGTGAAGGATAACGGATGTGGTCAAATGCTGGTATGTAGGGGTTATGATCATTTCGTCTAAATCGCAACTGGTACTAGCGGTAACAGGTCTAAAACGCAGCTAGTCTAAAACGCATCTCGTCTAAACTGCAACGGGTCTAAGTAGCTACCAGTCTACGTCGCTACTGGTCTAAGTAGCATCTAGCCTAGCAGACAATTCGCAACTGGTCTATAACGCATTTCGCCTAAAACACAACTGGTCTAATACGCACCTAATCTAAAATGCAACTGGTCTAATAAGACATCTAGCCTAAGACGCACCTCGTTTAAAGCTGATTTGGTCTAAAACGCTCTTAGTCTAAACCTTTTCGTCGGTTTAGGACCACAATCAGAAATAACCACAGCTACAAATGACCACATCTATAAATGACTGCTCTACACAAGACCACTTCCCGAAATGACCACTTCTTGAAATTACCACTTTTACCACTGAGTGCCACAGACCCAATGGTTTTGGACCGGGTTTTTATAACACATTGAATGCCAACGGACACAAACCCAGAACATGAGTTCCAAGTCTGTGTCCAACGGCGCTTAACGTGAGGTATCCGACCGTTAATAGTAGTACATTACTGCAGATGCCTGGTTTTTTTGAAGCCTGACTAACTTGCAATCCTTATTGGACGTAGCAGAAGTCGAACTAGGTGGGGGCCATGATAACGTGACATATCGCTTAGTGACTGCAATACGGCCCCATCTCAAAAAAAAAAATTTTTTTAATTTTTTTAACAATAATCTCAAAAAAAAATTTTTTTTTCTCTCTAGGCCACCCACGTATTGCAGTCACTAGACGAATATAAGTTACTACTTAGGTTAGTCGAGTTCATGACTACTTCCTGCTTTAGAAAACAGTAAATGTTTAGTCAAATGACTTCTTAGACCAACTGCATTTTAGACGAGACACTACTTAGGTCAGTTGTGACTTAGACCCCTTACTACTTAGACTAGCTAAGACTTAGACCACGTGCTCTTAGGCCAGCTGTGTTTTAGACCACTTACTGCTTAGACCAATTAAAAAAATGAAAAAAATGAAAAATGAAAAATCGTTTATTGGTCACAATCCGTGTTTACAATTAGAAAGGGTTGGGACCTTCTAGTAAGTATGAGAATACTTGTGACAGAAGATCCCGCTCTTCCAGCATCAAGTTTAGTGGTATAACCAATACAATATGGGTTAAAAGAAAATAAGTTAACAATTCTTGTTTTTATGCTAAAAATTATAACCTAAGTTTGTATGTATGCCTGTGTGTGTGTGTGTGTATGTGCGTGGGTGTGAGTATATGTAGATGTGGGTGATTTAATGTGCAATTAATTAAGGATCAGAATTCACAATAGCGTGGATAGTTTTACTAACATAATAACATTTCGGTCTCGTCATAGCTAAGAGTATTTAACCATTCTATCAGTAATGCTTTACATGTATAAGTCTGCAAGGGATAGATAGACAGTTTAGCGTCAATGGTGTTATACAATTTGGCAGCTTGTGTTGCATATTGTCTCTTTGCAAATTTAGATTTTGTTACAGGATTAGGGGCAGGTTTATTTTTCCTCCTACATGTAGTGTTAGATTGTTTAAATTCTAGAGATCTGTGAAATTTAAGTACAGTGTAAAGTATGTATAGTTTTCTGATGGTTAGAGCTTTACAGGTTCTGTACAGCTCAGCTGTGGGAAATCTGTATGGTTTTGAGTACATTACCTTAAGTAAGCATCTTTGTCCTCGTTCAACCTCAATAAACCAATAGCGACGTAGACTGGTAGCTACTTAGACCAGTTGCAGTTTAGACGAGATGCGTTTTAGACTAGCTGCGTTTTAGACCTGTTACTTGCCTGTTACCGTTACCGCTAGTACCAGTTGCGATTTAGACGAAATGATCATAACCCGTAGGTAGAATTCATATTGTACAGAATCGCGAATAGTAAGAAACAATAATGGCATAAACGTCGAATATTAAAATACGGTCGGATACATTCTGAGTACCTATTCAACTATTTGTGCAGATGGGATTTGAAGAATAACGCCATTCAACAAATAAAATTTGTTTGCATAATTGGCGAGTTTTGCTTAATACTGAATTCAGTGTTGATACAACGGGCAATTTAATATTCGGAAACAACAGGTTCCTTCAATGTTAAACTGTAAATTAACATGATATTAATACAATTTTTCCAGAACCTTAAAATCGATTGGCAGTTAAGGCGTTTTTACATGTATTCGTATAGATCTGGGCGACTTAGGGCTTAAGCGCCTATGTTCAGTAGACTTAAAAAAAACAAGTAACATTTTGTTGACACAAGTTTTTCATTCAATTTCTGTATTCAGTACAATCGTTTTCCTATAGAAAATTTTCCAAATTGGAGACCGTTTTAATAATTCTTGTGAATGTTTCCAGAAACTTCTGAGTACTTTCCCAACTTGGAAACTTTATGCAATTGGTACATCTGTACCGCTCTAATAAAATAAAGAAAAGGGGAACACCAACCTCAGAGGAAGTGTAGGCAACGAAGTTGCCAGGCGCTGGCGCTTCACGGCTGATGTCGTCCCAGTACATAGCGTTGCAGACGCAACACTACCGACTTGCGCCGCACATGACATGACCTGTCGGCTTTACACAAAGGTATATGTATACCTACCTCAGAGGAAGTGTAGGCGACAAAGTTGCCAGGCGTCGACGCTTCACGGGTGATGTCGTCGCAGTAGGTAGCGTTGCAGACGCACACTACCGACTTGCCCGGCGTGAGCCGCGCCGCACATGGCCTGTCGGCTGTACACACAGTTATATGTATACTTACCTCAGAGGAAGTGTATGTGACAAAGTTGCCAGGCGTCGATGCTTCACGGGTGATGTCGTCGCAGTAGGTAGCGTTGCAGACGCACACCACCGACTTGCCCGGCGTGAGCCGCGCCGCGCATGGCCTGTCGGCTGTACACACAGGTATATGTATACTTACCTCAGAAGAAGTGTAGGCGATAAAGTTGCCAGGCGTCGACGCTTCACGGGTGATGTCGTCGCAGTAGGTAGCGTTGCAGACGCACACCACCGACTTGCCCGGCGTGAGCCGCGCCGCGCATGGCCTGTCGGCTGTACACACAGGTATATGTATACTTACCTCAGAGGAAGTGTAGGCGACAAAGTTGCCAGGCGTCGACGCTTCACGGGTGATGTCGTCGCAGTAGGTAGCGTTGTAGACGCACACCAGCGACTTGCCCGGCGTGAGCCGCGCCGCGCATGGCCTGTCGGCTGTACACACAGGTATATGTATACTTACTTCAGAGGAAGTGTAGGCGACAAAGTTGCCAGGCGTCGACGCTTCACGGGTGATGTCGTCGCAGTAGGTAGCGTTGCAGACGCACACCACCGACTTGCCCGGCGTTAGCCGCGCCGCGCATGGCCTGTCGGCTGTACACACAGTTATATGTATACTTACCTCAGAGGAAGTGTAGGCGACAAAGTTGCCAGGCATCGACGCTTCACGGGTGATGTCGTCGCAGTAGGTAGCGTTGCAGACGCACACCACCGACTTGCCCGGCGTGAGCCGCGCCGCACATGGCCTGTCGGCTGTACACACAGGTATATGTATACTTACCTCAAAGGAAGTGTAGGCGACGAAGTTGCCAGGCGTCGGCGTTTCACGTGTAATGTCGCCGCAGTAGGTAGCGTTGCAGACGCACACTACTGACTTGCTCGGCACCGGCCGCGCCGCACATGGCCTGTCGGCTGTACACGCAGGTATATATATGTACTTACTTCAAAGGAATAATATGTATACTTACTTCAGAGGAAGTGTAGGCAACGAATTTGCCAGGCGTCGGCGCTTCACGGGTAATGTCGTCGCAGTATGTAGCGTTGCAGACGCACACTATCGACTTGCCCGGCTCCGGCCGCGCCGCACATGGCCTGTCGGCTGTAGGCATAGGTAAGTTTGTATATGAGTTAACAATAGGTATGATGCCTGGGCAGGACTGACTCACTTCGCGATTCCGTTGCGCGGTTATTATTGTTAACTATCGCCACCCATGGGTGGTAATAACCAGCGACCAGAAAGAGCGCGCGTTATGCGATAGAGAGAGACGGTCGGATGCGGGTTAGCTCCGTCCGATCGTCGGATGCGAACGATAGTTTTTTTTAGGGAGCGAGGCTTCTGTACCTAGTACTAATACTTATTCTGTGGCCTGGGCTAAAAATTATATCATCATGTTTTGTCCATCAGTTATAATTATCTAAAAATATTGAATGAACATGTATTTTTTGCTTTATCAAATTAGTAAAAATTGACAAAGATAAAGCCATCAAAGCCCAGGAGTGGGCTTGTGGCGTCACTAATAACTAAAAATTGTACCATGGAGTGACGACACGCGAAACTTCAAAGAACTGTTTCGTTATTTTCAGTCTCTATACTTTTAGGTACTTGAAAAAAGGTAAACAAAAAAACCACGTGACTCGGCTCGTTCAGCCAAAGTAATGTTTTGTATCTGTGGCACAATACCACTGGCTGGAATATACTTAAGTCTTATTGTGCCCTATAGGTATATCCTTAAAAATTCAGGGATCTAGCTTTAACCAGCATAAAATTACAGGAGGTTGAAAATGGCCTGAATGGCTTCGAGAAAAGGATGATACGGCCGTGCCTTTGTATTGCTCGACTTGACGGGGGGGTGGATTTCACAGCGTTTCGAACGCCGTCATCACCAATCCCGAAATTTCGACGATTCACTTTAAGAATGTATCCCATTATTTCGATAAAATCCGAAAATAGTACCTACTATTTTCTTGTTTTGATCAAAAATTATGTAATTTTTAAAAAGATGTCATCATAATATCGGGATTGGTGATGACGGCGTTTGAAACGCTGTGAAATCCACCCGGGGGCACTGCTGCACAGATAAACGAAGACCACTTACAAAAAGAAATGAGATCCTATCAAACAGATTAAATGTAAAAAAGGTGCAAGTCTCGCAACACAGTTCTTCTATAACAAAAAAGTTTAGAGCTGTAATGTTAAACCAAGTCGGTTATTTTAGTCAGGACACCCCCCCGTGTCCACAGAATTCGATTTCCACCGACTTGCCTATCACTTAACCGTGGAGGAACACATTTTATAGTTAAATAATGGGCATGTCGGTGCAAATCGAATTCTTCAAGGAGATAAATTCTACATTTAATTTATTATTGATAGGATTGATTAGATTTACACAGATATACAATGTGTCCCAGGGGCAAGTGACCAGCTAGTGATTGTTGAATATTCACTCGAAGTCATCGATAAAAAAAATATTTCAGAGGTATACAACAATTGGTATTTTTTTGTTATTTCTTTTATTTTAGTGAAGTCAGCCGACGACAGCACTACTTTTGCGAGATTTTCTTGGCTTTGACTTTATTTTCTATTCTGTATTTGTTTTTGCATAGCCAATATTGTAACTAATTCGATTAAGCTACAAAAACTAACCAAAATAAATTACACATTTAGAAATTAAGGAACAAATTTGAAAATAAGCTAAAAAAAACGATTATTTTTTATTGTTTTGACGAAAATTCCGAAAATTGTCCCATACTTCGTATTTTTTTACAATTTACTATTAAACTACATGATATTCTCTAAAATATCTCGAAACAATGTTATTAGTTATTATTAATACTTTTCGAAATATTTCAATAGTAGTGCAACAAGTCGGCTGACTTCACTACAATAAAAGAAATAACAATAAAAAAAAACAAATGTTGTATACCTCTGAAATATTTTTTTTTATCGATGACTTTGCGTGAATATTCAACCATCACAAGCTGGTCACTTGCCCCTGGGCCACATTGTATTAGACCGGACAGATATATCAGAGCGGGTAAATAAATACTGATAAGAGCACACCGCGTCAAAAATAACTTAGGGCCGATACAGACGGACTGCAACCCAACTGCAACTCCCTACGATTTGTATGGGAACTGCATCACAACTGCGCAGTCGGCGTGCAGTTCTTTTTTTCTTCTTTTTCCTAATCAGAACACGATACTGAACAGCAACGCAGTTTATTTTTTCTGGGGAGATGGGGGGGGGGGAGTGCATGCGCTCTCCACGGCCGCGAGTAGCAAACCCGGACAACGGATGAAACCCCGCCCGGACGTTCCCCGGACGCTCTCTAAAAGGGGATCTCTAATACGGGGAATATCGCATCGTCGCATTTATCAACCGACTCTCGTGAAATTTTGTGAGCAAGTTCGATAATTATATAGATTTTTTTTAACTATTCAGTTTTTAGAACTTTTTCAAAGGGTTGAGTCGTGAGGTGAGGTCTACATCTCACAGAACCGGGTGCCACTTATAAAGCATAATTTAAAACTCCTTTTCTGAAAACATAACACTGTTTGTCCTGATATTTCGCATGTTTTATTTAATTGTAAAGAATGGTGCCATATACAACTAGGGTGGTAAAACAAAAAAAGGCCGAGATCGCAGATGTTTGCGGCCCGAGCTGCAAGCGAGTATAATTTTATGTCTACACTTGTGTGGCATAAAATAACCTAAATCGATTAATGTAATCATCCTAAGTCGTAATAAGGTACTTACTTATCGCCAGACACCGGCCGGTGTCGAGTTAAATACTAGATCTTACTTTGACGAAGCCTATAAGTTACGCAGTACTATTTATTTATTTATTTTATTTATTGGAGAAACAACAGAAGTAAATGTATAACAGACATAATTAGTCGAGCAGATAACAATTTAGCCATGCACTTACTTCCTAAAACGCTCTCACTGAGACATACATAATGTGGAACATGTTATACTACACTACTAAACTACTAAAGTACTACACTACTAAAGTAGGTAGCCAAGTATTTTGAGTTCCACTGTTTGAGGAGCCTTTGCTAATTCACGGTATCTGTACCTACACGATCCGAACTCGCGAAATCAGAACCGAGAAATGTCCGAATGGGCACCGTCTTATGAATGACAGCCAACACACATAAGCGCTAAAACAGACAATTTTCAAACTTATATCTGGATTGTAAGACTTAATATCATATAACATCGTATCCATAAAAATAATACGGCGTATTCCGTTCATGTTTCCTGGGATGAGATAAGGCTGATTTAGACAACATTTAGCGTGCCCGATGATTTTTTTTCTAAATATAAACAAATATTAAAGCCATTATACGTAAAAATACAAGTTTGGTTAGTTTTCTGCAAATTCAAAATATTTTTCATTTAACACTAAAAAAAGTAAATAACAAAAACATTTATTGCGGCGTTTCGTCTCTTTAGATCTAGATCTTAGTAGATTCAGATTTGTAAAATTCCTGTCATCTATTTACAAAACAAATAAACATTTGATATTGAATTTAATTTTAGCCAAGTCTAAAACGATCTTAAACTACGTCCTTAATTATTTCCCATTGGTTTGAGGAATGCCATACCAATGGGAATATCTCCAAAAAAGGACTTCGGGAATATTTTCAAAATTCCCCATGAAACCTGGAAATATTTTCGTATCATTACTCACCAGCAACGACGCTCGCCAATATCACCAGACCGCAAACTACGGCAGTCGCCATTCTGACGTGTCTTTGTCTTGGCTATCGGAGCCGCACTGGGCCCCGGCGTATTTATCCGCCAATTATTGGGGCAGCTGAACAAAGCTCGTACCTAACATTGAACGTGAGTCCGTGACATGCAGCGATTCAAACTATATCGCTGCGACTATTGGGTTAACTTATCAATTAACCATACTTAACCCCGTACCTAGTAAAGATGTTAAATATCACGTTGCCAATGTATGCTCTCAAGTCTCAACGCAAGTTAAGTATTCACGAGAAAACACCAGTTTTAGGCAAGGTGTCATAAAGCGTGCGAGCATTCTTCGTGGAAGCCTTTGAGGGAGACCTATGTTAGCAGTAGACGTCGCAAGATTGCAATGATGATGACTAAATAACATGACCGTAGGTTATATTTTATAGGTTTCGGGCTTGTTTTGCACAACTCGACGTCTCATATTGCCTCTATTTTGCGTGAATTAGACCAGCGGTCGGTAACCTGCGGCCCTATATTCCGGTCTGTATTGTGGTCGTTATATTCCGAACAGTATAAAATAACGAATGCGGCTCGCGTTAATATCCTTAGCTACTATATGGCCCTTGGCTGCTAAGCGGTTGCCGACCGCTGAATTAGACTATTATGCACTACGAGTAATATTATCAGCGCAGGTATTTAATGTAGTTTCCGCAATTCGCACGTTTGACCCACAATTAAGTAGGTAATACTTAGGTTTAGGTATTTATGTAGCATCTGATCTAGCATAAATAGGAAAGGCATTTATGTAATTCAGTAGGCTTATGATGCTACGCTGTCACACGATAAATAAATGATAAAGCATCCGTCATTCTCACACACTATTCGTCAGTAAATGACAGATGCTTTATCATTTATTTATCGCGTGACAAAGCGTAGCATCATAAGCCTACTGAATTCATTGAGTCGTCTTTTCATTCCGTATTGAGATAATAAACCGGTAGTTCAATGTCAATAGGTATGGTCATTAAAGAAACGTTTTAGAATAGTTTTCCAAGGGCGTTACTTATCTCTGTAGTGTACTGTACAAAATATCCCATCAAAAACATTACATGTAAAAAGATGCAAGTCTCGCAACGCAGTTCTTCTTCAACAAAAAAGTTTTGAGATATAATGTTAAACCAAGACAGTACCGGGGGGGGTGTCCACAGAACTCGATTCCCACCGACTTGCGTATTTACCCGTGGAGGGAGGATTCTTTATTTGAGAAGTATTAAATGTTCCTCCACGGTTAAATAATAAGCAAGTCGGTGGGAACCGAGTTGATTTGAGAGTGATTTGATAGGCTAAAAACTAACTATGTTTAAAATTTGGAGCATGAGGGTCTGCTAGAAGTACCTTAGAATTATGATAATCAGTCAGTGAATCAGTAAGTCAGTCAGTGACAAAACTAAGGAACTTTGACGTACAATAGTTCTTAAACTACACGTTGAAATTGAATGTTATTGAGAATATACTTAAGTCTTATTGTGCCCTATATATCCCTGAAAATTCAGGGTTCTAGCTGTAGCCAGCACAAAATTACAGGAGGTGCCTTTGTTTTGCTCGACTTGGCGGGGGCACTACCGTGCCCCCAGATAATATCGTTATAAGTATCATAAGGTGTTGGGAAATAGGGAGTAAAAATACACACTTTATGCAATATTATTGTTTATTAAAAAACTGTACAAAAATAGTTATCACTTATAACATAGGTACATCTATTTACACATCATCATCATTATCGTCTATGAACTAGTACATCTACTGCTAAAAATAAATAATAAAACTACGGTCACTTAGGCGCCTATTCTAGGTCTATTCCTAGGTAGTGAGTTTTAGGTACCTATAAATAGATTATTTATTCTCTTAAATAAAGCATTCTCATGAGCTGGAAAGAAACGCCGTTCATGAAATAGGTACTTAATAACGAAATTGAATGATTCGAGTTACAGTACATAACATGCTTCTAAAACGACCTATTGATTTTACCGAAGTCACACCCATAATGAAAGACGTATCCGAGGCACAAAGCACATTATGACAAGAAATGTTTACAAACCGTTGATTTTTTATTACTCGTCGTTTAAATCTACTTTAACACACATCATCTTACATTTGTACGGTACATTTTCCTTCATATGCTCATCCAAAGCTACAACTTTCTCAAAATGCTCAGATGCGGCAGGAGACATTTCTACATTATTTACTGCTCGATATCCGTTACCCAAATTAGGATCAGTTTGTTTAGCCTTCAAGGCTTCTGACAATTTACTGAGCAAAGGGCTTCTAGGTCTATTTAGAGGTAACAACTGACTGGGGTTACTAGCTCTCCCTTGAGACAGTGGAGTCGTTTTAAGACTTGGTTTTGATGGCGATTTAATTTTCGGAGATACATGAGACAGACCTGATGAAACGGGTTTACTAATTGATTTTACTGAATTTGATTTTAACGGAACTCGAGGACTGGATGCTCGACTGGGTGATGTCAGAGGCTCTAATCTTTTTGGAGAGCTTTTTGCTTGACCCCATCCATTCCACGGGGTCGGTTGTCGAACTGGTGGTTTAGGCTTAGGCTTAAAACGTTTGTTGTTGGAAACTTTAGGTTTTGTAGTTGTTGGGACTTCCTTGGATTTACTTTTCAAAGCCGGGCGTGGTGTCGTAGGACCAAACGTCACTGTTACCTTGTTTTTAGTAAAAGGGTTTAGCAAAACAGGTTTCTTTAGGCCTTGCAAGCCTTTGAATGGGTCTTTGGGGTCTAGTGGAAAGATTGGTTTGTTGATGTGCGTTGGAATCGGAGAACTTGCCGCTGACGGTATTCTGAACGATTTAGGCGGGCTGCTTTCTTTTCCTGTACCCACTCGCGTTGTCCCTAACTTTGTTGTTGCTGCTCTAGGCCTAGATGTTGTAGACTGAACTTTTTTTGCCTGTTTTCTTTGTGCGGATGACGGTTGTTTGCTTTGCAGCATTTGCCTTGATTTTTTCCGTGCACTTGGTGCATTTCTTGAACCCATAGGAAGTGGTATCGCAAACAATTCAAAATGCTTATTGCCAGGTGGGGATAGAATAGACCGCAACCTTTCGGGATCTGTAACTTCGTTGTGAATTGATTCAAGTCGATCGTTTAAATCAGTGTGTATAGCAAATAACTTATCATTTACGTCCTCCTGATGATTGGATATCATCTGAATAACATCGTTTGGATGGGGAATTGGTGGTAATTCTTTTATGGGATTATTTTTCAGTGTAGCTTTTATAGTTTTTTGTAAATCTTTTGCAAGTTGTTCCGCATGTGGCGTTAAGTTTAATGGAGCACTGTTTTGTAGAACTTGTTCAAAAGCATCACGTCCAGTAAAGGCTACTGGTGAATTTAATAAATTATGTGCATGTTTCTGTACTGTTGCACTTACATCAGCAAGAGTTGGAGTATTTAATGAGTTTTGAATAGTTCTCATCGTGTTTTGAGTTTGAGATTTGAGATTATCAACAACTGTATCTATAGACGTCGGCTGTAAGGGACTTTTTAGAACTCCAGCTCTGGCCTTTGTAATCGGTGAATTCAATACGTGCTGCGCACTTTTCTGAATAGATGTACCTATATCAGATAAAGTAGGTGTATTTAAAGTTTGCTGAATATTCTTCAATGTATTTTTTGTGTGGGATCTGATATTACCTGCTACTTCATCGATGGAAGGAATGGATTGTATATTGCCAAGTATATCTCTAGAGGGAGCCACACCTGAAGATTTTAAAATGTTTTGAGCGGTCTTGTGAATAGAATCGCCTATATTAGCTGAAGGTTCTAATGTCTGTTGAATATTCCTAAAAGTATTTTCTGTTTGAGCTTTGAAATTATCAACTGCAGCATCTACGGAATTTCTTGATGATTTTAAGATCTTATTCGTATTTGTTTTAATAGCAGTGCCCAAATCGGAATCCCTGGGAATCTGAAATGTGTTATGCAATTGCTTTATCGTGTTTTCTGTCTGTGACCTAAGGTTGTCAACAGCAGCATTAATCGGGGTACTAGCCTGCAATGTCTTTCCTAAGTTACTTCTACCAGAACTCAGTAAACTATTAGCATTTTTCAATAAATTATTATGTATGCTACTTAAATCAGGAGGGTTAAATGCTTCATGAATGTTTCTTATTGTGTCTTCAGTGCGAGACTTTATGTCTTCAGCAAAGTTTTGCATTACATTGTTTGCTTGCAAGGTCGGTTTATTTGTACTTTTTGGAATGTTCAATAGATTCAAAGCGTTTCTTTGTACGCTAGAAGTTATTTCGGCTAAAGTTGGATTATTTTCTGAACTGCGGAACATTTTTGCAAAATCTGAATTACTGTTAGACTTAAATTTTGGCTTTTCAGGTTTGTGTTTCTTTTCAGGGCCTACGGATAATGTAGCCCCTACCAGACCTCCGTCGTTACCTAATGTTGAAGCCAAATTCAAAGGTTTGAAGTCTATCGACTTGGGAACTGCTAGTTTAGCTTTATATCTATTCAAATTCAACCCCGGAAGGTTTGGTTTTTGTGGGCTCGATCCGAGTATTGACGGAATAGGTTTTAACTGAATAATATCCAAGTTGATATCCTCTAAAGGTTTCAAAGGTGGTAACAGGGGAATCGAATTGGAGGATCTGCCCCCAGCGGATACTACTGGTTTAACTTCCGAAGCAAAATCATCAGAATCTATCTCAGAAGAACTGTCATCGTCGCTAGTGGTCCTTGCTAAACCATCTAATATCTCCGAAACTCTGGTCCTTATTTCATCTAAAGTTGGAATATTAGCATTTAAACCAGATATGTCTGGAAGGCTAAAGCTTGGTGTCCTAAATATATTCAAATCATCAAAATTGATCAGTGGAGTCGGTTGCACAATCGCACTTTGACGGAAGTTTGTTTCAAAGTCATTAAGGTGATCTATGAGAGATTTAGAATTGGGTCGGAGTAAATTCAAAATCGGATCGCTTGTCAATGAAGTCGGTCGTAGCATATTCATGATAGGGTCGCTTGCTAACGGCTCTAAATCATCTACTGTGTTTTCATTCTTAAGAACACCGGTCGGAGTATTTTCAGGTTCGGTTTGCTCCGACGCTTTAAATAGGTCGCTTTGGCATTGTATTTCCTCTGCATTTCCAACATCAATGTTATCTGTGTCTCGATTTAAGTCATCTTTGAGATTTATTTCTTTGCTCTGTGATTCGTCCATTCCTAGAACATTGTCAATTTCACTTTCACTGATTTCTTCCGATTCGGTATTATCTTCTTTAGATTCTGCCATACTTTCATTATTGTTATGATCCGCTCGCTGTTCGTGTTTTTCACTGGCTATTAAAATAGAATCAGAATTTTTTTGCAGGTCTTGAAAACTGACTGATTCTGCTGATGTACTTGTATCCCTTAATTCGTTTTCAACGGTTATGCCTGATGAAGGAGATTCAAAAGTCGGTTCTACGTTAGATATTTCATCTTCGTTGCTGACTAATTCATTATTTTGACTTCGCTCTTCAACAAAGTCATCTTGTGGGGATATTTCTTCAACATTATTTTCTATATTGTCTAGAGCATTCTTATTACTTTTTTGTAACGCATTCAGTTTATCAATAACGCTTTTTCTAATTTTCTCAATACTTTTAAACGGTCGAGACGTTTCTGGAATGGTGTTACTTCTGTCTTGTGTCACATTAATTTCACTTAGATCAACAGCCGATGAAGGAACATCTTCGAAATCTTCTTGAGAAATAACTTGAATATCGCTCTCACTTCCTTGCTCAAGCGGTTCTGTATCATTAATAATTTCTAGATCATCAATCACATCAGTCTCGTTATTTTCTATGACTTCACTACTTTTTAACTGTGTACTTTCTTCACTAAAGATATCAGAATTTTTTGTATCATCATTTTCCTTAGCCATTACATCAGAAAGTTCATCACCTGTTTCAATTGATTCAGTACTCGAATTTAAAAATGAATCTTCAAGTTCTTCCATATCTATGCCTGCAGATTTATCACTCTCTGATGTCAGCCTTACACAGTTGTCTTCGGACGGACTCGGTACTGCATCTAAAATCTCTGTCATCACTTTTTTTCGTGATATAGTTTGAATATTCGCAGATTTCTTTGCATCTATAACATTGTTGACTTCATTTGAATTTGTTACATCAGTAGTCAATTTAGATGGTTTCCCAAATAAAATCGATTGTGTCGGTATTTTAATAGGATTTCTAGCCTTGATACTGTGTAAGGGCTCTATTTTAATAATGGGTACATTCAACTTTGTTTTTGGTACATTTTTAAGAACATCCAACGGAACAAGTTCCACGTCCTTTAACTTAAATAATTTTTTTAGGGGAAATGAGTCTTGAGTTTTTTCTCCGTTACTTTGAGCCAGCAATAGTGACTTCAAAAGACCCGTATTTTTGGCACTCTGTTCAAAAACGGTATCCTGTTCAGTAGTTGGTGATATATTGCTATCAAAATCATCTCCAATGCTTGATTCTCGGTCTAAATCACCTTTCTCGAGTATATTAGTATGAATATCGTCATTTACTTCCACATCCACAGGACTCACTTGGTTATTTGCCAAGTCAAGAGCATTTGCATCAGCAGTCACATGACGATCTAAACCACTATTACCCGTCTTGACACCTGAATTTGCATTATTGAATAGATTGTTTACATTCTCACCTATTTTTAAAGGGTCTAAATTAAGCACATTAGGTGCTGTTCTTAACCTTAGACTAGATAAAAGTTTGTTCAAGTGATCACCTACTCCAGCGAAATTTTCATGGACATTACTTGCTGCTAAATTACTATCGCGTTGCCTATGAAGCAGACCGCTTGGTAGAGGTAAATTAAGTATATCTTCTATACCTTTTTGGGGCACTGGAGCTCTTTGTAGGGGCTGTAAAATAAAGGACGCCCGAGGGTTACCTAATGGAGAATGTATACACCTAGTTTCCTGTACATGAGATGCTTCAGGCATGGCATCATCAGTGTCCATGTCTCTAGGACTTACGATTATTGTGACCACGTTCCTGGCTTCTTCGGGGTCACCGTCGGTGATGACGTCATCGAGAGCAATGATGTCGGGGACGGCTGCTCGGGCGGCGTCTCTCTGAAGCGCGTCGCGGTACTCTTCGTCGGTAGCCTCTCGGAGAGTCTCGAGCACTGACGAGGCGAGGTCGACTTCAGGATGCAGAAGCGGCTTCGAGTCTTCCTTTGGATCGGGTCTGAAGCAAATACTTTTTTTTTAATTTAACGTATAAATATTATCATATTACTCAAAACCATATCTAATATATGTACTTAATACCTAACTGTTGGAAACATGCTGATATCGAAGCAAATGCTGATATTAAGTAAATATTGCTAAGCAAATAAGAAAATAAACGGATGATTGATGAATGATTTCCATTCGCTACTCGTACCTACTATATCTATCCGTGACTAAGATATTGAGATATACAACGTACAGCCCAGACTACTGCTGATAGTGGGAAGGAATTTGAAACACATGTTCTTTAGGGAATGTACTGCAGATGCACTAAAAAATATTTTTTCTAAATTCAACCAATTTTACTAACAATTATCATCTTTAGTGAAAAGTGGCGATTGGTATCTTTTGCCTAGGAATGACACAAACTTTCTCATGGATAACTTACCTCACGACATTCCCAAAAGCACGGACCGCGTTAGGAAAGAAGACCGATGCGGCGCCCTCGGAGTCGGCGTCGCGAGCGCGGCACGGGCAGTCGTCCACGCCGTCCAGAGCGGCGCGAGAGCCAGACGCCACGCCCACAGGTCCCGACGCGACGCCCACAGGACTAGCTGCGAGGTCCACGGTGCCAGCCGCGTGGTCCAGGTCATGCTCCGATGCCAGACGTATTGACTCCCCTGTCCAGCCGGGAGGACATGGGCAGCACAGTTTGGAATGCGTTTCGGTCCCATTAGTGACATCTTGTGCTGATATCTGTGAAACGAAAAGTAATCTCGTTGAAAATTTTCAATTTCTTGAAAAAACTAAATGCACGTTGGTGCAAATTTAAACTCTAGTAGTACATACAGTCAATGCGGCACTGATTTGAGCATTATAAACAACCATCAACAGCCCAACAGGCATCAAGGGCAAGATACCCAACCCACAACTCTTGGCTTTGGTAAATATACCTGACATCTCCCTCGATTCAGATCATCATCATCAGATCAACCGTCTTATGCTCTGAATTTTATAGCATGTAGTCCTAAGGTCAAAAAGTTTATTAGTATTTGACTAATTAATTGTTTTCTGCCGTGAAACTACCTATTGGCTATAGTAACATGTCGCATGTATTTATTTTTGACGATGTATCTACAGCGATGTGGAAATAGTTAGAACCTATGAACCTACATTAAATACCTTTGGCAACAACAAATTGAAAAAATAAGAGTGTAGCAATTCCACATTTGGCGAATGACGAAATGCAGTTTATTCACGTGGATGACGGAAATAAAATTGGTTCCCCCTTCTGTCGAAGAGCCACAATTATAAATTATTATTGCATTGCTAGCACACTATAGAAAAACCATCATTCATTTATTTTTCTGTTGAGAAGCTGGGCAGATATGGAAAGACAGACGAATAACCAAATCAACTAAAGTTCGACTAATGAAATGTCTCTTCTTTCCTATACTTCTTTATGGATCTGAGACCTGTACCTCTAGCACAACTGTGACACGCGACTCTTTTTCGCGCGACAAATGCTACCTATCTCTTTCCACTCAATATTGTGTGACAATGACAGGTGATGCTCTGTCGCGCGAGAAACGAAGTCGCGGTCAGTTATGCTAGACGTACTGGTCGCTTAGATTACAGGACCGCCGTAAGATCGACGCCCTAGAGATGTGGTCAACTTGGACAACTTTCCGGACCAATATTTCTATCTTAAAAGAGCTTAAGATCAAAGAACGGCTTTCGTCAACTGGGCCATTACGAATTCTCAAGTTCTTTGGCCACATCTCCAGAAATGAGGGATCGATAGAGCGGCTTGTAGTACAAGGTCAGGTAGAAGGGAAAAGATCTAGAGGACGATGTCCATCGGGACAGACCTACTAAAGACACTCACCAAATCATCCGTGGTTGAGTGCTCTCGCAACACTTTCAACCGCCAGAAATGGAGAGACATCGCGAAGGAAAGTTTGAAAGTCCACCAACAAGAAACCGAAAGTCAAGATACAACGTCCGAACAGCCACGACCACTCTGACAAGAGTGTACGACTAAGAAGAAGATTTATTTTCTGTTAACTTTGCTTTGCATTGACTCCGCTACCCAAAGGTTGTCTGGAAGAGATCGCTGTTTAGCGATAAGACCGCCTATTGCTTACCACTTTTTTATATACATAAGTTTGCATTTTTTTAGTGTGCTATAAAGTATGATTGTATAGGGTATTTGACAACAATCAAAATAAATTCATTAACTCTAACCAGCAAATTACGCTTCCAAAACAGCCCGAATAAAATCATTCAAACTTATTTTCGTGCCATCAACGATTTTACAATGACGAAAACTAAAAATAAGGCACCATGTTGAGCATGACGTCACAAGATAGTATTTCATACTAAACTGCATACTTTCGGAGCGTTTTGACACTTCATAAAATGAAGCTGATTTGAACTGTCATCAAGTAGCCTATTGTGTAAGTATTGTATAAAATAAACAGTACAGCGCTATTATCATGAAAAAGATTCATACAGGTATCGGGTATCGACCTATGAATCGTCACAAGAGCTGGCACGAATGGATTAAATGAGTGAATGATAATGTTTATGTGTGCATCACAAAATTATTAAATACAGGTTGATTCAATAAGCGATAATCGTGTTTCTAGTCTGATAACTTCGTATCCCAGTCTAAATTGTGCATATTATGAACAAAAAAAAACCCTACCTTGTTTGCTCACTTACGCCGTGAAGCGCGGAAATTGCAGCGAAACATCTAAATTTCGTATGAGTTTCGCATATTTTCGCCCTGATTTCATACCAGGGTATAAATGAAATAAAAACGCCATGATAGTAAAATATTTTTAGCGAACCGTTAAATTTGCCTTTCTGCCACATCTTTCATCTGTTTAGTCTTAATAATGTGCAGATTATATGTATTTTTAATTTTATTTATTTTTTTAATAATGAAGAAGTGTTATGTAATTTTTTATAAAATATTTGGAGCCTCCCGTATACGAACGTCACTCAACAGTGACAATTGACATTACTTTTGTTCTAACCATTCGCGCCAGGTCTTGTGAATCGACCTGTACATAATACAGGATGGCCCATTTCGATCGGTCAGTATGGGAAAGGAAAGTCTGAAACTATAAGACATACCTACGAAGATCTGTTCTTAGGAACCATGTCATCGATTTTAGGGACATAAAAACTGCATACATAGATTTGAAAAAAAAATACTTTAACCGGGAATCGAACCCGGTCGTTTTGGAAAATAAAACTTCCAGATCACATGTTTATCGTCCTCGGCTTCGTCTTGGCCGACATTTGCATGTGATATGAGACATTTCTTACTTAATTTGGCCTCGGTATGTAATGTAGGTACTATTGTCAACATCAAACAAAAGCTAGGCGTAAAATTGCTCTCGTTCTTCAAACAGCGCAGCGGATTGAAAGGTTTTGATTGATACCTGCGTTACAATACAATGCGTCTTATGATGTAAAGAAAAATTAAAATGTCCAAAAATAATGGCATTGAATGTCAGAGTCTTTACCTATAACATAAGTTTCTGTCAAAAAAAAATCTTGAGACAAGCTTTTCTTGCCGACTGTAGTAAATAATTGCACGACAAAACTCATCAAATGAGCCCAAACACAGTGGATTTATCTTATATGATTTAGGTGATCCTATGGCTACCATCCGGCTCCATCATCAGATCAGCTTCATGTCATAATAATATTGCATTGTCATCTAATTTAAATAATTATCCTTGCATTTCAGCTCAATCGTAAACCGGGAAATGGTTCAAATTTAACTTGGAAGATTTGATTACACAGACACACAGACAGACATCGGGACAGGTGAAACTAAATAAAAACTTGTAAAAATATGAAAAATACTCACACTATCTATCGCCAACAAATGAAAAACCAAAACTGCCCACCACATTTTCCACAGCGGTCACATGGAGACCTCCCAAATGAAACTGAGTCATCTCTCGATTTGCTTATAATCATTTCAATTATCTTATGGAATCTGTAGAGATGGTGATACGGAGACTCGAGTGTGACCGATAGCGGGGACGTGACAAAAACGCTGAGTCCGCGAAAACGCTGATTATGGTTTATCTAGTAATGTGGGTTACTAGTGCTTTGCCGCTCGACTTTCACTGTGCGGAAAGAGAATAGGATTAATTTTGGGGGGCGCTGTAATGCTTTTGTACCGTATGTGCCGTATTTTCTGTTCTGTGGCCATACTGGTTAGGTTAGATCCGTTTTTCGCCACGCCTATTCTCTTTCCGCACAGACTCTATGTGAGAAGGAATTATACTTAGGTAGATACTAATTAAATTACTTAGCCGGGAATGGGTAAGGCTGCGGAGCGTTTCTACCGCCCTTTCTGTTGTTTTACGAAATATTAATGTATACGATAACAGTTATCTTATACAATCAATAAGATTAGATTACCTACACAAAAAAAAAGTTGTCATTCATAATTTTGACGACCGCTTTAGCTTAGTTGGTAGTGACCCTGCCTACGAAGCAGGAGGTCCTGGGTTCAAATCCCGGTAAGGGCATTTATTTGTGTGATGAGCACGAATATTTGTTTTTTTTTTTTTTTTTTTTTTATACAACTAGGGTGGCAAACAAGCGTACGGCCTGTTCCTGAGTCATGGATGTTTTCTATCTATTTAAGTATTTGTATCTATTAACCCCTCGTATGCGGCGAAAAAATTTGTTATTGAAAAATTGAACTTAAGCTTAAAACATAACTTGGCACGGATCCGTGTCTGAGCATACGAGGGGTTAAATATATCGTCGTCTAGTATCCATAACACAAGCCTTATTGAGCTTACTATGGGGCTAGTTCGATTTGTGTAAGATTGTCCCCTAATATTTATTATTATTATTATTTATGTCTTTCCCGTACACGAGACAATAGTGTCCCGGCCCTTTGGGAGGCGTGCGCGGAGCCGAAGCCAACACGTAGAGGCCCTTTCGACAATTTAATGAAAGGCAACGTGTACACCCAGCGGATGCTGTCCCTGCCCGTGTCACAGGACGCACGCAGAGACAGCCCCCGCCAGATGCAAGGACTATTGTTGATTGATGGAATCTAAATTTACTGGGTTATGGTGGTGGAATTATGGACTAGATACTGGTCTATGGATTGAGACATGACGGCGCCTGTCAGGAAAAGTGTCTCATGGCTTTCGCGGCACTGACAGACCGTGACTTGCCCTCCGCTGATGGGCCCCTGTTAAATAGCGACATTATGAGCAATGGCCCAGGGGCAACACCGCTGCCGAGGGCTGCAGGGTGTCGAGAGGTGTGCTGCGCTTTCTCCGAGGGTACTCGCGGCGTTATGCCTTTTATCACTTCCACGCCTGGAGCATATAGCTCTCGCGACTCCACTCTGGACGGCCGGTTAAGGCAAGCCAGAGGCGGAGGTCCTTTCACTAAATCCCATGACCCTCCCTAAGGACCCCCCGGAGCACTCGGGTACGTGGGGTCGCTACTTATTATTTATTATTATAATATATTTAACGATGAAACCAACATTTATAATAGAATTAAAATTGACTTAATAGAGATTAATGTTATAATAATCATGAAAAGTTAACGAGTTCAGAAAATAATGCATTAAGCCAAATTAAGAATTATGGCTTTCAAATGTTTTCATCACACTTGCTCGAAAATGGTGTCATTACACGTAGGTTCTGCGGGCCGTAAATGACCTATTACGCCCTAGGGCGTAATGGTTTTCTTTTTAAATTTGAAACGCTGAGTCTGTTTTACTCTTATTTGTCATGTTCAAAGGAAACGCCAACTTACTTTTTTAACTTTTATCACTGAAATATTTATTTAAAGATAACTTATATTGCAAATACATGTAAACACATATTTCTGTAACATTAATTAAATGTTTAAATAGTGTATTTCAGTATTTTGCAAATATAAAATCATCTAAAATGGCCGTTTTAGGTCTTTACCGCTATGGTTTCCGAACGTGACTTGACATTCGCATTGTCTATGGGCATACGAGTATGTCACTAATGTCACTGTCTGGTTTAATATTTTCTTGTCATATTAGTAAGGTTATATTATTAAGAATATTAAGATTTCCTCACAAGTGTCATGAAAAACATTGTGTGTGTGGCATTAAAGCCCTCGGTTTCACCTCGGGCTTATAACAAACACTCAACACTCGTTTGTAATTCCTTACTTACCGCCCTAGATACACAATGTACTAATGCGACCCGATATGGACCCGAAATTTCTAGCCACTATAAACTCCACGAGGTGACGACCTGCGCTACCTCATGCAGAGGACTTCAGGATCTCATAATGAACACTTTGTCTCACCATACAGTTTAAATCTTGAATTATTCACGTATCTACTGACGAGTTTGTACGGGACGCTCGGTGCGCGAGCCCGACGCGCACTTGACCGGTTAATTTCTAATTTCCAAAAATAGCATACCTACAGTCTTTTGCTTAAAATTATGATATTTTTGCATAAGACAGGCGCCGCTAATCTCTAAGGTTGGGTTATTAAGCCCTTCTGGCATGCGTGTGAACGGCTTTACATCATCTATTTACCAAGATTTAAGAAATAGTTTTGGTCACGTAGGTATACTTACGTGATCAAAACTTGTACAAACACAACGGTTACCCTACCCTGTTACTAACACGAATCGATTTTGCCATTACATGTTTTGTTCTACTCATAAATTCATATCGTCCCTATTGGTCTACCTTGCGTTAAGTCAGGATTGGCTCATTCCGCGATTTCGCCGCGCGGCTGCTAGTACCAAATTTGCCGTTCCGGAGGGGCTTAGCCAGCGACCAGAAATCCCAAGCGTTCAGGCCCCCACCTAGTCCAACCCTATCGAGGTGGACCGGGACAAGCGACCTTGTTCGACTCCAGGCGCCCCCGGCCCCCACCCAGTCCGATCCACTCAGGGTGGGCCGGCTAGCGACCTGGTTCCATCCACCCCAGGGAACGCCACGGCCGACCTCCCGGTCAAACAATCGGTTCGCGAGTTAGTGTAGTTTTATTTTTTATGAAATAGGGGGCAAACGAGCAGGCGGGTCGCCTGATGGTAAGCAATCACCGTCGCCCATGGACACCTGCAAATATCTTGGCAGCCGACGATACGAGTCGGCCTCCGTTGAATGCGGTCTAGAGGGAGAAGCTGGTACTGGGGAGCCCCAGCCCACAGATGAGAACAGTATTCCATATGTGGACGGACCTGCGCCTTATAGAGCTGTAGGCGGTGGGCCGGAGTGAAATACTGTCTCGATCTGTTGAGTACACCAAGCTTCTTAGAGGCTAATTTAGCCTTACCCTCTAAATAGCCGCGGAACTGGACTTCACTCGATATGTCGACGCCAAGAATTCCGATAGTGGCAGTTAGGGGGGTGCTCTCGAAACGAGGTGATGCAACAAACGCGAGCTTTTAGCGGTTAAAGCGCAAACCTGTGTCTTCGTAGGGTTAAAACGGACTAGATTAAGTTCTAACAGCTAGATTCTGTGCGGAAAGAGAATAGGCGTGGCGAAAAACGGTACGAACCTAACCAGTTAGGCTTTTTTTTTTTGCAAATACGGTAGAAAAGCATTTTAGCGCCCCTCCCCCCCCCATCTAAATCCTATTCTTTTTCCGCACAGACTTTAAGTTGATCACAAGTTGATTAGTAAACAATCCTGTGCAAAACGGAACGCTATAAGATTATTGCCAGTATATTGAAAGAAAATAACAATACGGGAGACATACACCTTAATTGACTGTCAATATATTTCTTTGGTTGTAAAATTTCACCTAAGGAAATTTTATTTTCCAAAATTTTCATTTTTCTCTGTATCTTGATTATTGTTTTAAATTATTTTTTTACTGATAATACATACAAAACTAGCCGTTGTGTGGACTTTTTGTCTAGTGTTATGGCAACATTCAAGCGTATACAAACTCAATTCGCAGCTTGTCAAGGGAATTTAAAAAGTTTTCGTTTGAAGTCGTTATTTGGGTACGTTACGGCAATAATTATCAGAAACAAGAAGAATTGGCGGGCTAATGCTACTATAAATATAGAATTACAATTTAGCGAATTAATTTGTGCTCTCAATTCTCCATGTGCTCGTAAAATCAAAAGAGATCTATTGCTTTGTCTATAGATCTAAAACTGACAACGTTTTTTGTAAGCATCTTGCAATTTGTTATTCAGCAAAATGGAAGATTTTATTAAGATAGAGAAAATCGGCGAAGGAACTTACGGTGTTGTGTACAAAGGAAAAAACAAGGTGACAGGGCAGTTCGTGGCTATGAAGAAAATTCGTCTGGAGGCTGATGATGAAGGCATACCATCGACCGCTATCAGGTTAGTTTCCCCACTTTTCATACACTGACTAATTTCTCATTGCATCAATCAATTAAACATTCCAGTGGATTAGATAAAGCCTTAAGAAATCCATTTCTACTTTTCATAACCTAACTCTTGATTTACTTTCAGCATTTTCATCAAGGATATTGCTATTTACCTGTTGAAACGGACAAAACAAATATAAGTAATGTGATATTGTTTACACTAACCTTATTAAAGTTAAATGACTATTTGGCTGACTAAGCAACTTTTCAATAGCTTGTGAAATGTCATGGGATTTTCTATTTATACAACTAACTATATTGTTGAAACATGTGGTTATCATAACAATATCTTAACCTATTCTCTCCTAGTAATATGCGAAAAAGAAAGCTCAGCTGGCACACATCATTGTGCCATCTGATAACAAAATTAATTTGTTATCAAAGCTGTTTTATTTATTTTATTCAGGAGAACCAACAGGTATAACAATACAAGTAGAAACTTCAGTAGAAATACAGAGCCAAGTACAGGAACTCACTCCAGTTTGTATTTAAACAAAACTAGTTACATGTTATGAAAACAATAAAGAAATTCTGAACGGGCAATATCTTGTCTAATCTTAAATGAAGCAAGTGTAGGCAATAAATTGGCATAATTAGTGGTGGAGATACTGAGGAAATAACTGGTTTAAATAAAAAAGCAGCACTGAAAGCTGAAAATTACAGTTGCATATTCCCTTAATCATACTGTGTGTCTTGGTGAACCTGCTCGGAATGTTTACAGAGGTGAAATAAGTTAAATGTCCCTTTTTTGCTTCGGCTTAGTGGAGGAAAAAGAATTCTGTGTGTTATAGGTAAAAAACTTAACTATAAACAGTCTTTCTATATATTTATAAATGTGCCTACATAAGCAAGGGGATCTTAGCTTATATCTAGTTTGCCACAGTCTATTGATAACTGGTGTATAAGTATTATTCACAGAAGGGTTCATTCACATATTACATGACTCAACTTTACTCACTTTTAGGCCCCCTCCCCAGTGTAACATTTCATGGATGACCCACAATTAATCACAACACATACACCGTTTCAGAGAAATATCATTGCTGAAGGAGCTGAATCACCCAAACATTGTGAAGCTGGAAGATGTGCTTATGGAAGAGTCCCGGCTGTTCCTCATCTTCGAGTTCCTCTCCATGGATCTCAAGAAGTACATGGATTCACTGGGCTCTGGAAAGGTATGTTTATATATTGAAATTGGGTTTAGCTTATCTAATATTTGTTCAAAAAAAATTACAAATTAAATTAAAAACCTAAACATTAAACTAAAATACCAAACTAAAACCTTAAAGTAGAAACAATATACACCTAAAATAAAAGCATAAAGAAAAAATCATAAATATATCTTACTTAAACTACCTATACTACCTAAACCTAAATTATATTTAAAAAATTCGGCCCCTTTGACATGGTTCCAAAGATACTGGCAGCGTTTCCTTGCTGTATCGGTATACTTATGCATTAAGCGAGGAAGCTGCCAGCTCTTTAGTCCCTTGTGACGTCAACCAGCTTTTTGGCTATTTCCTTAAGAGTCAATTTTTGAAGTTTCTTTTTCCTTCCTTGATTAAGACTTTTTTCTTCCTTGTTAGATTAATTTGTCCTGTTTTCTCCTCAGTATTGTGGCTTTGTGTATGAACAAGACAGGCAGACAGAATCAGTAATATGGCCTTATTCTTATTATACAATGCCTTATTAGAAGAGGGAAAGCCTTTGCTCACCGGTGGAACATTCTAGACTAAATATAATAACAATAATACAATGCAATTTCTTAGCATAAAATTCGAGATTGATTAGCTATTTTATAAACTTGATTATTTCGTTAATTGTACTGATTATGATGTTAACTCTAGATTTTAAGTTATATTTTGCATACTTATTATATTTCGATGGTATGTAGTGTAGTGTGTAACTGTGTTACATTTAGTTTTGCTTTGCCCTGCTTGCAGGATCCATATAGTAAGAGAGTCTACCTTCTGTGGTTGACATTATACTAAGTGGATTCGTTTTTCGCATGTGTGTATTTTTTATATGGACATTTTAGTGGAAAAAATCCAACAACAATATCTCCAATTAAATTGCTACCTTCAGTCATAACCCTGAGTATGGAATTTCATTGAAAACTGTTATCTTGTATTATTTGCTTACAGATGATGAATCCCAACATGGTCCGCAGCTACTTGTACCAAATCAACAACGCCATCTTATACTGCCACCAGCGCCGCATCCTGCACCGCGACCTCAAGCCACAGAACCTTCTCATCGACCAGACCGGCATCATCAAGGTACCGAATTTTACATAGAAAAGCACCGTGAGACTCAAACATTGAAATAAATGGATCACTCACGCTATAGAAAAGACGTGCTTCGGGAGCATTCGGCGTTCCCTTAATCGAGTATCTTAGTAGTCGTCGGGCAGCGTTCGCGAATACTACTCATGATTTAGAGAATGCCGAATGCTCCTGAAACATGTCGAGTGGATGTCTCGTCAATTGTATAACGTGAGTGATCCGTTTTTAGTATTTCAATAAGGTACCGAATACTTTTATATATTTTTTTTTTTTTTTCATTTTTGATCTGCGATCAGTAAAACTATAAGCAGATTGGTTGTAAGGGTTGCATATCATGTCGAGTGTGTCCTCCAGTGAGGGCATCTACTCATTTAAATTGTATATTGTGATTTGTTGGATTGGAGCCACATTCAGTCAGCGAATATATCTTTTCTTTTCAGTCTTTTTATGTAATCCCTCTCTGTTAGCTTTGCTGCTCCCAGTCCGATGTGCGTGTCGGCCGTGTGTAAGGCACACGGTCGGACGCCCTTGGGTGGTCTGGCCAGCGACCTGGTTCGAGCCCAGTGACCGCAACGGCCAACCACCCGGCCCGACAATCACAATGCTCGAAAGTGGGTTGTGAGTTTGTCAGGTTTAAAAAAAAAAAAAAAAAAAAAAAAAAAAAAAAGCTTTGCTGCTAATTCATTTGGATGTCGTATTAGTCTTTCTTGGTATTTTTTTTGTTACTAACATTTTGTCTGAAATGTATACTTTTATATGAAAAAACATTTTGTCTCAGAAACTAATACTTTTCGGACACGGTGTATGACTTTTTTTGTTGCAAATGTGTTGTACTATAACCCCTTAAAAGGAATGTATGCAATATCCACACACATCCTGTATATGTAAGGTACCGAATGGTCATCATTTCACCAACACCACGCGGGGAACAATGCGTATACCGTAAGCGCCGCGTGTTCCCCAAGCACACTCCACACGATGCGGGGGAGGTTTTAGTCCGTAAGCGTTTGGGGCGCAGACAAACCTGTGGAAAAGAGGACAATAGAGAGATCTCTCTCCAGGCGGGTGTTGTGCCTGGGGACCGAAGTCCGAAGGAAGTTGGTGGGAAGCGGTATATCGCCGCTATACTTACTCAACCACGTATCTACTCCAATAGTTTCATAGGAAAATCGCACTTTTCTACTCGTAACACAGGTGCGTTTTCTATCAAACTATTCGAGTAGATACGTGGTTGAGTAAGTATAGCGACGATATGTGTGTTAGCGTTATATAAAAATATAATAATAAAATCGTTTATTTCAGACGTTAAACATCCATTTTTTTGGTTAGTAGCAAAAGTTATAAAACTAGGTGTTAGTGACGATATAAACACTTCGATAGTGTGATGCAGAACAGTATGGGAATTGTGCCGTTTGTATGGGCGTTGATGTAAACGTCATCTGTCGTGGAATTGCTGTAACTGTCTTCTTCTTCCAACGAGTGTCGCTAGGTGGCAGTGTCGCCTCAAACCCAACAAATTAAATATCATAAAAATCCGTCCACCCCGTTCTTGAGTTATAACTGGTGAAACTAACACAACTTTGTTTTATGTATATAATGTTTTGCCTGATTGTGTATTAACGCTGTGATTCTGAGTTTTGTATTACTCGCAATGGGCTAGACGACGAAAAAAACTGTTTAGTCCGTCAGTTAGATTATTAAAAAATATTGTACATGTAATTTTTTTTTTGGTTGACAAACAACAATGACGAGGATAGAGTGCTTAGAAGTTATGAGTGACGTCACTCCGTGGTACAATTTTCACCTAGGAGGTACGTCACAAGCCCCTACTCCAGAAGTTTGATGATCTATCATTTTGTCGATTTCTAGTATTTTGATACACCAAAAAATACGTGTCCCATATTTTTCCATAATCTAACTGACGGACTAAATGGAATTATATAGTTTTAACCCAGTCGTCATCCCTATTAATAGTTATTTATGCCACACCTGGCTATAAAGTGGCTTTTACCGCACGCTAGGCGTACAGAAAAAGCCGCTTTCTGGCCAAGTGTCGACATAAATGTACACAACACAGGAGGTAATAAAGTAAGCCCTCGATCGCATATTTACGTCCCTCGGTTGCAGCTCGGGCCGCAAACATCTGCGATCTCGGCCTTTCTTTATTGGGCATTTCTCCAGAAATGTCTGCGACTCGTTCATCTGTCTCCATACATTTAGTATGAAAAAGGGCCAGATGAATGAGGTGACCGCAGACATATTTCTGGAGAAATGCCCTATATTACCACCCTAGTTGTGTAATGTACTATTGTGTGCAGGTGGCGGACTTCGGCCTGGGGCGCGCGTTCGGCGTGCCGGTGCGCGTGTACACGCACGAGGTGGTGACGCTGTGGTACCGCGCGCCCGAGGTACTGCTCGGCAGCCAAAGGTACTCATTTCATTTATATGCTATGGCAGGGGTCTCCAAACTACGGCCCGCGGGCCAGATATTATCAAACCGCGTTTAGAAAGGGATTGAGCTCATATGTCATTTTTGAACTAATGCATGATATGACATTGTCAGTGGTAGAGTATGCAGATAAATTAAATTGTTAATTTATCTGTAATTGTTAATTCCCCGCGCGCGCTTACCGCAGACGGACGTGTCACTTTAACTCTCGTCAATTATTCACTTAATTCTCGAGTCAACATGGCAAAAATTACGCTACAAGCCATTGAACAATTAATTAAAAAGGCTGTCGAGCCCATGGAGCTAAAAATTGCCGAAATTCACTTCAAAGTAGACGCAATTTTAGCTAAATTAGAACCAGTTAGCTCTAAGCCTCAAACGGTTAAATTTAAAAACGGCGAGAAACCGGCCGCAGCACGTACACAGCAGGCTCCGAAAACAGACGAACCAGCACCGAAGCCAGCACGAAGAAGCATCCCGGCAGGTACGTCACCAGCAACGACAGAACCGATATCAGCACGCAGCGCGCGTGCGAGTGCGAGGAGCTTACATGCACAAGCTACTGCTGCTGAGCATCGGACGTCACTCTCTCACACAGCGCCCGCAGCCATTGCACCTGTCACCGTCGCACCAGTGTGCAAGTCCCAAGCTGTACCAACGCCGCAAGCGCAGCCGAATGCTCCCGAGTGCACGACGAGCAATAGCGATAACGTTCCATCGCCGTGTGTGGCCATAAGACCCGCGGTTCAGCCGGAAATAAAAACTTCGACAGACTTAACACCAGTGAATCGAGATGAATCGTGGTCGATTGTTTCTCGAAAGCGTAGAAACACCAAGCGCAGCAATATTGTGGTAGGTACCGGAAGCCACCATGAGGACATTAAAGCGGTAGAGCAATTGAAGTACATTCAAGCTTGGTCGTTCCGGCCTGAGACAACTACAGAAAACGTCTTAAATTTTCTTAAAAAAACGGTGAGCTCGGAAGATTACGTTGTGGAAAAAAGAAATATACAAACTAACCGACATGCCTCATTTTTGATTGGTATCCCAGAAAACTTATTTGATACGTTTAATACGCCGACTGTATGGCCCCACCGCGTGAGATTCACACAGTGGTTTCGAACCCGCCCCCGCGACGCGCGGGGACACTATCGCCGCTCCGACGCAATGGAATCGCCCACCGAGTCCGCGCAGCAACGCAACTAAACCACCCGCAGACAGCGCAGTTAACATACCCGAAGTACCGCGCGAACTTGCTATTTGTCATCAAAACATACGCGCTTTGGACAATAAAACGCAGCGACTGGAGATACTCTTGCGAAATGAATTACAATGTGACGTGCTCGCTATGACCGAGCACTGGTTAACTAGCTCTAAATTAAAATGTGTTTGTATAGATAATTTTACTCTAATTTCTAGTTTTTGCCGCTCGAGTTGCGAACATGGTGGTTCATGTCTCTATGTTCGTAATAACATACGGGCGGTCGAGAACGCGGATATTATTGCACTAGCCGAAGAAAGATATTGTGAAATATCTGCTGTCGACTTAATTGATTTCGATCTAACCATCATATGTATATATAGATCTAATTGTCAAATTAGCAGTAATGATTTTCTTTGGTATTTAGAGCGTCTGTTTGACAAGCTGAGTCTTAGCGATAGGGACTGCTTAATTGTAGGTGACACAAACATAAATGATTCTGAAAGTAATGGCCGGCCAGAACTAAAGAAATTGTATGATCTTCTCGGGACCCATGGCTTTATGAATGTGGTGAATTTCCCTACTCGAGTTACGGATACTACATCGACGACTCTTGATCACGCGTACTGGAACGGCGGACGCCCGGCGGTGCGCGCGACGCCCGTCACGACGCACCTCAGCGACCACCTCGCCGTGCGCGTCGAGCTGCAGCGCCGGAGCGCTGCGCCCGAGGCGCCTACTCGCCGCGCTAGAGTGTACTCGCCGCAAAACTTTAGTCATTTTCGAGCGGCCATTCAGAGCGTAGACTGGTATGATGTGGTTCGACGCAACAATCAATCGGTTGCCGGACTGATAGCATCTGTTATCAATATTATTAAAAATAAATTTGAAATATGCTTTCCTATTAAAATCGTACAGAATAAGAAAGCACAATCGTGGGTGACTAACGAAATGTACAATTTTAAAACATTGTTGTTTGAGATGATAGACCTTAGTAGACGTATGCCTGATAATGACCATCTTATGAATTTGATCTCCAGCATGAACGCTAAATATATTGCTCTTTTAAACGCCAATAAAGGCAGTTACTACTTTAATAAAATACTTAATAGTGCGAATACCATTAAGACCATGTGGATGATTATAAATCATGAAAGGGGCAAGAGTCTGCGAAAGGAGGTAGATTTTACAGAACTGATTACGGATGAGAACGGTGTGAAATTTGAGACCAAAAAGGCAGCAGCCGATGCCATGAACAATCGCTTTGCAGGCGCGGCGGCTGCGTGCGGCGCGGCGCCAGCCGACTGCCCGCGCGCGCTCGCCGCGCTACGCGCCGCGCGCCCTCTGGCGGACCGTTGCATCAGGCTGCAACCATTCACAGCGGACGAAGTGCATCGCATCATTACCTCTCATTTAGCCAAAAAAACCACCAGAGACATTTTTGATGTGTCTGTAACTCTAGTAAATTCCGTCGCTGCAGAGCTGTCCCCTGTACTCGCTATCGCGTATAACGAATGCCTCCGTGAGGGCGTTTTTCCAGACTCACTGAAGGAAAGCCGCATCTCACCACTTTACAAAGGCAAAGGGAAGAGGGACGATATTGATGCGTACAGACCTGTAGCAATCATTCCGGTTGTGGCAAAAATATTTGAGTATGGCCTGAGTTCGAGACTAACGAAATATCTTGATTCGATCGATGCACTTTCTGATAGGCAGTTCGCATATCGCAAAGGTCTCTCAACGACAGCGTTGACGCGAGCTGTGGTCCGGCAGGTGATGGACGCCCGCGAAGGCAAGAACCAAGTCGCAGTTCTATGCTGCGACCTGTCGAAAGCATTCGACGTCGCGGATCACGAGGTTCTGTCACAAAAGCTTAGTCATCATGGCATCGAGGGTCCTGCACTGGCTCTTATGTCTAACCTGCTACGGAATAGAACCCAGGTTGTGGTGGGTGACAGCGGTCGAGTTCGGTCGGACGCGGTAACTACGAGTATGGGCGTAGCGCAGGGCTCCTCGGTTTCGAACATTCTCTTCTCTTTGCTACTGAACGATCTGCCGGATGCTATCGGTAGCGGAGAGACGTTTATGTACGCTGATGACGTGGCTATTGTCGTTTATGCACCGACTTATAACGAGCTGGAAAGCAAACTTAATTTAACCGCGGCGTCTGTATCTAGCTGGTTCAATAATAACGGCCTAATTTTAAATACGTCTAAACCCACATCGTCACCTTTGATCTCTCGGGTCAGCAAATGAGACCTCTGTCCGTTCTAACCAATGGTACCAACATCGACCAAGTAATGAGCACAACTTTTCTTGGTTTTGAACTAGACAGAGGCCTCACTTGGAGACAACACATAGATAAGGTGTGTTCCAAATTATCAAGCGCATGCTTTGCCCTAAAACGATTAGCTCGGATGGTACCTACTGCAATGGTTCGAACGTGCTACTTCGCGTCTGTGCATGCGCACCTGCAGTACGGGGTGGAGCTGTGGGCGGCGGCCGCCGACTGGGAGAGGGTCTTTCGGCTGCAGAAACGTGCAGTACGTGCTATAGTGCGCGTCCCGCAAACTGTTTCTGCCAAACCACACTTCCAGTCACTGGGCATTTTAACGCTCCCTTCACTGCTCATCCTGCAGGCAGCGGTGTACGCGCGAGAGAACTTGCGCACTGCGCCCGGAAACGAGCCTCCGTGTCGGCACGAGACTCGTAGCGTGCGCGCGGGAAAGCTACCCCTAGTGTCTCACAAACTAGCCAAGTCGAGAAAACTTATACACATCATGGGTCCCAAGGTATACAATCATCTCCCTGTAGATGTTATCGCTGCCCAAAGTTCTCCACTATTCAAGCAAAAGCTGAAGAAATGGCTTGTCGACCAAGCGTTCTATGACCACAAGGAGTTATTCGCATGATTGTGTGTAGAAGTCGCAATAATATTATTGTAGAAATATTTATTTTTTAGTTCATAGTTATTGTACTTACTATGAACTTATTATTAATTTTGTATTTTATGATGAATGATTTTATTTTTATACTTATTATGAGACTGACCTGTAAAGTTATTTTACCAATAAATATGAATATGAATATGAATATGTTATTTTGGTACAATGAAGTTCTAAAGCATGGAAAAAATATCAAATTATACAGCGTGTTTTTATTGATTTCCGATAGCATTAAGAGATAGTTCTTCAGATCAAATAGAGTTACTTTATAATTTATGTACAATTGGTAAGTGTTGTCATTGATGTAAAGTCAAAACTGTCACAATTGCAATTTTACATTTACGCTAAAGGAGGTGAAAGTGAGAGGTCACACTTGTGATCAACACGATTCTGATTTAGTTTGTATGAAAAAGTAAAAACAAGTCTCATTTTGAATTTAAAAGAAACCCATATACCAAGATGGCCATCAAAGTTTTCAAAAGAACCTTCGTCTTATCGTTTTCTTTATAAAAATACTTTACCGCGATTCATATTGTATACAATCGTATTTTTGAAAAGCTACGGTAATTTGATAAAGCGAAATAATGTGACTGGTGACAGATTTGTCAAATATGATAATACTATTTTTTATTAAACAAAGACAATATTTACCGAGAATAGAGTTTAAATATGCAAATCATATTTAGCTATTAATTCTATTATCTATAAGGGTCTGCACTTATGAAGATATCAAAGATTGGTTTATGATTATATTTAATCATTTATTAAGTACACTTGTGCTAACGGTACACTCGAATCCCTTTGTTAACGCGGTTTGATAATAAATTGGTTGCTCATAAAACAATTTAACCATACTGTATAAACGCATAAGCTGCAAAACGCATAAGCCTGTTTTTCTTAGTAGTTACTTTGCTTTATTCACAACATTGCTATTACAGTTTTCTTTATCTTGGACAGTCAGTGGGGTATGTTGTCATCGCAAGATACCTGACACTCATCCTCGCTTCGCTCGTCGTCGTACCTAACTGTGGCTCTGTCACAGTTTTTTTATCTTGGACAGTAAGTGTGGGAATGTTGTGATCGCTCTTCACTAATAATCGTACCTAAAAGTAATTATAATCATCAATTGTTAGGTACTAAAAAACATTATAATTACAAGCATTATGACTAAATAAATGTATGACATTCTACATTATGGTTAAACCAATTATGACTCCGTATAATTATGACAGGGAACAATTATGCCATAGTACAATTTATGCCAAAAAAAAATATGAGCATCAACTTTATGCTTAAAGTGTTATGACAATCGATATTATGACAATAGTTGTTATGCAACCAGACGGTCACCCGAGCACAACCTATAAGAAAGGGGATAAAATATACTCAAACGTAAGAACGAACGGCCGCCATAAAGATTGGGTCCATAACCCTTTCCTACGGAGCGCATAACGGCTGTCTCAGGCGGAGGGCACGGGCAAAGTATAAAGACAAAAAAATAGTCCGACATCGGCCGTTTGGGAGCTCGCGACGCGTATTTACACAGGCGCACGATCGCGCGTCTGTGTGAGTGCACTTCATACTGGAGCATTGGTGCGCATTGGTAAATGTTTGCTTGTGGTGCGTCCGTACACGACGCGCACACATGCGCGCGCCCCATGTACCTTTTGTCGGAGGAAAAATTACTGTATTATACTGTGGCATGGGTATCCTCAGAGAGATGGCAGGGTCACTGTATAATAGCAGTAATAGGGTATTTGACAACAATCAAAATAAATTCATTAACTCTAACCAGCAAATTACGCTTCCAAAACAGCCCGAATAAAATCATTCAAACTTATTTTCGTGCCATCAACGATTTTACAATGACGAAAACTAAAAATAAGGCACCATGTTGAGCATGACGTCACAAGATAGTATTTCATACTAAACTGCATACTTTCGGAGCGTTTTGACACTTCATAAAAAGAAGCTGATTTGAACTGTCATCAAGTAGCCTATTTTGCTTCCTACAAAAGGTACATCGCGCGATTACGCAAGTGCGATCCATACGCATTCTTATTTCTTTGGTTGAAGTGCGTTCGTACACGGCGCGCACCCATTCAAGCCTTAAGCAATCTGTTTGTAAGAGTCCCATAGTCTTTTATAAATATAAAATACATTTTATGCCACACCTGGCCATAAAGCGGCGCTGCGCGTACGGAAAAAGCCGCTTTCTGGGCAAGTATAGACATAAAATTATGTACACAACACACAGCCCTCGATCGCATATTTACATCCCTCGCTTGCAGCTCGGGCCGCAAACATCTGCGATCTCGGCCTTTCTTTGTATTACCACCCTAGTTATGTAATGTAATTACAGGTACTCGTGCCCTGTGGACATGTGGTCGATCGGCTGCATTTTCTCCGAGATGTCGTCCAAGAAGCCGCTGTTCCAAGGCGACTCTGAAATCGACCAGCTCTTCCGAATCTTCAGGTACTATTTTATCTATTTACCGAGCGAGCGAATCGCAGGTTTATAAGCCAAATAGAGAGCAAATCTGCGTTTTGTTTTGCAACCAATCTTTGAGAACTCCTTGTATAGGGTATTTGACAACAATCAAAATTAATAATTTAACGCTAACCATCGAATTACGTTTCCAAAACTGCTCGTAGAAAATCAATTTATTTATTTATAAAAATACATAACAGGCTTACAGTTTTTCACCAAGCGCCTAAAATGCTAGATTGACATAAACTATCTACCGTAACTATTGCATAACAATTCTTAAAAGTAACAGTTGCACATTAAACTTATTTTAGTAAGTAGCACATGCCAGCTACATTAATTACGTTCATTTTCGCCGCTATTTGGGCCGCTAACGATTTCTAAATGACAATAACTAATAATAAGTCACCATGTTGACCATGGTGACGTCACAAGTCAGTATTACATACTAAACTGCATAGTGCATACTTTCTGAACATTACGACAAAGAAAATGAGCACAAAGAAAACTGTACTGCCGAGTCAACCGCAAAAGGTCACCACTCAGCAGCAGAAAGGACAAACGTCTCAAATTAAGAATGTCTAATCAAAACAAAATAAGTGCTTGTATTGGAAATATCTATAAATCGTCGTTAGTATGCTGGACATAAATAATGGGTATTATTGAATTGTTGCAGGATGCTTCGCACCCCTACGGAGGAGATCTGGCCCGGAGTGACGTCACTTCCGGACTACAAGCCCACCTTCCCCAATTGGAACACCTTCAACCTGCATAATCATGTAACTATACTTAAGTTCTTCGAGTTACATAATAGGCTTGTGCACTAAATTTTGTTTCTGATGTAAATCGATTCTACTATTCGTGAGGAACAAATATATAGGTACATATAACAACTTGAATTACTATTTAATTTACCAATTGCAATCAAAAGTTGAAACGCCCCATAAAAAACGGTGACGTCATCGTTGAGTCCTCTATGTACTAAGTGTGTATGAAAAAATAGCATTTTCTCATTTTTAGCACGAAAAAGGCGTTTAAGCACTTAGTTCTAGTATAATTTATCCGATCTTTGTAATAAGAGAAACTATCGGAGTCATGCGTCATTGTTCTGGGCGAACTACTAGTCACACGATAACTCCGATCATTATAAGCATAATGAAACATCGTAAAAATCATCATGAAAATGTATAAGCTGTTTTTACCCATATTGGGCGTTGCGATATTCGGACCCGGTGGTCGGCCGTGGCGTTCCTTGGGGTCGAACCAGTTCGCTAGCCGGACCACCATGAGTGGATCGGACTGGGTGGGGGCCGGGGGCGCCTGGGGTCGAACCAGGCCTTGGCGTATAGCTGTAATGCTGGTAAATTTTAATGTTAATAAATAATAATACTCGTTTAACCCAGGTGCAGAACTTAGACGAGACCGGCATGGACCTACTCCGCAAGATGTTAGTATACGACCCGATGAAGCGCATCAGCGCGAAGGAAGCTCGTCACCACCGCTACTTCCGGGACGTGCGTCTCCCGCCCGGCCTGCCGCACGACTCCGGCGTCGTCAGGCTCGCGCAGGCGCCGAGAGAGGTCGCCGCCAAATAGTCTATGGTACCAGTGACCGACCTGCCGAACTGATGTAAGACTACCTTATATAATATATCATATATGGAATACAATACTGTTCATCCACACATAATATGATTCGAGTCGGTCAGTTTTCCATACAAATATAAAGAGGTGTTTGTTTTATTTTATAGCTCGATACATTTTATTTGCGCGAAATGACATGACTACTTTCAAAAAACCAGAATTAACGTGCAATTGCAAAAAGAAGAAACCCCGATTGTGGAAAGAAACCCAGCCGACTCGAGTCACCTCAAAGACTAGCCTACCTTGCAGTGGCGTGGCGTCCAAAGAACTCGATCCCTACCGGCTTGCCTAATATCAGGCATTTTACCACCTTATTCTACTGCTCTTTAGGAAAATGTACGCCAAATCTGCACCGGCTTGCCCAAGGATATCTTTTACGCCACGCCACTACTACCTTGTCATAAGTTTAAAAGCATTGTGGAAAACAAAATCACTGTGCCAACTTTCTAACCATTAATAGATCCTTCTTGATCAGTGGTTCCTAACCTTTATTATCATATCACCCACATTCTCATCGAGATTTGTGTTATTACCCCTCCAAAAATAGGTATTATAAGCTTATAAGAAACTGCTCAAAGTAAAACGGCTAACATTAATGCGTATTACCCCTGAGAAAACTTCGTTTTACCCCTGGAGGGGTAATTACCCCCAGGTTCGGAACCACTGTTCTTGATACTTAACGTTAGCTATCTTATCAGGATTAGCTGACATGACAAATTATGTCTATGGATGAAATTAAAGCGTAAATGATAATTCCAAGTTCCCTGTCATCACTAAATTAGGCTGCGGTGACTGCTTACCATCAGGCAGGCCGTACGCTTGTTTGCCACCCTAGTTGTATAAAAAAAAAAAAAGTCATCGAATTTGATGTCTGCTGATATTGTAATTTACTTAATATAATATCACTGCCCGGTGATCGTGATAAAATTATTAAAACTTGAACTGAATTTATACGGCCATAATACACGCTAAATGCAGCAGTAGTAAAAGTCAAAGTTTTATTAAATTTAAGTACTTTGGGAGCATTACTGAGAAAGTTTGTACACAATTTTATATGGGTGTCCATAAGTTAACTGTCACAGAAGTCGTTAACTTTCCTATTTTGTTACCAATTGTTTGTCTGCTTAATTCTACGCCTAGGCAGGTGGATTTCACTCGGTTTTTTGCCGCACGTGTGGTTGGTGTTGCCAATTCGAACTGCGGAGTTCTAAACGTCAGAGAGCTCCATATGGAGACGTGGCTTAGACGTACGCATGGAATGATTATATTGTTTTTTTTTTGTGTATGAAAACGCACGAGAGTGAAACATCTGGTGGTTATATGTATACAGGTGTGTATAGATAGGTACCTTATGGAGGCTGTCGCTTGCGTCGTATGCGACCCCGTTACTAAAGGAAGTATATAGGACATCAAGATAGAAGGACGCAAGCGACAACCTCCATAAGGTACCTTTGCCCGCGGAATGACACATTCTCTTATCTGTGACCTCTAGTTTTGGCACTGGTTAAAGCTACATTACTGTTGCATCTAGTGTAACTGTGTGGTATATAAGTCTGATGGTTCTCCAAGACTAGACTTAAAACTAGTACTAGTATATTTGAGTAAGCGATGGAATCGCTCCAGAGTGCCTGATTCTGAATGTTTTGTCAATATGTTATTTGATATTAGTGATTAAATAGTAGTCCAATGATAATTAGATATTATATTATATGTATTAATGGTCGAGAAGAAATACTCGTTGACATGATAGCGAAGTACGTATATATGTAATTAATAAAGCTATGCCCTGCATGTCCTCGAATGAGGAATTCTACGTTAAAAAATGTTCAACAATGCACCTAAATGTACAGTTCAAGCTATTAGTACAAATTCTAATAAAGTTGCGGATACCTCAAGTTAGGGTGCGCCAAAGTTCATATAAAACTGCAAAACTTATTGGAAGTTCGAAAATGTATTTCATACAATTTTACGTCATAATGATCACTAGTTATAATTTTCTTGTCTCATAACGATCGTAACTCAGAATTGTTCATACTCATAATATAATGTTTCATACATATCACTGTTACTCCTATTTATGACTATATTTTTTTTTAACATAACAATTTCTAGCAATATAATTTGGTGTCATATTTTTTTACCATTTAAGAAAAGTAGGTTAGGTTAGGTTTGAACTGCGTCCCCCAACAAAAACGAACTGCTGTCAGAAAAGTAGTTTAGGTTAGGTTTGAACTGCGTCCCCCAACAAAAACGAACTGCTGTCAGAAAAGTGAAATGAAAAAGCAATATAATTTGGTATCATATTTTTTTAAATATTTAAGATAAGGAGGTTAGGTTTGTACTGCGTCCCCCAAGATAAACGAACTGCTGTCAGAAAAGTAGTTTAGGTTAGCTTTGAACTGCGTCCCGCAACAAAAACGAACTACTGTCGGAAAAGTAGGTTAGGTAAGGTTTTAACTGTGACCCTCGCAAAACTGAACTGCTACCAAAAAGGTAGGTAAGGTAAGGTTTGAGCGCGACTCCACAGAGCCGCACCGCATTAGATAAGTATACAAAATAAGTTTATGAATGAAAATTCTCTTCATAACAAAATTATGAGTACGAATATAATTCTAGTAATGACACTATGAGTAAAAAAAATCGGAATACTAATTGTTATGAACAAATAATCGAAAAAAGAAATATATAAAGAAAAAAATTATGAAGAGTGATGATTATGATCACAAAGTGGCAGTGGCGTGGCGTCCATAGAACTCGATTCCCATCGGCTTGCCTAATTTTAGGCAGATCAGCCATTAATTCTATTGCTCTTAAAGAAAATTTAAACCGAAGCTGCTCCGGCTTGCCCAAGGATTTCTTCAACGCTACGCCACTGCAAAGTGGTATTACAAGAAACTTTCGAACAAAAAATTGTATGTGAGCCAATTATGTAGATTTTACCACAAATATATATTTTTACTTAGTCATATATGTAGAACACTCTATTTGCTACACTAGTTGTACCAAACATACATCCAAAAGAGTAGGTAATGTAAATAAAATCAATTGAATCTCGCTTATAATTGAGGAGTTTCATTTCAAAACGGCTTTTTTCTATATTTACTTCTAAACTGGATATTTTTGGGGTATGTTCTCTGAAACACGTCATAACTAATCTACAACGCATCATGTCAACGATAAGTTAGTATTTACATTGTGTCGTGTGTGTGTGTTTCACTTCGCTGTTTCTCAATAAGGTCGATTTTTAACTGCCATTTTGACCGCCAAATAAACGATCTTGACGCCAGGACCAAGAAACCTTATTTAAAAAGAAAGAAATCTTAATTAAAAAAGTATATATTTTAAATATTTTTGAACCATGTAACGAGCGTCGGCATTTGTCGAGCTAGCGTCGTGGGCACGAAATTCCGCTGTCGTGTTTTGCCGACTGTAGTGGTCAAAAGTTTGTATCTCAGTCAGTTGCTAGGACCTTATTGGCATCTAGATAAATGCTAACTTTTGCCTGAGACAGACACATATTTTCAGTCATTTATAGCAGCGGTCGGCAACCTTTTAGCAGCCAAGGGCCACATAGTAGCTAACAAAATTGACGCTGTTTGATAATTTGTAACTATACGATTCTGAATTTTTTAACCTTTACATACAAAATAGCCAGGGAGGCTCGCGGACCTCAAGTGAGCGGTTCGCGGGCCGCAGGTTGCCGACCGCTGATTTGTAAGAAATATAATAAGTTACGTAATACTATTCAATATTGTGTCGTTCACGGACAATGAGTACGACTCTTTATGGCACGACAGTTACTAAATCTCCATAATTTACCAGTCAATACAGTTTACCCGGTACGAATGTGTCAGATCTAGCGCTGTCGTGCGACAAGCGTAGTCGCGACCAGTTGCGCTAGCTCTACTAGGATGAGGGTTAAATGAAACTGGAACAAGCGCTAGAGGTGATAAGATGAATTATGTATGAATTTTTCTATCAGACACTTAACTGAAACTTGTTATAGAGAATTACTTTTTTGATAAATAAGAAATAGTTAGCTTTTATTTATTTCGATTACCTATTCTATAATAAGTCGTTTAACCTTTTGAATGCCAACGACGTCTGAAATGTCTGCGAGGTTATGCCATGTAACATTCACGAATATATGTGGCTGTCCATCAGAAAAGGGACCTTACGTCAACGCCATAAGGACCCTTTTCTGATGGAATGCCACATATTTAGGGTGCGTTTCCACTTGCGCGGAGAGGAGATAACGGCCCATCAGGTCCTCCGCTGAAACATGCGCGGGCGCACGGAGCGCACTCTCCCGGTGGAAACCGCACTCTTACTCTTGATATTTCTAATCATTATTTCATTTATTAATGTGTCATCTTGAGGCAAGAGGTACCACAGTGTGGTTAGTCAATTGGACGATTTCTAATCGCAGCTTTATAGAGTAAAACCAGTCTTAAACTGAACGTTATTCCAAGTTTATACTCACAAATAAAATGTGGACCTACTACACACAACCAAGTTATCGCCATTGGTCATTCAGGCACCGACTAGATATGAGAGCGAGCCATCAAAATACAATGTATGGAACGATTACGCCTAACAAAACTGATGTTGAGATTTGCTCAAAAACGCCCACTTTTTAAAATCGATACGTCTTATGTATGAAGTGGTGTTGATGACCAACTTAATGTTTACCATGTTAGAGTATAAACTCATTTATGACTTTATATTCATATAAAGTTTGAGTAGACGACATTTTCGAATAGATTGCATATTGTTTAAAAGACATTACATTAATCTGTGATTGGTTACACCTACTGACGTTAGAAATTCATTTGACGCTATTTTTTTTTTTTTTTTTTGTAACTGACAAACTCCCAACCCATACCCGGGCGTAACGATTGTCGGACCAGATTTGACGCTATAGTTTTTTCTTCAGCACTAAGTAGCTCCGCCCCCGTTAGCATAGTCCGTGGGGCCGATTTTAGGCATCAGTTACGCTTCCATACTTATTATTTTTCGATGGAGCTAGCACAAGGATTGCAATAAATACTTTTTCTCACATATTGAACCATCAGCGGCGTACAGTTTAAGGTTGTTTTTTTACTCTACGACTACCAGGGGCCCGTTTCACGAAGCTACAAGTTACAAATTACAAGCGGAAGTCTCTTTCTATCAAAAGGTATTGAAAAGAGACTTCCGCTTGTAATTTGTAACTTGTCGCTTCGTGAAACGGGCCCCAGTAATTGGTTACTAGGTACAATCAGTCATGTGGTACCCTTCCCCTGAAAATGACGCTGATTTTTAGCCCCTTTGAACGCCAGCTATTCGTTGTATGTAAGCGAATACAAAATTTCTTCAAAGCAAATAGATTTATTTATGTTGTAAGCAGGGATGACTTTCATCGATGTAGGCGCGATAGCTCTTGAATTTAAGCGTCCTTGGCGTTCAAAGGGTTGAATAAATAAGATTGATTTCATTTGTAATATACTGTAATGATTATTATTTTTAGTAACTTTGTTTTTTATTTATCATCCACCCACCCCCACACGTAAAGCTACAATTTCATATTCCTTACTTGAAAATATTGATTTGCCATACAAACTTCCACCCACCCACTTTTTCGACCGTCCTTAAAGGCTATGCAAGTTGAAAAACTATCCTACGTCCTTCCCTCGCAAACCAAACTTCTTTTTCAAATTATATCCATACAAAATTTCATACTTATATATCGATCGGTGCAGCGTTTAGGTGTGAAAAGGTAACAGACAGAGTTAGTTTGTCATTTGTAAAATTAAGTTTGGATTACACGACTCTCGGGGTCAAATACACTTGGGCGGTTTCCAAAATAAATACCGGGGTAGCTACTTTCTCATAATATGGTCTTTTGAGGTTTTTCTGGCTCAAAATCGTTAGTACTTTCGAACCTTATACGTAAAAAGAAGTGTCCCAAATTTATTTTCCCATTATGTCACCATTTTGCATTATGTTTGTATGAACGTGACGTAGTGGAAGAAAAAAATTCCATACAAATTTTGGGACACTTTTTACGTATAGGTAAGGTTCGAAAGTACTAACGATTCTGAGCCAGAAAAACCTCAAAAACCATATTTTGAGAAAGTAGCTACCCCGGGATTTATTTTGGAAAACGCTCACTTACTACCTTAATGTTCAATTGCAGCATATACTCGTACTGTTAATTTTTAACGGTTATTTAAAAGCTGGTTACGCGTGTCAAATGGATGATATTGACAGCGGTAATCGTTAATAACTTACAGAGTATGGTGAATTTGAGTCTTAGGTATGTGGCTGGCAGTCATTTTAAATCTGGTGGGTCGTTACTATGTTCTACAAAAACAACCACGAAATGGAAGGGCAAATACGTACACAAAGGACCATCAATTAAAAAAAGATCCAATATATTTTTTTAAAAGATATCTTTGAGCATTCCATGAAAATACAGGGTGATTGGAAATTCGACCTATCCCTTGAAAGGGGTTATTCTAGAGCTTATTTGCAATGATTTAAGTCCAATCAACCGGGGGTCAAAACTCAATGGTTATCAAGTTATTTGACTTTTAACTTATTTTTTTTAAAACCCGCCTTTCGATCTAAAACTGCTAATTGTGAAAAAACTACTTAAATTAGGACCGAAAAAGAGCCATCATCTAATAGCCAATAAATGGTTGATTACGAAAAATCCAAAAAACATGCCAAAACCTTTGAAAATGTTACCAATAAAAGAATTTAATGTCAAAAGTTTTTGGGTTTTGTTCAAAATTTTGTAATTCTTTGAGGCATTACTTAAAAAAAAATCACGACACTTCGCGTAAAAATTACTAAAATTAGTTCCTCAGTTCATAAGGTTTCTAAAAAGGTAGAATTATTGGCATTTTTTGCATAACTTTTTAAAATAACATTAATAATAAGAGAGGTGGTAGAGAATTTCGCCTAGCGTACCGGACCCTTAATCAGTTTGTTTGTGTCACTTTAGTTTCTCCGTGGGCTTTGTTTGTCTTCGGTTTCTTATTTTATCTCATCTTCTTAGGTTAGAAGTCACTAAAAGTAACCTTCCGTGATATTTCGGTTAGTAATTTATCTGTAAGTTCCCGGTTGCCTTAAGTTTGCACCTGGTTTCTTTGGTGTAACTTACAAATTAGGTGCAAACTTAACGCAACCGGGAACTGATTGATAAATTACTTATTGAAATATCACCGAAGGCAACTTTTAGTGATTCCAATCCTAAGAAGATGAAATAAAATAAAAAACCGAAGACAAACAAAACCCACGGATGAACTAAAGTGACACAAACAAACTGATTAAGGGTCCGGTACGCTAGGTGATATTCCCTACCCCCTCTCTTATTATTAATGTTATTTCTAAAAGTTATGCAAAAAATGTCAACAATTCTACTTTTTTAGAAAGCTTATGAACTGAGGAACTAATTTTAGTAATTTTTACGCGAAGTGTCGTAATTTTTTTTTAAGTAATGCCTCAAAGAATTACAAAATTTTGAACAAAATCCAAAAACTTTTGACATTAAATTCTTTTATTGGTAACATTTTCAAAGGTTTTGGCATGTTTTTTGGATTTTTCGTAATCAACCATTTATTGGCTATTAGATGATGACTCTTTTTCGGTCCTAATTTAAGTAGTTTTTTCACAATTAGCAGTTTTAGATCGAAAGGCGGGTTTTAAACAAAATAAGTTAAAAGTCAAATAACTTGATAACCATTGAGTTTTGACCCCCGGTTGATTGGACTTAAATCATTGCAAATAAGCTCTAGAATAACCCCTTTCAAGGAATAGGTCGAATTTCCAATCACCCTGTATTTCGTTGATGATTTCATGGAATGCTCCTCTTCGATAAATAAAACAAAGTGCATAATATAAAATATATTTATTGCTTTAATGAACACGATACATTACATTAGTAAATTATATAATTGTGTATACTACATGACTCATCTCAAGAGATTGCTCTTAGATTTGTAGCTTATATTAATTTCATGTCGTGACTATGTTGAAGCTTATAAAAACTTGTACTAAGAAATATATTAACCATTCCCTATTTGCTACTTGGGGCGATTTTTATTTTGTCTGGTTTAGTAAAATTGCTAAGTGAATACTTGATATAATTTTCGATATGTGCCAAAAATGTATGATTTTTTCCAAAGTTACCAAAATATATAGATTTTCGTAATTCTGTGGAAGTTTTCATACGAAATCTTTGGGACACATCTAAAAATTATATTTATATTGTAGGTTATAATTATTTTTTATTCAGCTCTGAAAAAAGACGACAAAAATAAGAACCGTCCCATTTACTATTATAAACAGTATCTACAATGAATAGCTCGGATCTATTGATGCTTCTTAAGGGCATAAAGCAGGGCTCATCAAATGGCGGACCGCCGACCTATTTTGTGCGGACCTTATGTAAACAGTATCTTATAATACTGAGTACGACATACTCAATAATACAAGTTACTGTTACTAAGAAACGGACCGCGATGGTAATTTTATTTCAAAAACCGGACCCCTGAATAATTGGTGATTCTTGGCATAAAGCAGCGGTCGGCAACCTGCGGCCCGCGAGCCTCCTGGCTATTTTGTATGTAAAGGTCGCTTTATTCAGAATTGTGTAAAATCACAAATTATTAACAAAGTGCGGGCCCGCGTCCATTTCGTTAGCTACTATGTGGCCCTTGGCTGCTAAAAGGTTGCCGACCGCTGGTATAAAGGATCGACCAGACACGCTGGGAATTTTCAACTTGGTGCATCCATGCTACTTGGCCCTGTTAATATGACACAGGTCTTCCAAAGCCGAGGTATGCGTGAGGTACGGCAAGACTAGTTTTTATTTTATTTCTAGAATCTGACTAGGGCGCGCAGAACCGGAAAATTTTAGTATGAGAGAACCAGCAATTCCCGGTACTGTCATACTAAAATTTCCCTTTCCTAAACCTGACCAAATGGGGCTTACAAACCTGCAAACAGGTTGGCTAGCCGCGACCATCGTGACTTTGCCCTGATCGCTCAAAGTAAGCGACAGACCAGCGGCGATATCGACTATAGCTTGGCAACTTCGTTGGTGACACTCACATGTGTGCTTTTTGTTATGCGCGGCCGTAACTACTTACACGTGTTACCACCAACACGAACGGCTGCCTGCGGAAGATGCCTCCGTCGGTCGCCGTGTTGGCGGTAACATGTGTAAGTAGTAACGGCTGCACATAACAAAAATCACACATGTGAGTGTCACCAACGAAGTTGCCAAGCTATAGTGTCCGTGCCCTCTCTTAGGCACTTGTCCCACCGGCGAGTAAGCGAGTAAAGTTGCGCGAGTTCCTTACGGGATAACGAGGTACAGTGTGATCCATCAACCTTTCCAGATCCGCAATGTAATGCTACTCGCCAAATTTTATTCGCTTACTCGCCGGCACTTAGCACCTAACGCATACCCCAGCTTTCAATAAAGTTGCATGCCCACTAAATGGTCATTTTAACGCAGACTATCGACAATGAACGCGAGCTAGGCTTAACTATAGTTATGTACATAATGGCATATGAAGTAAAAAACTAGATGGTTAACACGTTGGTCGTCCTGAAGGGTCATAATAACAATATATCCGTCTCAGTCTTCAAAAACAACCCTTAACTTTTCAATATAATTATGTCGCGGGGTATATAAATTCATGCATACACATTCATGAATAGAGAGATTTGAAGTAGCGATCTCAATATTAATATGGACATGACTAGTGCAATTTGTTAAATACATATCATGTTGGCTATATAGGTAAGGTCTTAATTTTTTCTGTGCATTGTGCAGAAGAAATATTAAAGAAAAAGATCTTAAAAAAATAAACTCTTTCAAAAATTAAAAAGCGATGTTTTTATTTATTATCACCATAATTTTTGCCCAAAATTTACAAAAGCTTCCAAAAAGGTTTTTACTTTTTTGTTCCAATAAGTTAGGTACATTATTTTTGTGTGTAGAAAAAATAATAAATTATACCAGTCATATCCATGTTAATATTGAGATCGCTACTTCAAATCTGGTCTCTATTCATGAAACACCACATTTTTCTACACTTTCTTAACTTAATAAATTAGAATTGTGCCTAAATGGATATTGTTAAAAAATAACCCGCGGCAAGAACCTGCGTGAAACAACAAATTTGTCGAATTATAATAATTATTTATTTTTTGTTAACCTTACTCAATGACTAGTCAACAACCAACGTGTTAACCCTTTGACCGCTCCAGTCGGCCTGTCACGACACGATTTTGTGTCGCAGGCAACTATGGCATTGAACGGGTACCTATTGGACTATATACATTGTCGACTCGCGACAAATATTAAAATTACAATTAATAGTAATAGAATAGTATGTACAAACTCAGGGAAGTAAAATGAAGAAGGTAAAACCGGTGATAATAATATATACAGGGTGTCTCTAAAACCTACGTACATACGAAAAGAGCTGATAGACCAGTTCATAAGATGCCAGATTAAGTAAATTTGATTATTAGGCAACCCATAGCAAAAGATTTGAAATTACTTGATATTTTAGTCATGATACTCAAAACACCGAGTCAGGATCACTTAGCACGAGTCTTGCAAAAATGTCAATATCTATAATTGAATATTGTTACTATACAGGCACAAATTAGTCTTAATCGCATCTCACTAATTGCTAGAAAAAAATATTACAATTGATGCAGACTAGTGTTGTGTAGTGTCGATTAGTGTACAATGTCACTAGTGATTTATGATGTCGATTTTTTTTTCAGTATAATGTCGATTAGCGTATAATGTCACGAGTGATGTATGATATCGATCCAGCAACTCCAGCTTACAATTGAAGAGCGTCTTTTCAAAAGGGCTTATTTTTCTATGGTTTTCATAGAGAAATAAGCCCTTTTGAAAAGACACTCCTCAATTAAACAATCATCAACATCTTCAATACTTATCCTAATACAGAAAGGTTGCATATTGAATATTGACGACAACAGTCGAACGCCACTGATGAAAGCAATAAGCAGTGGCCGACTTGAAGTTGTTCAGAAGTTGATTGACCACCAAGTCCACCTTCACAGTCCAGTTCCCCATATTTGATAGACTTGAGAAGAAATCAAACATTTCGTATCGTCAAGATTTGTAACTTTTCCTAGAGTGCCTATCTTTGCCTATTGATTTTAATAAACTTCTTGGACAAGCAGCACATAAAACTATTCAATATAAAGCGCCTATTCATTACTTGATATCGTACGTCTATCAAATATGGGGAACTGGCCTGTGTATGGGGACTGTAAACGGGTTAATATTGAGATGAAAGATCAAGAAGATCGTGGTGTGTTTCTTGCGGCGCTTCCTCTCACCAGGTCATTTGCCGAAGCGCCAAAAGAAAAAAATCAGACATAGAAGAGCCCTTGAGGCCTACTTGCAGAAATAAAGACCTACTCATTTACTTTTGTCAACTTTGCATAGACTCCACCACCCAAAGGTTGTCTGGAAGAGATCGCTCTTTAGCGATAAGACCGCCTATTGTTTACCACTATTTTTATATAAGTTTGCAATGTAATTTTCTTTTGGTGTGCAATAAAGTATGATTGTATTGTATTGTATTGTATAAAGAACTTGATCTTGATGTCTTACTGTAGAGTGTCGACTAGTGTTGCACAGTGTCGACTAGTGTTGCACAGCGTCGACTAGTGTTGCACAGTGTCGACTAGTGTTGCACAGTGCCGATTCGTGTTGCACAGGGTCGACTAGTGTTGCACAGGGTCTACTAGTGTTGCACAGTGTCGACTAGTGTTGCACAGTGTCGCCTAGTGTTGCACAGGGTCTACTAGTGTTGCACAGTGTCGACTAGTGTTGCACAGTGTCGCCTAGTGTTGCACAGTGTCGACTAGTGTTGCACAGTGTCGACTAGTGTTGCACAGTGTCGCCTAGTGTTGCACAGTGTCGCCTAGTGTTGCACAGTGTCGACTAGTGTTGCACAGTGTCGCCTAGTGTTGCACAGTGTCGCCTAGTGTTGCACAGTGTCGACTAGTGTTGCACAGTGTCGACTAGTGTTGCACAGTGTCGACTAGTGTTGCACAGTGTCGCCTAGTGTTGCACAGTGTCGCCTAGTGTTGCACAGTGTCGACTAGTGTTGCACAGTGTCGACTAGTGTTGCACAGTGTCGCCTAGTGTTGCACAGGGTCTACTAGTCTTGCACAGTGTCGACTAGTGTTGCACAGTGTCAACTAGTGTTGCATAGTGTACAGTATCACTAGTGATGTATAGTGTAGACGGTGGGATGGTGCGGATGCTGCTGCTGCGGCTGCAGGATGATGCGATGCGCGACGCCGCCCAGATCCGCGCCGCTCAGCCCTGACACCGCCACCGTGCCTCCGCCCAGCTGCAACCGAACAAACATTTATTATTAGAAGTTACTCGCTTCTTCCGTAAGAATGAAAAGTCCCTCTTTTGGCTTTAGAGCAGTGGTTCTTAACCGGTGGTCCCTGGAAGCAACCGAATTGGTCCGCGAAGTCATTTGAAAAAACATTATATTACCTCTAAACCTATTTACTTTCTATTGCCTACAAACGTGGTGGCCCGTGGCAAGACACACAATTTGTCAAATGGTCCCTCATCACTAAAAGGTTAAAAACCACTGCTTTAGAGCCTCCGCACATTGGGCCACTAGTGACGGCCGCAGCTCGGCCACTGGTGGCCGCTACGTGTCCGTCAAGATACCGTACACCGTAAAGATATTCAGAATCTCATGCAGCCAATAAATAGTACCCAAATAGTACCGACGAAATACCTAGGTGAAAAAAATAGTACCCTTAAACTTTTCGAAATATAAGGCCTGTTCACGGTGTACGCTACAGGCGTCAAGCTGGCGTACACCGTTTGTATCTCTGGAACGGCTTTGTTTTTGGAAACGCTTTATATCTCAAAAAATAGTACCCAAATAGTACCCTAGGGCCCTAAAATTTTATTTCTCTAGCTATCGTAGAAGCCGAGATATAGTGAGCTCTTTCTATAAGGAATTCCCGGGTACGCCAGCTTGACGGTGTGAAATTTTGTACACCGTTAAGTTATGGAATATCTCGGCTTCTACGATAGCTAGAGAAATAAAATTTTAGGGCCCTAGGGTACTATTTGGGTACTATCTTTTGAGATATAAATCGTTTCCAAAAACAAAGCCGTTCCAGAGATACAAACGGTGTACGCCAGCTTGACGCCCGGTAGCGTACACAGTGAACAGGCCTTATATTTCAGAAAGTTTAAGGGTACTATTTTTATCACCTTGGTATTTCGTCGGTACTATTTGGGTACTATTTATTGGCTGCATCAGATTCTAAATATCTTTACGGTGTACGCTATCTTGACGGACACGCCGCTACAAGCTGCGGGCGAGCTTTTTCATAGATTTTGTGGTAGCGTTTAGTGGCCCAATGTGCAGCCGCTCTGAGCCACTAGTGTTAGCGTTTAGTGGCCCAATGTGAAGCCGCTCTGAGCCACTAGTGGTAGCGTTTAGTGGCCCAATGTGCAGCCGCTCTGAGCCACTAGTGGTAGCGTTTAGTGGCCCAATGTGAAGCCGCTCTGAGCCACTAGTGGTAGCGTTTAGTGGCCCAATGTGAAGCCGCTCTGAGCCACTAGTGGTAGCGTTTAGTGGCCCAATGTGAAGCCGCTCTGAGCCACTAGTGGTAGCGTTTAGTGGCCCAATGTGAAGCCGCTCTGAGCCACTAGTGGTAGCGTTTAGTGGCCCAATGTGCAGCCGCTCTGAGCCACTAGTGGTAGCGTTTAGTGGCCCAATGTGAAGCCGCTCTGAGCCCCTAGTGGTAGCGTTTAGTGGCCCAATGTGAAGCCGCTCTGAGCCACTAGTGGTAGCGTTTAGTGGCCCAATGTGAAGCCGCTCTGAGCCACTAGTGGTAGCGTTTAGTGGCCCAATGTGCAGCCGCTCTGAGCCACTAGTGGTAGCGTTTAGTGGCCCAATGTGCAGCCGCTCTGAACCACTAGTGGTAGCGTCTAGTGGCCCAATGTGCAGCCGCTCTGAGCCACTAGTGGTAGCGTCTAGTGGCCCAATGTGCAGCCGCTCTGAGCCACTAGTGGTAGCGACTAGTGGCCCAATGTGCAGCCGCTCTGAGCCACTAGTGGTAGCGTTTAGTGGCCCAATGTGAAGCCGCTCTGAGCCCCTAGTGGTAGCGTTTAGTGGCCCAATGTGAAGCCGCTCTGAGCCACTAGTGGTAGCGTTTAGTGGCCCAATGTGAAGCCGCTCTGAGCCACTAGTGGTAGCGTTTAGTGGCCCAATGTGCAGCCGCTCTGAGCCACTAGTGGTAGCGTTTAGTGGCCCAATGTGCAGCCGCTCTGAACCACTAGTGGTAGCGTCTAGTGGCCCAATGTGCAGCCGCTCTGAGCCACTAGTGGTAGCGTCTAGTGGCCCAATGTGCAGCCGCTCTGAGCCACTAGTGGTAGCGACTAGTGGCCCAATGTGCAGCCGCTCTGAGCCACTAGTGGTAGCGTCTAGTGGCCCAATATGCAGCCGCTCTGAGCCACTAGTGGTAGCGTTTAGTGGCCCAATGTGCAGCCGCTCCGAGCCACTAGTGGTAGCATTTAGTGGCCCAATGTGAAGCCGCTCTGAGCCACTAGTGGTAGCGTCTAGTGGCCCAATGTGCAGCCGCTCTGAGCCACTAGTGGTAGCGTTTAGTGGCCCAATGTGCAGCCGCTCTGAGCCACTAGTGGTAGCGTTTAGTGGCCCAATGTGCAGCCGCTCCAAGCCATTCGTTCCAATAGGCTATTTGATGACAGTTCAAATCAGCTTCTTTTTATCAAGTATCAAAGCACTCGGAAAGTATGCAGTTTAGTATAAAATCCTGACTTGTGACGTCATGCTCAACATGGTGCTTTATTTTTAGTTTTTGTCATTTTAAAATCATTGGTGGCACGAAAATGAGTTAAGTTGATTTTACCCGGGCAGTTTTGTAAATGTGTTTTGGTGGTTACAGTATTTTTTATTGGTGCCAATATACCCTATTTAGTGCATGTTTCTCGTCAATATGAACCGAGGAACCGAATTACCTGCAATATGTTGGGCAGCATGGTTTGGCAGCTGGATGTCGCCACGTGCAGTTGCTGCTGTTGCACTTGTTGCACGCCCACCGCCTGCAGATATCATTAGTTACATTAGGTCAGTGGTTCCGAACCTGGGTGTAATTACCCCTTTAGGGATAAACTTAAGTTTTCTCAGGGGTAATACTCATATTAAGTCGCTTTTCTTTGAGTACTTTCATATACTTGTCTGTATTACCTATTTTTTGGAGGGGTAATGATACAAATCTAGAGGGGGCCTGTGGGTGATGTGGCATTAAAGGTTAGGAACCACTACCGGTTGTCACGGTCGTGGCACCGAAGTAATATTTTATGCCTCACCTGGCCATAAAGTACTATACCAGTACAAATAGTACATTACACAACTAAGGTGGTAAAACAAAGAAAGGCCGAGGTCGCAGATGTTTGCGGCCCGAGCTGCAAGCGAGAGACGTAAATATGCAATCGAGGGCTTTCTTTATTACCCCCTGAAAGCGGCTTTTTCCGTACGCGTAGAGTGCGGTAAAAGCCACTTTATGGCCAGGCCTGTATGCGGTCTGTTTTAATATTTGATGCCATAGCATCAAATATTAAAACAGACCGCATACAGCATCAGAGGCACTTGCCCCGGGCGGTAGGTTTAAGAGGCGCCAATTTAATAGATTCAAATTTTGTAAGATTTTTTTTTTATCTCAGCGCCGGAGAGTGGGCGACATCAAATTTTTGCCGCGGCTCGGAAAAGTCGTAGATCCGGGGATGACTCGTAGCGATGGCTGGCACTGAGTGTGTTAACATAAAGACAGTAGACTTACGTGAATTTGTTAACATAAAGACAGTAGACTTACGTGAATATGTTAACATAAAGTCAGTAGCCTTACGTGAATGTGTTAACATAAAGACAGTAGACTTACGCGTATGTGTTAACATAAAGACAGTAGACTTACGTGAATGTGTTAACATAAAGACAGTAGACTTACGTGCATGTGTTAACATTAATACAGTAGACTTACGTGAATTTGTTAACATAAAGACAGTAGACTTACGTGAATGTGTTAACATAAACACAGTAGACTTACGAGAATTTGTTAACATAAACACAGTAGACTTTCGAGAATTTGTTAACATAAACACAGTAGACTTTCGTGAATGTGTTAACATAAAGACAGTAGACTTACGTGAATTTGTTAACATAAAGACAGTAGACTTACGTGAATGTGTTAACATAAAGTCAGTAGCCTTACGTGAATGTGTTAACATAAAGACAGTAGACTTACGCGGATGTGTTAACATAAAGTCAGTAGCCTTACGTGTATGTGTTAACATAAAGACAGTAGACTTACGCGGATGTGTTAACATAAAGACAGTAGACTTACGTGAATGTGTTAACATAAAGACAGTAGACTTACGTGAATTTGTTAACATAAAAACAGTAGACTTACGCGGATGTGTTAACATAAAGACAGCAGACTTACGTAAATGTGTTAACATAAAGACAATAAATAGCCTTACGTGAATGTGTTAACATAAAGACAGTAGACTTACGTGAATTTGTATGGGCTGATGCTGCGGGTGTATCTGTATGGTCTGCACTTGAAGCTGCTGCGGTTGTTGTTGCTGCATAGAAATATATACGTTAATAACTTATATTACAAAAAATTAAATATTTAACTAAATAATCACTCTTTGAGCTGTCAAGCCGATGACTTCGCCGTTTTGAGAAATTTAATTGAATCGACATTTTTTTTAATACAATTATCGCGCCGAATGTAGAAGAGCCGGAGAGACAGACAGACATATGAAAGCATTTTTGCAAACGCTGAAACGGAGAATTCTAGAATACTAGGTCAAATATTTCACCTACCTATTAGGTTAAGCTTATTTTGTAACAATTTAATAACAATTAAATAAAAATAAATATTGAGGGAATTTTACAATAACTTAATGGGTTTTATGCCAAAAGAAAATCAATTTTCGACCCGACATGAACCCCAAACAATAAAAGACAATGTAAATAATGCTCAAGGATAAAAGGTAGGTACCGTATTAACTTGTTGCTGCGTCTGTTGCAACTGCAGTGACTGCACTGAAGATATCACAGGGTACGGGGAGTGGCCGGTCTGCAAATAAACAAAATATCAGGGCTCTGTGTAGAAGTCTGAACGTAGCATCACTTGACGAAAAACTAGAATCGCCTAACGTGGTATAACCTAAAAAAATGAGTTTGTTCACTTTTTCCATAGTATATAAGGTCCTAATTTATTAGTTGCAGATATTTTAACACATTATACTTTACATTAAAATAATTAACTTTAAATAGAAATCTTTTCATATAACGTTTTTGATTTCATTTACCTAACAAAAAAAATTATTATTATTTCGTCTAAAAAAATCACCATGTGCATTATCACATGTCACAATAACACCATCTGTCATGTCAACAATTGTTTGTCGTAAATGTCGTAACGGTTCGGCGGGAAAACTGCAAATGTCATTAGGATGGGATTTATCGACGTGAAGTGGCCAGTTACAGTTAAGTGGTACGTAAAAGAGCTACTAGAATCTGTTCAATGAGTTTTCATTTAGTAATCACATTAACAGGGTGTTATTACGTAGCAAATTTGTTTTTCCTTTTTCTCCAAAAAAACATCGTAAAAGCTATAATGTTTCATGCTTTAATATACTCCAGAGACCGAGTACTATCAGCTGTAAAAATATCTGCAACTAATAAATTAGGACCTTATATAGTTATTGTCAATGTTGTTGCTGTTGTTACCTGCACAAGTGACTGTTGCTGCGCGTGCGAAGGCAACACGAGTTGTTGCACGCCGCCAACTTGCAGCACCTGCTGTTGGAGCTGCGCGCCGACTTGCTGCACCGACACTTGTTGTTGCTGTTGTTGTTGCACTTGTTGAACTTGCACTTGTTGTTGTTGGACTTGTTGTACTTGAACTTGTTGTTGTTGCTGGTGTTGTTGTTGTTGTTGTTGTTGCTGCTGCTGCTGTTGTTGTTGTTGTTGCTGCTGCTGCTGCTGAAAAAATATAAATGGTTCAATATTGAATAGAATAGAATAGAATAGAATCATTTATTGTCAGAAAGTGAGTAGTTATAAATAGATGTTAACAATAGTATTTTAGTTCGTCACTATCAGCCAGAATATGGCGTACAATATTTCCTATTTTCGTTGCATGTCATTGAAGAAAGTATTGTTATATTGGAATTAATTAAAGTAAAATGATAGAAAAATATAATAAGTAATGAAAAAGTCAAAAGTAAATAATTATCAATGTCATGCAGGGAAAATAGTGAGAAGATGTCAATGTACAATATTACAAAATTAAAAAAAAGTAAAAACAGATTAATCAAAAATTAGGCTAAATTATTTATCACAGGTCATTGTTATTCGCAAAATGTTCATTAATATTGTAGTACAATTTATTCAAGCACCAATTGAATAATTTATTTTTAAATTCTGGGAAGTCAAGAGACTTTAAGTCTGTCGGTAAATGATTGAAGACTTTAACTGACATGTACAATATACTTTTCTTGAGGTGAGCAGAGGTGTGTTCTGGATAACAGAGGTTAAGTCCATGAAGCCTCGATGTTGACCTTGGGTTGGATGTCATGAATTTAAACTTATTTAAATTAGTTTTTACAAAAATGCACAGTTCAAATATATAGATTGTCGGTAGTGGGAGTATTCTTAGCTTTCTAAATAACGGCCTGCAAGAATCGGTACTATTGGCACCACAGATGGCTCTGATGCATTTTTTTTGAAGAAGAAATGCCTGATGTGCGTAAGTAGAGTTACCCCACAAGATGATACCGTAACGAAGGTTAGACATCACGTGTCCATGAAACGCCAATAGGGCCGATTTTTGCGATGCTACGTGTGTTAGCCTACGCAGGGCAAACACAAATCTGTTCAATTTACTAACTAACTTATCAATATGTGCTTGCCAATTGCAATGACAATCCAGTATCACTCCGAGAAATCGAATGACTTTAACACTTTCTATAGCCTCTCCATTATACTCAATGACAATGTCTTTAGGATTGCCCTGGGGTGCATAAAATTCCATATATTTGGTCTTACTCTTATTGTAAGGTGAAATATCTTTCTAGTAAGTATGTACATTCTCCATTTAATAACTGTTTTATTTGATAAGTTTATTATTTCCTAGAGTAATCAAATTGAAGCCAAGAGCAATTTGTGATATATAATAATGTGGCAACAATAGGGTAACAAGAAAACAGACCGTTTGTATTGTCAATTTGTATCGTCAACCGAATATTTTTTCTGTCACATATTTATTTTTTTCGTTATTAAATATCTAAGTGAATTTTTCTATTCAAAAATTTCACAATCTCACCTCATATATTTATGGTTTAATTAAAAAAATAACATCAATATAATACTGACACAAGAGACATTACATCATAGTGCCTAGTGCCTGGACTTGCGTCGCCATGTGTTTTTTCAAACTATGCAAGTACATGTAAGTCTTCACACAGACACCGCACTTGTACCAATGCATGTATCGCACTGGGGAACCTATCGGATAGCATAAATTTAAAAGGCATAATGCATCATTTCTACTACAATTTTTTTTTTATATATCCATTTCTAATTCCCTTTTTTTTTCTTTATTATCATATTTTTGTTATTTACTGTTGTGGTTGTGAGTTGTGACAATAAAGTTTTTTTATTGTTATCATTTGGCATAATTCATCATTCGGCATACTGCATTTTTTTTTAAACTGTAGAATTTTCAGGACTCTGTTACCGTAGAGTCAGTGCAGGACTGTCAATGATGCCAAATTTATTTGCCATAAATACCTGTACATGCGTCGCCATATGTTTTTTCAAACTATGCAGGTACATGTAAATGTTCACACAGACGCCGCACTTGCACTGCCGCTGCGTCGTCTCGCTCTGACTCGGCTTCTAAGGCGAAGAACACACTGAAATCGCCCGTCGCCGCGATTTTTTCCGTGTAGCTGCGCATAGTAGTTGCGAGTCGTGTGATACTACCCAGCACGACCACGGACGATTTTGTTATTTCTTTTGCGGTACATATTCACGAAAAAAAATGTACTTTTTTGTACTATTCATTAAAAAATTTGTACTCGTACGGTTTCGGAGTTGTGAGATAGACGTTGTGGTCGTGCTAGGTAGATGCTACCTGGCACGACCACACTCAGATCGAGGTTAGCTTGATAGTCGAAATAAATGTACTGAAATTGTACTATTTTGTACCGAGTATAAAAAAATTGTACCGCTTCCCAATTTAAAAAAAAATAACTTTTTGTTTCGCGGAGTACAGCCGACGGAAAAGAAAGCGGTACAAATTCACGAAAAAAAATGTACTTTTATGTACTCTTCATTAAAATGTAATAACTCATACGGTTTCGGCAGTGTGACACAAAAGGTGGGGGTCGTGCTAGGTAGATGCTACCTGGCACGACCACACTGACATTGAGGTTAGTTTGATAGTCAATATAAATGTACTGAAATTGTACTATTTTGTACCGTACATAAAATAATTGTACCTCTTCTCAGTTAAAAAAAAAAGTCCCTCGATGGTTCGTGGAGTACAGCCGACGCAAAAGAATGAGGTACAAATTCATGAAAAAAAATGTACTTTTAGGTACTTGTAATCAAAAAGTAATTACTCATACAGTTTCGGCAGTGTGACACTAAAGGTTGGTTAAGGTTGGGTCGTGCTAGGTAGATAGATGGTTCCTGGCACGAATACGCTGATATCAAGGTGAGTTTGATGGTCAAAATAAATGTATTCTATTTGTACTATTTTGTACTTCGCAAAAAATAATAGTACTTCTTCGCAGTTTCAAAAAAAAGAACTTAAAGGTTCGCGGAATACAGCCGACGCAAAAGAAAGAGGTACAGATTCATGAAAAAAAAGTACTTTTATGTACAGTCAGCTGCAGAAATAAGTAGCCCCCCTAGTCATACATCTTAGTATAGGGCGCTACTTATCTCTGCAGCTGACTGAAATTTTCATAAAAAAAAACAAATATTCATACAGTTTCGGTATTGTGATACAGGTTGTAGCCCCTTGTTCCTGGCACGGCCACGGTACAATACAAAATAAATGTGCTCAAATTGTGTCTACAGTCTACAGCATATCAAATGTGATAGGGTTATAGCAAAAACCGCTGCCGTTACAGAAGAGGAAAGTAGGGGAAATTTGAAGCCAATTGTTAGCCTAAGGTCAGGCCTAAAAATATGGTAACGAATTTTATTCTAATGCCTCGGCCGGACAATTCTGAAATTTATACTTTCAATATTTATTAGACGCGACTGTAAATGGAAAACAAAACAAGTAGATACAAATCTATCTATTAGCCTTGCATATCCACTGCTGGACAAATAACCGGTCTATATCCCCCACTGGAAACACAAATAGTGATTTTTTTTCAACATTTTATGATGAACAACGCATGATCAGAATCATTAGCTATTGTAAAACATTTTGCAATGCAACTAAACCTACTTTTTTACGGATTTCACTTGCAATAAAACCCAAAGCTGTTTTCATAAATCAAATCTTAAGTCTTATGAAGTTATCAATGATAATGATATAGAATGAGTATAAGATAAAAATGACCTTCGCGTATACCTTTGGATAGGAGATATTTATAGCCCGAATAAATAAAATATCATACATAGATAGAGCACTTCAGCATTATTATATCCTATCTAATTTGGTTGGGTTTCTTTATTTGCTACCAGTTTGCCCAAATTTACCAGTCACAAGCCGGTGGCAGGCTTCAAAAACGCATACGCGGGTAAGGGACAACAAACGTAACAGTATTTCTCACTTCCACGCGTGGAATTCTGTATAAGTTGCATCATTTCTTTGCTTATCATTCCAATGCCAGGGGGTTGCAATGGTATGACGTTTGTCAAAAACAATTAAGGTGGTCGCACACATAACAGCTCGGCACCGGGACGTATCCTTTGTAAGAAGCTCTAACGCGCATTTGTTGGTGTCGGACAGTCGGAGTGGCATAGTCTCGCCTCGGCATAAGCTAGTGAACCGCACCGCAAGCATAGCGTCACGGTATACGGTAGTTTATGTTCCGATAAAAGGTACATCGGGAGTGCGCATGTGTGCGCGCCGTGTACGGACGCACCACAGGCAAGCATTGCCGCGTCGTGGGCGCGTGCTTAGTCAGGGCTGAGTTAAGTGTATAAATTAATTTTATTAACAGTTAAATGAAGTTTTATTTTTTACTACCTAGTATAATCGACGTTTTTCTAAGTAATTGATTATCCAAAATAAAAACTTTTAGGTACTAATAATTTCGACTATACAAACCTTTTACAAATGATGTACCTATACTTTATCTACTTACTAGAATTTACTTTCAAAATGTCGAGACGCAACTATTTACCATTATTTCATATAATCACATACTTACTTACTAAAATTGTATTATAAATAATAGCATTGAATTTGCACTGAGCTCCTGGTCTATGGAGTTCTTTTTAAGTTGCCGACTGAGACACATGCCGCGTCACGTGGCAAGCACAAAGGATGCCGCCGTCCGTCGCCTTTCATAAAGAACGCGTGCGCAGCGGTGGCGATCAATCGAAGTATACCAATTACCAATTAAATAGAGAACCTAGATAATTATTTTGTTTGACAGTGATGAGTAAAATTAACAGATTTTTTTAAACGTGTACCTACTAATTAAATAGTAGTTGATTCTATTGATACATAAAATGCCTTAAACACGAGAGTGGTTTTATGAAACGAGCCGAAATATCGTTGCGTTACTTACATGTACACGTACCAATACTAATTTATTTAAACTATTATACTTAATAACATTAACATCAGATGTGTGCGATCAGATAGTTTCATTTCATATTGAAATAAGTAACTTTTTCTAGGTTGACCTCGAACGATTGTTCGTTCGATCGAGGTCAACCTAATAAAAGTTACGTTCGTAGTAAGTATTTTACAGAACCGACGAGCGGCAGCCCTGTGCCTTAGGCCGACTCCGGTGTCGCGCGCTCCTAAACGGCGAAGACGAACTACTTGGTTGTCTTTATACTTTGATAGCGTGTGCAATCCGCGGTCACCGCGCTTACATCGCGTCACCTCCGGGTGGATTTCAGAGCGTGTCAACCGCCGTCATCACCATTCCCGAAATTTCGACGATTCTTTTTAAGAATGTGTCCCATTATTTTGATAAAATCCGAAAATGGTACTCACTTTTTTCATGTTTTGTACAAAAAATATACCTACAATTTTTAAAAAGATGTCATCATAATATCGAGGTTGGTGATGACGGTGGTTGAAACGCTGTGAAATCCACCCCCCGCGCTTACGCCTCGCCCTCGGCGACGACTATCGCCCGCCCATGGTACCTACCTACATGAAAAACGGGTATTTACTTCCCAATTCTGTCAATTTTGGCCTTCCACATGTTGCCATTTAGTGCAAATAAATTATCTAACCGTTTCTTCAATTATTTGCTGGTAAAAAAGGGAATGCTCTGTTATTAAAATTAAATAGTATTCCTTTTACCGAAATAAACGGGTCATTTTTTTTTTAAAGTTGTACACTAACTTTTTTTTTAGATCTGAGAAATTTTACATCTTTTCTACTCAGAACAGAATCACGCGTCTCTGATAAAAGAAAAAAGTGTCCCAAATTTTTATGGGCATTTTTTTATTGATTATGGGTACTTACTAATACATTTTCTTACATTATTAAAGTTCTTAAACTTAATCGTGACTCATTAATTTCTGAGCTCGGAAAGAACACACAGATATGTTTTCTTGTACCATGCTGCCGGCCGCTTATTTGCTTGCGTATGGTCGACGTCTCGTTGATGGCGAAACGATGAGCTGAGGCCGTTCCGTTCCGGTGCCGAGCTGTTATGTGTGCGGTAACCTTTATAGTTGTTTTCTGCTTCTGATATTTCCTGCCAGTTTTACTACGTTTAAAAATAATCTTCGTAAAACTGGCATATAAAGATTCTGAGTTTAAAAATAATTATTTTTGGTATCATTCTAATAATTGTCATATATTGCAAACCTTTGGACCAATACTATATTTATTATATTATGTACATATTATTACTGTTGTAAAATTGTAGGTACTTACATAATATAATCAATTAGGATTGCAGATTTCTTACATAATTAATTATATAGCACAGTGCCATAGTAGTAGTAAATGTGTTAGGTAAATATAAGTAAATATATCAAAATGATGATTATTGCTACTACGGTTCATGAGTTTTATGATCTAGGGACAAACCATCTTCCTATTTTCATTTCATTCGCTAACATGTCGTCCGTCCTTTTCTCACTTACGAGAAGAACGACACGTTGAGAGAGACGGCAACAATAACAAACATTCTGATAGGAAATTCCTCTTTTATTTTAAAATCGACATAAATTCAAGATAATCATCGCCAGATCTCTAAGTAAGTTTTTATGAATAAGACCTAGACTTAAGATTTTCTAGCTAGACTTATCTGGGGGCACGGTAGTGCCCCCGCCAAGCCGAGCCAAACAAAGGCACGGCCGTACCATCCTTTTCTCGAAGCCATTCAGGCCATTTTCAGCCTTCCGTAATTTTGTACTGGCTAAAGCTAGAACACTGAAATTTCAGGGATATACAGGGTGTCTGGGCAACGATGTCGGACCTTTTAAGGGCGTATAGTACTATCGATCGTATCGATAAATCTCCAAGCGGAAATCCGCGCGATTTTTAGTAGATGGTAATTAAATAGCGGCAATTTAAACATTTCAAATAACTGAGCACCCACGTGGTAATTTTGCCATTATGTGTCCATTATCCGTCCTACAAATGCAAAAAGAGTTTATTGGATAGCTAAATGTGTAAGCAATCAATTTAAACTAATAATTCTATTCAAATATTCCAATAACAGGGCAAAAAAACCAAATAATCATAACAAAAACGCATTACTTTTACAGTTTTTAATTTTTTTTACCATCCACTAAAAAAAACCACGTGGTGATTTATCGATAAAATCGATTGTACTATACGCCCTTAAAAGCTCCGACATCGTTGTCCAGACACCCTGTGTAGGGCACAATAAGACATATACATATATATATATATATATATTATCAATATCATTCAATTTGAACGTATAGTTTAAGAACTATTGCATGTCAAAGTTCCTTAGTTTTGTCATCACTGTCTCACTGACTGACTGACTCACTGACTGATGATCATCATAATTCTATGGTACTTCTAGCAGACCCACAAGCTCCAAATTTTAAATATAGTTGGTTTTTAGCCTATCAAGTCCTAAAAAAACCTAAAAATATTGCAATTTCAGTCACAACTGCACACATAAATGCTTGTAATCCTATACAAATACATGCGATTACAAAGTTAGTTTGGTACTTAGTTCAAATTGAAAAGAATGGATTGGAATGTAATTAATAAAGGGAGACCACTTACAAAAAGAAATGATATCCTATCAAAAACATTACATGTCAAAAGATGCAAGTCTCGTAACGCAGTTCTCCTACAACAAAAAAGTTTTGAGATGTAAAGTTAAAGCAAGTCAGTACCGGGGCGGTATCAACAGAACTCGATTTCCACAGACTTGCATATTATTCAACCGTGGAGGAACACATTTTATAGATCTATCTAAAGTTTTTGATGGGATCTCATTTATTTTTGTAAGTGGTCTTCAATCCATTATATTTTCCATTTGAACTACAAAAGTAATCGCATGTATTTGTATAGTATTACAAACTTACTTATGCAGTTTGTATTGAAATTGCTATTTTTTATGTATATTGTTAGGTTTTGCATGATAGGCTAAAAACAAGTACATACATACATTTATTAAGTACGTTTAAAATTTGGAGCTTGTGGGTCTGCTAGAAGTATCTTAGAATTATGATGTTCTGTCACTCAGTCAGTCAATGACAAAACTAAGGAACTTTGACGTGCAATAGTTCTTAAACTGCACGGTCAAATGGGTTAGGCTCACAAGGACTAGATTTCTAGACTAGGTGAACAAATTTCCTAATTGCATTATGTCTCAATAAACAAAATTACCTACTGTTTTGAACAATGACCTGGTGAACAATATGTATGTCTTAGTTGCACGAACGTCATTATAACAAAAGGCCGTAGTCGTACAATGACTAATTGATTTAAGACTAGGTTTTATTATGACTAGGTTGTAAAATGACACATTATGTATTTTGTCTAAATAGCAAGTCTAGGTAGCAAAACGTCGTGGTTGCATAATGACTAGGTTATAATATAACTATTAATAAATTCCCATTTGACAATTTCTTGTCATTCGATCATTTTAGACGTTTTGCAACTAGGACTTAGTACATATTCGGTCTTATGTAACCCTGTCATTTTTACACGACTGCCCAAAAAAAGGAGTGTTATGTTTTCAGGTTTCATGTATGTATGTATGTGAGTTTCTTTATTCCACAATAACTTCTTAACGCCTTAACCGATTTAGACATGTTAGGTATCGTTAGAATCCTTGCGCCAGCCCGAGTGACATAGGATATGACGTTATAATTAAACCAATATGGCGGAAGCTGTACGCCATTTTCTGTGGTCTGAAAAAACAAAAACTTCCAATCCTATCGAGTGGGGTATCAAAACGAAGAGATTTAAAAGCTGATTATAACAATATTTACTTTTGGTGAGAAAACTCGTTGTATATTAAATCGCGCCATTATCTTTTTTCGTAGTACATTTTTGAGACGTGACCCCACTTGCGCCCATCGAGTGCGGTATTAAAATAAAGGATTTTTAAAGGCGATCATAATAGTACATTGTGTATCAAGGGCGGTAGGTAAGGAATTACAAACGAGTGTTTGTTACAAGGCCGAGGCGAAGCCGAGGGCTTTAATAACACGAGTTTGTAATTCCTTTACCGCCCGTGGCACACACAATGTTTTTCATCACACTTGTGAGGAAATCTAATTAAAATTAACCTTACTTAACCTAAATAAAATTGTAAAACTGACAGTGACATTAGTGACATATCCATAGACAATGCGAAACGTTCGGAAACCATAGCGGTACAGACCTAAAACGGTTGATTTTATAATTGCAAAATACTTAAATACACTATTGAAACATTTAATTAATGTTACAGAAATATGTGTTTACATGTATTTGCAATAACAGTTCTCTTTCAATAAATATTTCAGTGATAAAAGTTAAAAAAGTAAGTTGGCGTTTCCTTTGAACATGACAAATAAGAGTAAAACAAAACCAGCGTTTCTAATTTAAAAAGAAAACCATTACGCCCTAGGGCGTAATAGGCCGTTTACGGCCCGCAGAACCTACGTGTAATGACACAATTTTCGAGCAAGTGTGATGAAAAAATATATACGGGCTTTTTTATTTAAAGTGCGTTCTTAACTGACAGTTTTATTTATTCGTATGGCATGTAGATCACAAAGAAAATAATATAACAATCGTTAGCACGTCGTTACAGAACTGACCGTTAGTGTCAAACTCCATACATTTCGTTACGGTCTGACAGGTTAGACGGTATTTGAACATAGCTTAAGTTTCGCCTAACCGTACATTTTAAAATAAAAATGCCCATACAACATATATACACCGTGAAATTTTAGTGGTTGTATTCCTTTTAAGGGCATGTTCAGTATCGTGTTCTGATCAGGAAAAAGTGGAAGAAATTTATTTTTAACGCGAAAAAAAAAATTTCTATGGAGCAGGTCGTTCAAATTAGCCGACCTTCCATACAAAAGACGATTTTTTTTACGTCAAAATTTTTTTTTCTTCTTTTTCCTAATCAGAACACGATACTGAACATGCCCTTTAACGGAATACAACCATTAAAATTTCACGGTGTATGTAAACTTACTCTTGGCGAGAAAACACGAAATGTTCAACATCGCGCTATCAACATTTTTTAAAGACATGACAGAAAACTGTCAATGAACAACTGTCGTTATTGGACTTATGATTTTCTCTAGCGAATAGATTTCATCCGTAAATTAAATGTTTCTGCAAATTAAATGTTTTATGCAGCATCAAGTAAAACTGTGAATGGGCAGAAGTTTCAAGTTGGTCCAGTACCTACGAATTGGGGACTTCACATACCTTTGAATTCATTCCATGCATGCTTCGCAGTTAGCACATGTGGATTGAGCCGTCGTTTTTCTAGAAATACAGTGTTAGAGTTTCAACGCCGTAAAAAATGTATTCAAAACGCAAGTTTGGTAACCAATCATTCCGGCCTTATTGTATAGCGGGACGGCTTACATATTATACCGGTCTAGTTTTAAATCAAGCAATACTTGTACTTAGGATTTGTACTAGGATTTCTAGACGACGATATACAAACTTATACACACTTAAATAGACAGAAAACATCAATGTTTCATCAAGTACTTGTGCTCATCTCACAAATATTTGCCCTTACCAGGATTTAAAGTTTAAACCTCTAGCTGCGTAAGCGGTGTCACTCCCACTAAGCTAAATGTGTCGTCAAAGTGTCGGAAGCAGGGCTCGAAACCTACACTATCCATGTACTCGGCTACTTTGTCAATTTGCTATTAGGGTGATTTGTATATTTCGCTGTTGTGAAAACAATATGTAGTTCAACTAAGTCCAAAATTATACAGAGTCGTTTTAATAATAGGACGTTTTACATGCTTTGGCATTTTTCAGCTAAGACCTGATGCAAACTAGGCCTTTTACTTGCATAGTCATTCTGAAACCTGGCCCTTGCCTATGACCCCGACCCGTTCAAATTGAATGTTATTGAGAATATATTAAAGTCTTGTTTCGTCCTATTACCTCCCTGAAAATGTAGGGTTCTAGCTTTAGCCAGTACAAAATTACGGGAGGTTGAGGTTGGAGGTTGATGAATGGCCTGGAAGGCTTCGAGAAAAAGATGGTACGGCCGTGCCTTTGTTTTGTTCGACTTGGCGGGGGCACTGCCATGCCCTCAGATAAGTGTAATTTGTACCAAATGACGTTGACGTACCTACTGTAAACGCAGTGACATTGTACAAATATGTGAATAGGGAGTATCGGCAAGAAATAGATTTATAATTTCTGCAAACCCATTTGATTTTTTGACGTCCGTGGATAAGTTTATGCTGTCTAATAGTTGTCTTCTTTCTTTCCGATACGGTTATTAAATAGACAATAATTTATTTGTAAAATATGTTTTTCATTCCTGACATGTCAATTTATGAAAGCTATCAAATTCCATTAAATATTATCTTTATTTTACAACATAATTCAATTCTGTTTACTTATCATCATTGTAATCCCCGCTTCATTGTAAACAATGAAGCGGGGAAAACCACCATCGGTGGAGTTAAATACACAAAAAATTGTGTTTTTAGAATTTACAGAACAATTCGCAAACATCAATAATTTGCCTGTATGTGGGAGTGAAGTGTATAAAAATATTGCAGAAAAATTAGCATTTCGTATGACTCCAAAGGCGTTGTACTTATCGGTACAAAGAAACTATGACCACTTTTTTTGTAGTGACAGCAGTGAGAGTAAAGTTAGTTTACTTAATAGCGTGCACCACAGTGATAGCAGTGAGGATGAAGAAGTTAACAGTGATTATGGAAGTAGTACAAGTGATTATGAAGATAAACATTATGAATTTGATATGTCTTTTGACATATGGGATTCCATTAAACCAGACAACTATCTAGGACGAAGAAATGACCCTAAAAGACCCAACGTTTCGACTCACTTGCGGCGGTCTTTGGTTCCTCGTAAATGGACGAATATTATGAGCGAGTTCATTTCCAAGAACACTCCCTGTGAATGCATTTGGATGTTTAAAAAACATGACATTCACGAAGAATCTGTGTCAATTTATGGAACATGCAAACAATGCCAAGCTACAATTAAAATACAAATTGGAGAAAAAAGCGACGCAATGCATTGCAAATGCCACATACGAACGGGAAATAAATCGGTTGTACACAAGTCACAAAAGATAAGACTTACGTCTTTCCAAAAAGCTGAGTTAGCATGCGAGCTACAACACGAGTACCCTATTGTTGTGAGAAATAAAATTATCAACAAAGAATTAAAAGGAGACGAACTGCAAGAGCCTACATATATACCAAGTCTCAAATCGCTGCAAAACATAAAAAATAAAATGTCAGCATCGAAATTATACCATCAAATTGTAATATTGGCATTATGGATCATGGCCTTTACACCACCTTATGATGAAATTATCCGTACAGTTTCGGTTTATCCATTTTTCATTCATTATTGGACTAATTTACAAACTGAATTTTATAAAAAGTTCAGCAAGTTGCATTTTACAACACTTAGTATTGATGCCACAGGGTCTATCTGTAAGAACATATATCCACCTGACGATCCTAAACAACATTATAAAGCAAAGCATTTGTTTTTGTACGTGGCAGTCTTAAAACTCGTCGGAACATCTGTTCCATTGATTCAAATGATTTCTGAAAATCAAACTTTGCATAATATTTGGCAATGGCTGGAATCCTGGAAGTCCAAAAGTGGAAATTTAAAAGGACCGAATAGCGTTATCACTGACGATTCTTCAGCACTAATCGGTGCTGTTGTAAGGGCTTTTACCAGTTATGAAACAACGAAAAAATATATAAATCGTTGTTTTCTTATACTAGAAGGAAAAAAAAATCTTGTTCCCGAATGTTTCTTAAGATTAGATACATCTCACTTTGTGAAATGCCTATACAGTTTATCCTGTTTTAAATTTGTAGACATACGAGTAAAAAAATTTTATATTAAATATGTATATGCATTAAAATCTTGTACCGATTATAACGAAGCTAAATCGATTATAAAAAACTTAATAACTATAGCCTTATCAAAATATGACAGGCAAACTAAGAGAGGCGAGAAGACAAAATGTGAACTTGCGAGAGAAAAACTTAATATCATGAGCAAGGCGATGATATTTAGTGAAGATTTACAAGAGCCATGTGAAAAAAAAATCGCTAATACTTCTGTATTTGATGATGACGATGATCAGGACCAAATGAAGAATGGATTTTTGTCATGGTTTGATAAAACTGTTCTCGAAGAAAAAAATTATTCTGATTTGTGTGATGAAACTGAATTCGAAAACATTTATTACTTGCCAGTGTTCATTGACCGTTTCAGACAACTGTTGACAAAATTACCACTGTGGTCAAATCTGATGTGTAAGTATTTTAAATCTGGTTGTGACGTGCCTAGTAGTAGCAACGTGGAAAGCTATTTTAAAAATATAAAACATCTTCTTCTGGGTAATATAAATAAATTGATAAGAGTAGACGACTTTGTAATGAGGCACGTAGATTATTTGTCAGGAGAACTAAAATTCGCATACTCGAACAGTTTCGGGAATACTTCGAAAGACATGACAAAACGAACGAAAGAGTACACAGCCCACAATGCAAAACAATTGTCGGCAGATTTTAAGGAAGAAACAATTAGTTCCAGGGCTGATTTTTTACCAAATTCTGTATTTGCTAAAAAACCCAAATTAATAGAAAATTGGCGAAATAAAACTAATAGTGACACAACTATAAAGACACTATTAGAAACAACAAAACCAAAAAAAAATAAAAATGTAATAGATTTTCTTTCAAATGGAAGTCAATGCCGATCTGGAGTCCATAACGTTATTTTAAATAGTACATGTGCATTTGATGCTGTACTACACGGCCTCGTTGTTGGTTACATTGAATTTCCTCTTGTAAAACAAATGATACAAAAGCTTTCAAGTAATTTTGCAGACTTGATAAAAATGATAGCTGAGAAAGATTATTTAAAGGACGTTTATGCCTTAAGAACTGAAATTTTAATGACACATTGCAATACTTCAATGCAAAATGACATAAAAGTGATTGATTGTACTTCCACAGTCGCATTTATTTTACGAACAGTTTTCAGTGGTCAGATTTATAGTTCAAAAATAAAACAAACCTGTTCGTTGTGCAACAGTGTGGAAGAAAGGCAGTGTCAATACATTCCTTTGAATGAATTGATACTCTCGGACAAAGGAATTTCAGCACTGCAGGAATCTGCTTTGTCAGTAATTAACGATGAAGGGAAAATAAAAACAACATCGCAGTGCTGTAATGCATCTAAAATCAAAAGTCAGGAATATAACGACGTCATATTTTTCGACATCGATATGACTGTGTCCATTAAGGAAGTTCCCAATCAGATCATCGTATGCACCAAACCATATTCAGTTTTTGCGATTGTTGAACGCATACCCGGGCATTTTAGGGTTCACTGTAAGCAATCCCATACTTGGAAAGTATATGACGATTTGGAAAAGAAAGTACAAAACTCTGATGTTGACAAAAAAAATAATGCTGTTTTGTTGATGTACGCAGCGATTTAAAATATTGGCTTATAATGCTCATTATAATTATTATTTTCTTCATGATGATCAACGTGCTACGTGCCTTCGTTATAATCGCTACAAGATTTAATGCATATACATTTTTATGGTCTTTGTAGCTTCGTGAAACGAGGCCCAGGATTTCTGCCATTGCGAATTATTATGCATAGTTTGATTTTCCGAAATCATTTCAATAGTCTGACATATTTACCCGGCTGCGGCGAAGCCCAAAGTATGGTTATGTGTTTGACCTGTATGTATGTGTGTGTGTCCGTTCCTATATTCGCTCGTAACTACTCAACGGCACAACCGATTTTGATCATTAGATTCGTCTCGATGGCGCGAGTGTCACCGGTAGTAATTTTATGCACTTTTAAAAGTGCACCGCGGTCGGATTTTTTTTGTAACAATGTGGTTATTTGATAAGTTATAAGTTTTTTATAATCGATTTGGCTTCGTTATGAACAGGATAAACTATATCTATATAAGTATGTATATAGGCATTTCACATTTTCGGACTGCCAGGATTCCAACCATTGCCAAATATCCCAAATTAATGTCCGCGGTACATGGATCGTTTTTCTACTTAAGTAACCTGAAAGTTAAAGCCTTTTTAATTTTTGATGCTCTTTGAGTGAGTTCCAGTGGAATTTTCAACAAATAACTTTTCGAATCATTCGTAGGTAGGTACGAGTATAAAGTTATATTTATCTTAGTTACTTAAGGGTATCATTTAATCGATCAGCAAAATATTCTTATTTTGGTGAACAGAAATATGTAATTGGTCAGCCAAAATAGCTTAGTTGGTAAGCAACTTATGGTTAGCAAACATATATAAATCTGTCTGCAATTAATGATATACTGAACTGCTCTAAATTATTTTGGTCAGCAAATTAAATATTTGAGCTGCAATTTTATATAATTGTTAATAATCAAATTTTGGTAAGCAATCAGTAGGTAAGCAAAATATTTCATTTTGTCCATCAAAAAAGGGGGGCAATAAAACCTAACTGAGCATTCACAAAATGGGCGCAACTATTACAAAGTTCATTCAAATATAAGTACTCTCTTTGTTGGAAAATATTATTTTATCATTACTCTTATAATGCATTTTACGGGTGTGTAATCATTGATATAACAACTTTCTTTACATTTGACATAATTTCTAAGAATATAATCACTCAAGGGGCATAATAAACGTTTAATATAACAACACAAACTATAACTTATTGGATATAATGTTCTAAAAGTATAAAGGACATTTGATATAACGTTTATCGAATATAATGAAGATGTAATATAAGTATTACTGATATAATATGTTAAAAGGTATAAAAGTACTATATCTGCAAGAGCTCGTGCGTTCAAGCGACAATAAGTGGAGTATGTTATGATCGCAAGATACCTAACACTTCTCCTTGCTTCGCTCATCGTCGTACCGTACCTAACTGTTGCTCTGTAACAGTTTTTTTTAATCTTGGACAGTAAGTGGGGTATGTTGTGATCGCAAGACACCTAACACTCCTAAGCGAGGGCTTCGCTCGTCGTCTTACCTAACTGTGGCTCTGTAACAGTTTTTTTTATCTTGGACAATAAGTGGGGTATGTTGTGATCGCTCTTCACTAATAATCGTACCTAAAAGTTACGACAGAACTGGTCTATATTATAGTATCAGATTATATCAGTAATACATTATACCCAATGAGGATCTATATCGGGATCCCTAAATTTTTTTAACCTATTTTTGCATTCCCTAATACTGTTTGTCATAATGATCATTTGTCCTAACACTCACATGCCCTAATATTTGATTCCCTCACATCATATTGATGAAATTTTTGTGCCCTAATTTTTTTTTCCCTAATGCCATTTGTCATATCGATTATTTATGCTAATGCCTTTTTGCCGAATTGTCATTTATCATAATTACTAATAAACCCTAAAGATCACACGTCCTAATCGTCATTTTCCCTAACTTAATATGGACTAATGTGGTTTATCCTATCATTGTATAACCTAACATTATTTGTCCTCATGATTCTTTTCCCTAATTGTAATTGCCCGAATTTTATTTGTCCTCATGATTCTTTTCCCGAATTCTAATTGTTTTGTAAAATAAAATATTACACATATTTACATAATTTTATTTGAAGCCTTAATATACAACATACCTACCCTAACCTACTTTTCTGGTAGCAGTTCGTTTGTGTTGGGGGACGCAGTTCAAACCTAACCTAACCTACTTTACTGGTAGCAGTTCGTTTTTTTTGGGGGACGCAGTTCAAACCTAACCTAACCTACTTTTCTGGTAGCAGTTCGTTTTTGTTGGGGGACGCAGTTCAAACCTAACCTAACCTACTTTTTTTACCTAATTGAACCTTTGTTTTGAGTTTTTCTTTCATGCGGGGGGCTTCGCCCCCCGAGCCCCCCTTGTGGGGGGCTCCGCCCCCCCGTCCCCCCTTTGTCCTTCTGCCTTTGTAAGTTTTTAACATATTATACATGTATAATATGTTATTTTGCATATTCTTCGTTATCCCTATCATCGTTTGTCCATATTACAATCTTAGGACAAACGATGATAGGGATAACGAAGAATATGCAAAATAACATTAGGGATATTAATAATTATGACAAAAATGCATCGGACAAAAGAGTATTATGGCAAAAATAGCATTATGGATAAAACTTACTACACCAAATGATCGATAGGTCAAATACCCATTAGGACAAAACAGTTAGCCCAAGTTATTTTAGGACAAACGATGCTAGGGATTGCGAGGAATATGCAAAATAACACTAGGGATATTAATAGTTATGGCAAAAAAGGTTCGGACAAGAGAGTATTATGGCAACAATAACATTATGGAAAAACCATATTATGACAACTGATCGTTAGGACAACTACCCGTTAGGACAAAACAGTTACGGCAAGTGACTTTAGGACAAACGACGTTAGGGATCTCGAGGGACACCCACCCAATGAGCGTTATATCTAAAATAGTTATAGAAAATTTACATATCCTACCTTACCTTTACCTACCATATTAACGCCGCCCACAATAACGAACACTGCTGATTTTTTAAACTGTACCACTAAACGCAATCCACTTATTTATACAGATAACCAGTCTTTTAATATGCACAACTCTCAATTAAACTGCTTACAGACATGTTTTCTCTGCTGACCAATTGTAAAATCTTGCTGCCCAAATAATTATTTTGCAGCTGGACTGTTTATTAGGCAGACAAATGATAAAAAAAGCAGATTGATATTGCTTAAAATGTTAACCGTTTGTAAATTGTTTGCGGAATTGTTTGTTGTAGCCCGATTTTTATTTATTGCCAGCCAAATCTTTGTATGCTCTCGAAATGATTCAATTGGGTCTATATTAAAACTCATACGACAACGCATACAGTTATTAAGCATAGTTGTATATTCGCATAATATTAAAATGTATACATTTTAAAACGCATATTTAATTCGCATACCATTCAGCTTTGGGCTTAAAATCAATAAATTTCATTTTACCTCATTATCAATATTCCCAGATCTCAAAACTTCATGGCCTCAAAATACCTAAATTGCAGAATGCCTAAATTTTTTTCACAATCAACCGAAACCTTAATATCGCCGATGTTCAAAATACCTTAGGCTCATAATACCTAAACTTCAAAACAGCATTATGGCAAAACAACATATGCTTAAAACAACCAAACCTCAAAATACCTAAATTTATACTATCAAATAAACACTCGTAAAAAAATTAGGTATTTTTGGAAAAATGCCTAAATTTAGGTATTTTGAGGTTGAGTTGTTTTGATATTTTGTCATTTCTGCCATTCGGTAATTGAAGGATTGTGCATTTCAATCTTCAGGCATTTAGAGAATATGCCGTTTTAAGTCAAAGTCATAATGTTTTAAGAATGTTACAATTTGACATTTAGGTTTTATGAGCTCATGGTAATTTGAAAATAGGGTGTAACTATTGGCAAATAAGGTATTATGAGATTTAGTGATTTTAAGCCCAAAGCACCATTCATACGCATAACATTGACTATGTATAACATTATTATTCATAAATATTAAAAAGTATAACTTTAATAAGCCTAATCGGACGTTGGGATTTTCTTTTCTGTTTCGGTTGCAGTTCTAGCCTTTTTTTTAAGAGGGGAAAATGCGTTACGCATACCACCAGGGTGCGGGGACGGACCCTGATGATTATGTGGGACTCCCTTGTTGGCTGATGAGGCCCAGGTTTACCCACTAAAAACCCCTCTAACCTAACCTACATTTCTCGCAGCAGGTCGTTTTCGTTGGGGTCACAGTTCAAACCTAACCTAATCTACTTTTCTGAAAGTAATTCTTTTCTGTAAAGGTCGCAGTTCTAACCTAACCTACTTTTCTGGTAGCAGTTCGGTTCAGTCAACATTTACTATCTAGTAGTAAAAAAATCCAAAAGGTTGGGATTCTGTGAACAACGGGTATAAACTTGAAATTATTTTTCAAAAACCCTCATTTTATAGGTACCGAACGCATAATTTTATGCGTTCGGTATACCTAACCATATTATACTTATTTCAGGTATGCCAAATCAATCGGTATACCAATTAACTTGTATGCGTTTTTACTATTATGCCATTTAAGCGATATGCTCAATCATCGTATGCCTAAACTGTTATGTGTTTTTATAATAGGAGTTTTAAATTATGCCTAATAAGGGTCACCCGATTCAATTGCTTATTTTTTTGGGATCAATTTTAATGGCTGAACGTTTAATTACTTCCCGTTATTTAAGTTTAAACTACCTCTCCTCTATGTGTCAGTTTAATTTTATTTTAGAAAAATGTAAATAAACGTAATAAATGGTTGTAAGTTGATATTGGTTTTCACTTCAGTCTTTAAGTTATTATCAAACCGCGTTAAGAAAGGGATTCGAGTGTACCGTTAGCACAAGTGTACTTAATAAATGATTAAATATAATCGTAAACCAATCTTTGATATCTTCATAAGTGCAGACCCTTATAGATAATAGAATTAATAGCTAAATATGATTTGCATATTTAAACTCTATTCTCGGTAAATATTGTCATTTGTTTAATAAAAAATAGTATTATCATATTTGACAAATCTGTCACCAGTCACATTATTTCGCTTTATCAAATTGCCGTAGCTTTTCAAAAATACGATTGTATACAATATGAATCGCGGTAAAGTATTAAACGGTCGATGCCGAGAAATTGTCTACAATGTACTAACATATTTTAATAAAGAAAACGATAAGACGAAGGTTCTTTTGAAAACTTTGATGGCCATCTTGGTATATGGGTTTCTTTTAAATTCAAAAGACTTGTTTTTACTTTTTCATACAAACTAAATCAGAATCGTGTTGATCACAAGTGTGACCTCTCACTTTCACCTCCTTTAGCGTAAATGTAAAATTGCAATTGTGACAGTTTTGACTTTACATCAATGACAACACTTACCAATTGTACATAAATTATAAAATCATACTTAAAATACTTTAAAAACGGTGTTTAAGAAAGTAACTCTATTTGATCTGAAGAAATATCTCTTAATGCTATCGGAAATCAATAAAAACACGCTGTATAATTTGATATTTTTTCCATGCTTTAGAACTTCATTGTACCAAAATAACAATTTAATTTATCTGCATACTCTACCACTGACAATGTCATATCATGCATTAGTTCAAAAATGACATATGAGCTCAATCCCTTTCTAAACGCGGTTTGATCAGGGGGCCGACACTCGTTTTTCGCCGAGCGCGACCTTGAGTGACGTCACTTACCGCCGGCGGTACAAAACTCAGTTGGTTGTCACGCGTTCGCATGCGTGCAGCCTACCGCTACGAAGTAAGTCCGATAGTTTTGACAGCTCCGTGAGCCTGTTCACGAAAAAAAAAAACAAAAGCGCTCGCATGGACCGCGTCGCATCGCACTTCGATCGCGTATTTATAATTTAATATTATTATTTTGTTGATAATGGGGCGTACGCGTTGCAGTAGACGGCTGCAACAATATCCAGTTAAACAAGCATTTATCGTTTTTAGCACTACCCAAAACAAATTATAAGAAAACACTGTTTTTTAATTCAATCTATTTGTGAAATAATTCATTTGTGTATCGGTTGACAGCCCTAGCACTGATTTTACGCCGCGCGGGGTCGACGACCGCACTTCGGACGTTATGATTCCAGAATGTTCTTTTCTATTGTATTGCGGGAGAGTGTCGTATCTGTTCGAAGAACTATTATATAATCTGTGGTTTGATAATAAATTACACAGCAATGGGTAAGCCCCGTTATCTTGTCGCACTGCACTGACGTTGCTTTTTCGTTCAAAAGAATCAGACATGCCCTTGAGGCCCACTTGCAGAAATATATCAGTTTGAGTTTTGAGTTTGTAGGGGTTGAAACTTATCTAAATGTCAATGGTGTAGAGTGTAAGCAAATAACCTTCACGCCAATATTAAACAAACACTACAACAAAGATCTGCAATGCATTGCAGTTACCTATCTGTCAATGTAACATGCCGTTTTGGTCTAAAGCATGTGCAAGTGCGTCAAATCGTTTGCTTTGAGAATATTTATTTAAAAGCTTGCTCAAAATTTGCATGCTTATTAGCGGCAAATCTGTAGGCTTATGATGCTACGCTTTGTCACGCGATAAATAAATGATAAAGCATCCGTCACTTCTGACAATATTATGTGTGAGAGTGACGGATGCTTTATCATTTATTTATCACGTGACAAAACGTATTATCATAAGCCTACTGAACGGCTGCAGAGCTTGCTGATTTTAAGCATGCTTAAAAGCATGCTTATTTTTGAGCAAATGTGTCAGTACCTTCAAAATTTAAAAGAAAGTGATTTTGAAATATTAAACCGATTTCAAAAAAAGGGGAAATAAAAGAGGTCGGCATGGTACCGCATTGGTGGTGCCAAATGATTACGTTTATTCTAATTGTTAAGGCTGGCACTGAAATCAAAAAATATTTGATTTCTTCCTTTTTTGAAGTAGATTCAACTTTGTAAAATCACTTTTTAAATCAGCTACAGTTTTACAAGGGTGACACACACACAAAGCGGTCAACCTTATTTCGTCAGGGTTAAAAATAAAACGGACGGAACATTGGATGAGAAGGGGTGTAAAAGTTACTATGGGGAATCAGATGCGGATGCGGGTGAGGGTGAGAATGAAGATGAAGATTTGCTTTGCTCTCGTGAGGGAGGCTTTTTAGGATAAAAACTATCCTATGTCCATTCTCGGATCTCAAACTTACTTTATACGAAATTTCATCACAATCGATCAACGGTTTATACATGAAAAGGTAACAGATAAACAGAGTTACTTTAGCATTTATAATATGACTAATATAAGTATAGATTTCCTTTTGCTATGTACAATCAGCGGAGCAATACAACTTCAAATGGGGACATTCTTACCTTTTTTGTAATGGCAGCGGTTTTTGCCATACCACTGTCACATTTGATGTGCTATAGAAGTGTAGACTGTAGCCAAAATTTGAGCATATTTATTTTGCACTATTCTGGTCATTTGATTAAGCTCGATGTAAGTGTGGTTGTGCCAAGAACCATGTACCTAGCACAGTGACCACAACCTTTTGTCACTTTGCCGAAATCGTATGAATATTTCTTTTTTAATGAATAGTGCATAAAAATACGTTTTTTTCATAAATGTGTACATCTTTCTTTAGCGTCGGTCGATTCCGCGAACCATTGAAGTACTTTTTTCTTAACTGCAAAGAATTACTATTACTTCATGCAAAGTAAAAAATAGTACAAATAGAATACATTTATTTTGACCATCAAACTCACCTCGATATCAGCGTATTCGTGCCAGGAACCATCTATCTACCTAGCACGACCCAACCTTAACCAACCTTTAGTGTCACACTGCCGAAACTGTATGAGTAATTACTTTTTGATTAAAAGTACCTAAAAGTACATTTTTTTTCATGAATTTGTACCTCATTCTTTTGCGTCGGCTGTACTCCGCGATCCATTGAGGGACTTTTTTTTTTAACTGAGAAGAGGTACAATTATTTTATGTACGGTACAAAATAGTACAATTTCAGTACATTTATATTGACTATCAAACTAACCTCAATGTCAGTGTGGTCGTGCCAGGTAGCATCTACCTAGCACGACCCCCACCTTTTGTGTCACACTGCCGAAACCGTATGAGTTATTACATTTTAATGAAGAGTACATAAAAGTACATTTTTTTTCGTGAATTTGTACCGCTTTCTTTTCCGTCGGCTGTACTCCGCGAAACAAAAAGTTATTTTTTTTTAAATTGGGAAGCAGTACAATTTTTTTATACTCGGTACAAAATAGTACAATTTCAGTACATTTATTTCGACTATCAAGCTAACCTCGATCTGAGTGTGGTCGTGCCAGGTAGCATCTACCTAGCACGACCACAACGTCTATCTCACAACTCCGAAACCGTACGAGTACAAATTTTTTAATGAATAGTACAAAAAAGTACATTTTTTTTCGTGAATATGTACCGCAAAAGAAATAACAAAATCGTCCGTGGTCGTGCTGGGTAGTATCACACTGCGAGTCGCCGCGATTTACACGCCAGTGTGCGCCACCCCGCGATTTTTCTATACAAATCGATGATTCTACATACAAAGTTGAAAATCGCTGAGTCGCGTGTCGCCGCGATTTTCGCTGCAGTGTGAGATCCGCCTAACTACTGAACTATCAGTAATACCTAGTTGCCATAAATACCTGTACATGCGTCGCCATGTGTTTTTTCAAACTATGCAGGTACATGTAAGTCTTCACACAGACGCCGCACTTGTACCGCCGTTGCGTCTCGCTCTGAGCCTGCACAACCTCCTGTTGACTCTGCTGTTCTTCTACCACAGGACTCTGTTCTTGTTCTTCTTCTGTCTTCTCCTCTGGGGTTTCTGGGGACTCCTCGGGCTTGACTTCGTGCGTTTTGAGATGCTTCTTGTAGGAAGTAGATTCCATGTAGCCTGTAATTATTTGCAATTAGCATAATATACAAGGTGTTTCAATGAACGTCATACAACTCATGTTTTTTAAACTCCTCTCCCTGGTGCTAAAACCCTGTGCTAGGTCTCGTGTTGTTAAAGTCATCTTAATTAATTAATATCACTGTTTTAATTATTCATGTTTTTTTGGTCTCATTGTGGTAGTAGTAAGTAAGTAGGGTACTACTTAGGGTTAAAAGAAAAAAGTTTCAATCTAATTTTGTAGTGAAAACTTACCTTTTTACTTATCTAGGTCGAAAATTTACGAATAAAATGCATGCATTCTGACACATTATTCAAGTTATTGATCATAACAAACAAACAGGTCACGTAAGCGTGACGTCATGAGGGTTGCCCACACTACGAGATTGTAATTTCTTAATTCTGTTAGCAAACTAGGAAAAGTTAATTATAACGAAGTTTAATAAATCAATTAGTGCATTTTGTCATCGGTCGTTAACTGAGCCGGAATTGCTTAAGTTGTATTACGTTCAATGAAACACCTTGTATATATAGTCTAATATAATAGGCGTTTGATTTTTATTTTGAATTCAATGATTTTCATTGCGGGCATGATTTTTTGTAAAAGTCGTCGCGATGGCAGTCGTCGTCATCATGTCAAAATGATGTAGAGTTTAATTTGGAAGTCAAAATGGCGGATATCTGGGGGCACGGCAGTGACCCCGCCAAGTCGAGCAAAACAAAGATACGGCCGTACCATCATTTTCTCGCCATTCAGGCCATTTTCAGCCTCCCGAGCGTTACAGAGCGAGCACCCGAACAGCTTCTCGCCGGTGTGGTGCTGGAGTGTACTGACCTCGTCCACACACGTTGCAGACATATTTCCGCTCGCCGGTGTGATGACGGCGGTGCACGGCGAGGTACGAAGCGGAGCTGAAGCGAGCGTTACAGAGCGAGCACCCGAACAGCTTCTCGCCGGTGTGGTGCTGGAGTGTACTGACCTCGTCCACACACGTTGCAGACATATTTCCGCTCGCCGGTGTGATGACGGCGGTGCACGGCGAGGTACGAAGCGGAGCTGAAGCGAGCGTTACAGAGCGAGCACCCGAACAGCTTCTCGCCGGTGTGGTGCTGGAGTGTACTGACCTCGTCCACACACGTTGCAGACATATTTCCGCTCGCCGGTGTGATGACGGCGGTGCACGGCGAGGTACGAAGCGGAGCTGAAGCGAGCGTTACAGAGCGAGCACCCGAACAGCTTCTCGCCGGTGTGGTGCTGGAGTGTACTGACCTCGTCCACACACGTTGCAGACATATTTCCGCTCGCCGGTGTGATGACGGCGGTGCACGGCGAGGTACGAAGCGGAGCTGAAGCGAGCGTTACAGAGCGAGCACCCGAACAGCTTCTCGCCGGTGTGGTGCTGGAGTGTACTGACCTCGTCCACACACGTTGCAGACATATTTCCGCTCGCCGGTGTGATGACGGCGGTGCACGGCGAGGTACGAAGCGGAGCTGAAGCGAGCGTTACAGAGCGAGCACCCGAACAGCTTCTCGCCGGTGTGGTGCTGGAGTGTACTGACCTCGTCCACACACGTTGCAGACATATTTCCGCTCGCCGGTGTGATGACGGCGGTGCACGGCGAGGTACGAAGCGGAGCTGAAGCGAGCGTTACAGAGCGAGCACCCGAACAGCTTCTCGCCGGTGTGGTGCTGGAGTGTACTGACCTCGTCCACACACGTTGCAGACATATTTCCGCTCGCCGGTGTGATGACGGCGGTGCACGGCGAGGTACGAAGCGGAGCTGAACCGAGCGTTACAGAGCGAGCACCCGAACAGCTTCTCGCCGGTGTGGTGCTGGAGTGTACTGACCTCGTCCACACACGTTGCAGACATATTTCCGCTCGCCGGTGTGATGACGGCGGTGCACGGCGAGGTACGAAGCGGAGCTGAAGCGAGCGTTACAGAGCGAGCACCCGAACAGCTTCTCGCCGGTGTGGTGCTGGAGTGTACTGACCTCGTCCACACACGTTGCAGACATATTTCCGCTCGCCGGTGTGATGACGGCGGTGCACGGCGAGGTACGAAGCGGAGCTGAAGCGAGCGTTACAGAGCGAGCACCCGAACAGCTTCTCGCCGGTGTGGTGCTGGAGTGTACTGACCTCGTCCACACACGTTGCAGACATATTTCCGCTCGCCGGTGTGATGACGGCGGTGCACGGCGAGGTACGAAGCGGAGCTGAAGCGAGCGTTACAGAGCGAGCACCCGAACAGCTTCTCGCCGGTGTGGTGCTGGAGTGTACTGACCTCGTCCACACACGTTGCAGACATATTTCCGCTCGCCGGTGTGATGACGGCGGTGCACGGCGAGGTACGAAGCGGAGCTGAAGCGAGCGTTACAGAGCGAGCACCCGAACAGCTTCTCGCCGGTGTGGTGCTGGAGTGTACTGACCTCGTCCACACACGTTGCAGACATATTTCCGCTCGCCGGTGTGATGACGGCGGTGCACGGCGAGGTACGAAGCGGAGCTGAAGCGAGCGTTACAGAGCGAGCACCCGAACAGCTTCTCGCCGGTGTGGTGCTGGAGTGTACTGACCTCGTCCACACACGTTGCAGACATATTTCCGCTCGCCGGTGTGATGACGGCGGTGCACGGCGAGGTACGAAGCGGAGCTGAAGCGAGCGTTACAGAGCGAGCACCCGAACAGCTTCTCGCCGGTGTGGTGCTGGAGTGTACTGACCTCGTCCACACACGTTGCAGACATATTTCCGCTCGCCGGTGTGATGACGGCGGTGCACGGCGAGGTACGAAGCGGAGCTGAAGCGAGCGTTACAGAGCGAGCACCCGAACAGCTTCTCGCCGGTGTGGTGCTGGAGTGTACTGACCTCGTCCACACACGTTGCAGACATATTTCCGCTCGCCGGTGTGATGACGGCGGTGCACGGCGAGGTACGAAGCGGAGCTGAAGCGAGCGTTACAGAGCGAGCACCCGAACAGCTTCTCGCCGGTGTGGTGCTGGAGTGTACTGACCTCGTCCACACACGTTGCAGACATATTTCCGCTCGCCGGTGTGATGACGGCGGTGCACGGCGAGGTACGAAGCGGAGCTGAAGCGAGCGTTACAGAGCGAGCACCCGAACAGCTTCTCGCCGGTGTGGTGCTGGAGTGTACTGACCTCGTCCACACACGTTGCAGACATATTTCCGCTCGCCGGTGTGATGACGGCGGTGCACGGCGAGGTACGAAGCGGAGCTGAAGCGAGCGTTACAGAGCGAGCACCCGAACAGCTTCTCGCCGGTGTGGTGCTGGAGTGTACTGACCTCGTCCACACACGTTGCAGACATATTTCCGCTCGCCGGTGTGATGACGGCGGTGCACGGCGAGGTACGAAGCGGAGCTGAAGCGAGCGTTACAGAGCGAGCACCCGAACAGCTTCTCGCCGGTGTGGTGCTGGAGTGTACTGACCTCGTCCACACACGTTGCAGACATATTTCCGCTCGCCGGTGTGATGACGGCGGTGCACGGCGAGGTACGAAGCGGAGCTGAAGCGAGCGTTACAGAGCGAGCACCCGAACAGCTTCTCGCCGGTGTGGTGCTGGAGTGTACTGACCTCGTCCACACACGTTGCAGACATATTTCCGCTCGCCGGTGTGATGACGGCGGTGCACGGCGAGGTACGAAGCGGAGCTGAAGCGAGCGTTACAGAGCGAGCACCCGAACAGCTTCTCGCCGGTGTGCTTGCTGGAATGCACGCGGAGCTCGGCGCGTGATGTGCAGCCTTTGAAGCACACTGGACACACAAACCTGGAGAAACATAAAATTTGCTTAAGAAATTACCACAACAGAAGATGAACACCAGTAGCGTGGCGTCCAAAGAACTCGATTAACTTGCCTAATATCAGGCATTAGAGCACCTTATTCTACAGCTCTTAAGGAAAATGTACGCCAATACTGCATCGGCTTGTCCAAGGATATTTATTACGCCACGCCACTGATGAACACAAAATATAATGAGGAAAGAAGAGGAATTCAGAGGATTGGAGGCCTGCTACAGTGACCTTTTCTTCAACTTAGGCCCAGTAAGTGCACATGCTGTCGTTCCGTGAAGAGGTGTATTCGCTATCCGTGAGACTCATAAGGGCAACTTGACTTTTTCTCATCAGGGCGGCGCCACTGTAGTTTTATGGTGTTTTTGGTGTAGTGTGACCTATGTTATATGTAACTGACCTCTTGTTCCCTCTGTGTATAACCATGTGGCTACGAACTGAACTTCGCGGCACACCGTTTACGGTATGTGTGTGTGACCATGTGGTTGCTACGAACTAAGGATGCGGTGAACTTCGCGGCACGCCGTTTACAGGTGATAGCAAACCTTGAAGAGATCCCAACGTGGTATGTGACTGACCTCTTGTTCCCTGTGTGTGTGACCATGTGGTTGTTGCGGGCTGAGGATGTGGTGAACCTCGCGGCGCAGAGTTTGCAGCTGTATGGTTTCTCGCTAGGGTATGGGTCTCGCCAGGGTATGGGTGTGTCGATAACAAACTTTATATGTATTCCGAAGTTGTATGTGACTAACCTCTTGTTTCCTGTATGTATGTGTGACCATGTGGTTGCTACGAACTAAGGATGCGGTGAACTTCGCGGCACGCCGTTTACAGGTGACAGAAAACCTTGAAGAGATCCCAACGTTGTATGTGACTGACCTCTTGTTCCCTGTGTGTGTGACCATGTGGTTGTTGCGGGCTGAGGATGTGTGAACCTCACCGCACAGAGTTTGCAGCTGTAGGGGTTTTCGCTAGGGTATGGGTGTGTCGATAGCAAACCTTGTATGTATTCCGAAGTTGTATGTGACTAACCTCTTGTTTCCTGTATGTGTGTGTGACCATGTGGTTGCTACGAACTAAGGATGCGGTGAACTTCGCCGCACGCCGTTTACAGGTGATAGCAAACCTTGAAGAGATCCCAACGTTATATGTGACTGACCTCTTGTTCCCTGTGTGTGTGACCATGTGGTTGTTGCGGGCTGAGGATGTGGTGAACCTCGCTGCACAGAGTTTGCAGCTGTAGGGTTTTTCGCAAGGCTATGGGTGTGTCGGTGATAACAAACCGTGTATAGTTACCAAAGTTGTATGTGGCTAACCTCTTGTTCCCTGTGTGTGTGACCATGTGGTTGTTGCGGGCTGAGGATGTGTGAACCTCACCGCACAGAGTTTGCAGCTGTAGGGGTTTTCGCTAGGGTATGGGTGTGTCGATAGCAAACCTTGTATGTATTCCGAAGTTGTATGTGACTAACCTCTTGTTTCCTGTATGTGTGTGTGACCATGTGGTTGCTACGAACTAAGGATGCGGTGAACTTCGCCGCACGCCGTTTACAGGTGATAGCAAACCTTGAAGAGATCCCAACGTTATATGTGACTGACCTCTTGTTCCCTGTGTGTGTGACCATGTGGTTGTTGCGGGCTGAGGATGTGGTGAACCTCGCTGCACAGAGTTTGCAGCTGTAGGGTTTTTCGCAAGGCTATGGGTGTGTCGGTGATAACAAACCGTGTATAGTTACCAAAGTTGTATGTGGCTAACCTCTTGTTCCCTGTGTGTGTGACCATGTGGTTGTTGCGGGCTGAGGATGTGGTGAACCTCGCGGCACAGAGTTTGTAGCTGTAGGGTTTTTCGCCAGGGTATGGGTGGCAGTGGCGTGGCGTCAAAAGAACTCGATTCCTACCAGCTTGCCTAATATCAGGCATTTGAGCTCCTTATTCTACAGCTCTTAAGGAAAATGTACGCTAAATCTGCACCGGCTTGTCCAAGGATGCCGGTTTACGCCACGCCACTGATGTGTGGGTCGGTGATAACAAACCGTGTATAGATATCATTGTATGTGACTAACCTCTTGTTCCCTGTGTGTGTGACCATGTGGTTGTTGCGGGCTGAGGATGTGGTGAACCTGGCGGCACAGAGTTTGCAGCTGTAGGGTTTCTCGCCGGTATGCGTGCGCCGGTGGTAGATGAGGGCGGATTGCTGCGCGAAGCGGCGCTCGCAGAATTGGCACTCGAAAGGACGTTCGCCTGAACAAAACACGCTATCATAAGCAAAAAGAATTGACAATGCAATAACCTCTTGAGATTCAATGTCCTAATAACAAGTACCATTAAAACAAGAGGACTGTCATACTCCATACAAAAAGCTGTTCCCCGATATTACAACGCCATCTATGTATAAGCTTGAAATAAGAATTATATTATTTACAGTTATTTAACTTTGCAAGCGTGACACAGTATTTAAATGTTAGAATTTATTTATTATTAGCTATTTACGAACTAATTGTTACTATGTTTCTTTGTTCAATTATAACATCGTTAAATGTTTAGCTTTTTAACGCCATCTAGTTTTTGCCTGGAAATCCCCTTGCGGTCGGGGCACGATCCAAAGTATGGAGAATGACAGTCCTGTTGTTTTAGTGGTCCTTGCCTAATAAGATCAAAATCCTTCCAATCGGTATTTAATCTTTCTCAAACAAAGAGTTGCATTCGTTTTGTTTCGCCCGTTATTCGTGAAAAATAATTTTAAATATTTTCCATATACGTGTAGATTAAAATTCAGATTACTTTTCAGTTTGATGTCACTGATCAGGTCAGCCGTGAACCACACAGGATATCGTCTACTCAAACCGGTTGGTCGTTTTCGTTTAGGTACGCAAAGGTCAAAAATACTATATAATATATTATAAAAAATGTCCACAGCAATGTCGACATCGCCAGCACTGAGAACTTCCTGCCAATTTATTTCGGAAACCAATTTATACATAAGTTCGAAATTACTCTTCGTAAAGTTCCAGTCCCGACTCATGTCCACATTGCTAGGGTCCAGACGCTCAGCCGGTCGGCGCGCACAGCTTCCCACGGGAACCGAAATCTCCAGCGGAGGATGGTATGCATCAGAACTCGGGACCAATCCCTCGCCCGCCATCTTTGAAACCACAGCACCTGTGATGCGCTCCGACACCAACACGACATCTAGCTTACTCCCATGTACATTCGTCACTTCATTCATATCATTTAAACCAGAAACAGATAAGAGATAACAATAATAGCCAAGAACACTCTGGGACGTATACAGTGGGTTTAAGTTTAAGTCGCCAATCACAAGCACTACAGTAAACGGCCCTAAAGAATGCACATCGATCTTTGGAAAGAGGCAATCGGTTAATTTCGACTTCGTATAGCGATATCTGTGTCGCACACACCATGACGTTTATTTTGTCAGTCGTGGTTCAAATGCGAGAGAGCGCAGTCGCATATCCAAGTCAATATATATATATAGAGTTGCTAAAACTTTTACAAAATTAGATTTGTACTATGGCATCTATAAGAAAAGAAAGTAAGCCGTTACTTTGCGAGTCACGCGAAATTATCTACAATATTTATAAATAGGTATTTTGTAACTGAAGCCGACCAATTTAAAAAACATGAGGATGTTAATGTAAGTAATTATTTTAATAAGATTCAACGGAGAGTTGCAGATGCCACTGGAATTTCAAAAAGAACTTTGAACAATTTATTAAACGAAGTCGGCACTGGCACTGATACACATTCTAGTGGAACAAAGTTCAGCTCTCCGAAAAATGGGTGACCAAAAAAACAATTTCGTTTAGATATGGACGATTTTGATTATGATGTTGTTGGAAGAACGGTGTACGATTTTCTTCTGCGTTACAAAGAACTGCCGACAGTAAAATCATTAAAAGCTAAATTATCTGTTTTACAGCTCTATATATTCCACGTGGAATCAAAACAAAACAACAATAAAGTACTTGGTTCTAAATTCAAATTCTGATGAACGATTAATCTAATAATTGATGTACATGGAAATTAGCATTCGTTTGTATTCGGAAATGCGATGATTGCCGATGTGCATTCTTTATGGCCGTTTACTGTACGCCTGTAAGACTGCCAATGACCGATTCCATTTTCTCAAACCAACGCATATAAGTTTCCTCTGAGGCACTAGGAGGAATGTACACTACGCACACACAGAACATCACCTGCCCCACCACAAATGTGACCCATAAGTCCTCGCCGTCCGGCGTCTCTAGATCCGCTCGACGCCGGAGTTGTATGCCCGGGCGCGCCGCGAGGAGCACACCGCCGCCGCGGTCCCGCCGCAGCACGCTCCACCCGCCGCACGCCAACTCAGCATCGTTAACGGCATCAGTAAGCCAAGACTCCGTTACCGCGACGATATCAGAATCAAGAGCTAGCAGGCTTTGCCTGAAGTACTGAAGTCTCATGTCATCGTAATGATATTACGTTGCACACGTGGTTGCGGATGCCGCGATGCTTCTTCATGTGCTGGCAGAGTGTGGAGTGCCGACGGAAGGTCTTGTTGCACTAGTGTGTACCAGTAGCGTGGCGTCTATATAACCCGATTCCCATCGGCTTGCCTATTTTGAAGCATATGTCCGGAGTATCTACTACTCCTGAAGAAAAAGTAATCGAAATCTGCTCCGGCTTTACTGAGAATATATTTGACGCCACGCCACTGGTGTGTACTCACTAATTATGTAACGAATATTCGTATTCGCGAATATTCGCAATATTTTCAATATTCGCAAAAATCGTTGCGAATAGATCCCAATTTAATAGAAAAGAAAAAAAAATGGATAATTAAAAACTCTGCTAGATAAGTACCGAAGTAAAATGCAAATAAGATATTTGTTTTTAACCACCGCTTTCAATTTTTCTGCCGCATGCATAATCAAAATCATTATCTTTAGTTAACGAAGTTTTCTGAAAACTGAATTAAATTTAAGTTAATCGTAATTGAAAACTAAGTATTGAATTTTCATAGTTACTAATTTTGTTTATCTCTCTCTAGCATTATAAAATTGTAAAACAAATATTCGTATTCGCATTCGCGAATATCAACATCGATTATTCGTTACATCCCTATTACTCACCAGTATGCACTCTCATGTGGGCGTTAAGCTTGGACACCTCGTAGAATGCCTTGTTGCACACGTTGCACACGTGGTTGCGGATGCCGCGGTGCTTCTTCATGTGCTGGCACAGCGTGGAGTGCCGACGGAAGGTCTTGTTGCACTCTGAGCATTTCAGAGGCTTCTCGCCAGTGTGGAGACGGAAGTGCACCTAAAATAAGTTAATTTACTGTCATTTTTGTATGGAAAGGAAAAACCTATACTAGCCTAGCCTAGGCTATACGGTTTGATCCTAGATGGGGATCAGATTACGAATTTTTTTACGATACTACTTATGAATATACGCGCTTATTTACTCGAAGATGCGATGAGTTGCGTAATCAGCAAAGTACCTATGATTTAGCCGACTGCTCTGAATATTGTGGTGTAAAAGTCGATGCCAAACCAACAAATTAGAATTTCTCTTTCCCCAAATTAGTGTGTTTGTGCTCCTCGATATCTCTTTAGAACAACATATTTGCCTATTTATTTTAATAAAATGTCAGCGTTATAAACTTTTTATATAACTTGTGATCAACTGGTTGTTAGTTTTGACTTTGACATCCACATGTCATTGACGCGGACATTACAGACTAGACATCATTTTGACGTTGACAAATAATGATTTTTGTATTTTTATAACTTAATCATGGGTTTCGACTACTACGGCATTTTGGGCGTGAAACGATCCTGCACCCAGTATGAAATCAAGAAAGCCTATCGTCGTTTGGCTCTCAAATACAACCCCGAGCGGTATGAAGGAGACGACAATATGCTTCGGCTGTTCGCCCTCATCGGAGAGGCCTATGAAGTACTCGTCAACCACAAACACAGGGCAGTATTCGACCAATACGGGGAAGAAGGGCTTAAACGCGGCGTACCCGGCCCTACTGAATACATACATCCTTACGCGTACCACGGGGACCCACTTAAGACTTTTCACGACTTCTTCGGAACGGCTAACCCATACGCAAACCTATTGGACTATTATGAAAACCCACCGGCGATGTTCGAGTCCCCGCTAGGCAGAGGGTATAAGGAAAAAGACATCACCATAGTAAGACCGCTGGCATTGTCTTTAGAGGAAGTGTATAAAGGGGGATTGAAGAAGATGAAAATACAGCGTTTAGTCTTTACGGATGAGACTTGCTCAGAGCTGAAGCTACGCGAGAAAGTTCTGTCCATCCCGTTCCGACCAGGCATCTACCCTAACACTGAAGTACGTTTTAAAGAGGAAGGCGACCAAGGTCCTACTAGAATCCCAGCGGACGTTATATTCGTGACGGAAGATCGTCCGCATGACACCTACGTCCGCTCCGGCCTCAGCGACTTACTAACAGTCAAACAAGTAACATTAGAAGAAGCGATTTGCGGCTTCGATATAACCTTAAAAACCTTAGACAACAGAGTGGTCCGGGCTAAGATATCTGACGTCATCACGCCTACCTACGAAAAGATCATAGAGGATGAAGGATTGCCGATTCCCGCTTGTCCGACGAAGGCTAAAGGCAACTTGATCATACGTTTTAAAATAGATTTTCCAACTTATTTGGCACCGAAAGCTAAAATAGCGTTTGAAAAGGCGTTCAGGTTGAATGAGGCAGAAAATGAGAAGTTCGATAAGATACCGTGCGGAGCTCTCGCTTCGTCAACGGACTCCGTGATTAAATAAGTTTTTTGGGTACATTTCGTTTGGAATAAATTGAATTCATTGGATGGTTTGTTGTACGTGTTTTCTTAAGTATAAATAGTGAAAAATAAACCGGTCAAGTGCGAGTCGGACTCGCGCACCGAGGGTTCCGTACAAACTCGTAAGTGAATACTGTGTGGCCGTTAGCTTCGTAGGAGCAAATAAGTATGTGTACGATTTTTGAAAATTTCTAAAAAACGATGTAATTTAGGAAAACCGTTTTATTTTTTCTATAGTATTTAGGATGATATTAATAATTGGTAATTATTACAGATTTTTCTGTTCAGTAACTTCGAAGATAATAGGGGGGAATGGTATTTTTTTGAACGTTTTTGGTCATAAATCAAAAAGTACCAAATTAAGAAAAAAAATAAAAATGTCTTTGGAATCTACAAATTAAGCCCTTTCATTTGATATCCCACTCGATATAATAGCTCCACTTTTGTTTTTCCACATCCCATTTCGGACTCCTTTAAAAAAAAGTAAAAATGTATAAGATTTTTTTCTATCCAATGAGCTCGAGTAAGCGATTTTTAACACTATTCCAAATTTCAAGTCGATAGCATCAGTAGATCCTGAGATATCTTGCTGTAACAGACGGACAGACAGACAGACAGAGTCACACCATAAGGGTTCCTTTTTTACCATTTTGGTACGGAACCCTAAAAACCACTAGATATGTAGAAATTGAAAGAATTCATGAACTACTAGCAAATACTACTTTCTAACAGTACAACAGTGGATTTTTTTGTGAAAGTAAAGGCCAAATCTTACTAATATTATGAATGTGAATGTAAAGATGTTCGGATGTTTGAAACTAAATAACGTGGACTGAATCGAATGAGATGAAATTTTGCATGCAAGTAGACTAAGTAAATGGGTCATAAATCGAGCGTTTTTTTTACGTATAATGTTCGAAAGTACTAACGATTCTGTGCCAAAAAAACCTCACAAGTCCATATTTTGAGAAAGTAGCTACCCCGCTATTTTTTTGGAAAACGCTCAACTATGAGGTAATCTGCGCAAAGCGCAACAGTCATGGCACGCGAAGTATAAGCATTTGTTAGGTCTACTTTAATACATGGTTTGTGGTATCAAGCGTAGCCCAACTTACCTTTAAATCGGTCGGGTTGTAGAAGCTTTTAGAGCACATGGAGCACACGTAGGGCCGCTCGCCTCGGTGCCGCGCCATGTGCGACCGCAACGCGTAGCCGCTATAGAACCTGTAAGGGGGCATATTCAGCGTTTTTACTGCGTTTTAGTTGCGTCATTGCCGTCTCAGTCAATGTTATTCAAAAATACGATGCCTAGGGCTTTTTATGACACCGAAAGGCAGTCCCGAGGCTAAGTCTAGTTTAATCAAAATTGTCACGATTTGTCCTTCTGCTGTAGTAAACCTAAGACAATGATTTTAATTGCTTTCGATTTATTCAGGAGGGGGTATGTTCTCGTGTGTAAATGTACAGTCGCCATGTCTATTTTCATAGCATTAGAGCCGTGTTCAGATAGTTATGAGTACACTGACAGCTCAGATATATCTGATGGCGACTGTACGATGAGCGAAAATGGCATACCGTTTTCTAACGGTAAAATGTGATATGTGGTATTGCGATTCCCTTCCGTGTTACATAAGGTCCTGGTTTATATCTAAAAGTACATTTTTTTGTACAGTTTCTTGGCTTGACCCCGCATATTTATTTCCAATCTTCTAATACTTCTTCTGCTACTTCTTTGGTACTAAGCCCCATTTTCGTGGAACTTTTGCGCCCGCTCAGACATTGAGTTCCCTCCATAATACAACGTTATGATAGTTTTGACTTGGTTTGGGATAAGGTTTGTATCACTATTATTTACAAACCTCTTCTCGCACACTGAGCATTGGTGGGTCTTCTGCTCGAAGTGGGTCTGCCGGTGGCGGTAGAGCAGGGTCTTGGTGGGGAAGTTGCGCTGGCAGACCGATCAGGTCAGGTTTGTATCACTATTATTTACAAACCTCTTCTCGCACACTGAGCACTGGTGGGTCTTCTGCTCGAAGTGGGTCTGCCGGTGGCGGTAGAGCAGGGTCTTGGTGGGGAAGTTGCGTTGGCAGACCGAACAGGTCGGCTGTTTGGGCGGCCGCTGCTCGTGGGTGCGCATATGCATCTTCAGCATGCCTGGGCCCTGAGAAAGGAATGATGTCATCAGTTAAATAAAATATAACCTATACCTAGTCCGCTTGGCTGATGAAGTACAGAGGGAAAAGGACAAAACAGACAAAGTCCGTGAATGCGAGCGTTGGTCGCTCGGTCATGGTGACCTAGAGACCTTGGAGGTCCTCACATGAACAGGGCACATAGGGGGCTTCTTGCAGTTAGCCTGCTTCATATTTTGCCGATTTTTTATTTCTTGCGGGGCACCCCTTCATTTCATTTTTGGACATTTTAGATTTTTTTATTCAAGTTTCAGAGGTCCGTTTAAGGAAAGTTTCGAAAAACACATAAAAAGTCTGTTTTTTTTCAAGATTTTGTAAATAAGATATGAATGTTTTATTAAAACCCAAAAAGTAAAAAAAATACAAAAAACACTTAAAATTTTAAAAAATGCAGTTGACAAATATATAAATTGTTACTTTAGCTAGGTAATGAAACAATACATATTTTACAATGAAAAATATATATACAAAAAACAGAATTATAACCTTGTTTTCGTCAGGATTTCACTAGGCGGTAGCAACCCCTAGAACTTGAATAAAAATTCTTTAAAAAAAACAGGAATGTTTATTCATGTTCTAGAATGAAATCAAGGGGTGCCCCACAAGAAATAAAAAAATCGACAAAATATAAAGCACCCTACTAGTGACGGTATGCTCAGTTTGAGCCAGCGGGCATGCCTGAACTCTTTGTGGCAGTTACCTACCTTGAAGGTCGTCTCACAATTGGGACACATCGGGGGCTTCTTGCAGTTAGCCTTGATCCAGTTAGAGTGTGACCGCATATGCAGTTTGAGCCAGCGGGCATGCTTGAACTCCTTGTGGCAGAGATTGCAGATGTGGCGTCCCAGAGCAACTGAGAATATTATTCCATAGTGACATAGTTCTAACTGCTACCTACCTTGAAGGTCCTCTCACAAATGGGGCACATCGGGGGCTTCTTGCAGTTAGCCTTGATCCAGTTAGAATGTGACCTCATGTGCAGTTTGAGCCAGCGGGCATGCTTGAACTCTTTGTGGCAGAGATTGCAGACGTGGCGTCCCGGAGCCACTGAGGATGTAGCCTGGAACACTACTAGCTGCAAATAGTTCTCCTCGTCCGAGTTCAGACCGGATTCTTCTTTGTTGGCTGGTGATTGGGCAATCTAAAAGATAATAATGATATCAGTTTTAATTTGATACTCTGCAAATACTTTCGTAGGCTTGGGATACATTTGGCCTGATAGCTCTCAGAATTATGCCTGATACAGACGCTATACAAGGCAACTGCGTCGCCACAGTCACGTCTTTGTATCGATACAGAATAACTACAGAACGACTGTATTGCTGCTATCGCAAATGCTAACTGACAGTGGCCAGCCCTATGGTTCACTCCATAGGGCTGACCAAGTGACCATGGTACCTACAATAAACCTAGATATGTTCTGCCCACAGAAATGTATCACGATAGAAGGAAATAGTTCATCTATTTGTATGAGAACTAGGGATGTAACGATACCGATACCGATATATCGGTATCGCTGATAATATACAACCGATATTTGAAGAACGCGAAAAGAATTTGCCGTATGAAAAAAAATCTGCAAAAAGTAATTTCAATTACTGACTTATTTTATGTATTGGTCTATTACCTTGTGCAATTACAATTACTATGTTAATTAAATCTTTGGTTCTTTTAAAAAAATAAATTTGAATTTTGAGTTGACAATCTATATTTTTCTAATATTTTTACTTTACACTTTCAAGGCTGACTCTCTGTTAAATATAGCCAAGTTTTAGGTATAATAAGGACATGCAAATATCTGAAGTTCATACTTCATTATTTAGCTAAGATATCGGTATCGGTATCGCCGATATTTACTACAATATATCGGTATCGGTATCGTATCGGCAAAACTATGTATCGTTACATCCCTAATGAGAACCAAGCGCGTAACGTTTTTCGCTTGGTGTTTGACGCCAAAAGTGTAATTTAATGATGGAAAACATAAATTTTCTATTTCATTTGGTGGTATTTGAACAATTATACCATAACAATATTGACGGAAGCTGAAGGTGACGGCGTGCAAAGTAGGTCGTTGCCACCTCTTTTTAGCTCGCGAGGTACATACACTAATTCCTTCTACTCTAGACCCGTGTGCAAGCTTGACGTGTGAACTTGACTACGTTATAAGCATAATGAAACGCAATAGAACCATTATCGTGACGTAGACAAGTCCCCTATCGGAAGAACATACTATGTCTTATTGTTTTATATTTATATGAGATTAAATCGTACCTGTTTGGGCTCAACAAATTCAGGCTGCTTCTCGGGCTGCAGAGGGTCAAAGAGTCCGTCTAGTAATGGCGGAGTGCTGTTCATTGGCAGCTCAATGTACTGGATGTAGTGCCCTGCATCCGGCACCATGCCTAGGACTTTCTCCTAGAACAACATTTTTTTAATAAATAAGTAGTACTCATGTGACATGGCATAGAGTAATTAATTTTAAAATACGTAACTGACTTACATTCAATTACAAATGCATCAGTTACTATAAAATATAACCAAATGGCTATTATGCGTGCTGTAAAGTGAGGTACCACAAAGCTCAACTCTGGCTTTCAATTATGTTATAACGCTACACTACTACTCAGTGGTGGATTAATCACGTAATAGATGCAGCAAATAGGCTCCTTAAAATTTCACCTGTCAGTCAGTTTTAAGCACATCAGAGACCAACCAGGCGCCCCTTTAAAAAAATATAACAGGACCCGGAATTTTCCATATACCAACCTCGTTACTCCGTGCCTCCTCAGCAAGCTGCTTCGCGTGGTCCCGCAACGTGACGTCATTCCGTTCCACGAGCTCCTTGAACGCGTGGTTGCGCGAGATCTGGTGCACGCACTGCAGGCACAGCTGGGCGGGAAGACCGTCGCCCACCGCCACCTATTAAAAAAACGAATGACTGCAGCGGTATTGGCAGTACGTTCATCTCCATAGTCATAATAGTAATAAAAAGTAACTGTCTCAACTCATAGCCCAGTATTTAGTCCATATTTCTACCACCATAGCCCAGTAGAGTTAGATTCCATCAATCAACAATAGCCCTTGCATTTGGCGGGGGCTGTCTCTGTGTGCATGCCATGACATGGAGAGAGACAGCATCCGCTGGGTGTACAGTTTGCCTTTCATTCAATTGTCGAAAGGGCCTCTACACATTGGCTTCGACTCCGCACACGCCTTCCAAAGGTCCAGGTCACCATTGTCCCATGAACGGGAAAGACATAAAAAGTGTGGAACATTTGGCTCATGGTAGTCATGGCTATATTTGATACAGCTGGAAATGTGGCAGATACCAGCATTTAACTAAGATACCTACCTATTAACTCACTGTTCTACAAGCTATGAGACGAAATATGTTCAAAAATACTGCCTTGATTTTGAGGAAATGCATAAATTACTGCTAGCGTATAAATATTGACGATTCTAAACTAAAAGCTCTAGACATTATTCAGAAAATAATTTCAATTTACAAAATATGTATCTACCTAATTATAAATAAAACAATAATCGAAATATCATTTCAACTTGTCTTGTCTATCTCTCGTATTCCATGTCAAAAGCAAAACTCTTCCATTCAAGTTTGAAACAATTTCGTTCCCGCCATTTTCGTTATCACCTTATCAGCTGATAAGGATGACAACACGAGATAACTTATTCAATTAAGTATCCGTCTCGGTCCCCCATCTCATACGAAATACTTAAGTTATCATACATCGACGTTCTCGCATCTCACTCGCTCTAATCACCACACGCGGACCAGACAGTGACAGAAAGATATTTCTCAATCAAATTTGGAGAATGAGCACGGTGCCACAGTAGTACAAATTGGTTGCTGAATTCTAAACAAAGATGACGCGATGCGTGGACTTCTGTCGGTCACCCGGCGTTATACACTTTCTACACGGGTGCGAAAGAGAGCAATGCATTCCCAAAATATCACAATCTGTTATCTCACCTGCACTTTGGAAATGCCCATCAACATTGTTGCAGTAAGTTGCTCGAATAAGGGCCTCATGTCTTTCTTAATTTGCAGACACGCGCGGCATATTTTATCAAATTGCAAAGGTTTGTTAGCAGCAGCCATTTTGGCTGGCTACGTTGATTTCGTCCTTGCCAATATAATTGCCCTAGAAAAGTAATTTTATATTTAGCACTACACATTAACTTTCTAATTTGAACAATAACTCGATACGCATAACGAAACAAAATGTTTTCGTAAAAGATACACTTGAAAATTGAACACACACCTCACTATGTATATCATTGACTGCACTGCTTGCGAAACCAACCGAGGGGAATCGACGTCGACGAATCGAAAACAAAGAATAAACGGGTGGGTGGGGGAGATAAAGAGCGAAAGGGAGACCGATAGTTTAATAGTGTTTGACAAATTAGTTAAAATTAAGTTTAATTCTTAATATTTTTCAGTACATCTTTACCATAGCCAAGTAATATTAACAACATTATAAAGTATGTGCTCTTATACAAACTATATCTATCAAAAAATTCTAAATATCAATATGAGAAAAAGAGATAGACAATCATAAGTTAAAATCAGTTCAATACGGCAGGATGCCAAGGGGTCATTGGTGCATTACCTTTTTAATCGCATTTGAAATCATGTTGAAAACTAGGTCTTCATACATTAAGATACATTGCAATAACTACAACACGTTAATTAAATGAATATCTAGTCATAAAATGAAGTTCTGAAGCAAAAAATAAATGTATTGCGAGTTAATTTGAAATTTCTATTGTGTTGTTGTCTCTGTCACTCTTTAAATGCATCTCAGTAGTTCGAAAGAGATATTAGGAAATCGCTGTAAGCAGTCTACGTACATATATCATTTCATTATTAGTAAAAAAATATTTCACTTTCCATTTTCAAGTCTTAACCAATAGTTAAAAAAAATGTTTTGTTTGTTTCAATAAGCTTTTTTTGAATTCAATGAAATGCTCGCCCAACGCTAATTTACGCAAGACTATACTCCGAATGTCTTCTATTGATGAGAATGTGCAGTTCGTATCGGGTCATTTCGCTCACTCGAATGTAGTATACGACAAGAGCGAGAGAGACAGCACAATATGAACTTCATACGAGCACTCCGGAGTATAGCTCCAAACTAGTAAAAAACTTCAGATTTCACAAGTCTTAAACCACAGTCTCACTACAAAAATATTAGTTCTAAATTAATTCTTTCAGCTGAAAAGATAATTTATTTTTGGCAATTTAAGGTTTCATTTTATTTTTCGCAGGGCAACATTTATTTAGAAACGTCAATAACGTCATTTTCCACTTCGGTGTCCATCCATCTGTCAACGAAGTCTCGCAATTTATCGTAAATAGTAAATTTCTTTACGAAATTGGATAAAAGTAGTGTTTAAGGAAAATAAATCAGAGGAAAACCTGATATTCCAGACAGTGGCCAGGAAAGATGGCCACTCTCACGGGATCTTCGTGGGAAGGTACCGCTGTTTCTTGCACTAATTGTTGTAAACAGTAAAAAGTTGTCATTGTCTTATGACGTTGCACGAAATACTTTTCTCATTCAATGAATACACAATTAACCACCAACCGGTGTAATCCTAAGGTTTCTGATTATGATTACCAGCTCAAAGTTTCAAAATACCATTGTATACTTATTTTGGAATTCATCAAATACTAACGTTAACAGTTTTGTTTTTAATAAAAAGTAAACATTGCCATTTGCCATTACTCATGAAAAAGGTTTTATGCACTGATCTGATACAATATTAGATATAATATTATCAACAACTTTCTAAAATGTGTCATCATATTTTTCATGCATTGCTTTAAATAAACGAATCACAATAGTAGTGGATGATAGTGCTTAGATATTTTCTAACACCTAGCTATTAGATGTGTAAATAACAGGTAATGACAACATCATAATTGGAATATTATGTGCCTAATTGCACCTCCTGGGAATATGAGTGCTGTATATCAAACTATTGCTATTTTTGTGCCTTGTCCGAGTGCAAGTTTTGCCCTGGTCTTAACCCAATCTCCTGTGCGCTATCCTCATGACTTCCTTTAATTTATTTAATACTTTACCAGAGTTGAGGAAGCAAGCCAGGACACTGGAAAATGACATAGACGTGAAGCTGGTCGCATTCAGTAAGCTGGGCATCAGCCCGGGCACATCGGGTCTCAGCTCTGAGACAGTGCCTCTCATCAACAGTGAGGACATGTTTGATACAATGTCCATGGAGCTACAGCAGTTGTTAAATAAGGTATGAACATAATTGAATGAGTAATTTTGAAAAGGGCACAACCTATGTAAATGTGCCCTTTTCAAATTGGCTTATTCATATTTAAAGTACTGCTACTAATACTAGGATGTATAATGTTTGTGTATCTTACCTCACAACCTGCTATATATGTAATATATTTAATTATCTGAATTAAATGAATAATAATAATCATTAAAATATGTTTTTAATTGAATTATGTTCAAGCAAATGTATTTGCAACGAATGTTAACCTATGATCAAGACCAGGACTGACTCACTCTGCTATTCCATTCCATGGTAATTATTCAATATATAGCCACCCTAGGGTGGAAAAAAGTGCATGCATTATGCAATAGAGAGAGACGGCTGGATGCGGGTCAGCTCTGTCTGATCATCCAACGCGAACTGCAGTTTTGTTAAGGAGAGAGACTTCTGTACATAGTACTAATTCTCATTTTGTGTCAAGGCTGAGTTTCTAAAGCAATGAAATACACTATTTCTCTATCAGTATCAAAGTTAGATTATATCGTCGGGGATAGTGCAATACCGCGTAAGTAACACATGTAGATAAGGTTTCAATTTCTAACAAATTTGCTTGAAACTGAGCCTTATCTACATATGCTACTTACGCGGTATTGCACTATCCCCGACGATATCCAAAGTTGCGGTCCCTCTACATTCCTTTGCACCAATATGTGAAGTATTGATAAAGTATTACTTGAATGATCCCAGTCCTATTATCGAGACCTCAATTTTCTTTTTGTTATTCAGTGAACATAACCTTATTTCTAGTCGAAATTAATTATTGTGGTGCATGTTTCCAGTTATCATCAATAAACGACAAAATGGGTGAAATAGCTCCAAACAGTACAGCAACAATGCACACCATAAAGAGGCACAGGGAAATTCTCATGGTGAGTTGAATTTTTACCTCATTTATTTTATTGGCATTATTCATTTATTACTGTATGTATAATTATCTAAAAAAGATTTTTTAAGCTTGCTTGTACTATGGGGCTTGTCCAGAAATCATGTGATCAAATTTGGCCTATTTTTGACTTATTACACGTGATGTCTTCTCGGACTTTCTTCTAGGGTCGTAGTCGTACGTAGTTACACCATTTTATCGGCTACGAGTGGTAGCGCTACGAAATGCTTGGTTGTAACTATTGACTGACGTATCTGTCTGCCCAGGATTACCAACAGGAGTTCACAAAGACTTCAGCGCGAGTTAGCGCTCGGCGGGAGCGGGAGGAGCTACTCCGGGGCGCCAGTCCCCCGCCCTCCGCAGGCCTCAGTCGCCGGGACCAGTACACTAAGGAGGCCAACCACCTGCACAGGTACTGTCACTACCAACAGTTCACAAACGCTGCAGCGCGGGTGAGGGCTAGGCGGGAGCGGGAGGAGCTACTCCGAGGCCCCAGTCCCCCGCCCTCCTCAGTCGCCGGGACCAGTACACCAAGGAGGCCAACCACCTGCACAGGTACTGTCACTACCAACAGTTCAAAAACGCTGCAGCGCGGGTGAGGGCTCGGCGGGAGCGGGAGGAGCTACTCCGAGGCCCCAGTCCCCCGCCCTCCTCAGTCGCCGGGACCAGTACACTAAGGAGGCCAACCACTTGCACAGGCACTGTTACTACAAGTGCCAATATTGTATTGTACAGATGCTGCTAAGAAACCAAATGGAAATTGTTAGTAGTAATGACATAATAGAAAGGCCCTTTTAGCTGGAGGGAGGCCTTTTTATATCATTGCTATGATTGCTATCAACAACTTCAGGTTGGAACTTACTACCTACTTTTCGCCCCCGACTGGCCCCATAACCTCACTCATTTCATCCACTTGAATGTACATTTGAGGAGTTCCCTCCATTCCTCGTGAATACCATTATCAGAACTGGATTTTGAACAAAATGGGACAAAACTGTAAGCATTGTGAAGTCTGTTACAAAATTTAAGTAATATGAATGAAAATGTTTTGTTATAGTTCTCACATACTGGTGGACGAGCAGATAAACATAGCGATGGAGGCGCGCGACCACCTCACGTCGCAGCGGCAGACCTTCAAGCGGATGCAGACCCGGTTCAACGACATCACCAACAGGTCAGTTACACATGCTAATAAAACATTATTTATCACTTCAATAGCCATAATTTACTTCTATCAAAGTTCCGTAATATAAAATGGTAAAAAAGGAACCCTTATGGTGTGACTCTGTCTGTCACAGCAAGATATCTCAGGATCTACTGATGCTATCGACTCGAAACCTGGAATAGTGTTAAAAATCGCTAACCCGAGCCTATTGGGCAGAAAAAAAATCTTATAGCTTTTAAACATTTTTTTTAAAGGGTACCAAAATGGGATGTCGAAAATCAAAAGTAGAGCTATTATATCGAGTGGGATATCAAATGAAAGGGCTTCATGTGTAGATTTCAAAACCGTTTATTTTTCTTCTTAGGTATGTAGTTTTTGATTTAAGATAAGAAACGTTAAAAAAAATATAGTGAGATTCGATAGAACTGAACAAAAACAATAACAAATATGTTGACTGACAATTTGGATCTATTGTCTATGGATTTACTGTGAAATAGTGATGGGAAAGGTATAACATTAATTAATCAATCCATTTGACATTCATGAAATTATTATTAACTACCCTAACGAATTCTTGTTTTTATTTTATTATCTTTTGTTAACAACAGAAATACACATTCTGTGAAAATTTTAAGTCTTTTTCTTTTACGGTTCAAAAGCTAGAGCCCTATGACGGACGGACAGCGGAGGCTTGATGATAGGGTTCCGTTGGCACCCTTTGGGTACGGAACCCTAATAACGCAATTTTTAAAGTTACGTGCTATTTTACCTTTACCTTTACCGGTACCTTTTCAACAATATTTTAAGGGAAAGCACAGTCCGTAAATTACAGAGCCAAATTGTTGCTATCCAGTAGTAAAAGTCCAGCCAAAAAACAATGTTTTTTTAAGTCAAGAAATGGGAAAGCAAAGTCGTATTTCTAACAAAATCGGAAGACCAGAATAATGCGAATAAACGTTTCTTTAATCTTTGTCACTTCTTGTCAGTTATGGTTATTTTTTAATTAAGGCCATAGATAGCTATGGCCTTATACCAGACGACGACGAAGCAGAAAGGAGGATTATAGCGCCGTATGTAAAATCAAGGCCAAGTGCGGGTAGTTCGGAAAACACGCGCGGCTAGAAGATGTTGACACCCGCCTCGCCAGTCTTTTCACAACCATGGACGTCACGGCTTGTCCGAAATGTCAAGATGATGGTCAAGAGTTGATGTGATGGATGAGTATGATTTCACCAGGCCATTGCTGCCCTTGGCTGCCCGCCTTTGTGCGAAACCTATGCAGCAGTTCCTCTTTATTGTCGTCGTGTTTCGACTTCCGGCGCCCCTATCACCTTGGCGCCTGTGTGCGCTGCACACTTCGCACACAGGGGCGGCGCAGCCCTGTACCAGGCTCACATAATTTGTCACTTCTTTTGGCGGTTGTAATCAGACGAGTAAAAACGCAAGGATCTTGTTTTAGCCTTTTTCGTAGTTGGGTTTTCCTATATACATTTATTGGATATGGCATTCATTGCCAAAATCTATAATTAAAAAATAATCTTTCCGAAATACTAATCGATATCAAAATGTCATTGTTAATAAAAAGTAATACATTTTTAAAGAACGGACATTCCCATCACTACGAATCCAAAGACATTATAGATTTTTACATTTTAGATGAGTAAAAAAAATTTGAGTAACATTTGACATATAGAAAAATGGTATTGACTAAGTTTGTTTTTACTGAAATATGAATAATTAATGGATATTTTAATTAAAAATGAATGAAAATACAAGGTTTATGTATATAAATTGTTGATAAGGCTATGTTCGTTCTTAAAAAGTGCGTGATTGCGAAGTAATGAAGGTAAATCCGTTTGTTTACTTGTTTGTCCTTTTCTATTGAATCTCACTATACCATTCCTGTTATCTCCGAAGTTACTGAGTAGAAAAATCTGTAATAATTACCGATTGTTAATATCATCCTAAATATTACAAGAAAAATAAAACGGTTTTCCTAACTTGCAGCGTTTTTTAAAAATTCGCAAAAATTGCAAGACAAACTTATTTGCTCCTACTAAACTAACCGCGACATATGTCGATGTATGGACAACAGTTTTTCAAGAGCAAAGTTAAGTTTGTCCCACCATACAGTTTATCTTGAATTATCCACGTATCTACTGACGAGTTTGTACGGAACCCTCGGTGCGCGAGTCCGACTCGCACTTGACCGGTTTTTTTTATCACGCGACAAAGCGTAGCATCATAAGCCTACTTGGAATGAATCATGCTGTATGCATCTTGAGGTCATTTTGACATCATCGGCACCAAAAGTTCGAGCCCTGGTTGTTGTTTGTAATAATTTCACCTCAACTTTCGTGTCGATACCCTGTACTAGTACGTCAGTACTGTAGAGACGCTGGCTGTCTCTACAGAAGAATTATGAATATAATTGAAATATAGGCTACTTGACAGTGTGAAAAATAATGGAATAATTATGGATTTATGTATTAATTATAAGTATTAAAACCAATTTACGTCAATATTACTAAAAATAAATGGATAATTTATTTATAAAACTCGGATGAAAATTGATTATTTTTTATCTGTCGCCATTTTATCGAAAACGGTTTGGATTGGCCGATGACGTCACACCATAGCAAACAGCATCGACAGCATCTGTCAATCATATTTTTAAAGGTAGAACGTTATGCGATCCTCGTTGACATTTGTCGGTTTACTATCATGTGTCGTCATAGACGCCATATTGTCCGAGAAACCGTTTTGGCGGCTAATTTTAAAAGTGCATTTTTATTTGCTTTTTTCGGAAAAAATACACAAAAGAATTAAAAGTTACCACTTTCTGAGTGCTCAATAGACATCATTAAACAATCGGATTGACTTTTCAGAAACCTGTCAAGTAGCCTATTCCAAATATCTGTCAGTTTAACTTTATGTTTTAAGATAAAATATTGAGACAGTTCTTACCTGAGCGCCGCCATAGAAACATTATGTAAATATTTGGATAATATAAAGACTAAATTGTCCAGTGAATGTTTTACTTCAATAAACCACCGGCTAGACCCTCACAGTGCACAATTGGGGGGGTATGCTCACAACACTGACAGAGGAATCGTTCCGCAGGTTCCCGATGCTCAACAGCCTGATGTACCGGATAAACGCGCGCAAGCGGCGCGACTCGCTCATCGTCGGCCTCGTCGTCGCAGTCTGCACCTTCCTGCTGCTCCTCTACGCGTTCCACTGACTTGACCGCCCTTTCTGCCTGTTAATCCAGTGAGAATGAGAGCTAAAGGCAATTTTTTTAGGTTGAACGAAATTGGTGTGGGGCATTTTTATTTTAAAATCTATGGTTAGGCGAAACTTAAGCTATGTTCAAATACCGTCTAACCTGTCAGTCCGTGACGAAATGTATGGAGTTTGACACTAATCGTCAGTTCTGTGACGACCTGCTAACTGTTAGTTAAGAACGCACTTAAAAAAAAAGCCCGTAGACAAAATAGAAAATAAAATAAAGTCATAGACTCATTTCTCCAGGCGAGTTTAGCCCTCATATCAAGTCAATAGATGTGACAAATACAATCATTCCTACTGCTACGTTACGCGTTCCAATGACTATCTATACTACTATTTAGCCCATAGGTTCCCAAAGTGGTCCCTACCGCCCCCCAGGGGCGCTGAGGATTCCCACAGGGGCGGTAGGGGCCTTGGAAGAAATTGGGGGGCGTTAATGCTATCAAGGGGGGCGCTATCGCTTTTAAAAATAAAAACTTAAATTTACTGACATTGTAGACGAGCACCCGAAACCTTGAGATTGCGTATCTCGAGTCCACTTACCATCCTGCGATTATTTATCTCATACAGGTCAAAAAATGTATACGAAAAATCTTCACCTTCTTTACTCAAATGTACTCGGTATTTAAATAAATAATATAAAAGAAACTGACTGACTGACGTATATCAACGCACACGCACAGCCCAAACCGCTGGTCCTAGAAATTCCAAATTTGGCACGTAGGTTCCTTATAAGCTCTAGGGGTGCACTAAGAAAGAATTTTTCAAAATTCACCCCCTAAGGGGTTCAAAATTTGCATGGAGATTGGACTCTACAATATTCCGGTAAAGAGTTCCCTTGTTAGAGTAACGGTAACAACGCGGGCGAAGCCGCCGGAAAATGCTAGTATATAGATAAAATGTGCATTTACCTTTATCCTGTAAAGGGCAGTTGAAAACATTTTAGTAATATTCACATAAACACAAATTACGACTGGTAAAGATGTCCCTTATTGATGTTGCCAAAACTGCACTAAATTCCAAATGTTTTAAGTGCTTGTATAGAAATAAAAAAAAAAGTATATTTTTATTGTTGGTTAACTTTATTTATTATGTTCTGATTTTGACTAAATTTACTACTTACGTGAAATCAAAATATTGATACGAGTAGCTTGTAAAAAAGCAATGATCAGCGATAGGGATGATCATTGATCATGATGGGATATGTAAAGAAACTTAGGTAAAATGTTACTGTAAATATTTATTATATACCTATGTCTATTTCATATCTATGCATACTTAATAGTAAATAATCACAGTACCAAAATAAAACTCCTTATTTTACAGTTAAGTGTTTTTATTTCAAGTTTATAAAAAAATAAAATTTAACAAAATTTATTTGTTTGACATTTTCAGGTAAAAGACACCATAGCTCCTTGTGAATAATCGATTTTTGATTGCATCTTTATATCAGTAGCTTACAGGGCAGGGTTTCCCAAACTGTGTGCCGCGACGCCCTGGGGAGTCGCGACACTGTCCCAGGGGCGTCGCGACACGGGAGATTCAAGTCGCCGTAAGTTAAACCTAGAACGACCCGCACGTATCTGGGTTATTCTTCAGAAATATGTCTGCGGTCACCTTATTTCTCTGGCCCTTTTTCATACTAAATGTATGGAGCAATTTTTTTGGATTATGGACTTTGTTATTAAAGACAAGGTTGATACTTTGGTTTGTGGATTGGAACGTTATTGCATAACTACGCCCTGTCAATATATCAAGTATACTATACAGACAGGATACTACTTATAGTAGCAGTTCAAGTATACTATAGTCGTGGCTCCACTAACGTTAGTCGTCCTTAATCGCGATAATAACGGTTTACCGTTAATTAGGCGCCAGCATGATAGAGTACAAGATTCGGAATGGCAGCACCGGTAACTGCCTCATATCAAAACCCAGTAAGTGCTCTAAATCAAATTTTAAAAAGGGCGTAAAAACAAACATAAAATAGTACATTACGCCCTTTTTATAATTAGATCTGAAGCACTTACTAGGTTTTCATATGGGGCAGCTGAGTTGGTACCTTCGTTATGCACGTTCCCTATTGTTAGGACATTATTGGCTACTAAGTACCTTATGCCCCTTGTGTCCAAAATACCGCACTCGCAGGATACTTGATTTTTAAAAATACCAAATTCTTGATTTATTATAAAAGTTTATTATCAGTACTACCTTCCCGTTACACTAGTCAGTCAGCAAACTAGAGTCCGCCCGAACTTTCGGTTTGCTGCCATTCAGCCGAAACCGAAACTGAACTTGAGCAATTTCGCACCGCGATCGAACAGTCTTTATTTCAACTAGCACTTACCTATAATTTATTTGAAATATGAAGTTTTAATATGTAATACAGAAAAGTATCACTTTGATCCCTCTTATGAGGGAGCAAAATACTTTTTTCTGAATAGGAGGTGTGAAAAATGATTTTGTAGAATGTCATCATTCAACCTTGATACATCAACATAGGTCATCATAGGTCTTGTGGGGGCCGACCCATGCTGTCTTCCGGTTCGTGGTCTCCATTCGAGAACCTTTATGCCCCGTCGGCCATCGGTTCCCCATCGGTTGTAGAATGTAATATTTTGGAACGCTAGCACGGTATACGGTAGTTTTTCTTCGAACAAAAGGTACCTACATCGGGAGCGCGCATGTGTGCGCGCCGTGTACGGACGCACCACAGGCAAGCATTGCCGACTGCGCGAGCATGCCACAGTATGGCGTTCACTCACACAGACGCGCGTCGTGTGTCTGTGTAAATACGTGTCGCGCGCTCCTAAACGACCGTAATCGTACTACTTGGTTGTCTTTATACTTTGACGCTACCTAGTATATTAAAAAATCAAGTATTCTGGGTATGCGGTTTTGACGAGCGCCTCTCGCCTGAAAAGCGTTTAATGAGATCAAATAATCTTTTAAAGATTAAAAAGAAACTACATACTAATATGTACCTATATACTATATTATATAACCACCACCAAATCACTAATTTAACAGTCAAGTTAGAATCGCGCTGAATTGCCACTCTTCCTTATTTAAAAATAAATATAGTCCATTTATACAAAATATTATGCTGCTCATAATTTTATCATACACAAATTGATAGCCATTTTATAAGTCAGTAAAATTGTCTCTTACCCGCAATATTTTTAACACAGGGAAATCGCTCCACGGGCGCTAGGCTCGTAGCGTCTTCGGGCTACTTGCGGTGTCCGTCAAGATAGCGTACATCGTAAAGATATTCAGAATCTGATGCAGCCAAAAAATAGTACCCAAATAGTACCGACGAAATACCTAGGTCTATCTTGACGGACACTGCTTGCGGAGTTTAATAATAATAAATATTCGGGGACAATCTTACACAAATCGAACTAGCCCCATAGTAAGCTCAATAAGGCTTGTGTTATGGATACTAGACGACGATATATTTAATAGATACATACATACAAATACTTAAATACATAGAAAACATCCATGACTCAGGAACAAATATTCGTGCTCATCACACAAACAAATGCCCTTACCGGGATTCGAACCCAGGACCTCTTGCTTCATAGGCAGGGTCACTACCAACTAAGCTAAAGCGGTCGTCAAAGCAGTTTGCCTTGGTTTGGTAAAATATCTGCTACGAGCGTAACGCTGCGTGGTTACGAAAGTGACAACACTTTCAACACTGGGACACCCGCTCTGTGAGCGCTATGCTTGTAGCGTCTACCTACGGGCTACATACAGCTTTTGCCTTATCACCTCAATATGACACTACGTAACTTATTAGATTCAAAATCAATTTTTGCAATCTGTACATGAACAACTGCTAGGATTGTGTGTATGCTTATCCCAATCGTTTCTGGGCCAAAACATATCTCTTATTAACTGTACTTTGTACAATATCTAAAATTAAAACTCGCCTATTTTCCAATGTATCCGTTTCATTCGTTTCTAGCGCCGCTATTATGTTTAAAGGGTTACCGCTTTAGCTTAGTTGGTAGTGACCCTGCCTATGAAGCAAGAGGTCCTGGGTTCGAATCCCGGTAAGGGCATTTATTTGTGTGATGAGCACGAATATTTGTTCCTGAGTCATGGATGTTTTCTATGTATTTAAGTATTTGTATGTATGTATCTATTAAATATACCGTCGTCTAGTATCCATAACACAAGCCTTATTGAGCTTACTATGGGGCTAGTTCGATTTGTGTAAGATTGTCCCCTAATATTTATTTATTTATACGCAATGTTCCCTGTCTGCACTCTTTTACAGCAGTGTAAGTCAGCGAGAGAGAGAGCACTTTCCATCGAATCAATACTTATTAGTATTTTGATTCTTTACAGCTGTTTAATGCTACTGTCCACCATGTTTCAGTCTTCTTCTTTACTTGTTTTTAAATCTGAATGTACGGTTGTTAGATGAGACCTCAGGCTTACCCGCCGAGTAAAACGTTTATCACATATGTTGCATTTACAGCAGTGTAGAGTCAGCGAGAGAGATGGCACTTTCCATCGAATCAATACTTATTAGTATTTTGATTCTTTAAAGCTGCTAAATGCTACTTGTCCAACATGTTTCAGTCTTCTTCCTTACTTGTTTTTAAATCTGAATGTACGGTTGTTAGATGAGACCTCAGGCTTACCCGCTGAGTAAAACCTTTATCACATATGTTGCACAAGTAGGGCTTTTCCCCGGTGTGGGTCCGTAAGTGTTTCTGTAGGTCCCCCTTGGTGGCAAACTTCTTACCGCAAACGTCGAGGGGGCAACAGATTTTCTTGTCATGTAACCGCATGTGTAGGTACAGTTTCTTGTATGTATGGAAGCCTTTGGAGCATATCTGGAAATCACACTACAATATTATAAATGTGAAAGTTTGTAAAGATGTTTGGATAGTTGGAAGATTACTAAATAACGGGGTAACAAATAGATGGATTCAGCTGAAATTTGGCATGCATGTAAACCAAGTAGAGATGGGCGCTCGTGGGTATTTACCCGGTAAATACCGGGTATTTACCCAATCCACCCGGTATTTACCCGTTTCTACCCATTTTGGTGGGTAGAAACTACTGAGGGTCAAGATAATTAACAATTGAATAAATTAATTTGTGCAAGGGATAAAATATTAAGAAAAATACATTTTGTCATCATCGGAATAATATAATATAACTTGGATTGTTAGATAATGCATAGTTACCGAATATTTTCTGCAGACTTAGCGTTTATATGTGATTTAAGTTGATCGTACCTAATAAAACATGTTTGTTTTATTAAAGGAATGATATTGACATTTTCTGTAAATTTTCGAAGTCAGATTTTAAATTTATTTTTTATATGAAAAAATATATGTATAAGCCTCCCTTAAAGATTAGTACTAGTCCAAAGTGTTAGAAGATGGTCCGTGGAAAGCAGTGGCGTCTGACCGCGCGATACACTTGAAGCGGAGGGAGGCTTGTAGATGAATTATAATGCACTTATCACTGAAGCTGAACATTTAATAAACTCAGATTAAATTACAACTTGCAATTTGTCAATAATATAAAATAATAATCTAGAGCTTTACAAAAATGTATGTGGTTCGGCTGACATTATAGGTCGAAGAGGAATAGACAGGGGCATTTCACTCAGTACTAGATAGTTCAGTACGGAAGAATGGAATGGGTATCATTTAATCGATCAGCAAAATATTCATATTTTGGTCAGCAGAAATATGTATTTGGTCAGCCAAAATAGCTAGTTGGTAAGCAACTTATGGTTAGCAAACATTTATAAATCAGGCTGCAATTAATGATATACTGATCTGCTCTAAATTATTTTGGTCAGCAAATTAAATATTTGAGCTGCATTAAGCGATCTACGGTTAATCAAATTTTGGTAAGCAATCAGTAGGTAAGCAAAATATTTCATTTTGTTCATCAAAAAAAAGGGGGCAATAAAACCTAACTGGGCGCAACTATTCTGCCGCCAATCGTGTGCGCATTTTGCCATTCGGTAATTGTCAGCTGTCAAGTAGCAGGTGTCACTGTGATATATACAGGATGTCACTGTGATGTATACAGGGTGTCACTGTGTTATATACAGGGTGTAACTGTGATAGATACAGGATGTAATTGTGATATATACAGGGTGTCACTGTGATAGATACAGAGTGATACTGTGATATATACAGGGTGTCACTGTGATAGATACAGGATGTCACTGTGATATATACAGGGTGTCACTGTGATATAAACATAGTGTCACTGTGTTATATACAGGGTGTCACTGTAATGTATACAGGGTGTCACTGTGATGGGCTCATATAAAATAGGTATTTCGATTTTTTATACATCTCATAATGTTTAGAAGTTATATTATTTATTCACAACGTGTATCGTTTCGTTTTTAGGGTCAGCAAAAAAAATAACCCTAACCTACCTATTTTTGAGAGCGGTTTCGTTTTTAGGGTCATCAAAAAAAAAATAACCCTAACCTACCTATTATTGGGAGCCGTTTCGTTTTTAGGGTCATCAAAAAAAATAACCCTAACCTACCTATTTTTGGGAACCGTTTTGTTTTTAGGGTCATCAAAAAAAATAACCCTAACCTACCTATTTTTGGGAGCCGTTTCGTTTTTAAGGCCATTAAAAAAATAACCCTAACCTACCTATTTTTGGGAGCCGTTTCGTTTTTAAGGCCATTAAAAAAAATAACCCTAACCTACCTAATTTTGGGAGCCGTTTCGTTTTTAGGGTCATCAAAAAAAAATAACCCTAACCTACCTATTTTTGGGAGCCGTTACGTTTTTAGGGCCATTAAAAAAATAACCCTAACCTACCTATTTTTGGGAGCTGTTTCGTTTTTAGGGTCATCAAAAAAAAATAACCCTAACCTACCTATTTTGGGAGCCGTTTCGTTTTTAGGGTCATCAAAAAAAATAACCCTAACCTACCTATTTTTGGGAGCCGTTTCGTTTTAGGGTCATCAAAAAAAAATAACCCTAACCTACCTATTTTTGGGAGCTGTTTCGTTTTTAGAGTGACACCCTGTATACATTACAGTGACACCCTGTATATAACACAGTGACACCCTGTATATATCACAGTGACATCCTGTATCTATCACAGTGACACTCTGTATATAACACAGTGACACCCTGTATATATCACAGTGACGCCCAGTATATATACAGTGACACCCTGTTTATCTCAATTAAACTGCTTACAGACATGTTTTCTCTGCTGACAGTGACATCCTGTATCTATCACAGTGACACCCTGTATATAACACAATGGCACCCTGTATATATCACAATGACATTCTGTATATATCACAGTAACATCCTGTATACATTACAGTGACACCCTGTTGTATATAACACAGTGACACCCTGTATATATCACAGTGACATCCTGTATCTATCACAGTGACACCCTGTATACATTACAGTGACACCCAGTATATATCACAGTGACACCCTGTATATCTGAATTAAACTCTCTGCTGACCAATTGTAAAATCTTGCTACCCAAGTAATTATTTTGCAGCTCGACTGTTTATTAGGCAGCCAAATGATAAAAAAAGCAGATTAATATTGGTTAAAATGTTAACCGTTTTTAAACTGTTTGCTGAACAAGAGTTGCCGCCCGATTTTATTTATTGCCAGCCAAATCTTTGTATGCTGCCCAAATGATTTAACTGCTTATTTTTTTTTGCGGATCAATTTTAATAACGGCTGACCAAAAATTTACTTTCCGAATGGAATGTTACTTATATTAACAACTCAGCTCGACAGATGGAGCTGTTATTAATTTTATCATTATATTGAAAAAAATATTTTTGCATATAAATTATTTATTTTTTGGAAATAAAGATATTTTTGTCATACAGGAAAAATAATAATAAATCATTGAGAATTCTAATCAAATAATAATGTAATTAATTACTACAGGCAACATTGGGTCTTACTGAGTGATGTACTCCATTCCATTCCACTCATTTGTTTATATTAAGTAAGTTGCATTTATTTTAAACATTTACATAATAATATTCATGCAATAATATTTGTAGTTTTTCGGTAACAAAATATTTAAGAAGAAATGAAATTGTGTTTCTTTTCATTTAAAAACATGAAGGTGTTCGCATTAAGAACGCAATATAATTGCGTGCAGAGGAATGTTTTTGTGCGCATTTGGTTTGTTTTTCAATTTCAATGAAAGTAATAATAATAAAGGAAAGTATTCGGAAGTGTTCGCGATTAACCGAGGCTTCATTATCAGTATCCATTTAGTAATCTGTCAATAACTTTCAACTATCCTTCCAATTCGGACCTTTTGTTTGTTTCTTTATCAAATGGCAGCTTACCAATTTGAAGAATACGCAGATATCCTGTATTGTTACGGATTTGCTGACGGTGACGCTGCTGCAGCACGGAGAGAATATCAACGACGATTTCCAAATCGCCGTTTACCTGACGTCGGTGTGTTTGGTACGACTTATCGACGTATTCGAGAAACGGGATCAGTTCAACGACGACAAGCTGATGCTGGAAGACCTCCAGTTCATAATCCTGTTGAAGGGGAACAAATACTGGAGTTGTTCCGGGCCGACGGCACTACATGAACCAGAGTTGTGGCTAACAAGCTTGGTATGTCACAGTGGAGGGTTTGGTTCACGCTGCACTCAGCACGGCTGTATCCGTACCATTACACTCCGGTACACGCCATCCAGGAGGGAGATCCTGCTAGGAGGATGGATTTCTGCAGATTTTTACTTAATACTGACATTGACGATCCGGAGTACCTGAAGAATATCCTGTGGATAGACGAATCCAACTTCGACCGCGATGGTATCACAAACTACCACAACCTACATTTTTGGGCCCCTAAAGGTGAAAACCCAAGAAAATCGAAGGAAGGAGCTCACCAACAGAGATTTTCTTTAAATGTGTGGATGGGCATTGTGCACGACATGTTGATCGGGCCATTCTTTCTGCCGGCACGCTTAACCGGCATCGCCTTCGAACATTTTTTAAGGGAAGAATTACCCATACTGCTGGAGGATGTGCCGCTTGGAACGAGGATGGCCATGATCTACCAACACGATGGCTGCCCAGCTCACTACTACCGGGGTGTGCGACAGTGGTTAGACTTTAACTATCCAGAGAAATGGATTGGAAGGCATTAGTGTACGACAGACCAATACGAAATGTAGAACATTTGAGAGAAAAAAATTGTAGAGGCTGCCGAAACCATGAGACAAAACATGTCGAGGCGAGTAACAGTCACTGAAGTTCTCAAAAGGCTTTATGCTTGTATTCGCAACCAGGGCAAGCAGTTCGAACAAGATTTGTAAATTTTATTTAGTTATTATTATTTATTTTATGGTTAATTTCGTACTTGTAATTGCTTAAATTATGTTCCTGTTGAAAGCAACACTAAAAGCATAAAAGTAGTAAGATAAATTTAAGTAAGTATCTGTTATTATTAAGATTACAATTTGTTATTTTTAAGGATAAATTTGACTCTAAAAACGGTTGTTTTATTTTTTCAATGTTTATTGCCAACATCAAATCCATTTCTTGACATAAAAACGCACAAACAAACCAAGTTTTGGTTAGGCATTCTTAATTATTATTACTTTCATTAATTAATTACATGTCCGAACTTGTCCGAATACCTATCGAAGTGAACCTGTCCTGACCTTAAACCTCAACAGATAACAAAGGATTAAGATAAGATAAGTCACAAGTAGCACAAACAAACCGTTTTCGGGTCATACGCTCCCAGCACGCCAGCTACCTGCTCTGTTATTAAGGTTATTATTTTTAATAATTTATTAAAACATGCCAACATTTTTACCTTTTCAGAAAGCTTATGAGTTACGAAATTCATATTTGTAATTTTTACGTGAACTGTCATAAACATTTTTTTAAGGAATCGTCCTTGATGTGAAAAGAACCATTAAAAAATCTTAAACTTTTAATTTCTAACCTTTTATTTTTCAAGACTGACTTAAATTTTAGTCAGTTTTTTTAATTCAAAGTATTGCTGTGTTCACTGGCTACAAGATAAATAAAAAGTAATCATCCTAACGCATGTACTTTTTTTTAATTGGCATTTTTAGGTCGCTAGGTGGCGTTTTTCCGGAAAAAACTTAAAACTCGTATAACTCGAAAACCATTAATTTTGGACCCCTAGTTGATAGGGCCAAAAACATTGTAAATGAGCTCTAGAATAACCCCTTTCAAGGAATAGGTCGATTTACCAGTCACCCTGTATTTACTTACGGCACAAATATTATCCGTTTCTTCAATATCATCCATTTTAACCTTTTTACGTCGATTTTCTGCTTCCACCTTCACTTTTAATAATTTGTGTTCTTTTTGAGATTCTTTTTTTGTAGGAGTCTGCAAATTACAAATACAATGCGCCAAGCAGCAGAATTTCACACAGTATACGGTAATCGTAGTTATTGTCATAATTAATCGAATTGTAGCTGGGGACTGACAGCGTTTGAAACGCTCATGGAATCACCAATTTACAAAAATATGATGTACCTACAGTTTAGGGTGCATTTGTTTAATATACCTTTTTTCTATCAAAAACCAACAAATATTTCCTTGATCAAAACAAAATATCGAGATACATGGCAGTGTGCCCGGCCAAGTTCAAAGATATTACTTACTCGAGACTCAGATGAAGGCATAAACAGATCTTTCCTTAATGATATTGTTTGTCTTATAACTGGAGTCACCTGGAAAACATACAAATAAATAAATATTTTTACTAAAAAAAAACCCGACCGCGGTACACTTTAAAAATGCATAAAATCCGCCATTTTGTTTATTTTAACGAACTTCATACCCAGTGACACTCGCGCCATCAAGACGAATCTAATGATGTATCATTTATCAAAATCGGTTGTGCCGTTGAGTAGTTACGAGCGAACACAGGAACGGACATACATACATACATACAGGTCAAACACATAACCCTCCTTTGGGGTTCGCCGCAGTCGGGTAAAAATAGCATATACAGGGTGTCCTTAAAACCAATGTTCATAAGGGCTGATAGTCCAACTCATTTGACATCTGATTAAGTAAATTTGACCTTAGTAAAAATCTCTTAGTTTTCGAGATATTGACGTTTTTGCAAAACTCGTGTTAAGGTGGATTTAGACCAAACGAATTCTAACACATTCTAACCCCACTCTACCAAATTCTTTGTGTACACACTTTGGTCTAAATCCACCTTTAAGGTGGGTTGTTTGTGTACACACAAAGAATTTGGTAGAGTGGGGTTAGAATGTGCATTCGTTCGTTTGGTCTAAACCCACCTTTAAGTGATGCCCTGACTCGGTGTTTTGAGTGTCATGACTAAAATTTTACTAAGGTTAAATTATTACTATAACGTCAAATTTACTTAATCTGTAGGTCCGCCGGATTGCAATCCCTAGACGCTTTGTCGCGCGATAAATAAATGATAAAGCATCGGCCGGCCTTACACAGTCTGAATCCAGAGTCTGAATTCCGGAGCCTTGCCTTACACAGTCTGAATCCGAATCTGAATTCAGAGTCTGAATTCCAGTACCTCTAGCACAACTGTGACACGCGACTCTTTTTCGCGCGACAAATGCTACTCTATCTATCCACTCAATATCGTGCGACAGTGACAGGTGATGCTCTGTCGCGCGAGAAACGAAGTCGCGGCCAGTTATGCTAGACGTACAGGGCCTTGCCTCCAGTGTTGCCATTTGGTTCCGTTTGTTCCGATTTCCGGAACTTTTGACACCTCCGCGGAACTCGGAAGGAATTTTAGATTTTAGGACATTTTTCGGAACTTTCAAGGATAGGGGCCGTTAAAACCCACGAACACTCTAAAAATTTTACGATAAAAAAGTCTACTGCTTTATCAGTAGATCTGGCAACACTGACTGACTGATTCATAATCTGAATCCAGTATGTGTGTGCTCGTCCGTACTAATCGTATAGATAAGGGTGCGTCCGGAATTCATAATCTGAATTTTCATATTCTGAATTCATAACGCAAGTCAGTATCATTTTGTCAGATCAATCTGAGAAATTCATAATCTGAAAAAATCAGAATGTGTGTGGATAATAGTTAAATTGTATGCAATTCCGTGCGATCTGAATTCAGATTCTGGATTCAGGTTCTGAATTCAGATTCTGGATTCAGATTCTGAATTCAGATTCAGACTGTGTAAGGCCGGCCGAAAAAAGCTTCATAAGCCTACTGGTGTGTTATGTTATGAGTTGGCCTGTCAGCTTTTTCGAATGGACGTTGGTTTTAGGGATACCGTGACATAGAAAAATTATATTGCGCTCATTTACCCACATTAAAAATAAAATTAAAAAACATCATGTTTCTTTCATATAATAGAAAAATATTTTATTTTTATTGTATCAATAATCTATGTACTGTGGTATAAAGATTTTCATTTTGAAGCCATGAATAAATGAAATATATAGTGATCAGTAGCGATTTTATTTATACCTCATTATCTGGTTCCTCGCCTGCTTCTAGAAGTAAACACAGCTTCTGCTTGAAACTGCTCTGATTATCGAGGTTATTACTAATTTCAGGCTTGGAAGGAGTCTCAGGGGTTGGACAGCTGGATATCTATAACAAAGGAAAGGTTACTCACATGTAGGAATCTTGTAAAAACCAATCTTGTGTGTGATTTTCAGCATTGTGGCATCAAGTTTATCTATGAATGCGCCCAATTACATACATGGGTAGTTCTACTAGCGTTTCAACTGCTCTCACTTTCCTGGTAGCATTTTTACTATTTCCCTGTAGGCTCGGATTACTATTTTCTTTTATTTTCTAGAGTTACTGATATTCTATAAAATAATTGAAAAACGGACGGAAGTCGAAAGACGGACTGAAAACGCCTGGAAAAGCTATTGGTCCATGAAACACCTAATGAAAGGAGACCTACCACTGTCACTCAAACGTAGGCTCATGGACATGTGCATACTTCCAGTTCTCACCTATGGAGCTCAGACCTGGTCTTTGACAGAAGCGCAGAAGTTTAAGCTCGGGGTTTGCCAGCGGGCTATGGAGCGCAGCATATTAGGTGTAAAATGAAGGGATCATATCCGAAACACTACGCTGCGCTCACAAACTAAAATAGCCGATGTAGCTCGAAAAGCAGCCAAGCTGAAGTGGGACTGGGCTGGTCATGTATGCCGCATGCCAAACGAGTTATGGGCCAAGATAACCAGGAGTGGCAGCCTAATTCAAAGCGGAGTCGCGGCAGACCTCGCCGGCGATGACGAGATGACTTAGACTCATTTCTGAAGGACTGGAAAAACGAAGCTCAAAACCGTGAGCAATGGAAAAAGAGGGGGGAGGCCTTTGCCCAGCAGTGGTACACCGCAGGCTCATAATAATAATAATTGAAAATGGCAATCTAGTGGTGAGAGCGTCGGAAATGCTGGTAGTTCTACCAGCCACCCACATACAGAAAGTCTAAAGGGGGACATAACACAACTAGATGAAAAAGCGAGTACAGTGAGTGTAAATCTAAGAATTTCACGATTCATCGAATTCTTGGGAGGGGTTAAACCCCCTAAACCCGTCCTTATAAATCCATGGGTAAGTCAGAATAAGACAACATCAAGGCTGCTGTAGTTGGCACATGCACTAGAGTGGCAGGGGCAGGGCAGAACAATCTCAGTTAGGGGAGGTCTCTCAATTAGAGGCGCACAGACAGGGTTGTCAAGACATAATATCAATGCATATTCACTAATGCCTCAAAGGTACATCTACGAAACAACTTATGAATACCTACATATAAAAGTTTTCAACCATTACTTTAAAAACAAACAACAATACCTGGAGAATATCCTGACTTTCAGACTCGTCATGGCTTTGAGTGTTGCCGAACAAAGCATGCAGATGTTCGTCATTCTTAGTAGCAAGGAGTTTCAAATCTTTCCAATTTCTCACTATTTCTGAGCACTGCACGCATATTTTCTGTGGTAAGTTATCTGAAGGAGACACCTAAAAAAATTATAACTAAATCATACTATTCACAATCGATGGGTAAGGAATTATTGCTATACTTACTTTAACAGCAGTGCATGCTAAAATATCTTCTGCTAAGTTATTTTCAAACATATGACAGCCGCCTTCATTTACCAGACATAGTCGACATAATTCATAGAAAAAAAGGTTCCTGGGTGCTGTATCCATAATACTCATTATGATTAATAAATACGGACCAAATTCAGCTCAATATTTTGTTTAGTTTGCATTGCATATTATTGTGCAAATGTGCACCTACACCGTGTTGCATACCAGCTGTCAAAAGTGTCAATTCAATTTGATTTGTTTGACATTACTTTCGTTTCGTCCAGTTAATGTACAGCCCGATAATACCTGGTCATCATAATGGTCAGGGATTATAGTTATGATGATGAATTTTTCAATAACAATATCGCTGCTGTGTTGATACGGTAAGTCAGGATGTCAGGATCTTTCATAAGTAACGTCACACTCAAAGTTGCTAGCCAAACAAGGTAACCTAAGTTTAAGTAATGCGAGACAATAATCTAACAAGGGAAGGAATGATCAAAAAGTGTTAAATAACAAAATTAGGTAGGTACGTAAGCTTTCAAATAAATTTGCTACATATATATTCTCCTCATAGTTGGTGTGTATTAAGTTAGAAACATGTTTACTGAAATTATTTATTCGTAAAGTAGTTAATTGTTATCGTATCGATAGTAGGATCGTATCTTGTCACTGAAATAACACGGACACGTAGTTAACATACCCGCTAGCTGTATATTTATAACCAAATTATCATTTCTCCCCATACTTCGGGGTCTCTCCGCCCAGCAAATGCCCCGCATCTATGACAAACTCCGATCCCGTGATGCTTTTAGCTTTGTCGCTAGCCAGAAAACCTATCAGCTCCGCCACTTCTTCACATTCAATCATTCGACGCAGTGGCAGCTGAGCCGCTCGTCTTTTATTGTGCGCTTCCAAGTCTGTGACACCCAAAGACTTGCACATCTCTGTCTTGACACCAGCAGGGACTATGGAGTTCACTCTGATGTCAGGTGCTAGTTCTGTAGCAGCGCATTTAGTGAAGTGACGTAACGCCGCTTTAGAAGTATTGTAAATCGTGCAGTGTGGCAACGGCTTTACTCCTCCAACGCTGGTTATGTTGATGATGTTTCCTTTAGATTTCACGAGATATGGTGCCGCTAAATGCGTCAGCAGCATAGGGGCGTGAAGGTTAACGGCGAAGATTTTTTCATAGTGATGAAAAAAGCGGTCATCAGTGATGGAATCCTTCGCTGATATGGCTGCGTTGTTGATTAAGATGTCTATCCTGCCGTAGACTTCAACAGTTTTAGCAATGATTCTTCCAACTTCTTCTTCTTTGCTCAAATCTATTGTCATGTACAGCGGTGTATCGCCTTTAGATCTGTGTAGCTCACCTTTGGTGTTTTCCAGTGCTTGTTCGTTTATGTCGATTAGAACAAGTTTAGCGGCTTGTTGGTAGAAGTATTTACTGGTGGCTCGTCCTATGCCTCCACCGGCACCCGTTATGATAACGACTTTGTCTGTGAAAGCCATCTCAAAGTGTTTGTGAGACTGATAAGTTTGAAAAATGTTGGAGGCATTTATAGCAAGTACTACCTATAGTGCACAAGTGTACCTATTGTATAGATGAAGATAAAGTGATCTTAACTTCTTAACACACCGTAGACTTCAACGATAAGATACCTATTATAAGGACTTGGTCAAGTGTTTATATAAGTCGTTATCAGGAAAAAGGTCCGGATTTACGGCCTAGTTTCAGTAGTTCGGTGATTTTAGTCCGGTTCATATATATATTTGGTTGAACCGGACTAAAATCACCGAACTACTGAAACTAGGCCGGATTTACACTAGGAGCACTAGGAAAAAGTATAAAGATGAACAAGTAGTCCAACTTCGGCCGTTTAGGAACGCGTGTTAGAATATTATTTGACTAATTTGAACATAATAGTAATACCACTAATTTGACTACCGGTCTTATTAAATTTGTGTGACTGTGGATGTATAATGGTCAAAGACTCCTTTTAAATACTAAAAATAGACAAAGGATAAATAGGCACTATAGTCAATAATAAGGTGTTATTATAAGAATATGATGTAGAGAAATATCAATAATTACTAATGCTTTATATTACATTAAAAATAAGTGTCTCAAATGACAACCAATTGCCACTCAAAGTGACAGACAGCTGGTTGTCGGTTGAGGGGTGTAAGGGTCAGGTAGATGGGCTATAAAATGACTGCCCCTGGCGAATCTGGGTTATTCTGCTCCGATCACTGCCAGAGACATTACTCTCTACCAGTTACGTAATTAAACTATCTTAATTGTTTGCTATTAGTGCTGATATGAATCATACTGTGAAACTTAATTATAACCATAGTATTGTAACAAATATTGTAATGCCTGATGATTTAAAAGAGAACCTGGTGAGTTTCTTCTGGCGCTTCTTCTCACCAGAATGTCATTACCGAAGCAGCCAAAAGGATCAGACGAATAAACGATTTGATCTGACATGAATCCTCTTCTTTAACCAACATACCTCAACGGTGAGAATTCTGCAATTAACCCTTTCGGCTTAATCTTTATCTAACATCAGAAGTTGGGATTTACTCGTATCGCTTACATGATGATCCTGGCAAGGAAATCGACACGCGTATTGAGATTTCGACGACTAGATTATGAATCAGCTATCAAGGCCGTATGGCTGTGATGTATCGAAGAATCATTTTATAAGAAAAGAAGTCAATTTCTTACCTTCAAAGCAAGTCCAGCAACTGCACAACAGTCAACACCGTGAAATATAGTCGAAGAAAATGAAGAATCCTTCAGAAAGTACGGTTTCAAACCGCAACAAATGACATCATTGATTTTGAGGCAGCAAAAGAAGATTTGTCGTTTCGGACCACATCACTACACACTACGGATGACACACACTATAAGGTGACATGGGTGGCAACGGCGCTTCAGGCGCGTTAGTCAACAACAGTTGGTGCAACAGCGTGTGGAAATCTAATCTGATCTGGTGAGTCGTAACCATTTTATTACGATTCTTGACCCGAGTATTCTCTCACAAAGCGAAACATTACTTTTAATTTGTTAGAAAAACTTTAATAAAGTTTGCCATTAGAGATGAACAATGAAAAAGTTGGCAGTAACAAACAAGTTCACGAAGTGGTTATTTATGACAGTCACTTATGTTTATGTTCTACCCGACAATTGTTCGAATTACAATATTGTAACTGTTCGAGCTGTTCTGGCTATAGTTTTCTCCGTTCGTAAAACCGAATCAAGACTACGTTTATCGAAAGGAAAATAAATGTTGTCAATCGTTGTTTTCAACTACTTTTAAATTTAATGATTTTACGAACACCTAGTTACGTATTGTGTTTAGAAGTAATGTAAAGTTTACTGTTGTGAGAAAGAGGCGCGGTTCTATGGATTCTAGCGATTGAAAATATTACTATGTTGTAGAAGTGGTCTTGAGACAAATACCCTTTAATTTTAGTAATTCGGAAGTTTCCGTGTAGTACAGTTTGTTTGATTTTTAAATTTGGTAAACAAGACAAGTGTCCTTTGGAATCATAGTGATCTCAGTGGTGAATGGATGTGTCGCATAGTACCACAGGGTTGTTTTATGTCAAGTAACCATAGGGATGGTTGTAACGTTACAAAGATCAAAATCAAAATAAAACAAAATCAAAAAAATATATTTATTTTCAATAGTCATAACGTAAGTGTGTCGAATTATCCTTTTAAGTCTAAACTTGTGTAAGGAGAACTCGCTCCTTCATCCAAGTTTTATACAGTGTTAAAAATAACTAACTTAATAACTTAGCTATAAAAAGTAAATAAATAACTAGCAAACTTATGGGGCAAGTTAAATATAAATTTTAGCTTAAATAAAAGTTCAGATATCCTTATCAAATTAAATAAATAACTATTATGGTACCTTGTGGGCCAGTATAGTAATTAACAGATATTGGTTTTGTGAGTTGTGTTGAGCTGGTGAGATTGACTGAATATGACCTTCAGGAATTCTTCGGCTGTCGATTAAGAGCTATTTAGTATGCAATTAATGTGTCAAAACAGTACTGAAGTGGCTACTACACTAAGTACTACGAAGTATTGAAATTAAGTTGTCTGCTAACATTTTTGGTCAGGAATGACCGAGCGATGACAAAGACTACTCTCCGTATGTTTTCTTTTCAGATGCACATGAAGACGAACAACTATTTGCACGTGACGGGCCGCTACGCGTTTTCTTGTCCACTCCGAGGCAAGCAGAGGAAATTTGCGAGAGATATTAATTGCTAAAGAAAAACTTCGTACCTATTTGGCCCGGTGAATGGGTAGATTGTTATTGTAATATGTATTGTGTAATAAAGAAAAAAAAAAATAATAAAAAAAAAAATAATAAAAAAAAAAGAGAAAAAAAAATACTGCTGGACATTGTGTCACCTACCGACTCTGTAAGCACGCCGCAGCAGGTGTTTTTGAGTTATGGTAGATTTGGTAGCACAATTAAAACACAGGACGCTGTGGGCCGTATGGCACTGCTGGACATTGTGTCTCCTACCAACTTCGTATACACGCGAAGCAGGTGCTTAGAGTTGAGTAGACGAGATAACACAATACTGCTGAAGTAATGTGAGGTCGGCATAAGGATACACGGGCAGCAGGTGACACTTGGCCGTACCGAAGTATCAATGATTTTGTAAAATAGATTAAGTGAATGAGTGTGAATTAATAGGTAAAGATATTTGTATGATCATACAAGCTTTTAAACATACCATGGTGGGTTGTACTTCGGGAACGAAGTATAAGTCAGTATGGCCGTGTTAGAATATTATTTGACTAATTTGAACATAATAGTAATACCACTAATTTGACTACCGGTCTTATTAAATTTGTGTGACTGTGGATGTATAATGGTCAAAGACTCCTTTTAAATACTAAAAATAGACAAAGGATAAATAGGCACTATAGTCAATAATAAGGTGTTATTATAAGAATATGATGTAGAGAAATATCAATAATTACTAATGCTTTATATTACATTAAAAATAAGTGTCTCAAATGACAACCAATTGCCACTCAAAGTGACAGACAGCTGGTTGTCGGTTGAGGGGTGTAAGGGTCAGGTAGATGGGCTATAAAATGACTGCCCCTGGCGAATCTGGGTTATTCTGCTCCGATCACTGCCAGAGACATTACTCTCTACCAGTTACGTAATTAAACTATCTTAATTGTTTGCTATTAGTGCTGATATGAATCATACTGTGAAACTTAATTATAACCATAGTATTGTAACAAATATTGTAATGCCTGATGATTTAAAAGAGAACCTGGTGAGTTTCTTCTGGCGCTTCTTCTCACCAGAATGTCATTACCGAAGCAGCCAAAAGGATCAGACGAATAAACGATTTGATCTGACATGAATCCTCTTCTTTAACCAACATACCTCAACGGTGAGAATTCTGCAATTAACCCTTTCGGCTTAATCTTTATCTAACACGCGCGACACGTATTCACAGAGACGCACCATACCACGTCTGTGTGAGTGTGACCCATATTGAAGCATTCTTACGCATTCTTATTTCTTTGCTTGTAGTGCGTTCGTACACGACGCGCACACATTCAAGCGCGCGATGTACCTTTTGTAGGAAAAAAACTTACTGCTATTACACTGTGACTAGGGGCAAGTGCCCAGGGCCACCTTGACTTTTCGCTGATTGCTCAGTGAGCAGCGGACCAGCGGGATCAACCTGTCCTTATGTAAGTGTGTGAATCGAACGAATGGAAGTTTTAGTCGCCGGTTCGCTAAACCTTAATCGCTTAATTTTGTGTAGAATATGGGTATGGGGGTGTATAAATGTATCATCAATCGGCCGTAAGGGAAATCCGGCCCTGTGGTTGTTGACAACAATCGAAATAAATATACCGTATTTAGACAACGGCAACCACCACTTCAGGGACTCATCTACGAACTTCTCGTGTCGTCTCCCTCGTTTTTTCCTTATAGATAAGTAAATAGTACATTACACAAAGCGAGGGACGTAAATATGCGATCGAGGGCTTTCTTTATTACCTCCCGTGTTGTGTACATCATTTTATGTCTACACTTGGCCAGAAAGCGGCTTTTTCCGTACGCGCAGCGTGCGGAAAAAGTCACTTTATGGCCAGGTGTGGCATAAAGTATAAAACATTTCAGGCAGTTGTTCAAACGAAGCGTTTTGGAGTACAGTAAGTAGCTACTTACCTAGATCATTAAAGAACGGCTAAGCCGCTGCTCAAAACACGCTTTCGCACCGTAAACGCAGTAACGTGAATCAAGCCTCACTTTTTGCTGTGAACGTTCCAAACTGATACTTACTTAAAATACGCATTGGTAGTGTGTACCGGTCACACTATCAATACGTATTTTAAGCACCGGTACTACGTTTATGGTGCGACAGCGTATTTTGAGCAGTGGTGTGGACTCTCTTTTATGGTTCACTGGCACTGTGCACTTGTTCAAGATACATGTAAGTATCAAACTTTTTACAACATAACTCCTTTGCTTTATGTAATAACAGCTCCTGTCATATTTATTGTCATTGTGATTCAAAATAACAACACGAAGTTTTAAACAATATTAAAAATTAAAGTGGTTTTAAATGATAAAAGATATGTTAAAAATTTAAATCGCTCTGTGGAGATAAGTGTTGGAAGTGGGCATCTAAAGTAAGTGATCTTTTTTTAAATATTGAATTAGATAGACCCTACCATACCCTACATCATATAAAGTTAAAATAACCGACTCCAAAATACTATTAAATTAACAAATGCAAAAGTTCGAATGTAAAAAATAGGCACCTAAATCGCTATATGTGACATTCCACGGGTAAAGGTACCTTATGAATATGGTCGCTTGCGTCGTATCCGACTCCGTTACTATAGGCCATCGAGATGGAAGGACGCAAGCGACAATATCCATAAGGTACCTTTACCCGCGGAAAGTCTCATAATATGCTTATAATGGTTTACTATTGGATCGCATAAATTTAAAAGGCATAATGCATCATTTCGCATAATTCATCATTTGGCATAATGCTTTTTTTTTCTGAACACGTAATTTTTTCAGGATTATTATAACGCAAACCTAACCTAACCTGACCTATTTAACAGGATGAGGCCTTAAAGAGTCCTGAAAATTTCACAGTTTAAGAAAAAAATGCATTATGCCGAATGATGAATTATGCCAAATGATGCATTATGCCTTTTAAATTTATGCGATCCAATAGGATCCCGCTTAAATATTGGAAAATAGTGTCCTCGATTCCTCCAAGATCCCATAATCCAGTTCTGATCTGGTCACAGGGGTGTAGCGGCGCCCAGGTCACGCATTCAAATTGCGCCCGTTTGTAAATTAATTTTCTCAAACATGGCATGAAATGTTGACATTACGTGCCTAAAAATAGGCCGCAAAGTACCTCGTTTCCGGTGCGGCTTGACACTTGGCACGGAATGGGATTTCATACTTACATTGCCGGCCAATGTATTTTTTTTTAATTTCCATTCCACATTTATTTGGGCCACAGCATCACGGCATTCAGCCATTAAAAAAACAAAAAACGATTTTTGCTATATTTTGCAGTTTTATTTATTTAAAATTGACATGAACATAACAAATAACACATTATAAACAATTTCCAATTATTATAAATTGCAAACTAAACCACAAGAATACACATTTAAAATATTTCATCTAAATATTCGCGGTAAAAATGTAAACTGAAACAGCTTTTGGTCGTATATGGTTTACGATCGTGACTTGATATTTGCATTATCTATGGATATAATGTCACTAACGTCACTTTCTGATAGAAAGTTTCTGTAAGTAAGGATATTAGTAAGTTTATTTATTTCATTGCATATTTGAGAAAAGCACTATACATACCTCGGCGGGAAATGGGGTTGCCGGCCTCGTAACTATCTGGCCTCGCTTCGCTCGGCCAGCTATATGTACTCGGCCGGCAACCCTTCACTTCCCGGCCTCTGCAGTAATGTACTATTAAAAACAGGCCTACCTACCCGTTTTTTTTTACCTAGAATATCTTACAAATATTGACCCTGTCCCAAGGTAGCTCAAATTACACATCTAGGCTGGTAATACAAAGAAAGGCCAAGATCGCAGATGTTTGCGACCCGAGCTGCAAGCGAGGGACGCAAATATTCGATCGAGGGCTTTCTTTATTACCGCCCGTATTGTGTACATCATTTTATGTCTACACTTGGCCAGAAAACGGCTTTTTCCGTACGCGTAGCGTGCGGTTAAAGCCACTTTATGGCCAGGTGTGGCATAAAAGGTACTATGAGTATTCATACCTACTAGGACAACGATATATACTAGTATTTTATGCAACAGTTGTATAAATGGGTTCAAAAAATGCGAATTGCGTGAGTTGCGATACGAGCCGCGAATGCGGCGAGTATCGCAAATAGAGACGCAATGAGCATTATACAACGTTGCATACAATACTTTTTCTACGACGAGGTTATAAATTATAAAATACAAAATTAATCATAACCTGGAAACAAGGCAAATATGACGTTTGACTGACGATATGTGTCTATGGTAAACTTTTTTTTTTAATTTAAAATATAATTAAATTAAAAATACTTTTTTTATGTTGGCATCAATGAATTTAGTTCGGAAAGTTTTGTTTTTCTTAAAAACCTTAGGAATTTAATTGAAGGGATGTTTACAAAAACAACATAACTGCCTAGACTGGTTGACACTTACAGGGGAACATTTTTAGTGACAGTAGGTGTCAACCAGCTTAGTTAGTTATGTTGTTTTTGTAAACATCCCTTCAATTGTTTGTTAAGTTGGTAGTTGTGCATTTTTACCGTAAAGTTAAAATTGAGCGCTTAATCCTTGACCTAAGTTTAACCTAGATTTAGAAGTCTGTGGCTGCTAGCAATAACGTAAAGTGACTATAACGACACTAGTGCTGTTATGGGGAATAGAGTATAGACTTCTCTGAACTCATATTATGTATGTTCTTATATTAGTGTTCGTGACAAAGTAAAAGACAGTGTCACGTTGTGTTTTTTGCATTTAATTGTAGGTTTAAATATGACAAATTTAATTTTATGTTCAAGAGAAAGGTTTTACAATTGTCTCGAACAGCTTCGTTGGAATTATTTCGTCTAGCAACATTGCTACAACTGTCTAGTGTCATATTTGAGAGATTCTTGACATACAACATACTGATGTTGCTATATGTCATATAAATAGATCTATAGGGTAAATTTGTAATGCAAATTGGGAAATAACATTTATTATAATAAGATATTAAAAGTATAAAAATATAAACTAATTTGAATATAATGGACAAGTAAATATAGTTAAATATTCTGATCAGTAAATGTTATTTCTTAATTAATAGGATTGAAATTCTTTAGATTTCCAAATCAATTAGGGAGAAATTGAGGTCCTTAGTGGTAACACAATTTGGTTGAAAATGATCTTTGAAAGAGAGGAGGTCTAGCTATACTGGCTGGAGCTCTTCAAAAGCTTTTTGCATCTGGGCCGTGAAGGGAGCAACTCCTGATGTTTGTGTTCTCCTTGGTGGCTACAAATATGGCGCGGCTGAGGCAGTCCTAATTTTCATCATGAAGTAATTGTGAGTAGCATTTCTTTAAGGTTAACTCATCTGGCTATGAGGCACCCCATTCACTGAAAGGTCTTGTTACAGTTAGCCCTCCGGGGGCATCTTCATGAAGGGTGGCGGGCTTCGCAGAGCTATGAGGATATAACTCTTCTGTCTGGTGAGAATAACCATAATTTCAGTCTTCTTCTAAGCTGTGGAAAAAAAACACATACTTTAGCATACTAATGTAAGCAATTTGTTCTATTCCAGCTGAAGATGGGTTTTCTGGTTTTTTTCTAAATTTTCTAATTTCTAATTTTCTAAATTCAAAGTCAATTTCTAATTTCGTGATATTTCAAAAGGAACATGGTTTAGTATTAATTCACACCTCACCTATAAATCCCATGGGCTGTAGCGCTCTCGTCGGAATAGTCTTCATGCACACTACGGGTCACTAACATCCGGAGCCTGCTGTTGCTGTTGCCGGCATCAGAACTGCTGTAAGAAGGTGTGTCGATGAGAGTCTGCAGTCTCGAGGTTGGTGACTTCAAAATTTATTAAGTCATTGTTAGGAGATTAGTTTAAATTTAACTGATGGCAGTGTAACTTTAGGCACTAACATTTATACTAGCCTGTGACCTCACTACTAGAAGAACCTAGGCTTTAAGACCCCGCTCTACCAACTGAGCACAATAGGTAGTGCTAAGGAAACGCTGAATTTGTACTGTGAGGCCGCAAGCGAGTGAAAAATAAAAATAAATTTGTCATACACTAACTGACTTTCCTTATTCTCCTTTTTGTTAGCCTGAACTACTGAAGGGTCCTGTACGCAGCACTACTTAATATTGTTTGTTTTTTTTATTGAAAGGTGAGTTCATAGTTTTTTTCATCTTTCCACAATTATGTTCACACTGTATCCTCAAATATAACCGGGCGGGATACAGGGCGACATTGGCGCCCAACTTTTAGAGAAAATTCAGTATATTTCAGTACCTTTCAATAGTTTTGAGCATATATTACACTGCCAATCGATTGTTGTAAAAATATTTCATACTTACATGGTAAAATCCACTTTTCAAGCCTTGTTCCTCGTGTTTCGATAGTGCAACACATTTCTTTTAGACATATTTTGTGTTTTGGGATCCATTTGATCCATATATTGTGTATTTATTGATATTTGGAGCTAATTTTGGTGAACACGTTATTTAGAGGTTATAACCAAGTGACGTTTTCAAAGGAAAGTGTAATTTTTTCAATCGACTACTTTTGAGTACTTTATTTTGAGTTTTGGATCTTGATATATCACAATTTAGACCTTTTGAAACTAAAATTTAATTTAGTTGTGATTTTAGAGACATTTATTTCAATTGTCCAGTTAAGCATTTCAGACAAATAGTATTTAAGTCTCAGACTTGATTTAAGTTCATTTAAAAGCTAATTTTATTACCAACGTTTTTAGTATTACCACATGAAAATCTAGATTTTATTTTTAAGCTTTGGTTTTGGTACATTGTAAAACTTAACAATTCCAATTTAAAATACACAACAATTTTACATCATACCTAATTACATTGTTTTTTCAACAATTCTAAATATCCATTCATTAATTAAGATTTAAAAATTGGGATTGATATACAATACTGTTATTAGGCAAAAGCATTCCCACATATTGTTATTTTCAGACACTTACACCAATACATATTGTTTTTTTCTGATACTTACCTTTTGTGCATTTTATAGTGATAATTAAGTAACAGACATATTTTGTTAAGGAAATTAAGTAAAAACAAGTTCGTTTAAAAATATTGTATTAACTAGGTCACAGGTGATTCATAATATCTGAGTGGTATTTTATTGTGATTACACATCCATCAGTACTAAGTACATTTATTTTAGATAATTCAAAATGGAGCGTAGCTTACAATTTCATTCTTTGTTGAAGGATGAGCTTAATTATGAAGTCACAATTAGATCTGAGACACCTGCAGGCACTGTGGATGGTATGAGGAAACAGTTGAGGCAATTGCTTCTGGAATGTCCACCCGAAGCAATTATCGAGACAGATTTTGAAACCGACAGTGAGCTCGGAATTATTTCAGACAAATTAAAAGACCTATCCACATGTGTTGACAGGTACACTCGTACGCAAGACAGGCACTCTTCAAGTCGTAGTAAAGCCTTAGGGAATCACTTGTATCATAGACTTTTGAGAGTCCAGACTGAGGATGATCCGGAGGCATTGTCGTTGAAGGCCGGCCTTACATCTCAGTTGGAATCTTTGTTTTCAAAGTTAGGTGGTTTTAAACAGTCTATGGGTTCTGTAGAAAATATTCAGGCCAGTGTTTCAAATTCCCAACCGACTTCAAACAGAGATATTCAGCTTGTTTGCTCTGGTAACATGAATATTGCTAAATGGAATTTGAAATTTGAGGGCTCCGGCGACTTGAGATCATTCTTGGATCGTGTTGATGAACTTAAATCAGCTTTTGGTGTTTCCGATGCGATATTGTTTCGTTCTGCAGCACTTTTGTTTTCGGGAAATGCATTGTTGTGGTATAGAGGTATTAAGGATCAAGTTTCTTCATGGATTGAATTGAAACAAAATTTATTATCGGAATTTGACGCTGTTGATTACGATTACCGTTTAATGGGAGAAATAAGGTCGAGAACTCAGGGTGTTGACGAGCCAGTCCACATCTATTTTGCAATAATGTCATGTTTGTTCTCTCGGCTTAAAACTCCACTGTCAGAGGATGCTAGGTTGGAAATATTACTGCACAACATAAGACCAAACTTATCACAACAGCTTGCTTTGATTAATATAACTTCTATTACGGATTTAAAAGATCATTGTCGTAAATTGGAAGCAGCACGCCAGCGGGCGGACTTGTTTGTTGAGCCGTCTAAGAGTTCTTGTAATACGCTCAGCAGTGATTTCGCGTACAAATCAAAGCAAAAACAAGTAAATGCAGTAAATGTCCTTGCACAACAGCGGCTCTCAAACAATTTTGGTCGTCAGGTGCCGACTTTTAGTCAACAATCAACAGGTAATAACAGCAACGTTCGTCAGTATTCTAACAACAGGTCCACACATGTACCGAATTCTCGGAATGTCCCGGTTTGTTATAAATGTGGTGGTACTAATCATAACTTTAGTTTCTGTAGGGGAAAGCCACAGAAGAATAACATTTGTACTGGATGCGGAAAATTTGGAGTTGTCATTAGACATGTGTAGCTCGCGAGTGAGTGAGTCGAAAGAGCTATATCAGTTGGTCTAGCTCACCGGCTCACCGGCTCAGTTCCGATTCAAACGGCTCAGTATGTCTTTTAGCTCAGTCAGTCGCTCGCTCTCAAGGAACTCTCGCTCTAACTTACCGAGCCGCGAGCCGAAGAGCGAACGAGACAGACAGGACTCGATCAACACGAAGTTTGCTCGGAAACTTCGGGTGGCCGAAACGTAGTAGCGCCTAGCGCCGACGCAAAAGTCAAATGTATGTTCTGCAGATGTTGTCTCTCTCACTCTTTTATAAAATAATATTTGGATGAATGAGACGGAAAGATTCGAATCTCGAGGATAGACAGTTATTGAAACGCTTTGGACGTAATGAGCTATAAGAGCGAGTGACACCGCCACGGAGCTATAGGAGCTAGGCGAGCCGTTCGGAGCTGCTGAGCTAAAAGAGTTAGTGAGCTAAAAGAGTGATACATATCTTTGGGAGCTAAAGATTCATATCGCTCTTTTCACTTCAGTGAGCCATTCTGCGCATGTCTAGTTGTCATAGCAAATTGTGACACTTGTAAGAAACGTTCGGATACCTCACACAAAGTTTCACCAACGTCAAAAAACTAGTTAGCCAGAATCGTAGCGATCAATTTAACGGCAATTTTGATGAATCAATGAAGACGTTTTTTAATTATGATTCAATTGCTTCGGTTCTGTTTTCACCAAATAAAGATGACATACGGCCGTATTTGAAATTAAAAGTATGTGATTTTGAGATTTTTGGACTTTTAGACTCAGCATCTTCCTTATCATTGCTTGGGAAAAATGCCCACGAGGATTTTGTTAAATTCGGTTTCGAGTTGCATAAAACCGAAACAATTTCGTGCAGTGTTGCAAATGGCGTTCAAGTAGACTCAATTGGTTATATGTTTATTCCGGTAACATTTAAGGATGTTACACACGTGCTTAAGTTTTTTGTTATACCCAATATTGTTACGGAAGTTATTTTAGGGGTAAATTTTTGGCACGCTTTTCGCTTGGCGCCAGAAATATTTGACAACATAGCATATATTAAAGCTCCGGAGAAATATTTTGAGAGATGTAACAGTGTTGGTTCTAAACAGGTACACACCATACAGTCGTATGAGCATTTAACTTCAACGCAGCAAGAGCTTGCTAGTGCCGTAGTAGGGAAGTTTAGGGATATCTCGTTCGAAGAGAAAGGGTTAGGTAGGACGTCCTTAATTGAGCATGTCATTGACACTGGCGACGCCTTACCTATTAAGACCAAACAGTATCCACTATCTCCTGAAAAGAGGGCGATTTTGAGCTCCGAACTCGATCGTATGTTGCAGTTAGGTGTAGTTACTCCTTGCGAAAGTCCTTGGAACAATCCAGCGCTGCTAGTGCAGAAAGCAAACGGGGATTGGCGATTTTGCCTGGATTGTAGGAAATTAAATGCGGTGACGAAGGGTGATTCGTATTCCATTCCTTATATTCCGCAGATTTTAGATAGTTTAAAGGAAGCGAAGTACCTTTCGTCTATCGATCTTAGCTCTTCCTTCTGGCAGATTCCTCTGCAGCAGAGCTCGCAGGAGAAAACCAGTTTTACGGTACCTGGTCGTGGTTTATTTAAATTTTGCGTCATGCCGTTTGGAATTTCGGGTGCGCCGGCTAGACAACAACGTCTTATGGATAGGCTAATTGACCACAATCTAACCAGCGACATAGAAAACGGCATGGTATACTGTTACATAGACGATATCGTCATATGTTCTTCGGATTTTCAGACGCACTTAGTGATTTTAAATCGTGTGTTGGAAAGATTGAAGATGGCAAATTTAACTATCAATTTTGCGAAGTCTAACTTCTTTAGACAGTCCATTAAGTACCTGGGGTACGTCGTCGACGAGTTTGGTTTGAGGACGGATCCTCAGAAGATTTCTGCCATCTTGAACTTTCCAATTCCTACGACGTCTCGGGAGGTGAAAATATTTTTGGGAACGTGCTCGTGGTACCGTCGTTTTATCCGGGATTTTTCGACCATAGCCGCTCCCTTAAATAGATTGACCTCGAAGGGAAAGAATGCACCGACCTTCTGTTGGTCTGTAGAGGCCGATAACGCCTTTAATACATTGAAGAATGCGTTAGTGTCAGCACCAATTTTAGCTGTTCCGGATTTTGATAAACCGTTTGCTGTACACTGCGACGCTTCTTCATATGGTATTGGCGGAATGCTCTCACAGACGATAGACGGTCAAGAGCATCCTATTGCGTACGTCAGCCGCTCTCTAAACAAGAGTGAGCGCAATTACAGTGCTACGGAACGGGAGGCTCTTGCGGTGATTTTCTCGGTCGAGAAGTTTCAAGCGTATTTGGGTTCACGTCGCTTCAAGGTGATTACGGACCACGTCTCATTGCGTTGGTTCATGAAGCTGGAAAATCCATCAGGCAGGTTAGCGCGTTGGGGTTGCCGACTGTCTCAATTTAATTTTGATATTGAGCACAGGAAGGGCTCCGACAACGTCGTGCCTGATGCATTGTCCAGACTCATGAAAGTCGACGCGGTGAACGTGACTGTGAGAGACGACGTGAACGATGAATGGTTTGATAGAACGCTGAACGGTTGTAAAGCTTACCCTGCTAACTTTCCGAATTTTTGTGTTAGGGAAGGGAAGCTATTTCGTTTTTGCAAGAGCAAGTATAACTTGTTGCGAGAGTTTGATTGGAAGGAGGTGGTACGTAAGGGGGATCGAAAGAGAATTTTGCAAGAGAACCATTGCGAACCGACGGCTGCGCATTTAGGGGTTTATAAAACTCATCGGCGGTTGGCGTTGACATACTTTTGGCCTGGTATGTATAAGGACGTAGTTGAGTTTGTGAAGGCATGCGATACCTGTGCAGCCTATAAGCACTCACAAAAATTGACGCCTGGTTTGATGGGTCAGCCAAAGGTATGTCATCGTCCAATGCAAGTAGTTAGCATCGATCTGGTTGGTCCACTCCCACGCTCTCGACAAGGGTTTACATTTTTGTTCGTGGTTACATGTTGCTTTTCTAAGTACACGCTGCTGTTTCCACTTCGCCGCGCAACCAGTGCGTTGGTGGCGAAGCATTTTGAGAACCATGTTATCTTAGAACATGGCGTTCCTGAGACCGTAATTACCGACAATGGGGTTCAATTCACGGGATCAGAGTTTAAGCAGTTGATGAAGCGTTACAATGTACCTAAAGTATTTTATGGCCCACGATATACGCCGCAGGTAAATTTAGTCGAACGTTACAATAAAACGGTGATGACAGCCGTAGCGTCGTACGTAGAGGACAATCACCGGACATGGGATGAAAAACTGCACCAAATTAGGTTTGCAATAAACAGTGCAGTAAATGAATCCACGGGGTTTTCTCCTTTCTTTTTGGTACACGCTAGGGAGCCGGTCATTAACGGTTCGTTCTATAAAGACTCAGATCAAGATTACTCTGCAGCTATTCCTAGAGAGGAATACGCTGGCGAATTTGGTTGCTTAAAAGAAATTTTCCACCAAGTTAGGTTACGCTTATTGAAGGCACATGAAACCAGCTCTAGGCATTATAATTTAAGAAGACGTTCAGCGCAATTTTCGGTAGGAGATATTGTATGGAAACGTTCATACGTACAAAGCGATGCGTTGAAGTACAAAATGGCAAAACTCGCACCCAAATACGAGAAGTGTAGGGTAAAAGCGGTTTTATCTCCTTTAGTTTATGAACTGGAGAGGATGGACGGACATCCTATAGGTTCATGGCACATAAAAGACCTAAAAGCATAGAGTACGGCTGCTGATTTTGTGATCAGTGGACGTGCGGCCCGCATACTGTGGTTGCTCGCCGCACCGCCACTGTTGACTTAACAACGGTCTTGTAACATTTACAAGTTTATAGGTTGTCGGTAATTAGTGTTAAATACTGCAGAGTCATATTTAATCACAAGTTATAAGGTTCGTGGTGAACAGCGCAGACTGTTTCACTACTTAGTATGTGTGAGGAAGAATGGTAGGTATTTGCATGGTATGAATATTTGAGACGACAAATCTTAATCATATTATCATCCAAAAGTTAGTCTTTATGTGCGTATATATTTTTTGAGTCGTGCGAAAACACGCTAAATATATTTCCGTTTCTGTTATACTGTAGATGCATACCACACAATTTTTTTCCGCGGTTTTCTGTACATGTGTGGAGGCATATTTTGTTGCGCAGTATTATTTCCGATTTTGGGTTTCCTCGGACAATTTTGGTAGTGAACATATCAGGTCCGAGATATTTAGTTTATCAAACTATATAGTTACTGTGTTTGAGTTTTGTTTTGATATTGGTACCAATAAAGAGTTTGATCATTTTCGATGTTGTATTCGATTTGGATTGTGAAGGTTAGTATATAGTCTAGTTGCTACTGACTATACTAGATATTTTGATCGATTAGATCACTTGGATTGACTTTTGCCCGGTCTAGCGGAGATATATTTTAAAGAATGCTGATCATCTGTCCTGGCAGTTGGCATTAACCTTCTCGACACAACGCTTTGTTGTGCCGAAAAGGTTAAGGAATGGTTACTGGTTGAGTTGGATTTTGATGGTGGGAAGGAGTATTTTGGTTCGGTTGGGTTCCTTCCGATCTTATTTTGATAAGTTTTGGTGTTGGGTTCGTCAGCAAGGCTGACAGTTTATTTTTTTTAATTAGTATAGATAGTTGTTAGCGTGGGTTCGAGATTTCGAGATATAGTTTGAAAGGGGAAAGTCTAGGATATTCGGGAAGTAGGGAGTTTTTTTTTTTCGTTGAATACGTACATAAATAGATAGAATCGTAGATTGGTATTATTTCTGGGGGGATAGGTTAGAAGCACTTTTATAAAACTTGGGGGTTTAAGTTAACGGTTTGGCTGTAGTATTTTCTCTCGGATCCGCAACAACAATTTCGTTCATAATATTTCTGAGTTATATATTATACCTAATTTTTTTTGTGTAACAGTAGTCTATCGATAGATATATTTTTGTACAGGTTTTCGGATTTTCGGTTTTTTTTGATATTTCCATTTTAGTGACATCGCTGAGGGCAGCGAGCGGTTTCCCTGCGGTAAACCTTTTCATCGGGGAGAGGGGTATTGTCACGTTGTGTTTTTTGCATTTAATTGTAGGTTTAAATATGACAAATTTAATTTTATGTTCAAGAGAAAGGTTTTACAATTGTCTCGAACAGCTTCGTTGGAATTATTTCGTCTAGCAACATTGCTACAACTGTCTAGTGTCATATTTGAGAGATTCTTGACATACAACATACTGATGTTGCTATATGTCATATAAATAGATCTATAGGGTAAATTTGTAATGCAAATTGGGAAATAACATTTATTATAATAAGATATTAAAAGTATAAAAATATAAACTAATTTGAATATAATGGACAAGTAAATATAGTTAAATATTCTGATCAGTAAATGTTATTTCTTAATTAATAGGATTGAAATTCTTTAGATTTCCAAATCAATTAGGGAGAAATTGAGGTCCTTAGTGGTAACACAATTTGGTTGAAAATGATCTTTGAAAGAGAGGAGGTCTAGCTATACTGGCTGGAGCTCTTCAAAAGCTTTTTGCATCTGGGCCGTGAAGGGAGCAACTCCTGATGTTTGTGTTCTCCTTGGTGGCTACAAATATGGCGCGGCTGAGGCAGTCCTAATTTTCATCATGAAGTAATTGTGAGTAGCATTTCTTTAAGGTTAACTCATCTGGCTATGAGGCACCCCATTCACTGAAAGGTCTTGTTACAGTTAGCCCTCCGGGGGCATCTTCATGAAGGGTGGCGGGCTTCGCAGAGCTATGAGGATATAACTCTTCTGTCTGGTGAGAATAACCATAATTTCAGTCTTCTTCTAAGCTGTGGAAAAAAAACACATACTTTAGCATACTAATGTAAGCAATTTGTTCTATTCCAGCTGAAGATGGGTTTTCTGGTTTTTTTCTAAATTTTCTAATTTCTAATTTTCTAAATTCAAAGTCAATTTCTAATTTCGTGATATTTCAAAAGGAACATGGTTTAGTATTAATTCACACCTCACCTATAAATCCCATGGGCTGTAGCGCTCTCGTCGGAATAGTCTTCATGCACACTACGGGTCACTAACATCCGGAGCCTGCTGTTGCTGTTGCCGGCATCAGAACTGCTGTAAGAAGGTGTGTCGATGAGAGTCTGCAGTCTCGAGGTTGGTGACTTCAAAATTTATTAAGTCATTGTTAGGAGATTAGTTTAAATTTAACTGATGGCAGTGTAACTTTAGGCACTAACATTTATACTAGCCTGTGACCTCACTACTAGAAGAACCTAGGCTTTAAGACCCCGCTCTACCAACTGAGCACAATAGGTAGTGCTAAGGAAACGCTGAATTTGTACTGTGAGGCCGCAAGCGAGTGAAAAATAAAAATAAATTTGTCATACACTAACTGACTTTCCTTATTCTCCTTTTTGTTAGCCTGAACTACTGAAGGGTCCTGTACGCAGCACTACTTAATATTGTTTGTTTTTTTTATTGAAAGGTGAGTTCATAGTTTTTTTCATCTTTCCACAATTATGTTCACACTGTATCCTCAAATATAACCGGGCGGGATACAGGGTGACAACAGATAACAGTACAGGAGTAGAAAAAATATTAAATAGATAATAAGCATATACTTATAGGGAACGTGCTGAAACGGGATATGATCATTTCGTCTAAATCGCAACTGGTACTAGCGGTAACAGGTCTAAAACGCAGCTAGTCTAAAACGCATCTCGTCTAAACTGCAACTGGTCTAAGTAGCTACCAGTCTACGTCGCTATTGGTCTAAGCAGTAAGTGGTCTAAAACACAGCTGGCCTAAGAGCACGTGGTCTAAGTCTTAGCTGGTCTAAGTAGTAATAGGTCTAAGTCACAACTGACCTAAGTAGTGTCTCGTCTAAAATGCAGTTGGTCTAAGTAGTCATTTGACTAAACATTTCTTGTTTTCTAAAACAGGAAGTAGTGAACTCGACTTACCTAAGTAGTAACTTATATTCGCCTAGTGACTGCAATACAGCCACATCTCAATTTTTTTTTTTGTGAAAAAAAAAGTGTTGTTAAAAAAAAAAAAAATGATTTTTTTTTAGATGTGGCCGTATTGCAGTCACTAGGCGATATGTCACGTTATCATGGCCCCCACCTAGTTCGACTTCTGCTACGTCCAATAAGGATTGCAAGTTAGTCAGGCTTAAAAAAAAACCCGGCCTCTGCAGTACCTAATGTACTATTAACGGTCGGATATCTCACGTTAAGGGCCGTCGGACACCGACTTGGAACTTATGTTCTGAGTCTGTGTCCGTTGGAATTCAATGTGTTAAAAAAACCCTGTCTAAACCATCGACGTTTGGGTTACAAAATGCACCGGATCCGACTGCTAATAGCGACGCGTGCCATAACCGCGCTTATGACGAAAGGCGCGAAGAGCGTTTTAGACCAAATCAGCTTTAAACGAGGTGCGTCTTAGGCTAGATGTCTTATTAGACCAGTTGCATTTTAGATTACGTGCGTATTAGCCCAGTTGTGTTTTAGGCGAAACGCGTTATAGACCAGTTGCGAATTGTCTGCTAGGCTAGATGCTACTTAGACCAATAGCGACGTAGACTGGTAGCTACTTAGACCAGTTGCAGTTTAGACGAGATGCGTTTTAGACTAGCTGCGTTTTAGACCTGTTACCGCTAGTACCAGTTGCGATTTAGACGAAATGATCATATCCCGCTGAAACTATTAGGTGGCAGCATTTAACAAACAAAAGAGATACTATGGAGGACAGTACCTAAAGGAAACTTATTAGGCCTGAAAAAATGCTGGCGTTTCCCGTTAATATGGCCCCAGCATGATAGAGTATGTGCGGAAAGAGAATAGGATTTAGATTTGGGGGCGCTGTAATGCTTTTCTACCGTATTTGCCGTATTTGCCATACTGGTTAGGTTAGTTCCGTTTTTCGCCACGCCTATTCTCTTTCCGCACAGACTCTAGAGTACAAGATTCGGATTGGCGGCACCAGTTGGCAGCACCTTCGTTGTGCACGTTGCCTGTAGCTTCATGCAAGACGTTATTATTCTCACGCAAAATTGATATATAAATTATTTATCAGGAAATAGACGTTATTTGCTATTCTAACTGCATTTTAAATGAGTGTCCTTCCGCCCATGTGGTGCTCCGTCATGTATACGAGTAGAATCAGTAGGTATTTATATATATTTATATATTATTATCATCATCGAATTCAGAAAAAACCGGACAAGTGCGAGTCGGATTCACACATTATTACGATTCAAAAGATTGAACCCTGTGACAGACGGACGCCGAGGCTTAATAGGTCGTTTTGGCACCCTTTGGGTACTTAACCCTAAAAAAGTAAAAAGATCACCGGAAAAAATGCCCTTTTCATGAACTAAACAAATAGGAGTAATTGAACTTCTTCGCCGGCGTGCCGAATATTGGCCGAATAGAGAGGTCTTTTGTTTACAAGTGGCGCGTTGCCAAGCTACGCCCCACGCGCATCGATCGCAGCCTAGATTACGCTAACACTAGGCTAATTGTTACGGTAGGCTCGTGATGCCAATTATCTACTTTTTGGAGTTTTGGTGGCTGAGCGAAGGCGGGGTGAAATGAGGGGCATCAATTCTCTGTCACATGCACTGCTTACGCTCAACGTAAATTGTAATGATATTAATAAGACCTCAATTTATCGGCCACGATAGCCACGATCAAGGGCAAAGATAAATCCACACAAACTTCCAAAATATGTATACTTATATAAGTATAAACCTATCCTATCTGTACACAACATGTCCAAAGCTTCTTCGGGCATCTGGTCAGGCCAGGTCCGGATAGTCTGGAGAAGCTCCTAATTACTGGTCGCATGGCAGGAAAAAGGCATATGCGATGGACTGACACAATTACATCTGCAACTGGTGCCACATTACAGGCTAGCATTCATCAAGCCCAAAATCGTGCAGCTTGGAGAGCGTTGGTGAAGAGTTCCCGCAGCCGTCACGTCCCTCAGCCATGAGGATACGACGAAGAAGAGAAATATAAACCTTACTGCCATAAATAAAAGACCTGTATACATATTTTTGAAACTTTGTGGTGTATACATATTAGTGCCTTTATCTTTACAGTTTTTTTCCCTATACGTATAACGTCACTACTTTGATAAAAACTCGTATCTGAAAACGTCGTAGAGAAAAACGTTAAGTTACATTTGAACACATATACGCTTACCTACTGCGTTTTTACGTGGAGTAAGTATCAGATACGTTTTTTTTAAATTATTAATGACGACATGTATTCGTCATGGAAGTCTTTGAGGGAGGCCTATGTTCAGCAGTGACGTCTCAAGGTTGAAATAATGATATGTACACCTACCACTAAGAGCCAAAAAAACGTGCAGGCCGCTATCGGGAAGATGAAATGCCTCATATCTAACACAACAATGTAATTTGGTAACAAAAGTACCTATCTAAAGAAGGCGGCATGTATAGAGAACCACGGAGTATTTAATAAATCAACTCTTTGTGGTGCAAAAAACAAAATTTAATTACAACGGTAATGTAAGCTATATCCTCCGATAAGGGCACTTGAAACTTGTTTACCTAGATATGCAGGACCACTCGAGTGGTCAAGGTTATCTCTGTTACCTACCAGACCCGTGCAAATCTTCACTGATAAGATACGCACCCCCTTTTGATATGTTCTGCAAGTGAAAGTGATTGAAGAAAGAATTACAAAAGCGGTTCAAAGATTAGCAGCTTTTACTATACTAAAAATAGAGCTAAATTGAGAATATAATCGACAAAACTTATAGGTACATAGGTACCGCTTGTTGTCTACTGTTTTAATTTTGTTATGTACCTTTTGAAATGTGTTTTTGTGGTGGTATTGTATTGTACCTACTGTTTTCGTTTATAGTACCTAAATATTTATAGTAGTAGTCCACTGACAAAGTTCTATGTGTCCACTGGGGACGAGGAGGCAATAACTCAAATACGGTTAGTTTGATCCTCGTGAAAATAGGTTGAAGAATTAGTTTAGTTTTAATATTGCACTTAAATAACATAGGTTGAGGTAACGGAAGAAGTCATGAGCTTCCTGTTCGGGATAAGATGAACTACTTTTTTTGCCCTAAAACCGCAGCTCGCTCTTTGAACTGTCGCAACTGTTCTGTTGGACAGCAAAAATATCAGCGCCACGGGAGCGGGATCCTTTGCGTGCGCACTCGAATCGAAGTGGAAAGTGTAGTGGAAGTGTACCTAACTAAAACGTTCAGAATCAGAAGATGTTTATTGTGTAAACTGTGTTCTTACAGTATTGTCTTATAGATCGTAGCTTTTTAATGGAGCTAGTACCTCTACCTACCTATCTAATAGAATAAGTGAAGTCGAGGGAGTTGGTGTGGGATTACTGCATTGACCAACCCCATACTATTAGTAATTATAATGAGACGTAATAATCTTTAGCTCACCAGATATCGGTTTGGTAAACGGGACTGCATATCTTGACGACGACTTCGTTTGAATATTAGCTTGCAAATTCATCATTCAAGACTCTAAAGTGTTTTTATGAGCAGCCTGTTTCTCAGTAGCACCGCTTTGATGACAAAATAGCAGGTAACCTTCATTAAAAACCAGCCAAGTGCGAGTTGGGCCCCTCTACGCGGCTACGGCGCTACGCGCCCGGCAGTGCCGCGTAGCCCGCCGCCCGTAGCACCCGCGCTACTAGCTACAACATGTTTACACCAACATAAACGCTACGAAAACATAAACAAGCCAAACTGTTAACCATATTCGGTATGTTGTTTATCCTATGCTTCTATTGTCTTGGTTATTTATCTAATGTGAATTTTATTAAAAGCTATTTACTAGTTGTAAAAGAGGTGTAATTTAAGTTGAATTTATTAACTCCATGAGTAAGCTAGACTGGTTTTCCTTCGCGTGAGTATTGTAAAATGGGTTGTTTTCGGCGTAGATAATTGCTTTCGGTTATACTAAAATTGAAATAAATGATTTTATAAGAAAAGTTTAAGCTAAAAAGATACGTATTTATTTTGACCGATGACGCTGATCATTTGATGGCTGCAATTAACCCAGTATTTAGTCCATATTTCCACCGCCATAGCCCAGTAGAGTTAGATTCCATCAATCAACAATAGTCCTTGCATTTGGCGGGGGCTATCTCTGCGTGCGTCCCATGATACGGGCAGGGACAGCATCCGCTGGGTGTACACTTTACCTCTCGTTAAATTGTCGAAAGGGCCTCTACGCGTTGGCTTCGGCTCCGCGCATGTTCCCAAAGGTCCGGGACACCATTGTCCCGTGAACGGGTAAGCAGTTAGTAAAAAGTATGTATTAAGCGTTTTAAATTACAAATTTATTGTTTTTTAATTATATGTACGAGGTTGCACAGATGTTTACATTTATCTGCTGTTGACTGTACCGGACAATGGGTAGGCTGACCTGTTGAAAATCCCTGGAATCCGCCGTCATCGTGGTGTTCTTTGGGGGAGAGCTATGTCCGACATTGCCTGACGATGATGGGTTGATGGGGGATACCCATGTCTAACGTTGCTTGATGATGATGACTTTCCAAAACGCTATGGTAGCCGAGTGGTTCGGACATGTGCCTTTCAAGCAGCGGTGAGTTCGAATCCTGGCTCGTACCCATTGACGTATACAAAGGACAGGGCTAAGCGAGCGCGCTGACGATTCCAACGTTTTGGCGGTAAAAATACCGCCAAATCAGTACCAGCCGGCAGTGCGACACGCGGCGCGTGCACTGCGCAGCTGGTCTTTATAGCTGCATTTTTTGTTACGGGGAAAATAGTTCCGAACTGTTCGGATGGGCCTATCCTTATACTTTTGAAATCATTGCTCGTACCAATGAGTTTTTCGGAACTTAATTTTACTATCAATTTATTTTCTATAATTTTATTTTTCTTGTTTGGACGCATAGAGAGACCCTTTACATCTCTATAAATGTAGTTTTAAGTTTAATGTAATGTATTAATGAAATCTTATATTAACGCCATATTGTTGTAATACTCGTTGGTCGAAAAGAGAAACTGGTGAGTTTCTTCCGGCGCCTCTTCTCACCAGAAGGTCAATTACCCGAAGCGCCAAAAGAAAAGAATTAGAGATGAGACATGTAAAAGAGCCCTTGAGAAAGAGTCCTTGCAGAAATAAATTATTTTATTTTTATTTTATGTACGAAATGTTATTAGATATTTACCATTTTCCTTTTGGTAAAGAAAACCATTGTGAAGAAATCTGCATACAGCCGCGAAGGAATTCAAAGCGATGCGAAGGATTAGGGACTTCACATACACCTGTATGTAAAGTCCCCATTCCGCACTGGGCTAGCGTGGGGACTACTACAGCCCATTCACTTTCTACGAGAGGCCCTGCGCCCAGCATTGGGTCGTATAACAGGCAGATGATGATGACTTTCCACGTGACGTTTTTCAAGATTTTGATATAAATATAATAACTAAAATTAAAAGAATGTACCTAATAGAAATTCAATTACCATAAATATTTACCAAGCAAGCCGCGTGTTCTTTCCGTAGACAATAGACAAGCAGACACGCTCGTCCTTGCCGCGTGCCCCAGTTTCAGTAGGCAATCGAATAATTGATACCTTCGTACGGCGATTCAGCCTGTTTAAGCGACCTCAGCTCTAAAAGGTAGCATTTATGACACACGTCTATCATAGGGTGATAACAAGTATACATATTTAGATTTCTGCAATGGAATCCAAACTGACAAGGAACTTAACAGTTTCCAAAAGTAATATTTTGGGTATTTGTGGGAATTTAAGTGAAACAAGACGAGTGAGGGTTTTTGAGGATTCTTTATAATTTTTATTTATTTATTTATTTATTTAAACTTTATTGCACAATAATAAAAAAGTACAATCGGCGGACTTAATGCCTTAAGGCATTCTCTATTTTATTATTTTTGTGGTTTTGTGATTGAAAATCGTTTTTCTCGGTGTTTATCTATAAGCGGGTGTTTTTATTTGTTGTACAGAAACGGAGGCAATGAGCGAGCGAGGCGCGCGGCGCGGCGCGGGCGCGCCGTTCTACGCCCCGCCGCGGCGCAAGACCTCCGCCGAAATCATCAGCGAGGCGCGCGCCGCACTTTACGGAGGTGAGTCTTACTTCAGAATTAGGTTATCCCTGGTCCGGGATCGCAGATCACCAGCCAGGACCGTTGCAATCTTCGGAGGTGGATCCCAATCGCATTTCGACTATATACAGACGCTGTACACAGAAGCTTGGATGAGTTAACCCTGTAGTCAAAACAATAAGACAACAAAGCAGCGCTTCTTGCGCCTTAATTTTAGCAAAACCACATAATAAGAATAACTACGTACAGAATCTCTCTTTAAAAAAACTGACGCTCGGGTCCGACCACCGGATGGAACGTTCCGCATCCGACCGTCTCTATCGCACAACGCGTGCCCTTTCTGGTCGCTGGCTAAGCCCCTCCTCGGGGGCAAAATTTAGAACTAGTAGGTAGCCGCGCGGCGAAATGGCGGAGTGAGCTAATCCTGGCAAAACGTCGTTTGCCTACCGTTTACCTTTTTTTTCTAAGAGGGGAAAATGCGTTACGCATACCACCAGGATGCGGGGACGGACGCCAAGCTAAAGCTAAAGCAAGCTAAAACCTGCATTACTTTACATTTCTAAATAAGGTTAATGTTCGAGTTGAGCAACCTCATAAAAAACTTCTCGAAATAAGCACCTAAGCATACTTAAGGTGGGTTTAGACCAAACGAATTCTAACACATTCTAACCCCACTCTACCAAATTCTTTGTGTACACACAAAGTATATTATCTTAGGAAATAGAAGCAATACTGTTTATATAGAAGCACCGTTGCATAGAAATACTTGTTTTTCGTAAAACAAAGTACGTCTATAATGATAAGCTACAATACCCAGACCAGCTATTACGATTATCGCCTTAGTTTTAATGCGTTTCTCAGCGAACCCTTTTTTTGTATTCGCCCGCACGACTTTCTGAGGTGAACTACAATAGGGTATTTGCCTGTAGTACTAAAAACCAAAGATATTTTACATGTAGTTAGTTTAGATGCCGAGATTTTTTTATAATATTTTTATTTCTATAATTAATCCCACATTTTTAATATTTTTACAAAATAAAATTATGATTTTTAATCTGTATGTCACGTGACCGCAAACACCAATCACAAAGTGTGACGTCATTGTGCTTAAACAAAGATGACAGACGTGTCAACTTGACGATTTATTGTGTTATTCGGAATTCGTTATTTGCAGATTTTTGCTAATAAAAAATATATAATATCTACGTCATTTCTTTATAATATAATAGAACGCTATCGTCTAACCATGATGAAACGTTTTGTCAAAGCGGATAGTTCCAATTTGCCGCGAGTCGACTCAATAATGGTGGCAAGATCTTTTGCTGCGAATCCTGATTTCTGTTCCGCAAAATTCAGAAATATGAAGACTTCTATGTAAGTATGATCAAGTATAATAGCCAATATTCTTTAAAGAAAATCTTGGAAAAGACGACAAGCAACTTAGTTTAAGAAAATAGGCCTTGTAATATTATATTGAGGTTATGACTTATGTTGTTATGTTATGATACTTATAACCAAAATTTTCTGTTATAAAACCATACATTTTTATTCTTTTAGGTCGTCAAGAGAGATTTATGGAGACGACGCTATTGGATATGTGCATTTGAGCCGCGAAAACGATTTGTGCATAGTGAAGTGTAAGATGTGTCCGAAACATAAAGTGCATAAACAAACAATACAGTCTCACTATGACTGTAGATAAAAAAGCCGAACAAGTGAACAGTGTAAAGCGTGTCACACACTAAGCAGATACGATAAGATATCTGTATCTGAACGCATATCTGTCAATATCGCTCCCTATACAATTCAATGAGCTAACACACACAGCGCAGATAACTTATATTTTATCGTAAAGTATCTGTGGGCACCGACATATATCGACAGATGGCAAAGATATTATCTGCGTATATAAATTGATCTGTGTATAATATCTGCCGATATAAATATGGTATAGTATTTTATCTGCAGATCATCAGTTCAGTTTGAAGGATTTAGACTGAATGTATCGTCTCGTATATTATCGTATCTGCGTAGTGTGTGATAGTTTCAGATCATTAAGTTATTATACGCAGATAAAATATTATCGTATCTGCGTAGTGTGTGACACGCTTAAAGTGGCATGACTGTTTTGCGAGTCAAGGACGTGTAAGCAAGCATGTGGTGGTGTTTCTAATGTGGGCATAGTTTGTATAAAACCAAACTGTTGAGATTTTGAAAGTGGTGTATGACGGAGCAAAAACTAAAGACATTGTTAATATATTTTTGCATTTTTGAGTAACTGCTATTATGCTATATATCCATTACTTTATCGAAGCACTGTAGTAGAATAAGGTGAATAGAAAACCATTACAACAAACTTTTTGTTTCATTTTAATTAATCATTACAATAATAGTAGAATGTGCAACTGATACAGCCAAGGGCAAAGATATTATGAGATTTTGTGATATTTACTTATATTGTCCTTGACTATACAGTCACCACACAGGAATGTTGAGCCACTTGTAGCTGTTCTTAATTTAGCCAAGTAACGTACGATTATCACTAACCAGGCTGGGCCGAAGGGCATTTTAAAATCTGTTAAAGTAAATTGAAGCGTGTATACAATAATTAAAGTTCATATTTGCACATGGTAAGGTAAGCCGGTCGGCTCCTCGCGGCGTCGTTCGGCTGCCATTAAGGTGGTTTTCCACCGGCAGGGCGAGACGAGGCGCGACGCGGATTGAATTAAAATTTGTATGAAATTTTCAATCCTTTTTCATCCTAATTCTCTTAACATGATCCTGTAGGTATGATATACTGGATATAGTTTTCCATATCATCAGGCAGCTGAAACAAATATAGAGTTATTATTTAATAATATTGGTGTTTGTTTGACTCAAGATCTTTAAAATATTTGTGGTAATGTAGGTACAAAATGTGTGATACTACCCAGCACGACCACGGACGATTTTGTTATTTCTTTTGCGGTACATATTCACGAAAAAAAATGTACTTTTTTGTACTATTCATTAAAAAATTTGTACTCGTACGGTTTCGGAGTTGTGAGATAGAGGTTGTGGTCGTGCTAGGTAGATGCTACCTGGCACGACCACACTAAGATTGAAGTTAGTTTGATAGTCGAAATAAATGTACTGAAATTGTACTATTTTGTACCGAGTATAAAATAATTGTACCCCTTGCCAATTTAAAAAAAAATAACTTTTTTGTTCGCGGAGTACAGCCGACGGAAAAGAAAGCGGTACAAATTCAGGAAAAAAAATGTACTTTTATGTACTCTTCATTAAAAAGTAATAACTCATACGGTTTCGGCAGTGTGACACAAAAGGTGGGGGTCGTGCTAGGTAGATGCTACCTGGCACGACCACACTGACATTGAGGTTAGTTTGATAGTGAAAATAAATGTACTGAAATTGTACTATTTTGTACCGTACATAAAATAATTGTATCTCTTCTCAGTTAAAAAAAAATGTCCCTCAATGGTTCGCGGAGTACAGCCGACGCAAAAGAATGAGGTACAAATTCATGAAAAAAAATGTACTTTTATGTACTCTTCATTAAAAAGTAATAACTCATACGGTTTCGGCAGTGTGACACAAAAGGTGGGGTCGTGCTAGGTAGATGCTACCTGGCACGACCACACTGACATTGAGGTTTGTTTGATAGACAAAATAAATGTACTGAAATTGTACTATTTTGTACCCAACATAAAATAATTGTACCTCCTCTCAGTAAAAAAGAAAATGTCCCTCAATGGTTCGCGGAGTACAGCCGACGCAAAAGAATGAGGGACAAATTCATGAAAAAAAATGTACTTTTAGGTACTTGTAATCAAAAAGTAATTACTCATACAGTTTCGGCAGTGTGACACAAAAGGTTGGTTAAGATTGGGTCGTGCCAGGTAGACAGATGGTTCTTGGTCTAGGTACGACTACGCTGATATCGAGGTGAGTTTGATGGGCAAAATAAATGTATTCTATTTGTACTATTTTGAACTTCGCATAAAATAATAGTACTTCTTCGCAGTTAAAAAAAAGATTTTCAAGGTTCGCGGAATACAGCCGACGCAAAGTATTCTTATGCACTCTTCATTAGAAAACAAATATTTATACGGTTTCGGCATTGTGACACAAATGGTTGTAGTCACCGTGCTAGGTAGATGGTTCCTGAGACAACCACGCTTAATCGAGCTTAATCGAATGACCAGAATAATACAAAATAAATGCTCAACTTCTAGCAAATTGTACAGTCTACACTTCTATAGCATATCAAATGTGACAGTGGTATAGCAAAAACCGCTGCCATTACCAAAGAGGTAAGAATGTCTCCATTTGAAGTCGTATTGCTCCGCTGAATGTGCATTAGCAAAAGGAATCCTATACTTATATTAGTTATATTATAAATGCTAAAGTAACTCTGTTTATCTGTTACCTTTTTATGTATAAACCGTTGATCGATTGTGATGAAATTTCGTATAAAGAAAGTTTGAGATCCGAGAATGTACATAGGATAGTTTTTATTCTAAAAAACCAAGAGAGCAAAGCAAATCTTCACCGTCATTCTCACCCTCAGCCGCATCCGCATCTGATTCCCCATAGAAACTTCTACACCTATTCTCATCCAATGTTCCGTACGTTTTATTTTTAAACTCTGACGAAATAAGTTTGACCGCTTTGTGTGTGTGTCACCCTTGTAAAATTGTAACTTTTAGCTGAAACAGACCACCAAATCGGTTAGGGAAGAGTTCGAAAATCAAAATACATCGTTCGAAATTCCTTCGCAGTAGCGCTGGTGTAGCTTGTGGTACGATCTGATCTGAATATACCAGTTGTAGACGGAGTGAAGTGCGCTGATATGGCGCGTTCCCCTTAACAGCGTAATCCAACTTAATATGTACTCAAATTTTAAAATATATAGGTAATAAACAAGTATTTTTACAAAGTTGAATCTACTTCAAAAAAGGAAGAAATATTTATTGTTGTTGGTGCCAGCCTTAACAATTGGAATAAACGTAGTCATATCTCCTATCCAAAGGTATACGCGAAGGTCATTTTTATCTTATACTCATTCTATATATCATTGATAACTTCATAAGACTTATGATTTGATTTATGAAAACAGCTTTGGGTTTTATTGCAAGTAAAATCTGAAAAAAAGTAGGTTTAGTTACATTGCAAAATGTTTTACAATAGCTAATGATTCTCATCATGCGTTGTTCATCATAAAATGATGAAAAAAAACACTATTTGTGTTTCCAGTGGGGGATATAGACATTTGTCAAGCAGTGGATATGCAAGGCTAATAGATATATTTGTATCTACTTGTTATGTTTTCCATTTACAGTCGCGTCTAATAAATATTGAAAGTATAAATTTCAGAATTGTCCGACCGAGGCATTAGAATAAAATTCGTTACCATATTTTTAGGCCTGACCTTAAGGCTAACAATTGGCTTCAAATTTCCCCTACTTTCCTCTTCTGTAACGGCAGCGGGTTTTTCTATAACCCTATCACATTTGATGTGCTGTAGACTGTAGGCACAATTTGAGCACATTTATTTTGTATTGTACCGTGCCCGTACCAGGAACAAGGGGCCACAACCTGTATCACAATACCGAAACTGTATGAATATTTGTTTTTTTTTTTATGAAAATTTCAGTCAGCTGCAGAGATAAGTAGCGCCCCTGTCATACTAAGATGTATGACTGGGGGGCTACTTATTTCTGCAGCTGACTGTACATAAAAGTACTTTTTTTTCATGAATGTGTACCAATTTCTTTTGCGTCGGCTGTATTCCGCGAACCTTGAAGTTCTTTTTTTTTAACTGCGAAGAAGTACTATTATTTTATGCGAAGTTCAAAATAGTACAAATAGAATACATTTATTTTGCCCATCAAACTCACCTCGATATCAGCGTAGTCGTACCTAGACCAAGAACCATCTGTCTACCTGGCACGACCCAACCTTAACCAACCTTTTGTGTCACACTGCCGAAACTGTATGAGTAATTACTTTTTGATTACAAGTACCTAAAAGTACATTTTTTTTCATGAATTTGTCCCTCATTCTTTTGCGTCGGCTGTACTCCGCGAACCATTGAGGGACATTTTCTTTTTTACTGAGAAGAGGTACAATTATTTTATGTTGGGTACAAAATAGTACAATTTCAGTACATTTATTTTGTCTATCAAACAAACCTCAATGTCAGTGTGGTCGTGCCAGGTAGCATCTACCTAGCACGACCCCCACCTTTTGTGTCACACTGCCGAAACCGTATGAGTTATTACTTTTTAATGAAGAGTACATAAAAGTACATTTTTTTTCATGAATTTGTACCTCATTCTTTTGCGTCGGCTGTACTCCGTGAACCATTGAGGGACATTTTTTTTTAACTGAGAAGAGGTACAATTATTTTATGTACGGTACAAAATAGTACAATTTCAGTACATTTATTTTCACTATCAAACTAACCTCAATGTCAGTGTGGTCGTGCCAGGTAGCATCTACCTAGCACGACCCCCACCTTTTGTGTCACACTGCCGAAACCGTATGAGTTATTACTTTTTAATGAAGAGTACATAAAAGTACATTTTTTTTCCTGAATTTGTACCGCTTTCTTTTCCGTCGGCTGTACTCCGCGAACAAAAAAATTTTTTTTTTTTAAATTGGGAAGGGGTACAATTATTTTATACTCGGTACAAAATAGTACAATTTCAGTACATTTATTTCGACTATCAAACTAACTTCAATCTCAGTGTGGTCGTGCCAGGTAGCATCTACCTAGCACGACCACAACCTCTATCTCACAACTCCGAAACCGTACGAGTACAAATTTTTTAATGAATAGTACAAAAAAGTACATTTTTTTTCGTGAATATGTACCGCAAAAGAAATAACGAAATCGTCCGTGGTCGTGCTGGGTAGTATCACACTACAAAATACACTTTTAGGTGGACATTCTATTAACCATTGTACACTATCTTCACCACAATAGTACTCAGTGGAGGATTTGCAGGGCTCAACTTTACAATAACTGACATCGAGTTCGGGGTTCATATTTTTTTTACAGATAGAGCTCACAATAAGAAGTCTTTTCACCAAATCTGAAGTTGCGGAAACCCATAGTTTTCGAGAAAAAAAATATCAAAGTTTCCATACAAACTCGCAATTTTTGGCGTTGATAGGCGTAATTAGCCGATTTTTTGACAGATTTGAGAGCGTTCCGTTACACGCGTAAATTTAAGCTGTCACATGGTGACGAATTATAGCTTATGTTTTGTTATTATGAATTCATAATTTATAAGGATACTTGTGTATGCAATGAATTTAGTTTTTTTTGTTAATTTTTAAGTGTCATTTGTTGTTAATATGTTAACATTTGCTAAATATTAATGGTTGCAATATACTACAATGTGACGAACGGAACGCAATAGGGGCGAGGGGAGAGAGGGGAATGACGCCATTAGACGCTGCCGTATCGGGAACCACGTCTGTTTTGTTTGTCTTGTCAGTTGTTATCTATCTTAGACCTCACAAGGGGGGACGGGGGGGCGGAGCCCCCCAACAAGGGGGGCTCGGGGGGCGAAGCCCCCCGCATGGAAAAAGATAGACAAAACTAACCCCTTTTTCGGTTAGGTTCGTTAGTCAGCTTACGTCCCTTAGAGCAGAAATAGAAGCCCCGCGAAGCGGGGATTCGTCGACCTGCTGTCGGGTCTTAGTTGTTTACAAAGAAATCCCTAATCAAAGCCCATTTTCAGTCCATCGCGTCGGTCAGACTCCAAAATAACCTCAAAAAATGCTCATTTTCGGTTCTTTTTTTCAAATTTTTAACTTTTTTCCTATGATTTTCCGCAACTTCTCGATTTCAAAAATACACTTGGGATACCTTAATCTACTCCCAAAAAAAAATTGGCATGTTTTGGCGATGTCAGACATTGTAAATTTCTTCCATTTGCAGTCTTGGCCGCCCTAGGCCCTAGGTCATGTAGTAAGTACCAGCCGCCGCTTTCTCAGCAGCAACAGTCGTTTTTTGTCACGATTGACCGCCCCGCCCCTAATATCAGATCGCCCTAGGCCCGGGCATACTTCGTGTTAGGGCAAATCCGCCACTGATAATAACATTAAAAATATCCGTACTTCAAGAGAAACACATTTTTTTTTAATATTCTGTACGTAATTATATGTATACTTACATTGAAAATGATCTTCACAAAAGTACATCATTGTTGTTTTTAATGATAGTTTTTTCCAGTCTCTTTGCCAGGTCTAACCATTGTTGTCGTATTTCTGGTTTATGTGGCACAGGAATAATTAATTTCGTTCTTTTCATGTTATTGTAACAAAATGGCACTACACAAATTACACAATACTGGTAAAATAACTTTAAACTCGTTTTAAAATAACTCAAAGGATGACAGAAGTTATAACCTCAAAATTGCGTTTCGTTTTGTTTGAGCACAATGACGTCATACAGACCACGTGACGACGTATTGTGTTTCAGCGGCAAAATTTAAACGTAAATACTATTTTTGTGTTTTATCATTGTAATTCGGTTATTATTAATGCAAAAAATATTTTTGTAGCTTATAATTGTCCTGCAATCAACTTTACATACTTTACAAAAAATAGGAAAGTACCCTATTATACCCAGTCACGCGAAACCCCGTCATTTTGACGTTTGACGTCACGACACCTTATACCTACTTTACTGGAAACTCAAGTTTCAGCCATGACGTCGACTGAAGGTTTTACAAGAAAATTTACATAAACGGGTGTATTTTCAAAAACGTAATTTCGCTGTCATGACATATTGGCGAATACTGAGAAGATTCTGCCTTATTAGAATTGGACTTTTGGTTACAATGTAGAATCAGTCAAGTTCTAACAAGTAACCAACGAATGCCAGTCCAGTGAGGAGGAATCTTTTAAATATTGGTGGCCAGAGAAATTACGCCAGCGAAAATACACCCAAACAACGTGTAACCGAAATCATTAACAATCGATCAAATTTAGCAATAATAAAGGAAATATATTGTTTTAAAAGGTTTTTTTCTAAGCAGCAGGAAAACATTTTGTCTCTTCATTGGTTTTTTAAGGCGGGTAAATTACACCAAATTTTATGTTACATACAGGGTGATTTTTTAGTCACTAGCCATATTAATACCAGGCACTAGGTAACACTTAAGGAATCTACTTTCAAAGGAAAAAAAAAATTTAAATAAAAAAAATTCCTTTGAAAGTAACACTTAAGGAATCTACTTTCAAAGGGTTTTTTTTTTTAATTAAAAAAAAAATATTTTCCTTTGAAAGTAGATTCCTTAAGTGTTACCTAGTGCCTGGAATTAATATGGCTAGTGACTAAAAAATCACCCTGTATACAAGAAATCAAAGTACATAGAAAAAATTAAATGGCATGGCATAGGTACCGGTTTGATTCCCGGTCTGGACACAGGTGAGTGCCATTAATTTTTTTCTATGTACTTTGATTTCTTGTATCTATACTATATATGTAGGATTCATTATGTTAAAATTATAATCATTGGCCGAATCTGGGGGCACGGCGGTGCCCACGCCAAGTCGAGCGCGAAGCAAACACTGCCGTACCATCCTTTACTGGAACCATTTCGCCGCATTTTCAGGCCCCTATTTGAGAACCTCTGGATAAGACCAGAACGCAGAAATTTTCGTCAACCAGTAAGCTATAATCACATACTTAAAATCCAAAATTTCAAGTCTGTAGGTCATTTAGTTCCGAAGTTAAGCGAAAGCAAAGTTTCGCATTTATGACACTCACTCACTCACTCATGATCATCAAAATAGAACTAGTACTTCCCATTAACTCAGAGAGCTGAAATTTGGTACAGAGTTAGGGTTTAATGGCCACATAAAGGGAAAACTATAAAAACTAGGATAATCGAAGATCTGGAGTACCTGGTGACCCTGATTAGAAAACACAAGAGCCCAACCAAAAATAAAAAGAAAAAAACTGTGTCAAATAAGAAAATCTAATAAAATAAATTAATATGCCCACGTTTCTACAAATAGAAGTGAAATCCCACCAAAAACATTCTGTAAAAAACTAGCCAAGTCTCGATGGAGCTGCTTGTTTATCTCTAAAAAGTAATGAAATCTAGACAAAGTCGTGCCAAGTCTAAGGTTCCTTACGGCGATTTCTTTAGTTAATGTTGTGTGACTTGCTTGGCCGTTGAACATTCTTTATACGTTAGTGGGTACAAGTCAATTTGCGTTTACGTAATTAAATTATATGTTAGTGGGCACAATCAACAACAGCCTAAAATGAGACACTAGCGTCTAGTTACCAATACCAGTATGGCCTTGTGTCTCGCTTAACAAACATAGGTCGTTAAACAAATATAAATATAACATTACGTGTGTGCGCATGCTGATAGGTAAATGAAGTGTTTCTATTGGTTCATGACAAACACTCGCTACGCATCCTCGCACATCCGTGGTGGAAACGTAGCCTAAAGGTTTTTATAGTTACAAGCCCTGATCGTTATCGTGATTGATATGTTAAAACCAACTACTCTTGTGAGATTAGGTACGATTTTTTCCTTCGGAAAATAGGTAGGGACTATGAATATGCTCAACAATTTTTCAGTAAGAACGACTTATATAATGTCGTCACCCGATGGTATAATTTTCCAAATCATGATATTCCTAGGCACATCATTAAAAGGCGCCATTTCGTGATATGCCTAAGATATGGCCATCATCTATGATACCAGGGTATTTGTCGATATTCCTTGCTGCATACAAGGCATATCGCAAAGAGTCGACGACATATAGAAGAGCATGAAATGTATAGTGAAACATTTACAGTAGACACAAAAACTCGTAATTGGTTTGATACTACACATTACTGAAAGAATAGATACATTTAACGAGAAAATACGAACAGATATCTTTAGCGTATTATGACGGAGTTCGCGGTGTCAAAGGCCATAAAAGAAACAGCCGAAACGCTCACGGTCGCGGTTTGGTTCTTTTTATGAGTTAATTTGACTCCTTTCACGTGAAACGGAATGGAAAAGCTCATAAATATGGAAAACTTTCGCGATAACTCTTTGTAAGTGGCTCTATCAACCGCTTCTTAATATACCTTTGCATATAGTCAAACTGCGACATTTCTGCCATTGGATTTTAACTTTAGTTATATTATATTATAAGTCGTAAAATTGTTATATTATACAGTAGGTACTTACCTATCTTATATTTCTTTAATTGCAACAATAGGTATTAAAACAAATTTATAGTGAACGAGTTATTTTCTACCCATTCATTAAAAATTCTTCTATTGAATGTGTTGTATATGTGGGTAAACAAACAATCTTTTACTATTTTGTATGTAGGTATTTCAGTCTTGGAATAAATGGTGATCGGAAACACACGTCTTATATTTATTAGTGGCGAACGAGGAAGAAAATCGAGTTAATACTGTGAATTATTCGTCAACGAGTATTCTAAATCATGTCTGTGGGTCAATTACGTGATTTTGATATTAAAAATGGCAATTGGACTGTGTATTGTGAGCGACTGGACATGTACTTTCTCGCGAACAAAGTGGACGAAACCGTTAAGTTACCTACGTTGATTTCGGTCATGGGGGAAGAGGCTTACGAGTTATTATCAACCTTGGCAAGTCCGAAGAAACCCTCAGGATTAACGTACAAGGAGGCGGTGGACCTGCTCAAAAATCATTTGCAGCCTAAACCGTCCGTGTTGGCCGAGCGATATAAATTTCGGCAACGGCGGCAACTAGAAGGCGAGTTAATAGCGGACTATATCGCGGAATTAAAAAAAATGTCCAGAAATTGTGATTTCAAAACTACACTGGAAGAAAATTTACGTGACCAGTTCGTGTGCGGCATAAGAAGTGAAACGACGCGTCAACGGTTATTTGCAGAGGACGACAGGTTAACGTACAATATGGCGGTTAAATTATCGAGTACGCTGGAGGCTGCGGAAAGGAACGCCAGTGCAGTTGATCAGAACTCGAGCGTCTCAATCGATGTAAACAAAGTTCATATCGCGGTTAAATGTATGGCGTGCGGAGAGAACCAACATAGGACGGAAAACTGCAAGTATCGGAATTACGATTGCAGTTTTTGTAAGAGAATTGGCCACCTACGAAGGATGTGTCCCGAAAACCATAATGTGGATCAGGAATTCAAGCCGAGACGAAGGTATGAAACGGCGGGTGAGGCCGGCCGCGCATCACGCGGTTCGAGCGTGAGCGGCGGCAGCGCTGACTACGGCGGGCGGAGCGGGCGCGGGCGCGGGCGCGGGCGCGGGGGCCGCGGCGCGCGCGGGCGCAGGCACGCTGGCGCCTACTGGCTGCAGGAACCAGCTGCAGATATCGTCACTTCAGGGCAGTCGGACGCGACTGATGATGATGAATACGACGTTGAAGAACCGATGTACCAGATGTCTTTGACAAATTATAGACCGGTGTGTATGTCACTTTTAGTACAGGATAGGCCTTTGAATATGGAGGTCGATACCGGTTCTGCCTTATCTTGTATCAGTGGTGACGTTTATCGCCAGCATTTCAGTGAATTGAGTTTAAAGCGGTGTCGTTCAATGATATTTTATAAGTAGATAGGTTACAAGCACTCCAAAAGTGAAGCACTGAAACCACGATAATTGTATTGGTGCCCTTTTTGTAGTGGGTAGTCACTCGCGGGTCGGTCAACGAAACGCACGACGATGTCAAGGGTGAATATTTACAAGATTCACAAAAAAAATGCCGTCGTGTGTGATCAGAAAGTGCACCAATCATAGCAAAAAGTGCAACAAAGCGCAAGGGATCACATATCACCTGTAAGTACGCTGAAATAATTTATTTTTATCATTTTTATTATTTTATTTTTCAAATACGACGCCATCTTACTACCATAGAGGTCATTTGAATGAAAGAGACAAACTTACGTCTTTGACAATGAGAGTGACAAGGATAACCATACTGCGGCAAAGATGAACATTTACAGATGCGTCATGTTGAATCGCATTGATTCCTAGTTACATGCCTTAGTATGCAAACTTGAACCATAATATCTATTCAGTGTTCATACAGGTATTTTCTCATAAATATATAATATCTTAAGGTATATCTCGCTTTTGTAAATACGTCGGAGAGTCGCGGAAAATACCCGCGTAACCTAGAACCAATAAATAACCTTTACAGCGTATTTTTTTAACCGACTTCCAAAAGAAGGACTGTTCTCTATTCGTCTGTATGTTTTTTTTGTGTGTTTGTTACGCGATTACTCGAAGACGGCTAGACTGATTTGGAAAATTCTTTTTTTGTTTGAAAAGGTATACTTCCGAGGTGGTCCCATTGCAACCAAATCAGGATCTGATGATGGGATCTTGGAGAAACCGAGGGAACTCTTCAAATATTAGAGGCACACATATAGCGATTTCGGTATTTTTTCATAGTTTCTCGTCCATTTCTTATTAGCATATATCTTTGGCCTATGACTATAATAACCTTACTTAATATTTTATAACACAAACTGGCTCTCAGAAAGTGACATTAATTTACATTATATCCATAGACAATGCAAATTCGGCCAAAAGCTGTTTCAGTTCACATTTTTACCGCGAATATTTAGATGAAATATTTTAAATGTGTATTCTTTGTGGTTTAGATTGCAATTTATAATAATTGGAAATTGTTTATAATGTGTTATTTGTTATGTTCATGTCAATTTTAAATAAATAAAACTGCAAAATATAGCAAAAATCGTTTTTTGTTTTTTTAATGGCTGAATGCCGTGATGCTGTGGCCCAAATAAATGTGGAATGGAAATAGGCCGGCAATAAACGTAATGTCAACATTTCATGCCATGTTTGAGAAAAATAAATAAATAAAATAAAATAATTTATTTCTGCAAGTAGGCCCTTAAGGGCTCTTTTACATGTCTTATATTCTTTTCTCTTCTTTTCTTTTGGCGCTTCGGGTAATGACCTTCTGGTGAGAAGAAGCGCCGGAAGAAACTCACCGGTTTCTCTTTTTTACCATTTTACAAGTGTTCCAACAATATGACGTTAATACAAGAGATTTCATTAATACATTACATTAACTTAAAAATGATATAACTTATAAAATAAATTAAAATTAAAACCATTCTTTCTCAGAGATGTACCTAAATGGTGTCTAAGTGTCAAAAATCATTAATAATATATAAACCATTTAATACACAATTTAATTGTTGAAACGAATTAAAACTATAAATATTATTAGAATACAAACTCAGTTACACATTTTAATGTTAAAACTTTAAGTTGAATAAAAATCATTTACACTATTGAAATTCCATAGGTAGGACCTAGATAGGCAGAAACTACTCTGAAATGTAATTTTCACCTTCTGCGTGCTTAATCTGCGAGCGCCGAGCAGGATCCGAATCTAGCCGATGGGTTCACTCGGTGACGTTTAAAAATTAATCGCGCAAGTAACAAAAAGCTAGCTGTCTCTTTTTTTTGCTTTATTGTAACTATGCCATCTCTTTTATGCAATCTGTTAATATGTGTGAGTATGTACACCGTACAGTGAGGTACCAATGTGTGCTGCTGCTTTCTTGGAAGCATATTTCTCAGCTGGCGAGTATGCGTATAACGTATCTTCTTATAAAATATCATTGGTGTCGTTTAAAATTAAAGTTTTACGATGGCTCTGTAGTACAGCCCTTAGGATATTTAGAGGTAGATGTCACGTATAATAATGTGACAAAAAAGCTAGATCTATATGTATTAGATAATGGCACTACCAACCTTTTGGGCAGACAGTGGTTGTTCGAATTAAATATTGAAGTTCCTAAAATTAATCTGTTCAATGTTAGTCATAAGTCGTTAGACAAAAATAAAATAATAAATGACCTTATTTCCAGGCATGAGTCATTATTCGATGGCACACTGGGTCGGTTCACCGGGCCGCCGGTGAAGCTGTGTGTGCGCGAGGGCGCCGAGCCTATTTACTGTCGCGCGCGGCCTTTGCCCTACGCCATGCGCGCGCGCGTCGATGCTGAACTGAATGAGATGCTGCGCGCCGGCTAGGGATTGCAGCCAGACTCGAAAACCGAAAAACGAGTACTTTTCGATTAAACTCGAAAACCGAGTTCGGTTTCGATTTTTACTCGAAACTGTCTGAAGTAGTTTTAATTTTTTTTTGTGTAATGATAATGATTAAATTAGTTTGTAAACTCGGGATTAAGTAAGGTAGTAGGGTAGTTTTTAGGGTTCCGTACCAAAATGGTAAAAAAGGAACCCTTATGGTGCGACTCCATCTGTCTGTCACAGCAAGATATCTCAGGATCTACTAATGCTATCGACTTGAAATTTGGAATAGTGTTAAAAATCGCTAACCCGAGGCTATTGGACAGTAAAAAAATCTTATACCTTTTTCCTTTTTTTTTTAAAGGGGACCGAAACGGGACTTTGAAAATTGAAAGTAGGGCTATTATATTGAACGGGGTATCAAATGAAAGGGCTTGATTTGTAGATTAAAACACCGTGTTTATTTTTTTTTCTTAAATAAGTAGTATTTGATTTAATAATGCCAAACGTTTAAAAAATACCATTCCCCCCCTATTATCTTCGAAGTTACTGAACAGAAAAATCTGTAATAATTACCAATTGTTAATGTCGTCCTAAATATTACAGGAAAAATCATAACGGTTTTTGTTGTAAAGAGGTGGCGTTTTTATAACACGAGATCACTGGCCACACAAAAGATTTGATATTTTCTATTTCAATGTAAAAACTTATGTCGTTGTCATTACAACAGTCAATAATAAAATCCTAATTCTATATATCTTTAATACCACTTTATATTAGGTTATGGGTATATAAAACCATATAAAATATGGAAAAGTAAAGTGGAAAAAGTGTGTAGTAAAAAAAAATGGCTGGCACGTCGTACCGTGTTGAGCAATTAAACCGCAACAATTATGATACCTGGAAGATTCAAGCACAAGCTGTTATGATCAAAGCTGGTTTGTGGAAATATATATCTAGTCCAAAACCGCCTACGACTGAAAATGATACTACGGCTAACGCAGCATACGCCGAAGGCGAACTTCTAGCCAGGTCAGAGTTGTTTTTAATAATTTCATCACAGGAACTGAAAAACGTCAAAAATTGTACGACGGCAAAAGAAATATGGGAAAAACTGGAAAATATATATGAAAGTAAGCGACCCACTAAAAAAGCTTCGCTACTTAAACAATTAATTGTTTCCAAATTTAAAGAAGGGGATTATTTAAGAGAACATTTAGACAATTTGACGGATATTGTCGATAAACTTGCCAACATGGATATCGAAATAAACAAAGAACTTCTCTCTGTCATAATGTTATACTCTCTTTCATCAAGCTACGAAAATTTTCGCATAGCAATCGAATCTCGAGATAGCCTACCTTCACCAGAAGAGCTAAAAATAAAAATTCTCGAAGAAACCGAAGCCCGTAAACATTCGGAAACAAACGAAATTGAAAGCAATGCAATGTATACAAGAAAAAACAATTTTCCCTCAAAGAAGAAACCAACCTACTGTCAAATTTGTAAAAAACATGGACATAAAACACAAAATTGTCGATTCCGAAATGATCGCAACAAAGAAGAACGATCTAACTCAGCACAAAACATTTGCTTAGCCACGGAACCGTATAAAAATACAAAACAATGGTGTATTGACAGTGGATGCACATCGCATATGTGTCACAACTTGAATGACTTCTCCTCAATAAACAAATATGATGGTTTACTCAAATTAGCAGCTGATGATAGCACTGCCAAGATTGAAGGAAGAGGAAATGTTCAAATAAAAGTTGAAAATAAGAATGTTAAACTTGAAGATACATTATATGTACCAGATTTAGCAACAAACCTTTTGTCCGTATCAAAAATAACCAAAAAAGGAAAGACTGTACTTTTCAAAGAAAATATTGCTACAATAAAAGATTCTAAAACAAAGAAGATTGAACTCAAAGCAAAAAATATTAATGGTTTGTACTATTTAATGGACAAAAAGGATAAACATGACTGCAACTATAAAGAAGAAGCTACATTTAATGCGGAAATCGATCAATGGCATAGAAAACTTGGCCACTTGAACGAAACATGTTTAAAACAAGCTTGTAAAGATGAAGCAATGAATGGACTCAAGTTTGATATGAATCAAAAATTAAACGAATGCGAAGTATGCATCAAGGGAAAGATGAGTCGTCTACCCTTTCCTAAGAATAAGGACAATTTGCGAACGACACAACGTCTTGAAATAGTACACTCAGACGTTTGCGGACCAATGAATGAAGAATCCGTTAGTGGAGCAAGATATTTTGTCACGTTCATTGACGAGTACTCTAGATACTCAAGAGTATACATACTCCAAAGAAAAAATCAAGTGTTGGAAAAATTTAAACAGTACAAAGAAGAAATGGAGAAATTCACTGAAAATAAAATAAAGTTCTTACAAACTGACAATGGAACAGAATACATTAACAAAGAATTTGATGGATATTTAAAACAGTGTGGTATAAGTAGAAGACTTAGCTGTGCATACACGCCGCAGCAGAACGGTACAGCAGAAAGAAAAAATAGAAGCCTACAAGAAAGAGCTAGATGCCTCTTACTCGACGGAAACATGCCGGAAAAATATTGGGCAGAAGCTGTGTCCACCGCAAACTACCTACTTAACCGAACTCCATCAAAAGTAATTCAGAACAAAACTCCATTCGAAATTTGGGTTGGACGAAAACCATCGGTACAGCACCTACAAGTTTTCGGATCCAAAGCATTTGTACTAAACAAAAATAAAAAACAAAAGAGAAAATTCACATCAAAAACAACTGAAGGCATATTTCTGGGATATGCAGAGAACAGCAAAGCTTACAGAATATTAGTGCCAGAAACGGACAATGTTATTATAAGCAGAGATGTGAAAATAATGAAAACACTATACTATGAAAACAGAGGAAAAAATAACAAACAAGAAAACATAACTGAAAAAAAGTTAATAGAAATTGTTTACAATGATACAAAAGAAAAAGACAATGAAGTGTATCAACAGGCAGAAGATAATGAAATATTCCCAGACATTATCAATGATCAAGAAGAAAATGAACCACAACAAAGTGATGATAATCTTGATAATAGTCGAATATCAGAAAATGAGGTAATAGGATATGAAGAAAACAGTACTGATGATATTCCAGTAACAGATACAGAATCAAATCAAAACGATGATTCAATAATAAATCAAAGACCTCAAAGATCTAGACAACCACCAGTCTGGACAAAAGACTATACATGCACAGTATGCATGACTGAAGAAAACGATTCAGAATGGAATGATGCAATACTTTCTGAGATAACAGCACATTTAAAAAATGAAACCTGGTCAATTGTAAAGAAACCACCTTGTCGCAATGTCATTGACAGCAAGATGATTCTCACAGAAAAATTAGGACCAGATGGTAATGTTGAACGCAAAAAGGCTCGACTAGTAGCCCGAGGATTTTCACAAATACCTGGTGTTGATTACCAAGAAGTATTCGCACCAGTAACTCGATTAAGTTCAATAAGACTGTTAGTATCTTTGGCTGTCCAAAAAAACATGCATTTGAACCAAATAGATATTTGTACTGCATTCTTAAATGGAGATATAGAAGAAGAAATCTTTATGAAAAGACCAAAAAATCTGGAAATGTATCTTGAAAAGATTATTAAATCCACAAAAGATTCGGTCATTAAACAAAAAGCTGTTAAAATGCTACATGATTTAATCCAAGGTAAAGAAAATACAGTATGCAAACTTAATAAAGCAGTATATGGATTGAAACAAGCAGGAAGACAATGGTATAAAAAATTAGATGCTGAATTGAAATCCATAGGCTTCACTCCTACAAAAATCGATCCATGTATGTACATATATGCGAAAGGCGGAGATGACATTATTGTTAGCATATATGTTGATGATATCATCATTGCTTGCAAATCACAAGAAAAAATAAATGACATCAAAAAATTAATTCTAAAAAAGTTTGAGATGCGTGATTTGGGTGAATTAACTTATTGTCTCGGAATAACGTTTGAACGAAATGAAAATCAAATAGTCCTAAAACAAGTTAATTATATCGAGACAATACTAAACAAATTTGGATGCAAAGATTGCAAACCTGCGTCTACTCCAATGGAAATCGGACTAAAATTGGAGAAAGGCACAAGTCCTGCAAAAGAGATGGATTTACCTTATCAAAACCTTATAGGTTCGCTGATGTACCTAGCAGTTGCCACACGTCCAGACATAATGTTCGCTGTGAGCCACTTAAGGCAATTCAATAACTGCTACACATCAGAACATTTTAAAGCAGCAAAACGTGTTTTAAGATACTTACAAGGGACCAAGAACTTGGGGCTGACCTATGTAAAAGGTAATACGAAATTGGAAGGAACAGCTGACGCAGACTGGGCTTCATGTGCCATTGACCGGCGATCTGTCACTGGATATATATTTACCTTTGGTGGAACACCTATAAGCTGGGAAGCTAAAAAACAAAGAACAGTTGCGCTGAGTACAGCTGAGGCGGAGTACATGGCTTTGACAGAAGCGTCTAAAGAAGCCATATACCAGAAAAACTTACTAAATGAACTGAATGTAAAGACAGGCGTGATTGATATATACAATGATAACCAAGCCGCTCAAAAATTGGTTAAAAATCCAATCATCAGCACGAAGTCAAAACATATCAGCATCAGGGAACATTTTGTAAGAGATGCTATGAGAAATGGACACATAGATGTGAAATACCGTTCCACGGATGATATGGAAGCAGACCTTTTGACAAAGGCTCTACCGTCTCCAAAGTTCATCAAACTGAGGAGCATTATTAATATTGCCTAATCTCGTGAGGCGGAGTGTTGTAAAGAGGTGGCGTTTTTATAACACGAGATCACTGGCCACACAAAAGATTTGATATTTTCTATTTCAATGTAAAAACTTATGTCGTTGTCATTACAACAGTCAATAATAAAATCCTAATTCTATATATCTTTAATACCACTTTATATTAGTTTTCCTAAGTTGCACCGTTTTTTAGAAATTCGCAAAAATCGTAACACATACTTATTTGCTCCTACTAAACTAATCGCCATACAGTTTTTCTTGAACTATCTATGTAGGTACTTGAGTTTGTACGGAACCCTCGGTACGCGAGTCCGACTCGCACTTGACCGGTTTTTAATCTATCCATCAGAAACCGTCAAATTGTGAACGACCTTGCACTTACCGACAAAGAGTTTACAATCTGTCGGATTTCCTAGAGGATATGGCACCATAGACCACATACACAGTGAGGCAGATAATAGGTACAGAAGACTGAGGAGTAAAATCAGCCCCTGTGCTTAGCATTTGTGGACTATGAGAAAGCTTTTGATTCTGTCTGGTTCTGGAATCCTTGCAACGTTGCCAAATAGACTGGCGATACATCCAAGTGCTGAGATGTCTCTACGCCGTCCAAGTACAGAACCAGCAGACTAAGCCCATTCTCCTGCAGCGGAGTGTGAGACAAGGGGATGTCATTTCCCCCAAATTGTTCACGAATGCACTGAAGGATGTGTTTATAACGCTAGCTTGGGAGGGTCGTGGCATTAATATAAACGACGAGTACATTTCACACTTGCGATTTGCAGACGATCCCGTCATTTTGGCTTGAACTTTGCAGGATTTAGAATACATGCTGAACGGTCTAGCTGCTTTTTCTCAACACGCCGGTCTTAGGATGAACTTGGACGAAACCAAGGTTATGTTCAACGATATTGTTTTACCGAAACTGACTGCAGTGCAGGACGCCCTTCTCGAAGTTGTTCAGGAGTACGTTTACCTCGGGCAAGTTCTGCAGTTAGGTAAAAATAACTTTGTAAAAGAGGTTAATAGAAGAATACAGCTGGGTTGGGCTGCGTATGGGAAATTACGTCGAGTCTTCTCGTCGTCCATTCCACAATGTCTGAAGACAAGGGTTTTCGATCAGTGCATCCTACCTACCAGTCTTGACATACGGAGCCGAAACGTTGTCGCTCACGGGAAGGCTGAGTACCTACGTAAATTTAAGGTCACTCAGCAAGCTATGGAAAGGGCCATGTTGGGAGTATTTCAGAAGGATCGTATCCGTAATGATGTGATCCGACAGAGAACTAAAATCGTCGACATAGCCCAAAGGCTTAGCAAGCTGAAGTGGCAGTGGGCTGGCCATATCTGCCGCAGAACCAACAAGCGCTGAAGCAAGCGTGTTCTCGAGTGGAGACGGATCGGCAAACGTAGTGTGGGGCGCCCTCAGACAAGATGGAGTGATGATCTTCGCAAGATGGCTGGCAGAGGTTGGATGCCAGTGGCCGCGGATCGTGCTCGATGGCATGACATGGGAGTGGCCTATGTCGAGCAGTCGACTAATACGGGTTGATGATGATGATGGTGGTGCGTATACACAACGTATTTCTGTCATTTTGCTTTTCTGTCGTTTCGTGTGTGTGTCATTTTGCGAAGTCAGAATATGTCTTTATCGAATTAAAGGCATTTTTTTATGCAGTAGTCAGTTATTACGTCGATTACTTACGTGTTACGAAACTTAAAAACCTATTTTTAAGGTTTACTTAAGTAAAAATATAAAAATCCGTAATATTATAAGGACGCAAAAAAACTCGAAAAACCGCGGTTATTAACCGAGTTCTATTTCGATTAAAACTCGATCGAGTTACTCGGTTAACCGAGTTTCGAGTAACTCGTTTGCAATCCCTAGCGCCGGCGTCATCGAGCCTGTTGACCGGTCCGACTGGGCCACTCCTCTAGTAATAGCGAATAAAGGGGATGGCGGTATACGTATATGTGCGGACTACAAGGTAACGCTGAATCGTGTATTACAAGTAGACAGATATCCGGTCCCAAAGTTAGATGATTTGTTTAGCGGCCTTAGTAATAATAAATATTTTACCAAATTGGATTTGTCGCAGGCATACAACCAACTGGTTTTAGATGAGGAATCTAGGGCTTTTACGGTCATTAATACTCACCGCGGGCTTTTCAAATATAATCGCTTGGTTTTTGGATTGTCATCGAGTCCCGGGCTGTTCCAAAAGTTTATGGTGAACTTATTAAAAGACACTCCTGATGTAGTAGTTTTCTATGATGATATTTTGATAAAAAGTAGGGACATGGCTAGTCATATTAAAACAATTGAACAGGTGTTTTCGGTACTACAGAGTAACGGGTTAAAGCTTAAAAAAAATAAGTGCGATTTTTTGTCAAATCAGGTACAATATTTGGGATTCATTGTAGACGAGAACGGTGTGAGAGTTAATCCCGAAAAAATTAAACCAATAGTCGATATGCCTCGCCCTACGAATACGACGGAGTTGAAGTCTTTTTTAGGAATGGTTAATTTTTATGGGAAATTTGTAAAAAAATTGTCAGAACATCTCGTTCCTCTTTACGACTTGCTGAAAAAAGGGAGATATTTTACGTGGGATAAAAAACATAACGACGCTTTTGTATACGTAAAAAATTGCTCTGCAGTACTCCGGTGTTAACGCACTACGATATGGCACGGCCCACGGTAGTGACGTGCGACGCCAGCGCGCACGGGCTGGGCGCCGTGCTGGCGCAGCGTGCGCCCGACGGCAGTGAACGCGTCATTGCCTACGCTTCGCGCGCTCTAACTGCACATGAAAAACATTATAGTCAGATTCACAAGGAGGCGCTAGCGATCATTTTCTCAATAGATAAATTTCATCAATACCTATATGGAAGGAAATTTATTTTTCATCACACTTGCTCGAAAATGGTGCATTACACGTAGGTTTTGCGGGGCGTAAATGAGCTATTACGCCCTAGGGCGTAATGGTTTTCTTTTTAAATTTGAAACGCTGGTTCTGTTTTACTCTTATTTGTCATGTTCAAAGGAAACTACCAACTTACTTTTTTAACTTTTATCACTGAAATATTTAATTAAAGAGAACTGTTATTGCAAATACATGTAAACACATATTTCTGTAACATTAATTAAATGTTTCAATAGTGTATTTCAGTATTTTGCAATTATAAAATCAACCGTTTTAGGTCTGTACCGCTATGGTTTCCGAACGTTTCGCATTGTCTATGGATATGTCACTAATGTCACTGTCAGTTTTACAATTTTATTTAGGTTAAGTAAGGTTAATTTTAATTAGATTTCCTCACAAGTGTGATGAAAAACATTGTGTGTGCCACGGGCGGTAAAGGAATTACAAACTCGTGTTATTAAAGCCCTCGGCTTCGCCTCGGCCTTGTAACAAACACTCGTTTGTAATTCCTTACCTACCGCCCTTGATACACAATGTACTATTGCGCACTGATCACAAGCCCCTCGTCAGCATTTTTGGGCCCAACACCGGCGTGCCGGTCACGGCTGCGAGTAGGTTACAAAGGTGGGCAATTAAATTATCAGCATACGACTTTGAGATTGAATACATTCGTACTGACAAAAATACGGCTGATGTTCTATCGCGGTTGATTAAAACGCATAAGGAGGAAACGGCCGCCGGGGAGGAGGAGCTGCCCGAGCAGACCTACTTACATTTTGCTACAGAAGCATTATTATTAGATTATAAAGTACTCAAACGTGAAACCGCAAGTGATCCTCTATTGAGTCGCGTCATAGGTTATCTGTCAGACGGGTGGCCATCAGAAGTAGAAATTAATGAACTTAAACCATATTTTAATAGGCGTAACGAATTATACTGCGAACTCGGCTGTGTCCTCTGGGGGCATCGGGTAGTAATTCCAGCATCGTGTAGGGAACGGGTGCTGAGCGAATTGCACGAAGCACACATGGGAATAGTTAAAACCAAATCCTTAGCTCGGAGCTATGTGTGGTGGCCCGGAGTGGATGAGGCCGTCGAAGCGAGGTGTCGCGCATGCGCGGTGTGCGCCAGCGTAGCCGACGCGCCCCCAGCACATGCACCGTGCGCGTGGCCGTGGCCGGACCGCCCGTGGGCGAGACTTCATGTAGATTTCTTGTCAATTTCGGGTTTCACGTACTTGATAACCGTTGACGCTTGCTCGAAATGGATTGAGGCAACGAAAATGAATAGCACCACTGCTCACGCGGTAATAATGGTTCTACGCGAAATGTGGGCACGATTTGGCCTTCCAAAGCAGGTAGTGAGTGACAACGGCCCTCCGTTTACTAGTAGTGAATTTGAAGGGTTCCTTACGCGTAACGGCATAGAACACATATTTTCATCCCCTTATCATCCAGCGTCCAACGGGGCCGCGGAAAATTCTGTGAAAATCTGTAAGCGGGCGATTAAAAAAGCCCAAAAACAGAAACTCGATATCGATGTCGCCCTGAGTAGATTCCTTCTAGTTTACAGAAATACGGAACACTATACGACTGGAGAGAGTCCTGCAAAAATTTTGCAAGGCCGTAACTTGCGTATGCGTTTAGATCAGTTAAAACCGGAGCGCGGGGCGCGAGTGGACGAGCACCAAGCACGGGCGGCGGCGCAGGCAGGCGGCGCGCGGCGCGAGCTGTGCGCGGGAGACGCCGTGTGGTACCGTGACTATCGCTCCAGGGAAAAATGGCTAGCGGGGCGGGTTTCTAAGATATTAGGTAGTACCGATTACACAGTCAAATCTAATGATGGAACCGAAATCCACAGGCACATAGATCAGTTAAAACGTAGGGTGTCCGATTCGACCGTAGATGTACCTATACCGCCACCGCCAGTAACCGTTGATCGTCGATCTACTCGAAGTAGCTCGCTTATTTTACCCTTAGAGGAGAAGGCCCGTGTTGGAGGTAGTAACAGTGAGGTACCGATGACGCCGGCGCGGTTAACGACGCGGAGGTCGCCGGCGCCAGGGCTTGCGCCAGAGCTAACCCGACCCGGGGTGCCTGAGAGCGGGGCTCAGGCTAGTGGTGCGGTAGGGTCTGTGGCTGATGGAAACTCGTCCATAGCCACCCCAAATATATCGCAAAACGTAAAACACAAAAGAGTGATCAAAGCACCAATTAGATTTGGTTTTGATGAGTTTGTCAGTTAATATTTAATTAAGGCTTGGTTGTTGTCAACTTATAATTATATAAGAGGTTTTCAGTTGTATAATTCATAGGATACATTATAGCATTATATTATAATAGACTGTTTATGTTCAATAGGTATTTGTATCGTTTTGGGTTGTATACAACGGGTGTTAAGAATTTAAGTACTAGGTTAGATTTAAAGTTACAAAAAAATAAATATCCCTTGCATAAATTGTATACATTCAAATTTAGTTAATTAAGGTGGAGGTGTTGTATATGTGGGTAAACAAACAATCTTTTACTATTTTGTATGTAGGTATTTCAGTCTTGGAATAAATGGTGATCGGAAACACACGTCTTATATTTATTAGAATGATATCAAAATAATCCTTGATTGGTTACTTAATTGGTATACTTTCAGACATACACATTTTACTTATACTTTCTATATTCCTATGCGAATGTTTGTTAGTTTGTCCTTCTTTCACGTTTATAACATACAACGCACAACAAAGCAACAGGATCCCATTGTTTCCCATAAAGTTAGATACAAGTGATAATATATTGCTTGTCATAATTACCGAAAGTAGACGTTTTTGCATTTTTAAAACTGTAATATTTCCGAAATATTTTCTCAGTAGTATACTGTCGTTTTGAAACAAATTGGTTAGGTTTGTTTCATAATATTCCTGAGAATTTCACATTTCAGAGAAAAAAGGTTTTTTGACTGTCAATATCAATATCATCAATGGCTTCGCAGAATCAAAATGTCCTCCTAGTTTTGGGGCTGAACCGAGGTATTCATATTTTTAAGGACTGAAATCTTTATTTCAGTTTACCCCACGAACCTTTGTAAATGTAATCGAGATTGTAGCTCGCTCGGTGTTTGACCCCGCGGTCACCACGCCACTTTACATAGGCACCGAATAGGGACGGGGTGAACGGTCAGCGGACATTGGCTGTCGGAAACAGCTATGCAAATATATTTAGATAATTACGCACGTCAATCAGTTAGGATAGAAATCTTATTGAAATCTAATAGGAATCTTTTATTGTTTATTATTGTTTCGTTACTCAATCATTCTTACTGTTTAATCATAAATAACGTGTGTTTTACTCTAATTTTAAGATTTATCAATGTCCATCGTTTATAAGAATTTAATTAATTATTGCTATTTCTGTGTAATGTGAAATTATATGTGTTTTTTAATAAAGTAAACAAACCCCCACTCACGCACAAAAAGAATAGCTGATTCTCAGAACTAGCTCGGCTCATTTCTCAGAACAAGACTCGAGCTTAGCGGGAGTATTCTTGGAATAATCTCCCACCTTCAAAAATAATCTTATAAAATGGCGGTTCCCGGCCATTTCAACTCACTCTATTTTACTCTCTTCAGTCTTTTACATTTATCATCAAGTGATAATCAGCTCTTCAACAGTGCCTAAGTGAGGTAGGCGCTCACTATGGAAAATTAAGTCTTTCATTTATAATACAGTCCACTAAACATCGAAGACCCTTAGACCTCACAATGGTCCTTCAGAAGCCGCATCAAAGAAGAATGGACACACCACAGCAGCAATAAGAAGATAAAGAAGCACGAAGACACAATTCTTCAAAAATCGTCGTCAGCAAAATTATCGCCGAATTGTCCCGTGAGATCTTAAATCCGGGACACGCCGTACTCATCGAAAGAAGATCGCCGAGAAAAGGCCCGTGACTGCATTTCCGGGCCCTCCGTGTTCATCGAATGAGAAATTTTGTCGGTCCGTGACTGCTTTTCCGGACCCGCCGTGACGTCGAAAAAAGTGAAGAAAGTGATCCGTGACCGCTATTCCGGATCCGCCGTGTGAAGACAGAAAACCGAAGAAGGGCCGGTCCGTGACCACTTTTCCGGACCCCCCTGCAGCACAATTAAGAAGAACAGCAAGGTGGCGCAGTGAAAAAAGAAGACAGCAAGGTGGCGCAGTGAAAAAACAAGGTGACGCAGTGAAAAAAGAAGACTGCAAGAGTCGCTGAGAAAAAAGAAATACCACCGTGCAAGAGGGTCTTCGCGCTCCAAACTGTTCGTGCCTTCGTGATTAGTGTCTTCGTGTCTTCGTCTTCGTCTTCAGTTGTCTGTGTGTGCCTCAAAAAGGAACTCTAACCAGGGAACAGTGCAAACCCAGTACCTAGCCTGAGTTCCGGGAACCTAGAAGTTTCGACTTCGGTTCTTTTTTGGTCTGACATGGTTCAGTTCCGCCAGCTTTAGCTGATGAGCGGCCAATCTTGCACCTTGCGGTGTTAAATGCAAGAGCGGTTTAGCGAAACTTCAAGAAAGAAGAAAGAAGAAACCGTAGGGACGTTAGGTACCCGAACGTTACAGCGACGTCAATTCCGTAACGTTCGCGTTAGGGCCCGATAGTGTTAGGGACCCCCCACCCCCTCGGTGTACTATGCATAAGGAACAACGCGTTACAAGATCGCGTTCCCGTTCCCAAACAACTCCGTCGTCCGGTCAAACGACAACGACGAGTACCAGTACGTGGAGTAAAGGCACCAGTAGCGCAAACGAAAGTAGCAGTATGCCGAAAGATAACGCTCCCCGTAAGGCTTCGGAAGCCGAGGCGCCCCCCGCGCACTCTGACCCGTCTATCCCCACTCCCGGCGCCGCGCCGCCGGGCCACGCCCCTTTGACCCGCGCGCCGCTCATGGATGATGAACAATCGGTTCACTCTATGGAGAACGAGCAACGTAGTAATCCGCGGACTTTGGTAGGCGTACAAGATGATAGGGCTAGTCAGTTATCAGTCTTAATGGCTGAATTAGAGGTTAGGAACGCCGAATTGCAGCAGGCACAGCTCGCGTCCGCCGCGGCTAGGAGTAGGCTCGAGATAGCTAGGATAGAAGCGTCTCAGGTATCCAGCATGGCGGCGCCGGGTCACGATGCCAGAGATGCTCGCGTATTAGGCTGGGTTGCTCAACAGCAACGCCAGGTAGCCGCGATAGGTGTACACACGCAAGAACCTCCGTACACGCCGCCGCGTAACGAACCCGAACGACCTAGCGAATTTATGAATAGGGACTTAGAATTACTCTCGCATAGGGTCGTAGACGCGGTAACTAGGAACAGGAATGCACCCATGGCCTCGAGGCAAAGTTACGACCTTCCTCATTTCGAAGGATCGCCTCAGGAATGGATCGCATTTAGGGCCGAGTACGAGGATAGTGCACCTATGCATTCGGACGTGTCCAACATCAGCCGTTTACGTCGCGCGCTTCGCGGCGAAGCGAAAATCGCAGTTAAGTCCATAATGTACACTGCGATATCTCCGGCTGAAATTATAGGCGCGTTAGAACGACATTTCGGAGACCCAGAGGAAATAATATTGAACGAAATTCATAACGTAAAGCGTATGCCCAGATTAGCTGAAGATAATAGCAATATAATTTCCTTTGCCGGTCAAGTTGCCAACGTCGTGGCAACCATTAAGTCGTTAAAACAAAACGAGTTTCTATACGCGCCCGAACTCGTCAATAAAATCGTGGATAAAATGAATCTGATTGTTCGATACGAGTGGAATAAATATCGCGTAATTAATAAAGGGACACCGGGTCTAGTGGCTATGGCACAGTTTTTAAACGAGATTAGTAGCGCAACGCGAAAATCTCAAATTCGCAAGACGCGAGCCAACGTGCACACCGCGCAGGCGCACTATGACCCCGCGCCCCTCCCCCTACCGCGCATGCGCAAAGGTCGCCGCGCGCCGCAGTATGACGAATATTACAGTGACTCAGAACAATCAGATTCAGATTATGACGAACCTAGGCCGTTGATGGTAGCTCAAGTAAATCGGAATAGGTATACAGAAAAACGCGAACCGATAGATAAAAGAAACTCCGCGCCACCCGCGAAAATAACGCTCCCAAGGGCGTCGCAGCCGACCCAAGCAACTTCCACCTATACAGATAAATGTGTTATATGCAGAGGTGAACACAAATTAAGTGAGTGTTCGGACTTCAATAAGATGCCTATAGCAAATAGGTGGGAGGTTGTTAGAAACGGCAAGTTGTGTTTTAGATGTTTATATCCGAATCATAGGCAAGGTAGTAAATGTAGGTACGTAGCCTGCGGCATTTCTGGCTGTGAGGCAGGGCATCACATTTTATTGCACGGTATAAGCACACAAGCGACGCCGGAGCCGGCTCCGGAGCCTCAAAAGAGGCCTTTTTTCGTAAGTCACATTAGACTAGCGAAGCCCGAGCCTAATAGGGACGCGCAAGAGAGTGGGTCTTTTTTCGTCGGCCGCGTTCAAACGACACCCGTGAAAACAGGAATAGCCGCACTATTGGATGTGGAATATGAAAATGAATGTACAAGTGTCGAAAATATACCTAAAATTGATCCGAATCTGCGCGCGATAAATAATTCAGATACGTCACGTGAAAATAAAAATGAGGCCGGCCTCTTACGACCATGTAACAAGAAAGAGTTACACGACAGCAAAGTCGTATCCGGCCCCGTATCTATTGAAACCGAGTGCGATGAAAATAGCCTGCGTTTTTATCAAAAGGGAGGAGATCAGGTAAAGCGACCGGCTGAGTACACAGGGGAACAATTAAGTTCCGAGTCGGCTCGCTCTCCCGCCACGATATGGCATAAAGAAAATAAAAACACAGACTATCATCGCGATCGGTGTCCAACGGTGAAAAAGACGGACACAGGCGCAGAACGTCCGCTCCATCAATCAGCCTTAAGCTCGCCTACGGACACAGGCGCAGAACGTCCGCTCCGCCAATTGGCCTTAAGCCCGCCTACGGACACAGGCGCAGACCGTACGCTCCATCAATTGGCCTTAAGCCCGCCTACGGATACAGGCGCAGCATGCCCGAAAAAATTAGAGTCAGTCGCAAATAAATCGGACCCACTCCCGTACCTACTCGATATAGGTACGTTTTCTAAACGCCCACGTTTAGCTAGGGCCTCTGCTACCGTAGTTTGCGCCAACAAGGTACCCAAAGCCACAATACTCGAAAGAAATACAGACACAGACATGTATTTCGGAAAAAAAATCGAGTTACAGGAAACTGGACGTACGACTTCAAAAAAGCCTAGAATACGCAAAGTCACCGTCAAGTTAAAGGCAGCTTAAAGTACCACGAAGTAGTACTCCATTCACTACTTCTATTCTAGACATAGTCGTTTCCTTAACTATACTGGTGTAGTCACACCGAGGGGGACACTGTCGGAAACAGCTATGCAAATATATTTAGATAATTACGCACGTCAATCAGTTAGGATAGAAATCTTATTGAAATCTAATAGGAATCTTTTATTGTTTATTATTGTTTCGTTACTCAATCATTCTTACTGTTTAATCATAAATAACGTGTGTTTTACTCTAATTTTAAGATTTATCAATGTCCATCGTTTATAAGAATTTAATTAATTATTGCTATTTCTGTGTAATGTGAAATTATATGTGTTTTTTAATAAAGTAAACAAACCCCCACTCACGCACAAAAAGAATAGCTGATTCTCAGAACTAGCTCGGCTCATTTCTCAGAACAAGACTCGAGCTTAGCGGGAGTATTCTTGGAATAATCTCCCACCTTCAAAAATAATCTTATAAAATGGCGGTTCCCGGCCATTTCAACTCACTCTATTTTACTCTCTTCAGTCTTTTACATTTATCATCAAGTGATAATCAGCTCTTCAACAGTGCCTAAGTGAGGTAGGCGCTCACTATGGAAAATTAAGTCTTTCATTTATAATACAGTCCACTAAACATCGAAGACCCTTAGACCTCACATTGGCAGTCATTAATATTACGTCAGCTCATAAAAATATACTTCTTGCAATCCGCTGACTAGGTAACCAGTCATCTGATAAAAACAGCGTTGAAATCGACCCATGCATGTACCTAACTGCGGCGTGGCGAGCAACGCCGCATATAGACCTCTATCATTTTGAGTCGCTCATGCCCAAAATACAGCATTCTCAAAATACCAGATTCTTGATTTATCAGGTTCCTGTCTTACCACATTCCTGTTACACTAGATTATAAAATCGTAGGTTACTCAAGGATCTAAATTATGGTAAAAAATATTTTAGAAATGCGGTATTTTGAGAATGAGCACTTTGAGTGTCACCGACCCGCTAGTCGGGTTCAACGTCCACGCACTTTTTGCTACATACGGAAATTAACGTGCTACGGATTGCGGCGTAGCACACAGCGATGTTTGGCAGTGAATGCTAGACTTTTCTAGGACGACTCTCGGCGGCGACGATTCTTCACTCCGACCACAGTCGGACTCAGTTAAGTTTCTTGTCGGAGTCTTGTTAGCTGGGCTAGGGTTAGCGGACCGACAACCAAAACGCCAATTACCTCGATACACACACTCACAGAAGCAAAGGTTGAACCGCTTCAACCAATCCCGCTGGTCCCAACGCTCACTGAGCCCCCCATGGTCAGGATGCCTATCCAAGAGCTCCCCGAGTCTTATAGGTCAAATCTGCTTCTTAAAAAGTTCGTTGGCACGTTTCTTGACTATAAGTTGAGGTACAACCCTACCCTGCGCCCTTGTTTCTCGGTTGCCACGGTGAGCCCACACGCCACAGTGCCTGTGTCGGCAACGATTTACTTCCAGCTTTAATTATTCACGGAGGTTAGAGAACTCTGCTTGTTAGCCTCGTAACTCATAAATTTGTGAACTGGATAACTTTTTCAGGTATGTACTTGAGTGATTTAAATTCCGGACGTCGGAATAATTTAGAACTGGCTGGCGCCTCGTGTCGTTGTACATTCATCGGCAGTACTTTATATACCTAATGAAATGGAGTATTTAATAAATTCTCACACTATTCTATTCCTATAGCTATAAGAGTTAGTTGGTATCAGATATTTATGCCTGCCCCATGTTATCCTATATTGGAATTTACCCGTGGCTTCGCTTGCGTTATTCTCGTTATTAATTATCTCAAGGGAAAGGGAACTCGTTACCGGGATATAAAGATTATAAAGTCCTACGTTTCAAACCAGGACTAAGTTTACTTGCATGCCAAATTTTAGCTCAATCCATTCACTTGCTTGTTACTGCGTTACTCAGTAACAAACATCCACACATCAAACATCCAAACTAGGGATGCAACGATACCGATACGATAATCGTATATCGGCGATTATCGTAAACCTTTACGATCATTCGTTATCGTAAATATTACGATACGATATTTTTACGATACATTTATTTCAAATTTTTTAAATTTTTACTGTTTCGGGTGAAACGAAAAGCATAACGCGTCAATTTCTGAACGCTTCGCATCCGCACTATTGCCTAGCGGAGAATACACACAAGATACAGAAGAAATTAAACCATAATTTTCAAAATTATTTTATATTTTTACGTACTTTACTCAAACACAAAAACAAAATCAACTTAATTATAAACTGATCAAAACACGAACGCGTGACAACAAATGGCGGGGAGATGAGGCAAACCGAGCATTTCGGATTGCACCCGAACATAGCTAAAAACTATGATCGGCAATGCCGACTAGTCGGCAAATTGGGAACCGATTAGTCGGCCGATTAGCCATCGGCAAAATCCGTAGTCGGCCTATCTCTATTAAAAATGCATAACTTTTTTTTATACTTTTACTTTACTTAGTCTTACAATACAATACATACAACAAAGCTTCCAATAAATTCATCAAAATGGTATTAAACAAATATCGTAATGCATTCGTATCGTAATTCGTTATCGTATTTGGCCATTACGATGTATTCGTCATTTGTATTGGTATCGTAATAGCCGTATCGTTGCATCCCTAATCCAAACCTCCAAACATCTTCACAAACTTTCACTCTTATAACATCAGTAGATTAAGATAGGATAGGATAGGAAGTAGGAAGTAGGATTATTTATCATCGTTAGCTGTAAATATAATATTCAGTAGCGGATTGAGGTAAGTTGAGTACCTATACTACCTACACATTTCCCAAGGAGTTTTTGTAGAGTTTTTTTTCCTTAAAATCATATCTTACAGAAATCACAGAAATCATTTAGATTACTGTACAAGTTACCTACAACCAGCAGTGCAGTGGTGCTACATCCCTTTGAGAGTCTTGGCCTTCTCCACAGTTTATATATGGCCTCTTCCGACAGTTATCGCAGTTTTCCAGCTTGAAAACCAATGGGATAGTAATACACCATCCACCTTTCCGGGAGGCTTGTAGCGCCATCTACCGCAAGGCAGCTCAAGAGGAGGATTCGGTGGCGCTAATTGGACATCCCCTCGACTATTCATGCAATGCATGCAATACAGACAAGACGATATACTGCACTGCCTGCGCACTCCACTGATTTACCGCCACGAAATCCTACTGTTCTCAGACAACTCAAAGAACTAGCACCCGTTCAAGCATAAAAAAAGCTAATTGGACAACCGCCTGTGTTGGTCTGGAGAGCCGTGGAGATGCGAACTTGATTCCCGCTCAAGGCATTGATTTTTCAATCTACGCTTCAATAAAAACAATTACTAATTGTACTAGTAATAAATAAATAAACAATAACCCTTTCTGTGCACAGACATGAACAGCGCATCGAGCAGCGCGGGCAGCGGTGCGCTGCGGCCGCTGCGCACGCGGCGGCCGTTCACACCGCGCGACCCGCAGCGCGTGCTGTTCGGCGAGCGTGCGCGCCGGGACCCGCGCCCGCCTAGCGCGTTCGAGTAAGTTCCTACCTACCAACAAAAGTCCTTTGTAATTTAAGCTACTCACCTTCCAGCTTCTCCGCCAATCTGCGATTGATCGGAGTCACGGTTGGATATAATATACCTAAGGGCGCGGCCCCATGTCGACGGCACGGCGCCGTCACCGTGCGACGGTACGGCGTCGTGCCGTCGGACGGCGCCGTGAACGGTGCCGTGGACGGTGTGACGGCGCCGTGAACGGTGCCGTGAACGGTGTGACGGCGCCGTCCACGGTGCCGTGAACGGCACACCGCACCGGTGGACGGCGCACGGCTCGGTAGTTTTGTTTTAGGCGAATCTCACACTGCGGCGAATCTAGAATCATCAATTTGTATAGAAAAATCGCGGGGTATGGCACACTGAAAATGAGTGAGGTCGCGGCGACTTTTTAACCGGCTTTCAAAAGAAGGACGTTTTTTTTGTGTGTTTGTTCACCGATTACCTACTCGAAGATGGCTGAACCTTTTTTTGTTTGAAAGAATGATGTTTGAATATTTTAGAGGTGGTCCCATTGCAACCAAATCAGGACTTTATGATGGGATGTTGGAGGAATTGAGGGAACTATTCAAATATTATAGGCACACATATAGCGATTTTGGTATTGGTTATAGTTTCTCGTGCATTTCTTATTACAAATGAATTTCTAGTGTTAACCGACTTCAAAACAAAGAGAACATTCTATGTAGGTTTGCTCCCCGATTACTTGAAGATGGCTAAGCCGATATGGAAAATTCTTTTTTTATTTGAAAGGGTATACCTCTGAGGTAGTCCCCTTGCAAACAAATCAGGATCTGATGATGGAATCTTGGAAAATCGAGAAAAATATAGCGATTTGGGTATTTTTCATAGTAAATTGTACATTTCTTATCGAATCTCTTCATTTGAAGTCCGTTATTAACAGACTTCCACAAAAGAAGGACGGTTTTCATTTTTTACCCTATTACTCGAAAACAGCTGGACCAATTTGGAAAATTATTTTTTTGTTTGAAACGGATTTGTCCTCCAGAGTGGTCTAATCAAAGCGAGATCTGATGATGGGATCTTGGAGAAATCGAGGGAACTCTTCGAATATTATAGGCATATACAGGGTGGGAGGGACTATACCGACATACTTTAGCCATGAATTCCTGGTGGTGTGACGAGTAAATAATGTTATATCAACATGGGTCGAATATTGTCATTTTACATTACATTAGTCTTATGGAACAAAATAAATCAGAAAATTCAGCCCCTCGTTATAAACATGTCCTTACTGCAGGAAAAGTTATCAAAAAGAAAAAAAGCTAAAATGGAAACGAAAGGTCAATTTTTTTGGCCTCGTCGTAGTCGCTTACCATCAAATACTGCGAAGGTTAATTGCTGTTTAGTTAAAGGATTTAAAAAAATTAGTAAAACTATCTTAGTCACATTTATTAGGGCTTGTTACACACTTGGGAGTTTTCATTTAAAAAATAATGAATATCTCTGAAAGTAAGCGTTTTTCGACTATACATCACAGAACTTTTTTTACTCCTAATAGTTGTTAGAATCTATAGTTAAAGTTTGTCGGTATAGTCCCTCCCACCCTGTATACGGCGATTTGGGAATTGTTCATATTCACGCGTGCATCTCGTATCAAAATAGGTTCACTGAAAGTCGGTTATTTTAATTTTTTTAATTTTGTGATTATATCATCATCATTCGGTTTAATTCGCAATGTCAATGTGTACTTTCATCAAAATGGGTTCAGTAGTTTTTGAGATAGAGTTATGTGTGTATCAGTCACTAGGAAAACTTGTACCTACTTAACAGCGTAATTCGATCACTACTGTATTAAGAAAATCAAGAAATAAAAAAATACTTAAAAATTAAACCGACTTCAAAAAGGGAAGAAATATATTTTATGAACACTATTTTTTTGAAGTCGGTGTTAGCCTTAATATTTGGAAGTACCTACGCTACGAGACGCTCAAATACTATATTACATACATAGACCAGTAAAGTAAGCAGTGGCTCGGCTTCGCCTCGGCCGACAATAGGGATGATGACTAGGTTAAAAATATGTAATTCTATTTAGTCCGTCAGTTAGATTATGGAAAAATATGAGACACGTATTTTTTGGTTTATCAAAATATTAAGAATCGACAAAGTTATAGATCATCAAACTTCTGGAGTGGGGGCTTGTGACGTCACTCTTGAGTACAATTTGTACTCAAGAGTGACGTCACTCGAAACTTCTAAGCACTCTATCCTCGTCAGTTTTTGTTTGTCAAACAAAACAAAAAATACGTGTACAATATTTTTTCATAATGTAACAGACGGACTAAACAGTTTTTTTTAGTCATCTAGCCTATTACATGTGATCGGAGGTTTCTTTATTTACTGGCCTAGGTTTATATACAATTTTTCTGTTCGACGGAGTCGGAAAGCGGCCGGAAGACAGAAAAAAATGCTGGCATAGAACTTTCCTTTTATTTGAAGACGGTTTAATTTTTATAATAACTTTAATTAAAGAAAAAAAATTATTACTCGTCGGTTTTTTAGCCAAATCCCATTCTCAAAATCATTTTTTTACCCTAAAAATGATGAAAGGATACGATTTCAATCAAAAAATTATACACTTACAAAAATAAGTCCCTATTTCTATGGAGAGTCGATTTTCGATCCACAGTGTAGCGGGAAGAGTGCAGTGTGCGGTGCGCCGCACACGGTACCGTGTGCCGGACACGACACCGTCCACGACGCCGTCACACCGTTCACGGCGCCGTCACACCGTCCACGGCACCGTTCACGGCGTCGTTGACGGCGCCGTCCGACGGCACGACGCCGTACCGTCGCACGGTGACGGCGTCGTGCCGTTCCACGGTGGACGGCGCCGTGCCGTCGACATGGGGCCGCGCCCTAAAGATGGATGCATGGGTCGGTCGCGGCAGAAGGCGTGCGACCGTTCGTTATGGAAGTATTTGGAGGGGACTTATGTTCAGAAGTGGACGTCTTAAGATTGATGTAAAGCAAATCCCCGCTACCGCCCGTGGATCGGCCGTAGCGTATGTGTGGTAGGTAGGTATCAGTGGCGTGGCGTAAAAGATATCTTCGGGCCAGCCGGTGCAGATTTGGCGTACATTTTCCTTAAGAGCTGTAGGTTAAGGTGGTCAAATGCCTGATATTAGGCAAGCCGGAAGGAATCGAGTTCTTTGGACGCCACGCCACTGGTAGGTATACTGAGGAGTTGTCAGCAAAAGAAAAGGCAATTTGTCGATTAGGTACGTGGTCTACTTCCTTCGTTTAACGTACGAAAAGTTATCCGTAAATCAAACTCTCCACGCAGATCACCAACACAATTGTCACGGCCAGCCAGACTGCCCTGCGACCGTCCTCGGGTGCTTTAGATTGCATCCTATAGTAACAATGACGCAATCAATCGAACAAATATCAATAGTAGGTACCGCTTGCTGAACATTTCGTTCGTTCACCTTCAGGAATTGGTACAAGATACTCGCTCATGTTCGCTGAGTAGCGGGTTTTCAAATCTGTTGGAAGTTGTGTCGTGTCAGTCGCAGTTAAACACAAAACAAGATATCAATATACATGCTTTGTTTATAATTGCAGCCTCAAATATCTCAGCCTCTGTGAGAACAGCGAAGACGCGCGCGTCGCCGGTCTAGAAGAAGAACTGAACAGCGTCCTGTATCCTGAGACGCAAAATGCCAAGAAGAAGCCTGCTGTAAGTGGTGATGGTGTCGACTTATAGCTTTAATAAAACTTTGCTTGTGAGACAAGCCGTGTTGAGCATGTTCGGTAGTCTGCCGTCCTAGTCTAAAAAGCGACTTTTTACTATGAGCTTCCATTGAAAGTTTTCACATAAAGTTCTAAAAGATTTTAGAGCGGGTTTTATGTTTAGGCCCGAAATCCTCCGCGGGCGGGAGGGGACCGAGCTGGCGACGGCTGGAGCGGGTTCCCGAAACTGCCACACCTCAGTGGAAAGAGCAAGCCTCTGCATCGCAGGAACACTACCGGATATTCTACGCCTGATGGTAAGGATTTTATACTACTTATTACACTGCTAAACGTAATCGTAAATATCTACAACGGTCTAGCATTGAGTATTATGAGCCACTCTCTTCTAGCTACCGTCAGCCATCCTGCAAGCATCACCGCTCCTCCTTTTCTAGCATGAATCAGTCTTTTTCTTCTCTTTAAACACCACGCTGTATTGTCGGCAATATTCTTACGTTTTGGAGCATGATTTTAATACCCTATTGTTTGTCTACTGAAAATAATTCTTTCTTGATTTTTCCGTGCCTATCTTCTGTCACTATAACGAATTTGTCCAATTACATTATAACAAATATTTAAGTAACCGCCATTGGCCCACATATATCCTGTAAAACGTTTCATATATTTTAGGGTCGAAGAACGAGCCAGACCTAGCCCACGCCATATCAGTGTCGCGTCCGTTTGGAAGCGACAGTGGCGACGACTTCACTAACAGTGGATATGGCACGGAACTTAACAGTAAATGTAAAAGACTTTTCTAAGTCTCTATTTTGTATCATGAACCTGTCTCTTGCATATCCAGAAGAAATAAAATTGTTCTGTATTTGACCAATTTGGTCCAACTTAAAGGTTATGGATATCATTTTAAGTATCACTAAGTTGACATTTCTGATAACTCATATCTGTGAAGTTTGAAAGGTCTTGCGAGCAAAATAGTAGATATAGCCTAGTGTGAGAGTCACTTCCAGAGGCCCGGGTTCAAATCCCGATATATGTATATTTGTGTAATAAGTATATACTAGCCCCAAAACTACATTGCTTAACTTGCGACAAGGTTGAATTTTCCAAAATTCTCCTCCAAATATTTATTGTATTTAATATCAACGCTTGCAGCTCTGAGTCCGGACCCTGGGATCCGCCGCAAGCAGTTCGCGGCTACGAAGTCGCAGTCTTACGACGTGGGCGGGAGCTACCCGCTTGGGAACATACCCGTCAAGCATCTCGCGGTACAGCTGCCCAATGCATCACCATCTGACGATCTGGAGAGGTACATTACTCTTAGTCTGAACGTGGTCTGAACTAAGGTACGCAAGCTATTCGTCACGATCTTTTGGCTTGACCACTGGAGTAACTATAGTAACCAGGCTCTCCTAAATTAAATGTAAAAAGAAATTCAAGACGCCCAGTGCACACGTATTTTCTGTCAGGGGCTTGTGGCATTTAATTTCTGCTGTGGGAGCATTCCACGCAAACGTTTTGTAAGAGACACTACCTTTACGTTTTTAATACTTTTGACATGTAAAATTAGGAAGCTGACTGTCGGTGTAGTAATATTATAACTTGGCTTTAAGATGGGTAGTGTTTCTTAGCAGCTAATAAGTTTTATTAGGCTAGCTACCATAGCGTTTCGTAAAGGACACAAAGTAGATGTTTTCATTGAATGCTCCTGTGTTACACCACTGAACTTGACCGTTACGTCGAAGTGGGGTTTGCTAGTTAGGCCCTAGATTGTGCGCGCTTCCGTCTTGTCCTGCCTCAAAGTATTCCATCTACCCTTAGGGGAAGCCTTTAAAATCATAATGCCACCCGGGCTTATAAAGTATAATCAAGCCTGAGCAGGCTTTATTCAGACTCCGAGTGTGTGTATTGTAGGGGAGGTTCAATAAAATAATTTTCACTTGACTAATATCTTTTATTCCGTGTGCTCAGTGGTAGGCTCAACTTAAGACTAAACAAATTATAGTAAATTAGAGCGAGACAGACTGTTTTCCTTTAAATTTAAACTATGATTTATTCTTCTGAAGTTGCCAGTCTGTCTCGGAAATAGTGTTGAGGTCGCATAACACATGCAACCTTCACAGTATTTAGAAGCCTGCCTTGATTTTCCAGTATGACTGTATTGGAACTTGCCGAGGCGTTGTCTCAGCGCAGCCGAGACGTCGAGCGAACAGTGTCCCTCATGGATGCGATTCAGTGCAGCTTGGAGAAGAACTCACCAGCCAATAGCCTACGGGATATGGTGTTGCGTTCATTCTACACACACATCGACAGCGACGATGAGAGAGTGTTGGTTGCTATTGCGAGAGCTATGCTTACGGTAAGGAACAATTTGATTAGTATTTATCCTCCCTTAAGGTGATTCGAATCGGTCGGTCATTCACAAACATTCCCGTTACACTAGATTATAAAATCGTAGGTTACTCAAGGATGTATTGATTTTGTTGGATGTATTATTTTGGGAATCTGGTATATGGAGACTCTGTTATATCTAGAATCTGGTATTTTGGGAATGCGGTATTTTGAGAATGAGCAATTTTATAGCATGATACATTTTGTCTGCGCAAATTGACATAATTAGTCTCAATAAACTAGAATGAACGTGCAATCTGCCGACTGCGGTGTGCGCCATATATTATCATCATCATCACTTGGAACTAAGCGTTTTTAGTTTTCGAGTTTTCGTGTCATTTCGCGCAGACAAAACGTATCGGGCTATAAAAAAAAACATATTTCAACCACGATCGATGTTGTAGAAGCAAATAATTCAATCTTTTTATTTCAGACGAAGGTCCATAATATGAGTTAAATTTTAAACGTATCCTATGTTACTTTAACTGACAAAAACCGGCCAAGTGCGAGTCGGACTCGCGCACGAAGGATTCCGTAACATTATCTACAATAAAATTGCTATTAATTCTCAAAAGGAGGCTTTTGCTCGTAAATCTTCGAAAGGCGCTAGATGTAAATACAATAAATTGAAAAAATATTATTAAACACTAGCATTTTCCCGCGGCTTCGCCCGCGTTGTTCCCGTTATTGTCCCAAAGGAACTCTTTACCGGGATATAAAGTATCCTATGTTTCAATCCAGGACTTGGACTACTTACATGCCAAATTTCAGCTTGATCCATCCAGTTGTTATCCCGTTATCCAAACATCCAAACATCTAAACATCCAAACATCCTCACAAACTTTCGCATTTATAATATTAGTGGGATGTATTTTATTCTGATTTTAGTATTTGTTGTTATAGCGGCAACTATTACGGTTCTTGAGATACAGCCTGGTGACAGACGGACGGACAGCGAAGTCTTAGTAATAGGGTCCCGTTTTTACGGAACCCTAAAAATTGGTCTTCACGCAACTTAAATAATGACCCTCTGTATTTTTGTATGGAAAACCGACGGACTCGAATCACCTTAATGTGAAAAGTTCTTGAGTCAGAGAGACAGAGATAAGACATTTTTACTAAGTATATTTGGCTGTAAATGGAACTCATTTTCAGATGCGAGTTACGGGAGCTCACTTAGCTGCTGCGTGCAAGCTCGTCTTTAAAATTGCCAGGAATGACAAGAACGATCACTTCTTCAGGAACACTAATTTGCTGGGTGAGAATACAATTTACGAGTAGAACATAAGCGTTGAAGTTCAAAATCTCAATTGAAAAAATGAAAATGAAAAATGAAAAAAGTTTATTTGGTTA